>OV656867.1:67486399-68232148 GCA_927399465.1 Sarcophaga caerulescens | reverse complement strand
TTGAATGCTCTCCATCTTGAAAAAACGTGACGGACATTTAAAAGAAATTAGATTCCACACACAGCGGCATCAATAGGTCTTTCAAACAAATAAAAAATTTCGTTGACATCTCACACCAATTTTGTTTTATTTAAATTTAAACATAGATGGCGCTTAAAAAGGCCCTATATTTCATTGTAATGCTTGGTTGGACCTTGCCATTGCGTATGAAATGAGGTTTAAATGGCCAACTTTTTTGGTGGTTTTCGACTACATTTCGTCCGGTAACACGGCAATTACTTGCCGGCTATTGGTTTTCACATGCTCCACGGTGTTTTTCACGTAGCTCCTCAAAAAAGTCTAATGACAACAAATTGCATGATCTTAATGATTACTTGGCATCGCACAAACGTGCAATAAAGCCAAAAATCCAATGACTAATCCAGACTAAAGGGTTGTAATGCTCAATTAAGTAAGTGTAGTTCTTATTTTAGTTTCATGTAATATCTTCCACATCAACAAATTGAGAAACTCGCATAATAGCATGTAACACACTCAAGTGTTACACAGCTTGGTGACGCTAGCTTTTAGAGATAGGAGGAAAATAAAACATTCGAATGCTGCTTTAAAATGAATTTGCCTTGCATATAGTCTTTAGTGTATTTGCCAGATCTTAATCTGGTTGAGTTTAGTACACGGAATTATTTAAGTAGAAGTGGAGATGTGTGTGAAGTTAGCTACGAAAGTTATATTTTCTTGTTTACAGTGAATTGAAGTTAACAGAGACTGTTAACTTAACATAATTGAAAAAGTTTGGAAAAGTAGAAAAAGAAAATCCATTAAAAATCAAAAAAATAACAAAAGCTTGGAGAAAAATTAAAAGAAAGACAAAAGAAAACCTTTGAATTTTACAACAAAATAAGCAAATATGAAACAAACTGTTTCCTCATCAGAGATAATCAAGATTTTTTACCGAATTATACCCTTCATAAATCGGGTGATATCGAATAAAAATTGAATGCGGAGAAAAATAAACCTACTGGTCTGGATAAGCATGGTTTCAAGGATTTCAAAACAGTTTCCTTCAATTATGTTAAGATAACAAAATTACTGTAAAAGCTTCACACACATAGACATAGCTGCCATATTTGACTATTTATCGTCATTTTGACGATTTTGATCTCCAAAAATATCATATTGACGACATGAAAAAAAATTTACATCATTTTCTTTACTTCAGGACATTAAAAGCCACTTTAAGCTTTGTATTTGCTTTGCAGTTGTTACTGTTGGAAATTTATGCTAGTAATAATAAGGAGTAAAGTATTATATTTTTAAGTTATTTTCGAATACCTGTGATGATTTTTCTTTATTTATGCCTTTTTAATCCCTTAAAACCCAAAAAATTTCAACTCCCAAATATCATCGTAGTTGAGCATAATTTATCATTTGCCGTTGCAGACAATTTTAAAAATTCTATTATAGCTTCTAATACTTATTACTATCGGAAGAACAAAGTGCCTTTATTTTTTCATACGACCAACACTCAGGGGATGGCATTGTGTTTGGAACTAGGAAAATATATTATAAGAAGGAGGAAAGAGGGAGCAGTGTATATGGACACTAGGTTTGAATATTTTTACAACATTTTTATACCATTTTAATATCATAAGTAACAGGAAAGATCTCTGCAGGAAGGGAGTTCCACATACGAATAGTCCGTCTAACAAACGAACTTTGTCTGTAATGCAATAGGCGAGTGTTACATGTAGGAATACAAGATTTTCATAAACAAGTTCCCTTATTTCGGTCGAGCAATATCCGTTGTAGTAGCGATAGAACAGTGAAACACATCTACATTGCAACGATGCTCCAATGAATCAATGGAGTTGGACACACTATCGTGATTAACGAGCTACTACGGCCTCTCCTCTAAACGGTTGAGAAGTCTCAAAATATACGTTAAGGACCAACCATACATGAGAGTTGTATTCCATTCTGGGTCGGTTATAAATGGTGTAAATGGTAAATAGATCAGATGAAGTGAAGTATTTATTGCACATTTATTAAGAAACCAAGGCACTGAAAAATGTATCAGTTCTAGCGAGCATCACACTGAATTTTCATGCCCATAACGTCAAGATCTTCTGACTCCCTAATATTTACACCACACATGGGTATAGATGATCCAATATTATTGCTGCTTAACATTGACTTTATATGTTTTTGTTTTTAAAAACCTTTCAATTTATTTATTTATTATTTCTGAAGATTTTTTTACGATTTCAGTGAACGTCTTTGACGATTTTTTCTCAAATATTTGACGATTTGATGCTTCATTTATCTGGCAGCTAGGCACAGAGAGTAGAGCCACACTCTGAACCTTATATCTTTAATTCGTTGTTAAGAGCACCAAATATTTTACTGGTAAAATTATTTGCTAACCTTATCCTGAACTTCAGATCCACCAACCTAATCAACTGCTTTAGTTAAAATTGGAACCCACTTACTTTGTGGTGGCATGGAGGTATTCTTAAACATCAAATACATGGCACCAGAAGACGTGGAAGCAATCTATTCGCAGGCTGATTTGAGAAAATTTTCGAAATGTATATTCAACGATTTATTTTTTCTAACAAATGTTATTGTTGTTCTTGTTGTTTCACATTTCCGGTCTGTGAAACCCTCTTCGTTTACAAAATACAATGAAAAGCAATACGAAAGGAAAGAAAAGGAAAGAATTTGCATAGGTCATGACTTTAAAACTTCAGAACAGAAAATAAATGAATATTTATTAAAAACACCATGTAATCTCCTTGGTAAGAATGTATGCAATTGTGTAAGGAAGGGTAAGAAATATTGTTTAAATAATGAATTAAACGATAGGCTTACGTAAGACTTCTTTATCTTGTAACTTAATTTCTATTACGGAATTTAATGCGACTTCCAAAGTAAAATTGCATGTGCCTGCCTTATAAGCACTTGAAAGGTCACAGTGTGTGTGATTTAAGCCAAAATTGTTAATTGTTAAGAAGAAGAAAAGTGTTAATAAGCAATTAAATTCGTTTTTATTTTTAATTCGTTTTTATTTGCAGAGAAACTCCACAATCACCAGAACCCTATAAAAATGTCATGTACGAAAAGCGTGTGGTCAGAGGCAGTAATTTCGCTCCAAGCCAACTGCTGGTAGGTATACATTACATTATAAAACGCTATTGATTAATGGAAATTTGCATAAAAATTCTGAGAAATGACATGAGAATTTCCAAACGTCGGACAGTATATTTAAATAAATTAATTGCATTGGCATGTTGTCCGACCATTAATAATAAAATTTGGCCAACAAAAGAAAATAAAATTTCATAGCCAAAAATTATGATGTTTTTCTTTTTTTCTATTTAAATTTATAATTCCAATACAAAAAAAGGAAAACAAATTATTGTTACACCTTTTTTATTTTAATACGAATAAATTAAATCCCTCTCTCCCTCCCTCTTTCTCTCTTTCATCGTGATCCTTCCTAACTCTATTAGGGCGATTATGACCCCTTTGACAAGGCAGCAGAGTATCGCAGACGTCACATTTTACGCAAAAGAAATGTTACACAACGCAATCAACGTAATGTACTGGGTACCCCACCGCCTGTAGACGGCAGAAGGCACGAAGATGTGCAAACTGAGAAATATTTGGAAGAATTGGTGGCAAAACCGGCAGAAGTCACAATAGAAACACAAACCGACTTATTCCTAGAGAAACCGCCCACACCACCTTACATACCGGCCAAGATAGGCATTGATGTGGCTACCGAGATAGGCGATGGCGAACTATTCCAATTTGATGCAGAAGCCCAACCTATAATTGATGTTATGGTCGATAGCATATTAGAATTAAGCATACTAGAAGTGGCTCACGAGCAAGAGCTTGCTGCCATACGCAAGAAACAACAAGAGTAAGTTTTCTTTGTATGGTAATTGAAAGTTCATGTTTGCTTATTTATTTACGTTTTCAAAAACTTTAAGACTTTTGGCTGAACGTGAAGCTGAACTGGCTGCATTGAGACGTCTGGAAGAGGAGGAGATACGCTTACAAGCCGAAAAAGAAAGACGTTTGCGTCAAGACTCTATTGCCAAATCTTTGGATGAAGAAATGCAGAAAGGCGTTACAGCTGCTAAATTATTACAAGGTCATATTGCTAGCATTCTACCCGAAGTTTTGGATAACCTAGAGCCAGCCACAGATGCTGCCAAGAAGGAAGAACTAATGAAATCTGTTTGTCCATGGCTTTCTGCTGAAGTGGCAGAGGAAGTGGGTCAAATTGTCGATTCACGCGATATACTTACAGTCATTATACAAGAGATCATCAAGCAACGTGCTGAAACTTATGCTGGCTACCAAGAAGAATTGCCTCCCAAATTGGATGATGTTGGCGAAGAAGAACATGTCGCTGAGGAAATCTGTGCAACGGAAAGTGAATCAGAACCTCATCAGCCTCGTTGTCCACCCGAACATATTGTATAATATCTATCTTAGCAATTACAATAATAGCTTGTGTTTTCTATTAAATAATGTTATTCATGAAATTTGAAATTTGATTTCAATTTTTGGTTTATCCTCATTATTCTAAGGAAAGGTCTGTCCACTGATAGATCTTTATCAATTCAAAATTGTTGTTAATTTATAATAATCCGACACACATTATCTTTAAAACTGGTATGATATTATAAAAATCTGAGATAAAAATTTCATTTAAAAAAATTTATTATATTTTAAATAAAGTTTAAAGAAATTTTTATGTACAGATTTTTATAATGTTGTATTATTGATAGAAGAAATGAATGTAAATAAACTTTTTATGAAAAATAGTAAAATATTTATGAATTTACCTGGAATAACATCGAAGGTGGAGAATGTAGATAATGATTTACAATTTCAATTTTTTTATATTTATTTATTCAACTTATTTATTATTTATTTAATTTTTATTATTTAAATTTTTTATTTATTTTATTTTTTTTTTTTTCTATTATGTATTTTTTTTTACTTTTTATATTTCTATTTTTTAATTTTTTTTTTATATTTTTTTATTTTTTTTTTATTATATATCACATTTCAAAATAATTTTAATTTACAATTTCAATTTACAAATTTATTTATTTATTTAACTTAATTTATTATTTATTGAATTTTTATTATTTTAATTTTTTATTTATTTTATTTTATTACACAAATTTTTATTTATTTTTAATTTATTTTTTATTTTTTTACCTTATTTCCCATTTATTTATTGATTTAATATAATTTATAATTTTTTTAATTTTTATAATTTTAAATTTTTATTTATTTATTTTACTTTATTTTTTTAATTTTTATATTTTTATTTTATTTTTTAATTTAAATTTTATATTTTTTTAATTTTATTTTTTATTATTTTACATATTTCACATTTCAGAACTTTAAACACATTACGGCGTTATTTTTTATTATTATTACAATTTCAATTTATAAATTTATTTAACTTAATTTATTATTTAATTTTTATTAATTTAATTTTTTATATATTTTTTTTTATTTTATTTTAATTTTTTATTTTTTTTTTTTCTATTTATTTTTTTATTTTTTATATTTCAATTTTTTTTTTTTATTTATTTTTATAATTTTTTTTTATTTCACATTTCAAAATATTTTTTAAACTTTATGATTGGGTAACTTTATTACTACACACAATTATTTACCACATTGGTATCCCTATGTATGAAATGAGCTTTTTTCGCAATTTCAAAATATTTTTTAAATTTAAAAAATATAACGTTATTTACTTTATGATTGGGTAACTTTATTACTACACACAATTATTTTCCACATTGGCATCCCTATGTACGAAATGAGCTTTTTTTGAAATTTCAAAATATTTTTTAAATTTAAAAAATATAACGACGTTAATATTTACTTTATGATTGGGTAACTTTATTGCCACACACAATTACTCACCACAGTGGCATCTCTGGCATAATTACACACCACAGTGGCATCTCTGTGTACTAACTAAACTTTTATTTACATCGCTTCACTATTTTAAAAATGGAGCCTCAAACATACATTTTGTTTCCGCACAAGCATTTCGTTTCCGAACAAACATTTCAACAAATTAACAATACACTTCGAATACAATACATTTCTAATTATTTGCACTTTTATCAACCTTTTACGAACGTAGGACACATTTTATAATAACAATTGAACATTTTCAACAAGAAAACTCTACTATTGTAGGAATCATTACATGGAGGCTCCATAACTTTTGCACAAACATTTAAACAAATTAACAATACAAATGCACACTTCCACTTATAAATAATTATAATACTTTGATTAATCTTCACTTTTATCAACTTTTTATGAACATGAAACACATTTTTTAATAACATTTTAAGATTTTCAATAAGAATTCTTTTTCACGAAACGGAACGCGTTACTTTACAAAGAGCGGTTAAAATTAACTAAAAGCTTTTATGTTTTTAACTTGCCAGACTTTAGATTTCTCAACTGATAACTCTAGACATTATTAATTCTCAATATAACTTGTGAGTTTTATTAAAAATATAAAATTTATTAAATATTTGTCCTTAAGGGACAATTTTTTTTTCATTTTCTCTTGTTTTTTAGTTTATTTATTAATTTTTTATTATTATTTATTTATATATGGCAATGCTGTATTTTTGGGCGACTGAATTTGACATTTGATAAACACATGTTTGTTGTTGTGTTTTGTCTTGTTAATTTTCTATTTTCTAGTTAACGAATTTCATTAGAATACTTTCAATTGCGGTGTAGGAAATCTTCTAGAAGTTTTATTAAATTTTTTTTATAAATTTAAATAAACAAGTAAATAATGTCGAAAATTTTCACACCAACGAATCAAATACGCTTAACCAATGTGGCTGTGGTAAGGCTAAAGAAGGCTGGCAAACGTTTTGAAATTGCCTGCTATAAGAATAAAGTCTTATCCTGGCGAAGTAATGTGTAAGCACAGGCATACTACATACAAATAAGAATAATAACAAATGAATTCATTTTATTTTATTGTTTATATAGAGAAAAAGATATCGATGAAGTTCTGCAGACGCACACTGTTTTCACTAATGTATCCAAGGGCCAGGCGGCCAAAAAGGAGGAACTTATGAAGGCATTTGGTAAAACAGATGAAACCGAAATTTGCAAGGAGATTCTAATGAAGGGTGAACTGCAGGTGTCCGAAAAGGAAAGGCAGTCGGTGCATGACACCCAATTGAATAGTATTATTAATAGTGTGGCCGCATTATGTGTTAATCCAGAGACCAGACGCCCCTATACGTCGTCTATTATTGAAAAAGCTCTCAAAGAGGCTCATTTCTCTATAAAGCCCAATCGCAATAATAAGCAACAAACCTTGGATGCGATTAAATTGCTTAAGGAGCACATGCCCATAGAAAGGTCACGTATGAAATTGAGGGTATCATTTGCGGCTAAGAAGGATAATGGTCCCAAACTAAAAGAATCAATATTAAAGCTGACCACTGCAGTCGAACATGAGGAATGGGATGAATCAACCTTACACATGACACTCTTAATTGATCCCGGTAATTATCGCAGTATTGATGAGCTGGTACGCAATGAAACAAAAGGCAAAGGCTTGGTTGAGTTATTGGAACTGAAGGAAGTTGTTGAGACAGATGAGATCTTTTAGATATTGTTTTATTATAGCTTTTTTTATTGTTGTAATCATTTAATTTACATTATTTATTTAGCTTAACAATTTGAATAAAATATATAGTAGGTTTTTTGTATATCAATCAGAAATAACACTTGAAGAAGACAAAAATTGTTTACTTTATTTACGTTTTTTAAGATTTTCAAAACGTTTGGACAAATCATCAAAATCAATGTCATCATCATTATTGTTCGGTTTTACATCATCCGAAGGTATGTCTGGTAAGTCCATGGGAACATTGGGTAACTGTGGAATTTCCATGGAAGGTGGTGGAGCCGTGGGCTGTACAATTGGTGGCGGCAATTTGCTGCGTGGCTGAGGCTTAGGCTTATTAGCATTCTGTAAATGAAATAATTGCAAGAAATTCTTAACCATACGAAACAACTTTATAATGTTTTAATGAAATATAAAATATTTATAAACGTGTTAGTAAAAAAAACAACCGTTATGTTTAGATTTTAGTTAAAAAGCTACCTGCAGGTTAACAGGATTAATCGAAGAATAACGTGGTGGTGGATCATTGTGCATTTTTTGGCGCTATTGAAAGAAAATAAATAAAACATAAAAGGAAATAAAACATAAGGATAGAAGTAAAGATTTAGTGCAAAAGCTTTAAAAAAAAAGAAAACATAAACAAAATGTACATGAGCAATATTAAGTCTGTAAGAAAACACATCAAGGCTGCATACGACAGCAGATGTATTTCCAAACAGATGCATTACTATACACAATGATCTAAAACGTTCACGCTGAAAATATTATTTACACTTAAGCAAAAACACACACAAAGAAGGAATGCAAACACATACAAAAACCTACCAATAGACTTTCGTCAAAACCAGCAGCCTCATCAACATTATTATCTATTGCCTCAGAAAGCTGTAAGTTCTGTGCAGATTCCTCCTATTCTCAGTAAAATAAATTGGGTTAAATCATGCCAAGGAATGCAATTTGAGTTTAGCAAATATTAATGACAACAAAGGTTGTTTGTTGATCACGGACATAGCCTAAATATTGACATGCAAAAATATCTTAATTAGTGTTACTTACATTTATAAATTGAGTATTTAAATCCTTGTGTTCATTATCTGCTGGTGCACCTGGTGGTATATTGTAATTAAATGGCGTTGCTCCCCCATAAGGATATGGGGGCGCAACTGCACCACCACCACCGCCGCCGCCATGTGGTGGAGGATAATTAAATGGTTTGTTTGTTGGTGGCTCCGGCATATGAGGTAGAGGTGGTACAGTAGGGTAACCAATGAAACCCATTTGCGGTGGAGGACCTGAACCGCCACCACTCAAATTATTACGATCCGCCAAATCTATTAGATTCTGATCTTTACCTTAAAAAAAAGCACAATTTTAATGCGAAAAATATGTTTTTATATCTCAAATTACCTTCTGTATCTTCGTTTATCACTTGTGGATCAGGCTCATACTCAATGTTGTAATTCTTAGCAATTTCGATGAGATATTTCTCCACCAAAAGTTTGGGTGGAGCCTGCAGCTGCAACTTATGCATCAGTTTTTCTGAAACATGATGATCACCTGTTGCTGTTCTCGCTTGTTCGGCAAATTGAGGACCATATTTCTGTGTGAATATATCCGAAATCACTTTCAGTTCAGCAACATCGCTCTGCAAGCGGGGACACACCCAAACAACACTTGAAACCGCTTCAGCAATGCCATCATCGAGTTCTTTCATTTGTGTTACCAAACCAAATCTCGCCAGTAAGAGATCGCAATACATTTCCACCACTTCCATGGCTTCAACCAAATAGTCTTCTCTGCCATATGAAAAATTATATCAAATTTACCATTAGCTTTACTGTTTCACGGAATACATACCGAATGATGTGTTCCACACGTATGCGTGCCCTTTCTATTTTGCCAGTTGCTAGGAAATCGGCAATTTCTTTACGAGATTTCTGAGCAATTTCAGCTTTTTTCTTTTCCAATAACTTTAAACGATTCACAGCCAACCTTAAATTGGTCTTAAGTTTTGTATAATTGGGGCCACTAGAGAACATTTTTAAACTGTCTTTTTCTTTTTTTCTTTTTCAACACTATCACTTAAATTATTTTTCTTTTTTTTGCAGCCAACAGCAATGAAAAATGTAATGAATTCACTTCCTTACGAAAACCCCAATTAAAAAGTGACTCATTAATGAAACTCTTGTTGTATGTGTATATCCGCTATCATGCGTTTGTTTTTGCTGTTGAGTGGTAAATAAAAGCAAATAAAAATTTTCAAAGAGAACAATAAGAAAAACAATAGATTAGTTGTGCAGCATTTACATACATATTGACGTCATAAACAGAACTTTAACAGGGATGCCAATAGTTTATAAAAAATGTAAACATACTACAGATTATGTTAAAATAATAATTAATTATGTAATATGCAATAATTTTACACTTAAACTATATTTATACATAAAATAAATCTAATAATTATTAATTTAATTAATTATTTAATATATTGGAATAGGTTTCTGTTTTTTGTTCTTAAATATTTACATAGACTCGATTACCCTGTCTTTGTATAAACAACTCACACAAAAACAAATAAATCAAAACAATGAGAGAGGAAAAGAGAATATTACAGCGAATGAGAGAGGGAGAGTGAAAACGTGGACTAAAACTGCTCAATATACGCAATTAAATTTAACCTCACATTTCTGGTAAATAAACAGCGAAAGTAATAATGAAACATACATGGTACGAAAATTAAATTTGATTTCAAGTTTTAATAACATAATATTATTATACAATATATTAGAATTTTATCCCCAAAATAAGTAATATTTTGTTTTAAATTCTTTTAATACGAATCCTTTTTAAAATTATTAATTACTTGTATAACGATTAATAAAAATCATTATGATGTATCATGTATGTTTCATAAAGGCTGTTAAAGTAAACATACATGATAAAGAGAATGTTACGGATACAAAAACAACAACAATGGGAAAAACTGAAGCAAAACAAAAAGTAGAAAAACCAGCCTATAAAAAAGAAAGACAGCTTCTCCTTTGCTAAAATGATCTGAAGTGTGAGTAGTGTGGGGGTTGTTTTGGTGTACTCTACCAATAACAACAACAACATATAGTTTTTTACAAGTAAAGTTGTAAATGAAAACGCCAAAACAAAAGACAAAGAAAAATAGGTTGCCTGCTTTTAAGAAAAAAATGTAGTTTACACAGTTAACGGGAACAAGATGTGGGATTTTTTGCAAAAATTAAGCAAAGAACTTTAATAATATAATCGAAAGAAATAAAAAATATTTTTCCAGTTTAAAATATCTAATTTTCTATTATTATATGTATTATGTTTAAAATGAATCTCTCAACCGGACCTATTAATATTATATTATTGATTGAAAATAGACTTACGTATTATTTTCCGTGAGAAATGTTGACTGTGCATGTTAGTGGTAACCCTGTTTGTTATTAACACAACAACAATGCTTCTAAGGAGAGCATACAAAACATAATCAAGGGAGAGCGTAAAATAAATAAGTAAACACTCACTCAAACAATGTTTCCGAATGTAAATACAATGAATAACCATACTTTTTGTTACTCTTTTTCTGTACAAAACATACATGATGAATAAATCAAATGGGAAACACAAACAAAAAGGCGCAAACATACATGGTAAAGTTCAAATTGAGACTATTTTAAAGCATAGTTGAACCTTTTTTTTTTTCAATGAATATCAGACTTCTAAGTCTCAGTAATTAAATCTTATCGGTTCGAATGACTATTTTTTAAAAAAATTACTCACATTATGTATTTTAAGTTGGTAAATATAGAAAAATAAAAAATACAATGTTATATACGGTAGAATTGATCAATAGCATTAGCGAGGTGGGGGTAGTTTATGGAAAAAAAATCCAAAGCAGCCAACGGCAAGATAAAACTCAAATCAAAACAAAAGAAACAATTGCAATTTTTTTGTTGCTTGTAGCTCTGTGAGGTACGCCTGGGAAAAAATAATAAACAATCGTCTTAAAATGAATAAATTTTAGTTTTATTTTATATTTTTTTCTTTAATTTAGGTTACAAATTCTAACCAGTTTAGAATTATTTAACACAGTTTTAAGTGGTTATTGTGTTATTATTTATGTTTAGTAGTAAATGTATATTATTATTGTTTAAATTAATTAAATTCTTATGTACATTACAAATTATTCAAAACTAGAAATAAGTTTTTGAAAGATTTATTAATTCTCTTTAATAAGCTATAAATTTTTTTTTCAATTTGTTTTTTATTTATTCAGTCCTAATAATCTACGAGAGATAATACAAAGGTAGATAATAATTAAATAAAAAAAAAATGATAGAAAAAAAGGGGAAAACAAGGCTTAAAAAATATTTAAAAACTATGGAGATACATCGAGTAAGAATAGTTAACAACAAAATATGTGAATGGTGATTGGTAATGAAGTCTAGAGACAGCGCTCGCTAAAACACATTGATGACGACGATGATGAGTGGGTGATTTTTGTTGAATGTGCGTGAAGTGATGACTTTATAAATATACTTTATTCTTAAAATTTTGTAGTAGAGTTTATTTATTGTTCAACTTTACGAATTTTCGCCATACCAGCAGCACGCTGATGGCTTACCGTCGCTGTGGAGACTGGGGCTGCTGGTGACCCACAGGTGGGTACGCTGGGGGTGGTGTTAAGTTGATTAGGATTTGCATCAGTATTTATTTGCATACGCCGTTTAACGACAATTTTACGTCCCTGTGTGGGCACTAAAGCAGCAGCCGTGGTTGTTGCGGCAGAAGCATTGCTAGTAGCCATTTTAATTGGAGTTTTACTTTTGCTGGTATCATCTGTAGAAAGTTCCTCCATATCACCTGTGGTATTTTCCTCCTTTAAAAACAAAGATAGTTGAGAATTAAAATACAATTGAGAAAATTGAAAATACTACCTCATCGTCATCTTCCATTTCTTCTTCTTCAAATTCAATATTATAACCCTCTGGTTCAACCAGTTGACCATTTAATGTAGGAAAGGGTATCTCTGGTAATATCACTTTGTTATTTGGACCATTACGTTCGTTCATTAACTTTTGTAAAAGATTTGAAATATCTTCACGTTTTCGTGTCACTGTCAATGTATCGAACCATTGAGCCAATTGTTTAA
Source organism: Sarcophaga caerulescens (assembly GCA_927399465.1). NCBI lineage: Eukaryota > Metazoa > Arthropoda > Insecta > Diptera > Sarcophagidae > Sarcophaga > Sarcophaga caerulescens. The sequence goes on along the minus strand of OV656867.1, from coordinate 68,219,258 downwards.
TGGGCACCCGGTAGTCTCGTATGGGATCCTTAAAGAATTGCTCGACATATTGCAGTAAATACAGGCCACAATCGGTAAAGTTGTTTTGCTGAGGAACTTTAACACAATGACCCGGCATGTTATCCTTATTAAACGTGTGTAAAGGAGCACCAGTCATTTTGATTTTGTATTCGCAAGTGAGATAATCCCGTAAAGTGGCTACGACACGGCTTCGTGAGGCTCCCGCCAATGAATCGAATATTAATATCAGTGGCTGTTTAATAGGCTGGTTGCTAGAAGTTGTTGTTGTGCCTGGCACTATAGGTGTAGCGGGTTGCGAATTGTTAAGGGTAGTTGATGTTGACGTATTATCAAAATCACTATCCTCCGAGGCCAAATCACTTTCATCACCTTCCGCTTCATCGCGCTCACTATCATCATCACCAACACCGCAAATTTCGCTTAGAACATTGGCACTGTCTCGCTTCGATAAAGGCGTAATTGTCGTATTGCCAATTTGCAAGGAGACCTTTTTGCCTTCTAAAAAAAAATTAACACAAAGAGAAAGATAAATAAATTTGACGTAGGTAGCGATATTTATTATTCGTATATTTCTTTAAGAACACTTACTGTTTTTCTTAATGGGCTGCAATTCGACTGGGGTATTTGTATCGAAGGTAACCGGACCTTTAAGACGTGGAAAGCATATTATGGCTAAAAACCAATGTGATTGTTCATTTATCGGTATGACTATGAAATCTTTTTCAAAAAGATTTACATTTTTCGTCCAGTTTTGAACACGGGCATGTCGTTTTTGCGCTGGTGTCAATTTGCTGCCATCTTTATCCTGATGTGTATGTCGCGTTAAGGTGGTTAAACGTTTGTAAAAGAATGTACTAAATATGTGGGTACGTTCTTTTTGCACTTCCGGTATAACATTATCGTGCAGCCATTTTAGGTAGAAATCAATGATAATATCATTCAAATATTGATCAGTGGCTAAACACATATAGTCTTCGGTGTTTATCGAGATGCCGCCTTTGCCAGGTGGATATATTAAAAGCTGACGTATTTCATTAGGTTGCAACTGAGTTGTTGTAGGAATGCTTTCACTAGAAGTATTCAAAAAATGGAGGCTTAATAAAATCATAAATATTACTTTACAATACTACTTTACCCATTATTTTTGTTATTGGCCAATTTCTTATCTGAATCAGCTGCCCGCTGTAGTAAATCTTGGGCATCGGTTTCAGAAATTTCATCAAGAAAATCCCATATAGAGCGTATAACGCTTTTAGCTTGTTCGGAGATGACATCAAATTGTAAAATAATTTTTCGCATTTGATAGGGACCAGTTGAAGAGAAATATGTTACTGCAAGCAAGCATTACAAAACACCAGTTGTAAGTCAGAATGTAAGACAACACTGTGGTAGGTATAAAGAACACAAGAACACTTACCACCATCTAAATGTTTTTCCACCTCCGTCATCTTTAATGATGATCGTATATATTGGGCACAATTACGTAGAGTGTAAAAGCAAATCATTGAATTCACTGACGAACTTTTAGAAAAATGTGCTATAATCTTGACCACTTCATTTTTATAGATGTTTAGTGCAAAGCTCTCATTGGGATTTGTCTCCAAAGGAGCCACAATACGTACACCCAATGATGTAATTGTTACCTACAGAATAAAATATAAAAACATTTTTAGTTGCATCCCATCAAGTACTTTTAAATTATTTCATACCTGTTCCGTGGGTTCAAACCGGTAGGTTCCCAAACGTATTAACTTGCACGACAGACTGCAGCTCAATTTATCAATGCAATTTGTAAGATCGGTAACATCCCCACGCGTAAAATCTGCGAGAGAAATTAAAAAAAAAAAGAAAGAAAAAATACACGAAAATGTTAGTAAAGAAAAGCCATTGCACTTATTATACACACACGAAAACGTGTTATAAAGAAAATAAAAAAAAGTCTGTTAAATTGTTTCAAGTCTTTCCTCAGTTTTCTAATTATTGGAATTAAATTGAGCAAATTACCGGTGATATCCATGTTTGCGGCCAAAAATTTATTTCTTTAATGGGGAAACTTATTGAAAAAATAATAATTTTACACAAATTTAACTGTAACACTCGATTGTAAGACCTATTTTTTCCGTTTTACTTATCAACACAATTTTATTGTCAATTTTCTTTTACCAATCAAAGTAATAATGGCGTCCAAGTGTCAGTTCATTTCGCCCTCTGTCGGTAAGTAGAGTTAAAAATTATAAGGTTATATGAACTGTTGACGGCATGTTTGTTTATAAAGTTGCCAGATTGGATTACTTAACAGTACACATAAAAAACAAAGCGAGTAAAAAAATGCAACAAAAACAAATTGCTTTGTTACATTTTAATTAATAATTTTGACATAATCCCCCTTTCCGTTATTTTAAAACATAGTTTTTCTTTCAACAGTTAGATATTCTCTTACATTATAGACCATGACTTACCATTGTATAATACGGTTTCATCCCGATCTGGCATATTGGGTTCAAATGATAATGGTTTGTATGAGGCCACCGATGCACTAGACGATGAATTCGAAGGTTTCGATAAAACGTTCAACTGTTGGAAAATAATATTTTGAGGAATAAACTTTATATGCTTGTAAATAATTTACTGTGATAAACGAAACATACATTGGAAATTCCTTTATTCGATGATTCATCATCCTCTTCATCACTGCTAAGTGTTAGTATAACCGGTTCGATTTCAGCAGCTCTGCGCCCAGCCCGTGAACCACGTCCTCTAGCTGATTGTGAAGCACCACGTCCCCCTCGCACGGATGAAGCGTTAGGGTTGTAGGCCATCGACGCTTTACCTCTTTGACTGGCAATGGAATCGGGATGTCGCTGTTTCTTTTCTATAGATAGCGATGACGATGTTGAGGAGGGTGTCGGAGAGTCTGAAGATCCTACTGTATTCGAAGAAACAAAGTTGTTCCCGAGAGGAGCTGAAGCCTGTTTGATGGCTTTCTTTTTTGGGGGATCGAGAAAAACTCTTTTACATCGTTCACATTTGGCGTGATCATAGCCACTGAATCCACAACTCTGACAAATGGCATAGAAACCGTGAATTAGTTTACGCTGTGGCAATTCTTCATTGGATTTAGAACTTGTTGATGTAGAAGATGAGCTTGTTGAAGTATTTGCAGCTGTGGTATTGGATTGTTTAGCGGCGTTAGCCACTTCTTTTGCAGTGCTATCTATAGTTTGGGTCATATTTGAGCCAGCTGAAGCTGTAGATGCTGCTACTGCTGCCGCATTATTTTGGGTACTACTTTCGGTGGTGCTGCAGTTGGCTATAGCAGCTGCTACAGCACCGTAATTTTGTTCTTGTTGTCTACTTATTTGTAGACTTTGTTCTGCTCGAGATATAAGCTCGCTTGCTGACTCTTGCACTGAAAAACCCACGGTTACTACAAAATCTATATTGGCTCCTGGATTTTCCACACATTGTATAGTTGTGTTGTTATCGAATGGAACTCCAACTTGTTCCAAAAGATCTTGCACTGTGCACGATTCACGGGGTAGAGTAAATGTGATTAAACGTTGTTCGCCTGATACCAAAATTACCAACATTTTCGCACTATTGCGGTCCTTTTCAGCCATTTGTTGACCAGCACGATTTTGTAAAACATGTTGGGTTTGAATTTCATAGTTATTGTGTGATGTCTGATATACTGAAGAACCTGCAGGCGGGCCGCTAGGCATTTGTGTATGCACCGCAGATGTGCCATCAGTTGCAGCCGCTTGTTCTTTATTTACTACATGCTTTTGTGGCGCCACGCGGGCTACAGGAACACTATGTAAAGAAGACTGGCCGGAGGCTGGTAAACTAATCTTTGCCCCTGCGGTGGCTTGTTGTAGAGGTTTTATTCCTCCTGCCGCAGCTGTATTTTGTACAACTTGGTTACCTGCGGCGTTGGCATTGCGTTTTTTGTATTCAGCTAAAGACATGCACGTACCATTCTGCGTACGAATCATACGATTTTCGTCATCGTCTTTGGCGGTGTAGTAAGTTGTAAGTGTGGTGCCACCGGCTGCGGCTGCATTGCTATTACTAAGTACAGGAGTATTCTGAGTAGGTGCTCCAGCCGCAGCTTTTGCTTGTTGAGCATCTTTCTTGACAAAGACCGCCTGTATACTATCTTCTAAATCAAGATCACCCAGAGTACTATTGCCCCCTGGCCCACTGCCACTGCTACTTGGAGTTGCAGACTGTTGGGTATTTTCTGTTTGAGTTGGCTGTTGTGGTTGTTGTTGTGGTTGTTGTTGTTGCGGTTGTGGCTGTGGTTGCTGCGACTGCTGCTGTTGTCCACCAATAACAGGAGATCGAAAACGTGCAGACACTACAGGCATTCTTGGTTGTGCTTGCACCAAATGAATCTGCTGATGTTGCTGCTGTTGTATGGCAAGACTGCCATCAGTGACTTGTGTTCTATAAGCTTGCCGTATTCCCTGATTTTGTATTGTTTGTGTCACTAGCTTGCCCTGCTGTAAGGCACCTAGCTGCGTATTGGTTGCGAGAATAGGAGCACCTCTTCCAGCTGCTACTCCAGCAGCAGCAGCAGCTGCAGCTGCTCCTCGACCACCCCGACCGCGTCCTCTTGGGGTTGCACCAACCGTAGTACTACAACGGGGCCTGGGCGTACGTAATATTTGTCCGCCACCACCACCAATTGCGCCCGCAGTGTTATAACCCGGTCTTATTTCTGCTCTTGCTATACCTGTCATCCCTGGCATTCGTGCTATGAGCGTGCCGCTCATTGCTCCTCGCGCTATTTTTCCACCTCTAGTAACACCAGCAGTTCGTATAATTGTTGTACTATTTGGATTTGGAGTTTGACTCACCATTTGAGCTTGCTGCTGTTGCTGTTGTTGTTGCTGATGTTGCATTTGTATATGCTGTTGATGTTGGGGAGAATTCTGTTGCTGCTGCAAAAGAGTCTTCGGCATTTGGTTATTTTGCACCTGTATTTGCTGATAGACAACACTCTGTTGCATTTGCTGCTGCTGAGGAGGTGGTGGTGTAGGTGTTGGTTGCTGTGACTGTTGTTGTTGCTGATGCTGTGAAGGAACTACTCGTGCCTGTTGCACTAAATGCGTTTGATTATGATGCTGTTGCATAGCACTTGTTTGCAACTGTATATGTTGCTGCTGATGCGTTTGTGGCGATTGCCCTACAACCGTGTGTTGTTGTTGTTGTGGCGATTGTTGTTGTGTCGAATATAGAACACGATTATTATAAATAATACGCTGTTGGGGCATAGATTGCCGCATTATTAATTCCGGTTGTTGCGGTTGTTGTATCAATACTTGTTGTCCGGATGGTTGTTGAACGATTAGTTGTTGCAATGGTTGTTGTTGCGGCTGCATTCTATATATAATTTGTGGTTGTTGGGGTTGCTGTTGCTGCTGATGTCCAGGCGACACCTGATGTTGCACTTGGACTTGCTGCGGATGATGTTGTGAGCTTTGCAGAATATGTTGTTGTTGTGGGGCCTGTTGAGGCGGAGGAGGAGCTTGATGTAACATTTGCTGTTGATGCTGTGGATGTGGCTGATACTGTTGCTGCAATTGAGATTGGGGTTGTTGTTGTATATAGACTTTCTTCTGTTGTTGCTGATGTACCAACTGATCAGTTGTGTAATAAATTTGTTGTGGCTGCGCTTGAACATGTTGTTGAATTTGATGATCTTGTGGCTGCATATGTTGTGCTTGTTGTTGTGGTTCTTGAGGTATTTGATATGTAGCTTGCAATTGATGTTGTTGTTGCTGTTGAGGATCTATTACTTGATGATGTTGTTGATGCATTAAAACTTGCTGTTGTTGTTGCGGCGCTTGTTGATGCTGTTGTTGCTGCACTTGTTGTACCTGTTGCTGCTGCTGTTGTTGTTGCTGAACCTGTTGATGTTGCACTGTCTGCGTTTGTGGCTGACTTATATCTTCGCCCAATATCGTATAGTGTGTTCCCGCTTGTGGTGGCTGATATTGGGTGGGTGTTCCTTGTGTTTGATATACAACCTGTTGCGGTCCGTCATTTTGCAAAAGAATTTGTTGCGTTTCATCCAAGACAATTTGCTGCAATATACAATTTTTTTTATATAATAATACATAATTTTTTACGAAATTAACAACGGCAAATGGTGTTTGAAAAGTTAGACTTAAATTATATACCCAATAGTTGTTTAAATCTAATAAGTTTTAATAGAATTTGTGCTAATTTTACTGCTACTACAGTTGGGTTATATTAAATTTGTCTGATAGTCTCCTATTCCTTAGAGATATTAGTAAATACTTATAGGCATTATACCTCCTCAGTCCTCATTTTTACTTGAACGTGACCTCTGTAAATACACTACGGTTGCAACAAATAATCTAGCGATTTGTAGTTTCGATTTTTATGATTTGAACCAGAATTTTTGTAGTAAATCTACTAACAGTACGAATTTTAAAGAGATATTAAAAAAAAATGGCCAATTAACACTTTATTGTGGTTTTTATTTTGAGACATAGTGCTTAACGTGACTAACACAAATAGTAGGATACCGATTTTTTAAACAAAAGATCTAAATTCCCATTACATATTTTATTTTAGGCTTTTATTTACGCTCAAAATTTTTTTATTTTTTCCGTAACCAAATTCTATGAACAAAAACTTGTGCTATATAAAAGAACTTATGCAGTGTAACATAAATTGTCTGTAAGAACGAATTACTAAGTCATATTAGCATTATTCTGATGTAAGTCGTAGATTTATTTAGCCCTTAACTTCAAGTCCTGTCTCAGTCGGCTGCAGTTTACTTCTGTACTTCGTGAATTATTCCGAAAGATTACTTTGCGATAAGCAGATATTAAAAAGAATAATAAAGACTTAAGAGTACAAGGTTAGTAAATTTTAAAACTATGAACCTGGGCTCGATTTGGGTTACTGACACCAACATCATCACTGGCCACATGAACCACTTGGACATCAGCGTATATTTGTTTCAGCTCATCAAGGTTTTGTATTTGATAATATTGAGCCATACTGGCAACACTGCTGAAATGTAAATAGGAAAAATTACATTTACACACACATATACAATCAAATATGTTGATTATTGATGGATGATATAAATGGAGACATTCTTAGGCAAAATTAAGAAAACACATTTATTTCTACGCATTTGTTCATTTAATAAAACACATTTTTTCGTAAATGATTTTCATTTTACACAAAAGCCAAAACAAAAAATTTAGAACACATAATTAACACTAAAAACAAAAGCAGATAATCAAAAATATATACATATATGTATGTAAAAAACTAAGGCACTATAAAAGCAGCCATTAAAAGTGATGAACGAATGATTTGCTTTGACGAGAAGTTTTCTTGCGACATACCTTTTTATGCAAAACTTTTCAGTAAATTTTAAATTCGCTTGTAGAATAATAATTTTATAACAAACACTATTCAATGCACATTAAACATTTTCTTTAATTTTTAAAATTTTACATAAAAATTGCATGAATATTTTTATGAAAAAATGGCTTTCTTTTGCCTTTAGAAATTAAATATGGCGTGTGGCTCTACTACTAACATTTCGATATGGGCACTGTGTACGCACACTTTTACAAAATAACACTTTTGGCAGTGGCAACATATTAGGGTTGCATTTGACAGTTGTCATTGGAGACATCTGGTCGCCGATAGCTGAACTGCATTTGTTATTTCACTATTGTCAAATTTTTCCCATTTCTCTTTCAGACATTTTATTCAATTAGTGGGACCACTAATTTATATACATTTATCAACCATATTCCGTGGTACCACTAAATTGGTAATTCATTAGAGGCAAGATTAATAATTTGCACAATTTTCTATAAAATTTATACATTTTCACTAATTTTCAATATTTATTTGCTTGCAATTGTTCTTCTAATATATTATAACGATATTTATACGATTTGTTTATTTTTCAACTGATTGTATTTATTTTGACGAGTTTGTAACGAACGACACCGTTTTGAGAGTTTACTTAACAAACTTCTGATTACTTTTGCTTATTTTATTGTTTTCTATTATATTTTCTGTGTGTGCTGTTTCTTCCTCCTTATGTGTGTCTGTTTGTTCTTTCTCTTTTGTTTCTTTGACATAGAGTTACCAGATTCATTTAATGCGTTTCATTAAAGTGGCAGCTTTGTGTACCTATAGAATTGCATCGGATGTCAATTCAATATATAAATATTCAAACATGTTATATTCTTGGATAAGTAAATAGGTCTGAAATAAATAAATAGAGTAAACTTTTCATGTATGAAATGAAACGAACAAAATAAAGTGGATTTATTTACCAATGTTTTTGTAGTATTTTTGATTAAAAATCCGGGTTATCATAAAAATTCAACATTTAAGTAAAAAAGAATTAGCCTTATTTATTTGTTATTCAATATTAATATAAAAACATTTTAAATAGAATAGATATGTATTTGTTTAACCATCTTGTCATATCGTTTGCTTCCCGGGGAAGTGGTAACTCTTTTTATAACACAGAGTTAATATGTTTAGTATGAAATTGAATGATTGCAGCCCTGGTTCGGAGACGTGTCAAAACGAAGAGAATATAATTGCCGTGCTGGATGGAGGAGAAAAGTTTATTTTTCAATACACGGCGTAGAAAATTTTGTATTTAATATTATTTTATTTATAGTAAAATAAATTTCTAATAATTCAAACATTCTAATCTATATATTTAAGAATTTTTAAAATAAGCAATTTCACAAAAATATTTCATAAGGAATAAAAAATAAACGTGTTCAACAAGTGTAGTAAAAAGAACGAATGCGTCCATATCGTCGTCAGGGCCTAAAGAAAGCAGCAGTAGCATTAGAATAATACATACATTCATTAATTAATAACCTGAACAACACCTAGATTAACATCTAGCGGCTGCAGCAGTTTGATAAAGCATGGCTGGACAAAAGTTTCAATATGACGAAAGTGGTGGCACATTCTACTACTTTCTGTTATCCTTTTTGGCGCTTGTACTAGTTCCCACCACAATATATTACTGGCCACGAAAAAAGAAAGAAGGTGAGTTTAACCATTTACATTTACTTTGCATTTGTTATAATTTTTAGTATGAATTCAATGTGAAAATAGGCCTACACCAACCAAATAAAAGTCTTGCTCTCGGGCTTGTCTACAAGAAAAAGCCCTGTTTGCGGTAAGAACGGTTGGTTACGTTCCAATTACTATTCTGTTAGTGTTGCCGACAAAGTAAAAATACTGTGATGACTGGTGAAAGTGCTTAATGAAAGATAAAGAGAATTAATTAACAACACATACGTCTTTTGCTACAATAGTATTGTGCATATATGAGAGTGGGCAAAATTTTCTCTCCGTCTGTTATGGAAGTCTAATCGATCATTTAGTTTTTTGTTGTTGGATTGAGAAATATGAATTTTCTACCTGTGACACACCAGATTTTTGTATTGTAGCTGCAATTAAATTTCATTACTGCGATAACAAGAGTCAGCTTTATGTGAAACTGTAAAATTAAACTACAGTAATTCTCAATGCGTGATTAAGGTTATGTTAAATTTAACTGATCTTAATTGCACTTTTCGAAAATGTACTTAACGTATGCACTTCCATTAAGAAACAATTTGTTTTGTTTGATGGAAGAGTGACAAAACAATATACACTACGTGTAGATAGATTATAATTCCCATTTCATATATTTTCATATAGATTCTGGACTTTTAACACACTTTTCTTACTTAAAACGTGACGTGGTATTATTAGTCACAGTACTATAAACCTCTGATGCTATAATTGCAATTTAATATTGCTTATAAATACCTAAATGAAACAATAGGCTGCGTACAAGTGAATTAATTTATAATGGGTGATTTTTTAAGAGCTATAGGGAAATTTTTCAAAAAATCTTTATTTGAATCGATAGTACGGTCCATATAATTTAATGTTTGAAGATTATTTCATGCAAATGTTGACCGCGACTGCGCCTCAAATGGTCCATCCGCTTAGTCCAATTTTGGCATACTCTTTCCAATATTTCGGCCGGTATCTCACGAATAAATGCTTCAATGTTGTCTTCCAATGCGTCAATTGAAGCGGGCAATCGCACGATCTAGGCGGCCAATTGACCGGTCCCGAACGTGAAATAAAATGTTCACCGAACTCGCCTCTAAATAAGTCCATTGTTACGCGTGCTGTGTGGCATGTGGCACCGTCTTTTTGAAACCACATGTCATGCAAGTCATGCTCTTGGCTTCACACCTAAATCCTTCCGCAAAATTTTCCACGTTGTTGAGTAACAGAGGCCCAATTGCTGCGAACGGCGACGAATCGATAATTGATGGTCATCATTAACACAGGCCGATACAGCTGCGATATTTTCTTCAGTTCGCACTCTACGTAAGCGTGTTGGTGGTTTAATGTCCAACAATGTAAATTTGGTGCGAAATTTAGTCACAATAGCCCGAATAGCCGCTTCAGTGGGTTGATTAAACTGGCCATAAAATGGAAGAAGCGCGCGATGAACTTTCTTAACAGAGCACGCATTTTGATAATAAAATTCAATGATTTGCAAGCGTTGTTCGTTTGTAAGACGATTCATGGTTAAATTATAGACCAAACTGAAGATGTTTGACAGTGAAACAAAACACGAAACGTGCGTGTGCTGTTTAAACCAGTGTTGCCAAAAAGATAATAGCTAAAAAATCACCCGTTATAAATGTACACACAATGTAGACATTAGTATTTTCAGACATTTAAATGCGGTTCTTTAAGATTTATACTTAGACCCAATTTTCTTTTTGTGTTTTTAAATATTTAATCGACAAATTTTGTGGGAAATTTCAGAAACACCTTTTAACTTCTGAGATTATTAACATTCAACTGCAGACTACTCTTCTTTACACCAAAGCACAAAGCATTCTTATTTCTGCCGCTAAATTATAGAGCAAGAAATTATGTCTGTTTAAAGATTATGAAACCCAAAGTATAGTTGTTATTGTTCCTTTTTTATATTTACAATGTTACTCTTTTAATTCTTAATTCCGAAATTCGAAAAGTTGCATTAAGAACAGAAATTGCAGAATTTTTATGTTTTGTATACAGTTTTTGGTTTCAATTAAGGAAAAATTGGATAATATTTTGAAATTATCGAGTTTTTTTATTGTTCTAAACAAAAATTGTATTGTAATATTGCAGTAATGGAAATATACAATCTTTGTATAATTGTTGTTAAATAAAATCATCATTCTGCTCTTTAATATTGCGTTTATTCATTTTTTTTTTTTGTTCTTTAGATCCTGAGAAAGCAAAAAAAGAATGCCACTGTCCGGATTGTATAAAGAAGAAAGCAATTTTGGCAGCTGCTGAACCATATCGTGCTGTGAAAAATGCTAGCATACAAATTGGTCTGGTGCTAGGTTGGGCTTTACTAATTTTCCTAGCTTATCGCGTCTCCCAGTTTGACTATGAAATGGCCAGTTTTGATCCATTCGAAATTTTGGGTGTAGAACCTACAGCATCAATGGCGGAAATCAAAAAGCAATACCGTAAATTGTCACTTATTTTGCATCCAGATAAAGAGACTGGTGATGAAAAGGAATTTATGAAACTTTCGAAAGCCTATCAAGCATTGACCGATGATGTAGCCAAAGAGAACTATGAGAAATATGGTAATCCCGATGGTCCTGGTGCCATGTCGTTTGGTATTGCCTTGCCCTCATGGATAGTTGAGAAAGAGAACTCTGTATGGGTATTGGGACTTTATGGTATTGTCTTTATGGTAGCCCTTCCTTCAGTGGTTGGTATGTGGTGGTACCGCTCTATACGTTATTCAGGCGACAAAGTTCTTTTGGACACCACACAAATGTATTTCTATTTCATACACAAAACACCGCATATGTTATTGAAACGAGCTTTAATGGTACTGGCTGCTAGTTTAGAATTTGATAAACGTCACAACTCTCAAGTTGTTGAACGTCAATCGGATAACGAAGAAGTCCCGGCTGTAAGTTTTTTATCTCTTATACTTTTTATGTCTTTTACACTCGTACTTACTACTACAATTCACTTTTTTTTAGTTAATACGTCAACTACCCAATCTTAATGAAAAGTGTAAGGAGCATCCTTTGTGCCGCATGTACTCTATAAAAGCCAGAGCCATACTTCATGCCCACTTGTCTCGTATGCCTTTGAATCCGGAGACTTTGGAAAAGGATCGTCAGTTCATTGTCAAAAAATGTCCATATTTGGTACAGGAAATGGTATCATGTGTACATCAATTGGTGATGTTGGCCTATGCCAGACGCGTGCCACGCTTACCTAGCATTGAGACCATTGAAAATTGCATGAAAATGTCACCAATGATTATACAAGCTTTATGGGAATTCAAATCGCCACTGTTGCAATTGCCTCATATCACTGAAGATCACTTGTATTTTATGAATAAAAAGAGACACATCAAAAACTTACAACAATTCGCACAATTAGCACCAGAAGAAAGTCGCCAACTTTTGAAGACCTTATCTGATCAAGAATATGAAAATGTTATGAAAGTCTTGGGTAAAATGCCCTCAATTGATTTTTCAATACGTTGCGAAGTCATTGATGATGAAAATACAAATGTTGTTACTGCGGGAGCTATTGTTACAGTTACCGTGACTTTGGTTCGTAAGGATATGAAAACCTTATTTGGCGATTCAAAAGTACCACAAAAACAGGGTATCAAGTGAGTACTTTTTATTTACAGATTCCATTGTCGAAATTTGGCGACATTATTAATATTGAATTTTTAGGGATGATGAAAATCAAGGGAATGGTGGCGGCGGAGAAGAGGAAGAAGCTGCAAATACAGCTCCCGTCAAGAAGTCCTCTGCTTGGGCTAAACCACGCAAAGGAAAAGGTGGTAAAGGCGGCAAGAAAACAGCGAACCAAAAAAAGAAACCACCACCACCTAAATCAAATGCTACTGCCGCTGCTAATGCAGATAATCAAGAACAAGCTAAACAAGATTCCGATGCTGACTCAGATGTTGAGGGCAGCGATGTAGACTACGGAAAAGACTCTGGTTCCGGCAGTGATGAAGAAAACGAAAAACCTAAAAATAATTCCTCATTAGATGATGATGACGACGAGGAATGGGAAAGATTACAGGCTAAACTAAATAAACGTGAAAAACTCGAAGGCAAATCACGTATTTCTCACACTGTACATTGTCCTTATTTCCCCGAAGAAAAACAAGAATATTGGTGGACTTATATCTGTGATCGAAAATCACGTACTTTATTGACAGCACCGTATCATGTCACTAACTTGGTGGAAAAGGAAGAAATTCAATTGAAGTTTACAGCACCACGCTGGCCAGGTTTATATACATTTACCGTATGTCTGCGCTCAGGTTAGTACGAAAAATTTAATTCCAAGATGTGTTTGTGTAAAAATATTTATTTCAAGTGCTAATAAATAGTAATTTTTCAGTATAAAACTAATTTTAATAAATTAAGTATATTTTTTTTTTTTTGGTTTTTTGAAGAGTTATTTTTACCATGTTTTTATTTTATTGAAATTAATTTCATGAAATTTTTCTTTTGCAGATTCATATCTTGGAATGGATCAACAGCAAGAACTTAAATTGGATGTACAGAAAGCACCAGCACCACCTACAGATCATCCCCAATGGGATTTGAGTGAATCTGAGCATGAAAATAATGATCAACCTGAAAATATGAGCGAATACACGACTGACTCTTCCGAAGACGAAGATTCCGAATAAAAATTATTATATGACACACATAAAAAACCACCAACCAATCAACAACCAACACCACATCCTTCCTCCACAACAAAATTTTCCCTCCTACAGCAACAATTACATACTACTACTACTACAACTACTTTTTATAGAAGAAAAACAAACAACAAGAAAAGCAAAAGAAAACAATTCATTATGCCCTATTTATATATGTATATGTATGTATATTAAGAGTTTTATAGAAACTCTTTTAATTCCATCAAAATATTTTAATAATTTTTTTTGTTTTTGTACACATTGTAAACATTATTATTTTGTTTTAATTTTTTGTTTATTAACACTCACAACATTTTGTAGGATATACTTTAATAATATAATGAATGAAAAGAACTTGAATCAACTCCTACAATATTTCAAAAGCTAAAAAGGGTTTATACGTTGAGTTATAGTTTAAATCAATTAAGCATTTTTACTAGTTTTGTAATAAAGAAATCATTTTATTATTAATAAAAAAAAAGGAAAAAATATCAAAACATGTAATAAGTTTATTTATATGGAGATAATGTACAAAACACTCTTTGTAAGAAGCCTATTAATTTCCACTTGACCGTTGTTCACCTTCAATGAATTGGTCCACAATATTTTTGGAGTCATTTTGTATATTTTGCGCCAAATTCTGTTGTATTATCTAAATAAAGTTTTTGGAACGAAGAAAATAAAATGTAAGAAAACTGAACAGCCTTGATGTGGGTGAGTAATAATAGGAAAGCCATGACAGATAGGTTTATATTGTTAAATAGATTTCATTTAATTTTAAATAAATTAAAACAGTTCTTATGCCTATTGTTCAGTTCATTAAAGTTTGAACTTGTGGCATAAGATTCCAACCATAATTTTTAAATATTTATCTTTCTCTCACCAATTCCTATTAAATGTTAATATAATTAAAATATTGAAATTCTTATTTACAACAATATATACCCTCATCTCTCACATTCGCTTTCCTTTCGTATAATTTGGTATGTTATTAAATTGTAATTTTGTTTTTAGAACCTTAAATCCTTTATTAAACAAGATCTATTTACAAGGATAATAAATAAAAAAAGAAATGAAAGCATTAAATTTAAAAAATTTCTACATATTTTTAGAAAAGTTTGTGCATGAGATATGCGAGTGAGTGTGTAAAAGTGTGTTTGTGGTGTGTAGCAAGTCTAGTTCAAACGAAGTTTATTGATTTGAAATCAAGCAATTTGAATATGGAATCAGTCATTTAAATTTCTGAATTTGCTCTCACTGCACTCTTGCTTTTCGTTTTATTAATGTTCTTCTTCCTTTAATTTTTTTTCAGGCTCTTCGGTTTTTTCTTCTTTCGAATCCTCTGTTACGCTTTCCTTAGATTCACTTTCGGTCGCATCTTTATTACCCTCTTCACTAGAGTCTTCATCTTCGCTTTCTTCTTTATCGAGATCTGTTTCCTTTTCAGTTTTTTCTGGCTTCTCCTCCTCTTGTTTGTTTTCACTAGGTTCGTTGTTTTTCACATCTTCCGATTCTTTGACTTCATCATTGTTTTTAATATCATCTTGCTTCACATTTGTTTCGTTTTCTTTTATCATTTCGTCGTCTTTTTTTGATGAATCTTTTTCAATAACTTCTTCGTCCGCTTGATTGTTGTTATCTTGTTTGTTACTTTCATCTATAATTTCGGATGTCTCCTTAGAATCCTCTTGTCCTTCACTTACATCTTCAGCCTTTTTGTCATCACTTTCCTCATTTAATGCAACTTCTTTTTCTTCTTCTTTTGCATTGATATTCTCTTCTTCCGTTTTGCTTTCTTCCTTATCATCGGAGCCGTCTTTGTCATCCTTATTATCCTTTTCATTCTTCTCCTGCCCTTTAGCTTCAACATTCTCAGTGGTTTCTACATCATTCCCTTCATCATCATCTTCGGACTCCTCATTAGAATCAGTTTTTTCATTTGCGGCACTTTCGTCTTTTGAATCTGAATCTTTTTCGTCGTCCTTCTTTTCAGTTGGCTCTGACACATCATTATTGTTGGGCACTGAATCATCTGTATCTTTGCTTTTTTCAACGGATTTTTCTTCCCCTTCCTCTTCATTAACTTCTTTGTCCTTTGATTCCGTGTCAGCCTCTCCCTCTTTCTTATCTTCAGCATTTTCCTGTTTTTCATTTGTTTTCTGTGATAGAGGTGAATGTGATTCATACAATAGATTATACATTACATAACTTAGGGGAATTCAGTGGTAGTAGTAGTAGTAGCATGCTCAGCTATCAGATTTTTTTTAGTACACATTCTGAATTACTTAACGGTTAAACACGAAATATTTTAAATTTTAACTACCTAACCCTAGGTATGGTTAGGTATGGCATGGCAATTTGAAAGTTTAAAGCATCAATTAAATACAAAATATTTCTATTCATTAGAAATTGTGATAAAGAAAAGGTACAACAATATGTTGAATTAATTAAAGCATTTAAAATTCAAATCGAGAATCAGAATCTTAGAAAAGACAACTTTGTTAAGCTAATACTTTGAGTTTTATAAAAGCTATTAAAAACAAAGAGCAAATAACACTATTTAACTTGGCATGCAATTAAATGAATGCTTAATTCATGCTTAATATATATATTTTGTTTTTGGACAGTTTAAACACACCTCCTCTTTGTCATCATTTTCTTTTTCATCAGTTACCTCTTTTTCAGTATCCGAATCGGTTTTCTTATCAGCATTTTCAGTTCCTATTTGTATTTTTGGTATGCCAAACAACAACAATATGAAATTAATATACTTTCAGATTTACATAAAATCGTTTTTCAAAGGTGGAGTTTACCTTTAGTTTCACCATCACCATCACCGTTCTCAGTTTCTTCGCCTTCAGTTTTTTCATCATTTTCCTTGGCTTCGTCATTCTCTTCCTTTGCCTTGTTATCACTGGCCTCCTCTTTGGGTTTATCGGCGTTCTTTAAAAATTGTACGGAAACTTTCATTATTAGGATAACTTTACCAGCAGCTTTGCGAAAAGTCGAGCACTGGGCGAGCTGTTTAGTCGGATTATATTTTGCAGATGCAAGTAATTTTTTTTTAAGCATGCAGAGAGAGAGAGAGAAAGAAAAAGAGCATATACATTTATATAGAGAGAGATGCCAGCAGCAGTTATTGATTTACATTTCACTTCGTTTGTATACTGTTTTGGGGTTCTTCAAAGTCATGGTGTTTGTTGTTGTTGATGATTGATTGATCCAGCTGAATTCTTTATTTTTGCACCCAATTACACAGAAAGCGTGTGCACAATACAAATTCACCTGATGCAACAAGAATCGAGTAATTTTTTTTACGTTACGTACGTTCCGCTCTACACAACAAAAGCTTATACCACTAACACTAATAAATACATGACAAAACAAAGCAAAAAAATCGTTTTTTTTTTTAATCTTCCAAGTGTTCGTTCGTACAAGCCTTTTTTCACTTGATTTTCATATTTCAAAATTCAAACGAATTCCTTATTGGCAGCGTATACATATGTATATGTACGTCTGCTGCTTAAAGAGGGTTTTTCGCCTGTGTTCAATAGTTGTTGTTGGGTTATTTACAATTATTGAAAGCCGTAATTTTTATTTAAATGCTTGAATGCGAAATGCTTGAATGCAAAATGCTTTTTTTTTTTTTTTTAAATTCATTAATAAGTAGTGTATTAAGGGGTTAAGTTTTCAAAATACAAATTTATTATTTATTATTATTATTATTAATTGTTGTTGTTCATTTATCATATATATATTATAATATAATCGCGGCATTGGCGGGCGATTGATCTAAATAATAATTATTACATCGTTAATATATGTATGTATGTATGTAGTATGTTGTATGTGTATATGCAAATATTGTGTTTAACAATGTTTAGTATGTTTGTTTGTTGTTTTTGTTTTAGTTGTTTTAGCACAAAATAAATTAACTAAAAAAAGTAATAGTGTATGTACGTATGTTAGGAGATAAAATATCAAAAAAAAAAACTAATGGCATATGGAATGGAAGAAGGAGAAATCTAAAAGAATTTTCAATTAAAGAAAATAGATTAAAAAATTATAATAAAATAATAAATAATCACTTAAAACAAATCCAAATAAGGCAAATGGTTAAAGGAGAGAGACAGTCAGACAATTTGTGTCAGTGGAAATGTTTACTTATGTATGCATGTGTAAGTGTTTGCTGGAAGTGTATGTATTAATCACATCCGATAGTGTTTAATTAAAATTTTACAAAATTGTTAATTTTTGTTTTTCTTTTGTTTGCTTTGCAATTTTTTAAAAATATTAGATATTTTATATGTTTGCTATCATCTCAAATTAGAAGTTAATCATTTCAAACCTCAGCATTTTCTTCGCCTTCCTTAGCAGATTTATCTTCAGACGATTGATCGCCTTCATTTTCCTTATTTTCGCCTCCTTCTTCGCCATTAGCTGGCTTAGCTTCGCCGTTTTCTTGTTGTTTCGCACTCGATACCTCTTCTGTAGCTGAAGTATCAACTGGGGGAGCAACTTTTAAGAATTGTTCCAATGTATCGATTTCATTGGCTAGATCGAAGGCATCATAATCTCCACAATATTCTTCTTCGTTGAATATTTGCGGTGGTAAGGCATGTCTTGGTTCAGGATCACTAACTGTTGCTCCATTACTAGTCGATTTATTTTGCATAAATTCCTTGTCAGATTCGCGACCAGGCTCCGTAATGTCAATAACTTCGTATTTAATGCTTTTACTATCCAAAATCATAAGAACACGTTGTTGGCGTTTTTTAACCTGAAATAAAAATAATACGGGGATATCAATAACAAATAACAAAAAAAAAAGGATAAAATAATAATAAATAATGAAAACCGTAATAAATAATAAATAAATAGTAATAAAAAGTTTAAAATCTAAATATTTAATTTAACAACGTTCTAATATTAGGAGAAATTCATTAACAAAAATATTTATGTACTTGGTGTCAGGTACAAATTATAAGGTGCAATCATAAAAACTTGCCGAGCTTCTGCAGCTTCAGACGGGTGATTATCGATGTACTCAGCGTGGGCGTTGACTTAACACATGTAGAATACAACCACAACTACTGAACCTGACAATTTTCATTATTTTAGACATTTTTCGCCGACAGATTGCCATGGTCTAGTGAATAGTTTGTTGGCTTACATGAAGAAGATAGATCCGACAGTTCAAACTACTGCTCTGACATTTCAAAAAAGGCGAGAAGAAATAGTTCGTTCGGCAACCCATTCTCCTTAGCCTTCTGATGAAAGCTCTGAAAGTAACTAATTGCCACGACAAATTTTTTCAAATCTGCTGTTCGAATACGACACTAAATTATAGGTCCTGTCGTTCTTTAACAAAATTAACACCCACAACACTGGCGATGTGATCCGTAATCCTGACTAAAGAGTTGTTATAGCCAATAAGACAGGCCGACAAAATTTTTGTTCTCAAAATTGCTTCATTTAACTAGATTTTCGAGATATCTTAACCTAAATGTGCAAAAACTGGATCACGGGAGGACAAGATTTTTGAATCTTGAGACCATGTTTTTCTAAACGTACGCAGAATCCGAATTACTTTATCACTTTAGGTTCTCGAGATATCCAAAAATTTCGCTTTTTGGCTATATTCGAATGGATATTATGTCGAAAATAATTTTTTCTGTTTCAATCTCTTTGCAGTATCCGAAAGTATAAGTGTTACCATTCAAAATCTTTTTTAAATCTTTGAAATTTCTTTTATATCTGGGAGATATCGTTGAATGCAAATTAGTGCTTAAGGTTGTTTTCATTAAATCTTTCTGATTTCTAGGTCATTCATTTTAAAATTTTGTAATATACATACATACAAAGTGTAATATACATACATTAATATGTATGTATGTATATCTATACATACTTATGTGAACGCTTGACAATTGCCCTACCAAACCGTATTAAAGCTTTAATATGGAAATTTCACTATAAGGCCAACAGAAATTATTATCGAAGAAAAACTTTAAAACACGATTCATTTCCGTTTCACTGGCTTTTTTTAAACGCAAAACCACAATCTTTCTAGCGCCAACAAAATGTAATTGATTGAATGGAGTGACTCCGATGATATGTGGTTTCAACTAGACTAACACAGTTTAAAGTCATATTAAAAGAAAATACAATTTTTTTCATAAAATTTACAGAATAATTTAATTTTAATAGTCTTTAACAGATAATTTTTAAGTGCATGTAAGTTTCAATAAATGAGAACAGTAAGAATGCTATAAATATACAATTCCCATCTTATAACTCTTATAAGAACATACCCCTTATCATCTACACTATAAGAACGTATCAATACAACATTTAAAAACACTTTTTATCGGCGTAAAGAACAACTGACATAATGATATCACCCAATAAACACTACAATGATTTGAAAAAACAATTAACAATGGTATCTAATAACATGAAAAGATAACATGACTGCCAATAAAAAAGAAAAATGATGAAAAACCAAAGGAAATATACAATACAAGTTAATTTAACAACAAATAACAATTGGTCTAATGTTGTTGCAATTGCAGAAGAATTGTGGAAATGTAGGCTGTTTGAATTTTGACCCACTTTAACATTTCCGTTTTTGTAAAATTTTATTATCAACAACAAACATAAGTCAAGTAAGTGGATGATTCACACAAATATTCAATTTCAGATTAGGCAAGCTATTGATGTTTTCGTTTTAATTTTTTTTTTCTTTCTAATCGTGACAATGACAAAAATGCAAACGATATGAATAATGGCTTATAATATTGATAGCATATGTAGGTACCTATGTATGTGTTTATTTAAAACTGACAGCAGTAAAGCTTACATTTTCTACAGAAATCTATAAATTTCAGTATAATGTAATAGAACGTTTCCTCTAATAAATACATATTGTAGTTTAATTGCATTTAAAATAATAAACAGAAATTTAGGTGGTTTGGCTGTATTCATTTTCTCTGGTGAACTCAAACATAAATATTTATGAACTATAAAAATACCTTACGGTTGGCATAAATTCTTTAAACCAGACTCAAATGGCTTGAGTTAGCAAGCAAAATAACAACGGAATTGCTTTACAGTAAACCAGTTCTTCTGCTTTCAATTCTGTTACTTTGTTTTTACTAAAAAGAACAGTCTCGAGCATTGTTATGATGACGAATAAAATGCCTTAGTTTAGCGAAACGCCTTAAGCAATTTAAAAATAAAAACAACAAATTGTAGAGGAAGAAAAAATAAATTTTATTTGATGACACTTGATGGTCGTTGACTATGAGAAAATAATTGGATTTCTTCAATGAAAAGTCTCCATAAGACAAAACTAGGAAAACCGATTATAAAAAAACAAACAAAAAAAAAATTAATTTGAAAACAAATGATAGAGTTGCAGTTGGTTATATAGTGTACTGAATAGTAGTTTATAAAGAAACTGTTTTACTTATTAGCCACTGCTTATCGGAAATAATGATGTTACGTACTCTTTTTGTTTTCAATGAAATCCAACCAGAAAAAACGCAATATGGCTCAAATATAGCCCTAAGATTCAATTATTTTTGTTATGTACTTTAACAAAATTCTAACAGTAATAGGACTGGCAACTTACAGTATCCAAAGTTGAATTGAAAATCATTCTGTTATAGTCTTGGAGAGTTTCGTTATAGTTCTTACGAAGAGTCATTGACGACCAAGGGAATAAAAACGAACGAGGATATGTGGGGAGTAAGAATAGTGTGGTTCGAAATGATACTCAAATGTTTTTCTGTTTAATATACAACAGAATCAGCTGAACACAAACATTCTTTAATGAGCCGTACTCCTCCTTAACGTAGTTGAACGAGCAGATAGATATGCACATTACTATATACTCAAATACACATGTATCGCAGATAGATAGACATACAAATTGTATATGTTATTATGTTTAGCAAACCCTTGTATATGCTGCTTTCCCAAACATCATACATATGTATGTACACACATATGTACATCATTAATAACAAAATAAAGAGAAACAATTCAATTATTATAGCATTTTATTACTGACCAGAGTACCCCGCTCACTGTGTCATAGATAAGTGCCCCGCCCACATAATTATATACAATGATATTATCGCATAAATTTTTGGAATAACACAGTCATTCATTCACTCACCTCCTTGTTGCCTGACATACCACTGATGTACACTTTCAAGACCATGGCTACTTTTATTATGTTTTCCTTATATCTTTCAATTCAATTTATTTAATTCCGACTGAACTGAATGATGCGTATGCAAAATACTGTTTTTGTTGCTTTTTGCAAAATAAACTTTTTTTTAGAAAAAAGCGAAAGATAAAATGAAAAATAAAAAAGAAATATTTTTAGATTTTATTTTTTGCTGCGTTAACGTCGACGTCGCTGTTGCCGTACCACTCAATCAATTGCTTTCGATATAATGGTGCTTTTCATTAACCGAAAATAAAACTTTTTCGTTTAAATTCTATTTCTTGTGGCAGTGGGTAAAAAAAGAAAACAATTTTAGGATGCACAATGTAGTTTGCTATTAGCAATAGAATTTTCTTCAACTAAATTCCACAAATTAATGCTTAAATTGCACAGAAATTTTCTCTTATTGCTTTTAGCCACTTCACTTGCCGTTTTCGAAATAAAAAAACTCAAAGAACAAAAATTCACAGTTGTGTACAAACAGTACCAATTTGTTTTCCAATAATTACCTTCAGAGTTGTAAATAATAGTATGATTTAAATGAAATCTTTACTAAGGGAAGGTAATACCATGAAAAATTATGTTATAATTTTTAAATATTTAATCCGTTTTTTTTTTTTTAATTTTTATCAATCAATTTGAAAACTATATACTATAAACAGCTATACTACAAAGTAGTGAAATATAGACGATAGTTTATAAAACTATTATTAAGGAATAGTTATTAAAAATGTTAAAATATTTTTTGAATAAATACACGAAATTTTTATATTTAAGGCCTATCATCAATCTCTCTTTGATATCGAGCGCATTGGCTGGCAACACAGAACGTACTTTTATCATGGTTAAACCCGATGGTGTTCAACGTGGACTCGTTGGTAAAATCATCGAACGTTTTGAACAAAAAGGCTTCAAATTGGTTGCCATGAAATTCATGTGGCCCTCCAAGGATTTGTTGGAGAAACACTATGCCGATTTGTCTGCTCGACCCTTCTTCCCCGGTTTGGTCAACTACATGAGCTCTGGCCCAGTGGTTCCCATGCTGTGGGAGGGTTTGAATGTTGTTAAGACCGGTCGTCAAATGTTGGGCGCTACCAACCCCGCCGATTCTTTGCCCGGAACTATCCGCGGTGATTTCTGCATCCAAGTTGGCCGCAACATTCTTCACGGTTCCGATGCTGTTGAATCTGCCTAAAAGGAAATTGCCTTATGGTTCAATGAGAAAGAACTCGTTGACTGGAAACCCGCTGCCATTGACTGGGTTTACGAATAAACTTTAAAGGGTTGACTAATATCCAATCAATTGAATTGTGCTTATAGCAAGCATTTGTGTGTTTAGTTATTAAGCAAAAAAGTTCTCAACAATTCCATAAAAATAAAGAAAAAAGGCCTTTAAAAACATTTTTTTAAAATCAGCTGCCTTGATTTTTTATACTTTGGACGCATTTGCCAACTATTGCCGTCTTTAGTACATGTAAGGGTTTTATGAATTTAATTCTCACCAGTATTGTGAACATTCACCTCGAAGGAAAAAAATTCTCTTGGACTAGATTTAGGTTCTTCAGATTTAATATAGATCTTGGCCCTTTGGTCCGTTAAGAAATAACAAATCTAACAACTACAATCATTTATCAAAATTACATAATTCAAAAACAAATTTTTAAATTAAAAAAATTATAAGTCGTTAAAAAGATTTCCATCTATGTATATACCACAGGAAACATATTCACGAGGTTTTTAAAAGATCTGCATTAATTCATTTTTGTTTTTCGATTTAAATTTTTTATTATTGTTTCCAGATTTTATTTAATTTAATTTTTTGTTTTATTTTATTAAATATTTATTTATAAAAATGGCATTTCTCTAATTATAAAGTAGAAAAAAATATTTTTTTCATTACAATAAAATAATATTCTTATGGTTTTTTGTCCACTAAGACAAAAATAAAAAAAAAAAATAATAAAAGAAAATGTTTGAAACTACTTAAAATTTAAACTTCTTTTTATAAAGAGAGAAAACAGTGAAATTAATCTTTTATAACAATTTAATTTTTACTTTTTCTTTTTAATATGAAAGACAATTTATATTAAATAAAAATAATCTTTTGTTGTTACAACTATTTAATCAAATGAATAATTTTAAAAATATAAGGGGCTAATCTTTTAATTCTTTTCTTCTTTTTTTTTTTTTTTTTTTTTTGTTTTATGAAAGATTTTACTGTTTTATGTTTTATTTATAAGTTAAACTATAAAACTAGATTTGCATATTTGTTGTTGTTGTTGTTCTTGTTGTTTTGTTTATTTATTTCTATTTTATTACTTCACATTGCATATGGAGGCTTGAGGTTTATATATGTATTATATTTTGTATTTGTATATAAATTGAGAATAAGAGTACTACTGCCAAAATATGAAATTTTACAATTTTATTGTATTAGTTTGTATTTACGATTTTGCATTTCAAATTTTAACAGTAGAGTAGCACTTCATGTGGTTGGTTTTTATTTTATTATGATTATTTTGTATTTGTCAATATATTTTAGAATAACTGTGATTTTTGTTTGTTGTTACCGTTTCTTTTTTACTGTTTTTAAATATATATACTTTTTTAAATTATTTTGTTCTATATATAAATAGTATGCATTTTGTTTTGTTTTTATCCTCATATTACATATAGTTGTAGTTGTTTTTCTTTTTTTATATTACTAGAATTATATACTAATTTTCATTATATATAAATTATTAGTTCTGTTGTTTATTTTTATCATTTATCATTCAAATTGCAGCAGTATAGTAATGTTTTATTTTTATATTTGTTATGTTTTGTTTATTTATAATATTAAAAATAATTATTGGTATGCAAATATGTTTTTTACGTTTTACCTGCAGGTATAATGAGGTGTCATTTTTAATTGATTACAAAATTAAAGTTTTTTTTTTTTGCTTTTATGAGTTTTAATTAAAAATTCTTTGTATCGAAAAAAAAAAGAACTCAGTTTTTTACAAGAATTAAAAAAAAACTCTGACAAATTATAGGAAAATAGACTTGTTGAACAGCATGACAATGAACGTGCTTGGCAAAATAGATGAGCGATATAGTGAAGATTGGAAAACTGAAAGATCCTTAGCATCTACGAACTTAATGTATGCCTGAGGTCCGAATTATGACAGATCTGAAAAAAGAAATAAACAAAATGGGTAGAAATAAATTCACAAGTATATCCATATATGTATGTGTGTATTCGTAATCATTCTTGTTTAATACACTTTATAACCGTTCTGTCTAAATACATACATATGTTTATTTCATTCATTCCTTATAAACATTTAAACAATTTGAATTGGAAATAGCTTTAAACTTAAAATTAATAATTCGTGCAGACGTGAAAGCAAAAATTTATTAGCCAGCCCTGAGTAACAATATAGTCTTAAGAGGGATGAAATAAAAACGAAATATTGTCAATAATTTATTGCTTCTCCAGGATAGATACTTTGATTTTGTCATATTAAATGGGTAGTAAACTAAAAAGTTAGTTTACAATTTTTAACAGGTGGGTTTTATATTGTTTTTTTGTTTGTTTTATCAATTTTAATTGGTGATATACATATAAACATTAATTAACATTATACTTACAGCTGGGAGCAGCTTCGTAACGTCTTTGTATCTGATCGTAAGTAAATTTAACAAAAGCGTCATATTGTTCAGCAAGTTTTGTAGTCAGTACTGCGTCATATTTTTCACGTAATTCATCCTCTCGTTCCTTAAGCATACGCTCACATATTAATTGCACCTAGAAAGAGGTGAACAAATGTGCAACACACACAATTATATTCATCACAAAGGTATCCAGATAAAAATACTCACCTGCTTGAAAGTAAATAATGCTTTTTCGGGGTGACGGACCATACTTGGTGGGCTTTCTGGACGTCTAGGGCTGTCGGGTCCCATTTCTGAACCACTTGATTCTGAGTCTTGCATGCGTTCAATAGCGGCCGAGGTAAACGGTAACTGTTTGCGTCTGTGTAGTCTCTTGATTTCATCGCGTATATTCTGTGACATTTTATCGGGTGACATTTTTGATAAATTGTTAGCCTCCGCAAATGGACTTGGTTGAGGTTCCCGGGCAAAACGTGATGAAGGCGACTGACAATTTGAAGAACCAGATGATCCCTCATGACCTAACGCAGAACGTGGCGCCGATCCGCTATTGCTTGATTGTCCAAATGGATTACAGCGTCGACGTTTAGTGGGACGTTGATTTATAGCTTCCCAGTCCAGAGTGCGTTTTAGAGTAGCACAAGCCATTTTTAAGTAGCTTTTCACTTATTAGCAATTATAATTGTAGCGGCAAATGAGTTTTCAAACCTAAAAATGTTTATTCAAATAATAATTAAAGACACATTTGTCTACACAAAACTTAAATGCAAAGTAATTAACAGAGGACATGATGAGAGAAATGTAAATACACTACTTTTGGAATAACTGGCTCAAGATATATGTAGAACGAGCACTGTCATAAGATATAGACTAAAAGTATGGCGTGACCAGAGACTGGTTCTTTGTAAATTCAAAGACGAGTATTTTGTAATAGTATTTGGACAAATTTTAAGAATTCTTGAGATTCCTTAAGTTTCCGTTTCATCATGAAAGATAAATTTTAATTTTAAATCACTAGAGCAAATACAAACTTAAATATTTCATTTTAAATACTAATATAATAGCAAAACTGTCGAAATTTTTTTCTTATAAGGATTAACACACACTCAGTCCTATTTATAATGGCAGAACAATACAAAACATATGTACACTTTTTTAATTGAACATCTGTCTGCTCTTTTTGTATTTTGTACCCAAGTACCGACTTCTTTCAAATCATAAAAAATCGGCATTTTTTTATTTTTATTTTGATTTGTTGTTGTTTTTTATGAATCAAATATTGAAGGAATGATTTTTTCAACACACACCACAAACATTCGTCGACAGATTAACGTGTTTATATAGGTATTTGAGCACAAGACGAAAGAAAGAAAGAAATGGTTAAAAGGGAATGACAAAAGAAAAAAGTAATAAAAACACATAAGCCACAACCATTTGTCAAAATCAAAAATAAAATGGAAGGCGTAAATCAGTAGAATGACATCTAAATTTTAAGTTCATGATAAAATATGTATATTTTTCGACGCAATTTCACAAATTTTTGTAACTGAAGCACTTACTTTTTATTTATGTAAATTTTATATTTTCAAATGTTCTTGTTGGACTTTTCTGCTTTAATATAAAATATTTCCTTTTCACGCACACCAATTATATTGAATTGTTAAAGGCCACTCTAATGCACAAAAGAAATCAGTTTTTTGTAGTATAGTATAGAATTATTTTCTTTTAATTTTTGCTTTTATTGAGAAGTTTCTAAATTGTATTTTTGATTGAAGTTTTTTCACAAAACAATTATTTTCTAGTTATTAAATGCTTTTAAATATATATATTTTTTCAAAATTGTATGTGCGAATACAAAACGACAATGGATTTAGAGACTTCTAAAAAAGCAATATGGCTGCGTAAAGGTTGGTAATCGTGCATTATTCTTTCCACAGTTTTATGTATGCTGCTTCTCACCAAAATATAGTTGTCTCAGCTATGTTCGAAACAGAGTTGTAATTTATTTAAGCTGTAATAAAAAACGGTAACGTTATTCTTAAATGATTCATTACAAATGTAGTGTATTTTATAGAATTTCCAAAGATATATTTCTAATTAATAACTATAATACTCATGTAATAAAGAACTACATGGTAGAACGCATTTTCTTTGTATTTTAGAACATAAATTATTTTTAAGTTTTTTTTTTTATAAGTAAATTACTTCACACAAAAAAATAGAATGAAACACACATTGAAATAAAAATAGGTTGTCAATGTCCCCTGCAGTCAGACTGGATCCATATGTCTTTTTGTCAACAGCACTAGTTCAAATGTCTCCAATTTTTCATTTCTGTGTCAATATAAAAAATACAGAGACAAAAGATGTGGTGTATATCTAGTGACATTGTCGACAAACAAACTACTAATTGTACACAATACAATGTCTCTGCTGTTGACTTAAAAATGTCATAAGAAAAAACAAATTTAAAAAATTTTTTCAAAAATATAATTATTTCAAAAATATAATCACGTTTTTTATATGTGAAAAAAATTCTACACGTACTCGTGGTTTTATTAAAATTTGGAAAAAAAAGAAAACCAAAATCAAGAAATCAGCCAAGCTTTTGTTGATGAATTTTTTTCTTAATTATAATTAGTCAAATGTATAGTTTATATTTAAGTATTTTTTCATTTCATTTTTGCATTTCCAATTTCATCTTTATTTACATTTACTTTTAACATATTAAAATAAGTATTTAAAAGGGTTTAGCCTGCCCTGGAAAAAAGTGCTACATTTTTTGTTCAATAGCTGAGCTGTTAATTAAGTAATTTTTTTTGTTTTTATCTTAATTTTTTGTTAAATAAACTTATCATTTAAAAAATAGTGTACAATTTAATTTATTTGCTTCAGTAGCAGCTTAAAGGCCCTAATATTAAAAGAAAGTAAAAAAAAAAAATAGTGACAATGTCGCTAGTATGACACCACCTATCTACTATTGATATTGCCTACAGGAAAGTTCCATAAGTTATAGAAATGTACTATTGAATTCCTGGTTCTAATGTCACCATATGGATCCATGAGAAGTACCTAGTCAATACCATGTCAATAGTCATAATGTTACTAGAGGATTTTCAATGACACAGACATGTTAAATGTCTATAGCACAAAGCCTTGTACGGGGTATAATTCGACACTAGTACTGTTGACAAAGTCAATAGCGATTCAGCACTTTTTTAATATTGACATTTCCTACAGGGTCGTTTCAGTTTTTGAATATGTGCGTGCGTAATATGAAACTGTGACTATGTTAAAAACTGAAAGGTAAACGAATCGTGAAACCACTCTTGAACATCCGATTCTCATTATGAAAACGATTACGTTAACGTTTAATCTTTTTATTTGTGCTATCCATTTAAACTGAATGTTTTTCATTTTCTTTTGTACATGTTTTTGTATATATAAATACTGAAGAAAACAACCCTGTTGTTTTTTTTGCATTTAGCAGACAGTTTGCAGAAAATAGTCTTGTTTATTAAACTTACGTTAAGTGAAAAATTTGTGAATTTAATTCTTTACTATTCTATTAATACAAATTTATTTTTATAACCTGCTAAGTGTGTTCAATTAAAGCAATATTTTATATTAAAAATGTAAAATTGAGTATAAAATATAAATGGTTATAATGTACTTTTTTTGACTGAATTATTTACGAAAATATTGTGTTGTATTAGTGAATAAACTAATATTTATTAAAAAAAAAAGCACGTGATACTCTTATACAAACGAGAAAAAAGTGGTAATAACAACAAAATATTGTTATTATTTAATGTTTATATTAAAAGGAGGACGATACTTACAGCAAAAAAAATAAAACGCCAGACGCTTTCATCTCTTATCTCATTGTCAAAATGTGAAAAAATAGAAAGAAGGCATATATATACATATGTATATACTCCGTATATAT
Organism: Sarcophaga caerulescens; assembly: GCA_927399465.1. Taxonomy (NCBI): domain Eukaryota; kingdom Metazoa; phylum Arthropoda; class Insecta; order Diptera; family Sarcophagidae; genus Sarcophaga; species Sarcophaga caerulescens. Next base: position 68,189,573 of record OV656867.1, on the reverse strand, counting down.
ACTAACACACGAGCCAGATGTCATCTTTTCTATTTCTTTGTTTAAATTATAAATATGATATACCTTTGTTGTTATTTGTGTACTTTTTGTTGTTATTGTATTTCGTTTACCGGAAGGCGCGTTCATTGTTTGTGATACGCTCAATTAAAAACATTTTTCTGTCTCACATCTTTTTTAAACTTCTATATCGAATAATGGTGTCAATTTCTGTTTAAATAAAAAACGACTGTTATAAAAAAGTGGGGCGTGTGAATCTTAATCGAAAAGTTTTAAATATTTGATTACATACCTGCTGATCAATTCTTCTCTTATTAGTCCCTGAGCAAATCTGTGCATTATCGGGAGTCACTTAACATATTGTACAATGTACGTACTAATATAATAAAATTTGTAGTTTGGGTTTACACACATCAATTCTTACTCGTCAAGTCATGCTTAAAAGAACGCAGTTTCAAAAAATTGAACAAACATTCTTGACGTGGACTTGATGTGTGTGTATTCCCGGCCATATGTTAAAACATTTAATTTCTTACCTTGGCGGTTTATATCTTCTCAAATATTGAAGAGGATTGTATGTTAAAAATCTGTTCAAAGTTTCGAAGAAATTGTCGTTTTTTAATTATAAAAAAACATCGGCAACTGCCTATTGATTTTTTACTGACTTTTTAGATATGAAAGTTTACAACACTTATAAGGTGCGAAATTAAAGAGAGATTTCTGAAATCGAAAGAGAGTGTAATGTCGTGAGAACTTTAATTTGTTTTATCACGTCACTGACACAAAATTACAAATTTGTACACAAAGCAGGGGGCAAAAAAAGAGGCAGTTTGTTGGTACGAACGTCGTAAGTTTGGCAAAATACAACTAAACAAAGAAATAAACGAACAAACGAGCGCGCCAAGCAAGAACAGAAGAAAAAGAAAAATACTTTTTTATTCGTCTTTGATTATAAGCAGGCTGAATAAAATTTTAGTGATCTCTAAGTATTCGTATAATAAAGACATGGCGATAAGTGTGGAAAGTTATATCAGATATTAAATATGTATTTAAATGATTTTTCTTTCAACCATAGTAGTATTCATTAATAAAAAAAAGTTAAATAAAGTGTATAATAAAATTGAAAAATATACCATATTTAATATGAAAATTTACAATTTTCGAAAACAAAAGTTAATATTCTATGGTAAAATCTAAAGGTCTTATAGAATGTTCCACAATATCTTGAAAATATCAATGTTATAAGTGTATATAAATAAGTATAGAAGTGAAATGAAAAAGAAATAAAGTGAGTGTAAAAAAGAAAAATTGCAAATAGCAAGAAAATAAATATATATATATACATATATATATACATATATATATATATATATATATATAGAGAGAAATAAAATAAAGAAAGAAAATTATACACCAGCCATCATATACATACATATGTACATATATTGCATATGGCTGTATAAATTTACATACATACATATAAAACGCAATTGCAATTTCTTTTTTTTTTTTTTTTGAAAAAGAAAAGCTGTCACAATGGGTTAGAGAAAAAATGAAAGAAAGATACAAGCATAGTTGGATGTACATATGAAAAAGAGATAAAAGGTTAAAGTGTTTATTTATGTAAACACAATAAAAAATAATAAACGGCGTTTTAGTTGTGTGAAAATTATTTTTAAAAACAAATATTTAAACAACATTCCGTTAGAAAAAATTAAAAACCGGTTGAAAATATGTTACTCTTACGAAAAACGACGTTAAGCAAACAAAATTTAAAAAAAGAAGAAAGTGATTTATAGCGCCTGTGGCGATAACAACAACAACTACCATTTAATTAACAAAAAAAAAAGTATTACAATAATATTGAGCAACAGCAGTAAATATCTTATACATTAACAACAAGAAATATAAACGACGATTCCGTTAACGTTTGTTTTTTTAATTTTACCAGTTTGCTTATATGTACATATATGCTTATGAAAACAGATTACAACTACTAAACTATTATGGCCTTGTTGAATAAACTATTTTTTCCTTCGTCGACTTCAACAACTCCATCGCCATCTAATGTCGCTGCAACAACGCCGACAGTATTAACAACAGATTCTCAGGCTGCGCAGCCACACCAATTGTCACGTACATCTTCTTTGGCTAGTATTTTAACGTCCAATGTTGCTGGTGTTACTTCTACAATTGCAGCAACAACGTCTTCGGCAGCAAAAAGTGGCGGCAATAATAAAAAATCTAATTATAACCAAACAACACATTCTAAAAATTATTTAAGGTGAGTAGATTTTTTTTCTTTTTTTTTTTTAAAGGGCATATTTAAACAAATATTACTTTTGATATGTAATTATTATAGCATTATTACGTTAATATTATGCATTTGTCGAAAGAAATTCCTATTTGACTTGTATTTCCATTTAAAAGATGCCGAAAGTTGAGGTTTTTGGACAGTAACTGGCCAACTCTCTTGTCACAAAACTTTGCAATTGGGATTTTTTTTACAAATCATTTTATTGCTAGTGTCCATAATTCTCAATTCTTTTTCTATCTAAACGAATTCCAGAAATTTTTATATTTTGGAAAGAATATCGTAAAAATCGTTTATTATTAATCTCTTATGATTGTTTATTTAATTTTGCGGTATTAACTTAAATGTCTTTATTTTAATAAATAAATAATACAATAAAAACATGTAAAAATGCCGCAAAACGACAAAAAGTCGGACACTTGTGAAAATTAAAGCATACATACATATGTAGGTAGTGCATATGAGAAATATTGAATGGGACGTAGAATAAATATTTGCTTAACTAATTACCACAATAACTGATTCATATTGTTTATATTTATTTTTGAATTGTAAAAAATAAATAGTCAACATTCGTTTCTCTACACTTACATACACTTCCTCAATAAAGTCTGCGTTCACCTAATGTATTTTTAGAAAATATATAAAAACCCATATTAAATATTAAATTAAAATCAAAATTTCTTCATAGATTTTGTATTTAACCAAAAAATTAATTAATTTTTAAACTAAAGTATCATAAATACATATCACAATAATAAAATGTGGTAGGTACCAAAAAGTCTGCGTTCAGTGTTAAAATAGATAAAGAAAACTTTGATGAATATGCTTAAATCTTAAATTTAATATTTTGTTGGATATCCATGTTGTTTAATGACTTCATTCAATCTGTTTGGTATGGAATTCACCAACTTTTCTGTTTCCTCAGCACTTCTTTTTTTGTCCCACTCTTCCCGTATAACATTTCGCAAGGTCTCTTTACTTCTAATTACATGGTAGCGAATTTTTTTTCTCTAATAAATTCCACAGGTGTTCAATAGATAGGATTGAGATCTGGAGATCTTGAGCTGTCTGGAGATCTTGATCTTGAGCTGTCTCAGATTGAATGAAGTCATTAAACAACGTGGATATCCAACATTAAGATTTAAGTATATTCATCAAAGTTTTCTTTATTTATTTTAACACTGAACGCAGACTTTTTGGTACCTACCACATTTTAATATTGTGATATTTATGATACTTTAGTTTAAAAATTAATTAATTTTTCGGTTTATATTTTTATGTAATTTTTAAAAAAAGAGTTAAATAAAAAATCTATGAAGAAATTTTGATTTTAATTTAATACCTAATGTGGGTTTTTATATATTTTCTAAAAATACATTAGGGCGCCTTCCAAAATGTTAGTTGCTTTGTGTTTGAACAAAGTATCGTGTTTCATAATGCCGCTGTACAAAATATTTATATACAATGTATTCTATATCAAAACGTCGTCAATGTGTATTTTTAACGCAGTCAAAAAGCAATCAGGCATCGGATTTATAGTTGATGCATTGTTTGGTTACTTTGCATATCTATGTACATAGTTTATATACAGTAGTAGAACTGCATACAAACTTTGTATTGATACATTTTGGAAGGCAGCCTAGGTGAACGCAGACTTTATTGAGAAAGTGTATGTGCATATAATTTTTTGGAACTTCTTTGTTGACATGTACATAAAATATTGTTCAAATATGTATGTTATATATTTGACTTAGATACATATATAAAATAAAGTTTTTCGCTTTAGTTCGAATACGTTTAAATTCTTAAATTGTTTCATAATTATAAATTAATCAGGCGTTGCTTGACGCTAAAGACATTTTAAACACGATTTTATCTAATCAAACAGAAATAAAAGAATTATTTACGATTTTTTAATACAATTTAAAGTTTTTTAATATATTAGTTATTTACGGTCTTAGTAGCGGCTTTTCGGATAATTTGGGGTCTTTTCTTATATTTCAAGATTTTATCATTTAGAACATTTAAAAAGAAATATTTATTGTTGAAAATATACTTTTTTCCGATTTTCCGATTGCTGTACAATTGTACAATAATAAACGAAATGTATACTATTTTGTCAATACTCATTTAACACATTCCCTGCCAAGCTGTTTATGAGAAGGTGTCATTTCGAGGCTACGTGTGCCATTTTCGGTATACGATTACTACTTTTATAAATCTCTATAAATACATGTTCTTTTTTATTTTTGAGAAAATGTATGTTATTTTCATAATTATTAATATTCAAACGGCAAAATGTACAAAATAACAATAAACAATTAAATTTATTCCACAGAATAAGAGACATAAGGGTTATGTACAAAAGAGAATATAGATATATTTATTTTACTCAAGTTTGATTACACTGTTATAATTTTTCACACTTTCTGCATACCATGGTTTGCATCGGTTCCTTTTTACTGGTCTACCATTACAGTTTTGTAATTCATGATGTAATTCTAGAAGGTAGGACAGACATGGTCATCTTCTTCAGAAAATACATCATTATTTGCATTACATAAATATGAAATCAGTAACTTACTTTCTATATTTTAAAAAGTGAAATTGAACTACATATTGTTTTTTATATTATATAAAATCGATGCATTTACAACTGCCGTATTCAATAAAAGTTCAAAAGTGCTCCGATAACTAATTACCACGCCACATGTACCGTTACTCTAAAATTACTCCAAACATCATTACGTTACATAAAACAGTCCTACCAATAATTAAATTTTGGATATAAACATTTTAAATGAAAAAATTCAGCTTGGCGTAGAAATGAGGTTTAGTGTGCCCCGAAAACGGTACACGTGGCAGGGAATGTGTTAATTACATAATTTGATAAACACAATTCTTAATAAATGTTTCAATTGTTTAAATTCATTGTAATTGTTTAAAAATCATTATATGTATATTTTATTAAAAATCTTAATAAAATATGTTATTGAAATTATAAGGACTAGCAAAAGAAAAACTTCTCATTACACTTTGTTTGATTGAAATAAATCGTTTTATTACAAATCACTGAAGAAGAGGCTGACTACGTGCGATATCAGCAATCGATAGAAAAACAAGAAGTGATGCATTACTAATATGTAGGTAGACTGTTTTTTTTATAAATAGATGTGGTAATGTATAAATTATAAATCATAATAAATGTTTATATTGTCGATTACTTAGTAGAAATTATTATATTGCCTTAATAATAACCCCCGCTACTCTAATAACATTTTTCTGTTTATTATTGAGTATAAGCATTTTATTGTTTATTTTATAAGACGTCGCATATGATTATTACCTTATGTTTAAAAAAACAGGAGAGTAAAAGTCTCTCTCTTTCTCATACTTATAGAACTAGTGATAAAATGAAGAAAGGGGTAAAATACGGGTAGTTGGCATTTGGTGGGGTGGTAGATGGGAGCGAATAAATTTTTTAATACATTTCAATATTTTGTTCTCAGAGTTGTAGGTTTTGGTGTGGTAGCTGAAATGTGCACACCGTCAACGTAGTCACACATGCAAAGAAAAAACAACAAAGCAAGCAAAGCAATCAGCCAGCTAACCAGGCAAGCAAGCAGGCATATTCACACAAAATGTAAATAAAAAATAAAAAAAAAAATATAATAATAATAAAAAACAATCACATGACTTTTGCTCGATAATCGCTGTGTGTCTCTCGTGATTATTATGTCATACACTAGTGTGAGTGTGTGTAAATGTTTGTTGTTTCTACAACTAAATATATAGAAAATTATTAATTTTTTTTTGTTTTTTTTTCTTCACTCATATCATATACAAACAATATTAATAATATTTATTATTTCTATTTTGTTTTCATATTTTTTGCTCTATGCATTCTAAATAAACAAATTATATTAAAAGTCTACTGTTTTATATTCGTTTGTCAATACGAGAATTTAGGAAATTGCTTAATTTATGATAATTTTGCAATTTATCTAATACTTCATAGTCATAAGTAATTAATTAATTTGTTTTAAGTTTACTTATTAGAGTATATCTTTTAATTTATTTATTTTGCTGTTACATACATACATATGTATGTACATATGAAAAATATTGGTTCATATTTGTATGTTGTATATAGATCATGACAATGTATTACTGCCGACTGCTGCACTGCACATTTGTGTTTGAATGGAATATTTTTAATAATATTTTCATATGACTTTTATAACAAAAATAAAAAAAATTTCATTGTTAAGCCTACAAAATCACACTTGTGTTTATTTTATTTTTTATTTTACTTTTGTTGATTTTTTTTATTGAATCTAGTAAAAGGGCACTAAACTTTTCTTCATAGTGAAAGTAAAATAATGATAAAAATAAGATTTGTAAATAATAATAAAAAAAAACAGGCTGCCTGTCTAGTTGTATGTAGTTAGTATAATTAAAAATTCATACTATTTTATAAACTAAATCAGCAAAAAAGACCTCGGAAGATTTGTTTAATTAATGATATTAATTAAAGGGATGTGCTTTAAATAATAGATTTAAGTTTGAAATGATTGCAAAAATTAAAGTTATGTACATAATTATTAAATTTTATTTTTTTTTTTCTTAACAAAAAATTTTATTTATTTTATTTTTCAATCTCATATTAATATTAAATCTTTCCTTTGTTTTAAAAAGATATTGTATAAGCTTTGTCTGAATGAAGTCCACAAGTTCTCAAGAATTGAGTTATTGGAACTGGATAATTTAACAATGTGGACTTAATTCAGTAACAACAATACTCAGCCCAAACCATTACATCATCCCTCTGTTTAATAGTTCTTAATGCGTGGTTTTAATGATGTTGTTAACGAGTTAACAATAATTCCGGTTTTTTTTGTTTTTAAATAAAATTCCAATCGGAACAATTTAGAAAAGGGAAAAAGTAATTAATATTAAAAATCTTCTTTTATATTCTATTAATTTATTAGAATTTGTTTTAAAATTTTGGTGATTATGGCCAAAAACAATAGATTAAGAGCGGATGGGAAATTTGAAACAAATAAACATATTTTTTTTTAATTTTTAATTTTTATAATAATTATAAATTCATCTTAGAAGGTAAAACGAATCCGCATCTCTTAAAAATATTTGCTGATAATCAACCATTGCCAATTGATTGATAAACATTTTTGTTTTTATAAATTCTATACAATTAAATTTGTATAGAATATTTTAACTGAAATAAATAAACGAACACGTACACAAATCTACACATAGAGAATGTACCACTTAAAGTCTGGATGCAATAACTAAATATGACAAAGACTTTACTGTACACTCAGAAATGTAAATCACATCTCACGACGATACTAAAGACGGTAAAAGTCAGTATAAATAATGGGTGGAAACGAAGAGATATTCTTTAGTAGTATCACAACCTATTAATCCACTTGTTATAATAATACTTATCTTCCGTGTGTCCAGTTTTTATTTGGGACATTCTTTGTATGAATGTACATATATATCGGGTCCGCCACCTAACGTTTTTTTTTTTTTTCAACTAGTGCTTATTTCGTGAATGGTAACACTTAGCTCATGTCTGATTTGACAGATAATTAGTTTTATCCTTCCGCTGAACGAATATGGTTGTGTATACACTTGAACAATAACGCTAAGTGGGCCTGCGATCGACTTACAGAAGATGCCGATTTTGGCAAAAAAAATCATCTTTTCAGATGAAGCTCATTTTGATCTTGGCGGGTATGTAAACAAGCAAAATTGTTGCATTTGGGGCACAGAAAACCAGAAAACCCGCACGCATACATTGAAAAGCCGACACACCCAAAACGAGTCACGTTTGGTGCGGATTTTGGTCCAGAGGCATAATTGGGCCATTTTTCTTTGAAAATGAGCAAGGAGTGGCTGTTACAGTCAATGGCGATCGTTATCGGGCCATGTTGAACGAATTTTTGTTCACAAAAATTGAAGAGGAGGATATTGACAACATTTGGTTTCAACAGGACGGCGCTACGTACCACACAGCCGAACCTACACTCCATGTTTTGCGACCTGTTTTTGAAGATCGCATTATCAGCCGAACAGCTGATGTCGTTTGGCCACCTCGGAGCTGGGATTTGACTCCGTTGGGGTGCCGTCAAAGATAAGTGTTACGCCGACAAGCCAGAGACAATTGACGCTTTAAAGGACAATATTCGTGAAGCCATTGGTGAAATACAGCTGCACACAATCGATAATATGATTAAAAATTGGACCGATCGTGTAGGCTACTGCATGGCCAGCCAAGGCAGCCATTTAAATGAAATTATTTTCCATTATTAACCGGAAGGATTGTACTTTCAAATAAAAAAAGAAATTTGAGAAAATATTCAGTAGTTATTTTTAAAGCATTTTCAAATAAAAAAAGTTATTTGGCGGACCCTTTATTATACGTATGTATGTATGTATGTTTATTGTATTAAATGTATATTAATTCGTTTCGATTGTTTTATACTATATACCCACATACATACGAGCATATCATTTTATTTTAGCCTGCGGTGCTTGTATTTGTTTATGTTATTATTTTTTGCTTTCCGTTTGCACAATAAAATCTCGTGACTTTGTTTATAATTAGCAGAAAAATTTTAAATTTATACATTTTTGCGTAAACAAAATAAAAAATATAAGTCTTTTTGCGTAGAATACTTTTGATGGCGTCTGTATTTTTGGCACAATAAGAAAGGTCACCTGTTGCATACACCACGACAAGAGACAATGACAAAAAAATAGGGAATTAAGCTGCTGTCTAATGCAAAATATGTCAATTTTCATAAAGAAAAACTAGCAATACATAATTTAAAGAAATTTTAATACTCGAATACCATTTATCACAGTTATAATTAAATCACTGATAAATAGCTGGTAGCTGCTGGTTATTTGGGTGTTAACCATGGAAACCGTCATTTATTTATAACACGCTAATTTAAAAAGTAAACATGCAAAGAAGATGTCTGCATTTAATAACATTGTATTCATATTTGTTTATGGCTTAGTATTTATTAAATTTCCATGACATACTTACTTACTTGCCTTTATTTATAAAAGAAATTCTTTTAGCATTTCAAATTTTTTTGAATATTTTTTATTATTTAAATTGGGTGTTCATGTGTTATTTTTAGTTATTTTCATTTATTTTCATTGTGATGCTGCTGATGATAATATGAAATCTTTTAAGAGACAAATAGTGAGAAGCAAAATTTAAAGGAAATTAGCAAGTTTTTATCACACGAAAATACCAATATATCAACGCCAAGAGAGATAGCGAATGTGAATGAAGATTAATACAATAAAAAAGATGAGACATCAAGTTGTTGAACTATTATTGTTACTGTCGACACATGCATGTGCTGTCGATCAACTGTCATTAAATGTTTAACTATTAATTAGCATCTCTCTTTTGATCTACATATGTATGTATTATTTTCTTTTTGCATGTATTCAATTTTGCCAGTTTTGTTTCTTTTATTTTCGCGTTTCTTTTATTAAACAAAAATGTTTCTTCACATTTGTATTTGGTATTGTTTTAACAGGTTTCAATATTTGTTTTATTCAATTTTACTGTGGAAATTTTCTATCTAAAACACGTGCCATACGATATTATTGTTAATATATTATTATTTCCAACTGCCTCTACTATTTTTATAGCAATTCTCACATGATCATCTACAACTACTCATAAAGGAATACACATACATAAATACATATACATACACATAAAAACCGTATTGAATGTTTCATGTGAGTTGATAATTTATCGTTATTCTTAACACTATTACAACCACTGGTTATTATTCAACAGCATAAAATGGAATTTTCAGGCATGTCACAGATTCCGATCGGAATGGTTTTGATTCCGAATATGCAATTCCGATCGATTTTGTTTTATGTTCTTCAGATTCCGAAAGATTTTGTGCATTCCCAAAAATTATAAAATTGCTGATTTTAGAATAAAGTATGGCAACATAGTGCATGACAACAGAACCAAAACAAAAGAAGAAAAAGGCGCTGATACAAAAATTTTAGTTGAAATCAAAAAAAAAAAAAAAAATTAAAAATTTATATGAAAAATGCCCCTTTACCCCTTAAAAAATATAAGTTATTAATACAAAAAAATTTCAATAAATCTGTACTTACATTTTTATAAAACTGAATTAAATGCAACGTAAAAATATTTTTGTATTTCCTTTTGTAAATCGTTTGTGTTGCCACCGCTTAAATTTGTTCTATTTAATAAATTTTTGTTCTCAAAAATAAATGGTTTGCTCAAAAAAAAAAAAAAAAAAACGTGGCAATACTTCGATGAAAAAATATATCACTTTGTTTTGTTTTTTTCAGCAAGTTTACAAAATTTAATTTCTTAAGCAGAAATATTCACCCTTATTCTGGTTGTCGTCGTCGTCGTCGTTACCAAAAATGATGTCGATAAAATCAGAGTCGACACAACACAATATCGACGGCGTATTGACTCACAGATTACCAAATGTGTGTCGACAATCATCTATAACTGTCAATAACGACAAACAGAATACCAATTTTAAACTGTCGACGCAAGACGACGTCGACGACGACAACCAGAATAAGGGTGATTAACTAAATACTTAGAAAACCTATGTAATAATAAAACATACCATTATGTCTTTCAGTTTGACTAAGTTTTATTAATATTTTTCTTTAATAAATCATCAAAAATATCAAAACCACTTTGAAAATTTGAAGTGGTTTCATTCCGAAGAAATTTTTAGTTTTCTAAAGACTCGACTTTCGGAATTGAAACCACTTTCGATCGGAATTGCGTTCTGTGACATGGCTGTTTATTTTATATTTTTAAACATTTATTTAAATAAGACTATTGCGGCTAGTATAACTTTATAATAGTGATAGATAATAGATAATAAAACAGAAACGTTAAAAAGAACATTGGTCCCACTGGTTTGCAACACAATTGTCAGTGTTACCATTACGTGAATACTATTATAAAATTTTGTGTTTAAATAAAATGAACTCTAGTGTAAAACCATCGCTTTCTCTCTCTCTCTCTTTATCATAATATTTGGCTGCCTAACGCCCTTACGTATATTACTAAATTGAAGTGTTAATAAATTTTATTCTCCCTTATCAGTTTTCAATTGAATTGTTTATTTAAACTGTTTTTATAATGATTAACTTTAAATTTCCCACGGCATAATTGACTGCAATATATAAGAGTTATAAATTAAATAAAACGATCATTTGTGCTCATCAATCATATTATAAATGTGATTCGATTTGTTTACTTCGATAAAATAATATGAAATATGAAAAACTTTTTATATCTCCGCTACATACATATTTAAGTTAGTAGTAGCTCAAGTAAGCAAATATAATCAATAATTTTTAAACAATTTTTGATAACAACCTGTTAATACCAAAACGAAAAAAAAACAACATCATATTAAATGAACAATAAAACTTGTTCAATATATCTGATATTTGGTAAAATTCTTTTGAAAACTATCAATAATATAATCACCACTTTATAAAACACTCAACACACACACACAGGCGTATTTTATTTATATGTACTCGTATATTCATAAGCTAAAATCTTACGAAACAAATTTAGCATAGAAGCAAAGTACAACTATTTGAATGACCTTTTTTTTTTATTTATAAAAATATTTATTTCGTTTTTTAATACAATTAGTTGAATAGTACAAAAAATTCATATTTGCTTTAAAATAGTTAAAAAAAAAAATTCAATTTATATGTAAGTTGGCGTAAAAAATGTATTGATTTATACACAGAATTACGAATAATATTCCTACAGCCTTCAGATTACGGAGACAACCGATTTGACAAATTACTTGAAATTAATTTCTCTATATTGTTTTGTTTCAAAAATATTTTGTCTTTTCGGTTGTAGTACTCGATTATAAAAAGCTTTTACTTCTTTTCTCCTTTTTTAAGAGACGAATTATCTTAAGACGTTTGACAATTTGTATAAAAAATACTCATTTACTCACAACGTCATATATCATACGTCTTACAAAAACAGTGGGTTAAATAGAACTGAACCAGTTGACAATTACTGTGTAACTGGTAGTCGAAAGAAAAGACTGTTATGTTATTAAATATACATATGTATGTATTAGCTTTTGCAATTCAATTAAAACATTTAATTTTAAGGACAACTAAATTTTTATGTGGTTTACAATTATCTAAAATTAATTAAAGGATTTCTGACATCAATTACACAGCCCTGCATGGGTTTTGCGAATAAGATGGCTCCAGGTGTTTCCGAAGGCATTTTGCGCGCTGAATACGAATCTGGATTCGATATTGGATCCGCCATTTTGAATTTTTTAAATCTGAATGAAGATCTGTAATCAGCGACCCCAAAAACCCCTGAGTAACAATTTTCAAGTAAATCTGATTAATTTTTCAGGACCTCCGTAATATGTTTTTTTTTCTCTTGCACCCCTTGACATAAACCTACCCCCTACTTTAAGGGTGCATGCAATCAATTTGGCTTTGGGCTCATTTTAAAGAGCAAAGATTAATTGTCAATTTCTGACAATAGCGATGGTTCTAGCACGTCAGTGTTTAGCTCTACAATTTTTCAAAAATGGCAAAAAAAACGCTATTTTTAGGGGTTTCAACCCCCCTTTTTCTCGAAAACCTGACGTGATGGACAGTTTTTAACGCAGATTCGTGTTCAGCGTGCAAAATGCCTTCGGAAACACCTGGAGCCATCTTATTTGCACAAAAAAAAGTCCAAATTTGCAGGGCTGTGTTATCAACTGTTTCTGGTTTACTTAAAATTGCAAAAATATTGGAATTTCGAATTTTTAAAAAACAAAACACATTTTCTGAAGATGCTTGAACGTACAGAATGAGTTGTTTTTTATTGTTATTATTATTTTTTTTTTTTTTTGTGAAAGTGTGTAGTTGTAGAACATAGGCCTGTTGGAAATACAGTAGGAACTTGATTATCCCTGATTCGATTATCCGGGAACATCAATTATCCGGGATGGAAAAAAAAAAATTTTTTGCATCGAGTTAATTTTATTTTGGATCGACTTAAATTTTTCTGCATCGTTTAACCGTGATTACCTCTATTATCCGTGATTATAAGCAAAAAATTGTTTATATTATTTTGGACAAACAAGCGAAAAAGGAGAATTCGCTCTTTAGTACATGAAATCCTTATCTACTGTTCACTGTTTTCTGACAAAATTATTTTTTTTTTATATTTTTAAAACATGTACATATGTAATGTAATTAATAAAAATATCTATTAAAAAACTAGCTAAAATTGGTACTCAATTAACCGGGAAAATCGATTATACAGAATGCTTCCGTTTCCGACCATCACGGAAAATCGAGGTCCCACTGTATTTTATTAAATTCAGATTTATTTTCATATCATATTTTTTTTTTTTTAAATTCCTACTTTCGATGATTAAATAAAATCCTTGGCATTAAAGAAAGGTAAACTTATTTCATTTCCAAATTTTTATTTACAAATTCAAGAGTTTGATCCAGAATATATTTCTATGCACATCGGTCTTGGGTGGTTTTTCTATTTAATTTTTTGCATCAAGTTTTGATAGATCTTCTACATGCTGCTAATTATATTTATTTCTGCACACAGTTTATATAACTCGCCGTTTATTCGATGACAGTGCACTGTTAAAACCCAATAAAATTTAATTATGTTAATAAAACATCTTTTACTTAAAAAATAATTTATTTATAAAAAATTAATAAACATTAATTTAATCTTTTACTTAAAAAAGCTAAGAACTAAGTTATTATTATTTTTTATTTCTTTATTATTTTTTATTTTTTTTTTATTATTTTTAATTTTTTTTTATTATTTCTAATTTTTTTTCCATAAATTTACTTTAATTTGTTTGTAGTTGTTGCGATGTTATCAAATCAAATGTTTACTTATTTTTTAACAGTTAAATACAATATAATTTCTATCTTTCATTTCACATTCATCGTATGGTTACTTGTTACAACGCCAGTCGTCTAAATGTCTACCAAAATTCCAAAAATAATTTACGTATACTCGTACATACATACATACGTGTCTCTGTCTGTAAGTCAATCGTTTTGACGTGAATACAACACCCAAACTTTTTCGTTATATTTTATTTCATATCCCCCAAATAGAATCAGGTATTGAGGAGATATTTTACAGTATTAAATGGGTTTAATTATGTTATTATGTGTTATTATTATTATTAAACCTATTACTAGTATTTCGTATTTATCAACGCAGTCAAAACGTCAATAAAAATATGGTGTTCCCCTCTCGGGTTCAACAACAGTTTATTCATAAGACATTTGTACGAATGTTAAATAAGAATAACGTGTGCTTTTATAATTTAAAACTCAAATGTATGTACGAAAACAAAAACAGAAAAGAAAAAATAATTTAAAATTTACTTACTCTATATTTGTTTGTTTGCACAGAACGTTATCAACTAATTCACACAATACCATTAATATACTCGTAATATACCATTATTAATACATCCCAACTAAGTACGTACCGTACCTACTTGCTACAGACATATCATATGTCTGTACACATCTTCTTACTAATCGTCATACATATTTTTAGATGTACTATCATCACAATTAAGCAGATATTCAAATATATGTATGCGAAAATCTCTACAAATTAAGAAGAAAAAAATGGGAAAAAAAAATCACTTGAAACATTGTGGAGGTTTCGTCTTTTTCCAGCCCACTTGCTTCGGTTTAAGTGACGTTTTTGTTTTTTTTTTTGTACTTATAATTGTAACTCCAACTCCATTGTTTGTGTTTGACTGCTGCGGAATCATTACACTATGCGACAAAATAAAAAAAATTCAATACACCCGGCTAATGACATAGTGTAGGTTGTGAGTTTTGTTGAGAAGATCTCAAAAATATTTTTTTGATATTTCTCGAACCCTCCAAACTATTTTTATTTGACAAAAACTGTTTTTTAGACTTTACACACAAATTTCAGGATTATTGAAACATTTCTGACCCGATTTCCATAATTGGAATCTTGTTGGAAAGGAGAGAGATGGACCTTTAAAACGGTATACATATATCTGTTATTTGACTTAATATGCTATGAGTTTTGATGAGGTAAACTTGGAAAATTCGAATTTTTTTCATATTTTTTCAAGTTTGTCCGTTCATAGTAGCAAACTTTACTTAAAAAATATGAAATAAGTGACGACATTCTGAAAGTGCATTATCTTGTGAAGAGATTGGCACTTCGTTTGATCAAATCGGACAAATATTACTGTAGCTATTATATAAATAATATAACAGTCGTGTTATATTTTTTATATATGTCATCTCATCAAATGAACTTATAGTTCAAAAATTTTCAGAATTTTTGATGGATCTTGATTGTTTATCACAAAATGTGTCAATTTCACGTTTGAGCGACCACCAGAAGTTGGCCAATGTTTGCACAAAGAGAAATAATAATATTTGCAAAAAACACAAATATTAGCCGACTTCTGGAAGCCGTGCAAACGTGAAATTGACACATTTGGCGATAAACAATCAAGATCCATCGAAAATTCTGAAAATTTTTGAACTAAAAGTTCATTTGATGAGATGACATATATAAAAAATATAACACGACTGTTATACTATTTAACTAATAACTACGGTAATTTTTATACAATTTTATCAAATGATGACTCAATCTCTTCACAAGAGAACAGACTTTAAGAATATTATCACTTATCCCATATTTTTTTTTTATTAAAGTTTGCTACTATGAATGGACAAACTTGAAAAAATATGAAAAAAATTCGAATTTTCCAAGTTTACCTCATTCAAACTCATAGCATATTAAGTCAAATAACAGATATATGTATACCGTTTTAAAGGTCCATCTCTCTCCTTTCCAACAAGATTTAAATGTTTGAGTAATCCAGAAATTTGTGCGTAAAGTAAAAAAAAACAGTTTTTGTCAAAGAAAAAAAGTTTGGAGGGTTCGAGAAATAAAAAAAAGGTATTTTTGAGTTCTACTCAACTAACTGAACAACGTGGACTATGTAGTTACTCGGGTGTATTTTCACTGTCGCACCGTGTTATCAGCCACCTGACTTGATACTTTTTGGTATCCCTTTTGCTTGTCTATCCGACCATATTGGGCAAAGGAATCACAAAACTGTCACAAAAGATCCTGTATCTTGATTCAAACACACTGAAGCAACATCAAAAAAATGTTTTTCTTTTTACTACATTTCATATTTACGTTTTACCTTTGAAAATGTTGAAGAAATACTCTTATTTTAATAAGAAATTATTTAAAGTTTTATAATTTTTTATTTAAACACCCATTCATTCCTCACGTTCTTCATCACTTTCAGCGACTAAGCAATTTTTTTGAATTTTTAAATTATTATTTAAAGTATTAATTAATCAATTTGTATTGCCATCTCATCTATCGTTTTTAAAAGGCGGTGAACGCAATCGATCAATAAAATAATAAAAATATGCCCACTAATTAACAACCAAAATCAGAAGGAACAACATTTGCATTCACATAGGGTTACTGACTAAAGAAAGAGGTTGAAAGCAATGTGTTAAAACAAGACACTGGGCTCACAATGAGTTTTGCAGAGCCTGTAAATATGAGAAGGAAGTGGATACCACAGAACATCTATTCCGTTATTGGCCAGAATTTGGCAAGTGATTGGAAAATTCTTGGGCACCCAGAATTTATTGACAGACCGTAAAAGGAGTTATAAAGGGTCCGCCAAATAACTTTTCTTTTTTTTGAAAATGCTTTAAAAAAAAACTACTGAATATTTTCTCAAATTTCTTGTTTTATTTGAAAGTACAATCCTTCCGGTTAATAATGGAAAATAATTTCATTCAAATGGCTGCCTCGGCTGGCCATGCAGTAGCCTACACGATCGGTCCAATTTTTAAGCATATTACCGATTGTGTGCAGCTGTATTTCACCAATGGCTTCACGAATAGTGTCCTTTAAAGCGTCAATTGTCTCTGGCTTGTCGGCATAACACTTATCCTTGACGGCACACCACAAATAATAGTCCAACGGTGTCAAATCGCAGCTCCGAGGTGGCCCAATTATGCCTCTGGACCAAAATCCGCACCAAACAGTGACTCGTTTTGGGTGCGTCGGCTTATCAATGTATGCGTGCGGGTTTTCTGTGCCCCAAATGCGACAATTTTGCTTGTTTACATACCCGCCAAGATCAAAATGAGCTTCATCTGAAAAGATGATTTTTTTTTTTGCCAAAATCGGCATCTTCTGTAAGTCGATCGCAGGCCCACTTAGCGAAGCGAAAACGCATAATCATTTATTTTCCATTATTAACCGGAAGGATTGCACTTTCAAATAAAAAAAAGAAATTTGAGAAAATATTCAGTAGTTTTTTTTAAAGCATTTTCAAAAAAAATAAAGTTATTTGGCGGACCCTTTAGGTGTATGACTTATTGTAGGGACAATCGGCCTAGCAATGAGACTTTATTGGATCCAAGTTAGCTATGCTCATTCAGTCGATTGCCAATTGAACGTAAAGTTTTTTTGTTGTGATTTTAATCAAAGGAATTTTGGAAAATGTTTCTATTTGCTTCTATTAAGTAGAAATTGTTTCACCATATGGTATGTTAATATTAATTAGCAGTAATTTATAGCATATAGAAATATTTTAGATTAAAAAAAATTAACATGTTTTTGGGACTTATCTGTATTTTTTTTAGCAGAACATGCAAAACTTATGATTCCCGAAATTAAAATATTATCAAAATATTAAATGTATGTACTACGTGCGTTAAACATTTGTTGAAGGCATGATTCAAAAGTGATCTTGTGACTTTAACTTATAATTTTTTTTTTCTAACATTTGTTTTTATTTTATTTTTATTTTTAATGCAAATTGGGACGTCATTTGTGCGCAGATGTTTTAAGCAAATTTAAATAATGTTAAAAGTAAAAGTAAAACAAAAATATTCATTAAATAGCCTTTTGTTTGTTTAATGAATTCTATTGATTTTTAATTTTTTTTTAATACTGTTATCGTATTATTAATTATTTGAAATTTTGCAAACGAAAGAATATTTATTAGAGCGAGCATTCATATAAATTTCCTTAGAAATTTTTTTAATGAATAAACAAACTTATCGAACCACTATTACACTAGCTTAGTATGTCAAATTTGTGTTATTTATTTATATTTACCTATGATTTCTAAAGAAATAAGGTCTCAGGTGACTTAAAATTTTGGGAATTACTTTTAATATGATCTAAATAATTATGTAAATAAAATTATGTTGTTTTTTTTTATTAAATTTATTATTGTTTGTACTTTTACAGTTTTGGGAAGTTAAATTTATAATTTATTAATTAAACAAAAATAAAAGAAAATAAATTTGTAATAATATTACAATTTTTATTTTATTCTCCACTTTTCAAACCATTTTTCTAAGTCACATATGTGCGACTGCAGTTGTGTTGATGCTACTTTCGGATCCTTGTTGACGCTTATAAACGCGGTGTCGTCTGCATAAGTTGATGTGTATGTGTTAGGGTTTGTGGGCATGTCCGAAGTATAAATTAAATATAGAATAGGGCCTAGTATGCTACCCTGGGGGACACCTGCAGAGATCTTTTTTTTTTTTTTTGTAGACATTTCGTCCTTCAATTTGACCTTAAAAGTTCTGTCAGTTAAATAGCTTTTAAGAAGTTTGTGTGTGTTCTCGGGGAGCAGTCGTGTTATTTTGCTGAGTAGACCATCATGCCAAACCTTATCGAATGCTTGTGAGATGTCGATAAAAAGAGCTGAACAATATTGTTTTCTTTCAAATGCCGATCTAATTATAGTGACGATTCTAATGAACCTGCTCAATGGTACCATGATTAGCTCGAAATCCAAACTGATGTTCAGGGATAAGTTGCCGCTCGTCGAGGAACGTGGCTAAGCTTTGGAGAAGAATTTTTTCGAACACTTTTGATAATATTGATAGCAAGCTAATAGGTCTATATGATGTTATCTGACTAGCATCTTTTTCCGGCTTGAGAATCATAACGATTGTAGATATTCTCCAAGATGATGGGAAGTGCCCATAAGTGTGCCCATGTAATTTTCACACTCAGAAGACAGGATTGCCCACAAATAAAAATAAATAATATTGATTTCCCTGTTGAAAACCACTTCAAATACCTGGGAGTCCACTTAGACCGGCGTCTAACATGGTCCCGTCACATCGAGGCCAAATTAGCGGCCATTAAGCTGAAATCCGCTCAAATGCACTGGATTATTGGTCCTAATTCAACATTAGACCTTGAATACAAGGTTCTTTTATACAAATGCATTATAAAGCCAATATGGACCTACGACATTCAGCTTTGGGGCAGTGCGTGCGCGTCTAACGTTTCGAAATTACAAAGAAGACAGTCCAAGCTTTTACGACAAATTGTCTGCGCTCCATGGTATATTCGTAACGACAATATCCATAGAGATCTCAACATTCCTACAATTCAGGAAGAAATTAAAAAATTCGCCATAAAATACGTCGGTAAACTAACGATTCACCCCAACGCATTGGCAAGGGACCTGCTTCAATTCAATGGTCATCAGAGGTTAAAACGAAGTTGCACATTGAGCCTCGCTCGACGGCTGCACTGACCCTAATTGAAGATGTACATAGCATTATTAGTATTATTATAAGATTTGAATACAAAATATAGTTAACACGCTGGTGCTAACTATTAACCCTCAAAACTAGGTTTAAGATTTGAAAACTATTGTAAATTTCATTAGGAAAGATTCAATACAAAAAAAAAAAATATAATATAAAATATTATTTTTTGTGGGCATAAAAATAAATCTAATTAACGAAACATTATTTGAATCGATTCCTCTTAGCTTAGGGACATATACATACGTTTTCTTATCTTTCTGACCGTTAGTACAGCATTTGAGCCAACACAATTAAAGCGGTTTTAAACAAATTTTTGACAAACAGTTACATATCGCTCCTTTATTGCAACATAGTCATATCTCAAAAAATTTTGTAGTTACTTAAGCAAAACTGCTCTTTTAGACCTTCTGTACATGTTGAAAAAAAAAATCAGTTTTATATCCCAAGCTGAACCGAAGTTATAGCAAAAAGTGTTTGCGGCAATTAGATCATAGGACTTATGTCTTGAAAACTTAAATCGCATTTTGCCAAGTTCAAGTTTTTTTGAGATATGACTATGTTGCAATAAAGGAGCGATATGTATATCCCAAGCAAAGGAAATATTCTTTATATTTTTTGTCCAAAATCTAATGTCTCTAACGTCACTTAGTGTAATGTAATTACACTTATACAATGCGAAATACAGATTGCTAAAGTCACCAGTTGTAAAGCTGTGGATTTCATATTACTACACCTCATAGTATTTTTATAAAAACTATAAACTGTACATAATACATACATATAGTAGTTGTATATGTAGTAAGTATATGTACATAGTATATCTAAAGATAAAATTGAAATATCATAAAATAAAATTCCTAAAAATAAACAAACTTTGCAAAACTTCACCTTTATGGGTGGGAAAGGTAATTAAATATGTATGTAGACAAGGAGGAATACCTACATAATAGGCCGATTATTTTTATGAATACGTAAAACGATATTTATTAACGAATTGTTGCGAATCATACACTTAGTGTGGGGTGTGTATGAATTTTTATTTGTTTAATTTTGTTGTTGGTAGTCGTTCTGGTGTTTTTTTTTAATAAGAAATAAGAACGAATAGTAATAGTATTATTGTTGCTATTTGTGTATGTATTTTTTTCCTATTTTTTGTTTTGTTTTTAGTTCAGTTGATAGGCAGGCAATTCGATATCTCTGGACACATCATGTGAGCAAACTATAAAACGTATTTAACAGCTGTTGTGGCGGCAAACTTATTGTCGATTAAACTGACAGATTGTCTGACACTTCGTGTGACTGGCAAAATGACTGATGACTGTTTGAAAAATAGCTAGAAGTTGTACGCGGATATTCCATTCGCCACCTTACTCATCATACGTATACATATCTCTCTCTCTCTCTATATATATGTATATGTAGATATGTACATACATACATATCGTTTATACAAGTTTCGTCTGCTCAAATTTAGTTGAATTTTATTTTTTTTTTAATGTTTATTTTAGCGAATATTGCAGGCAAGTCAGTCATCGATGAGTTCGCGTTTAGAAATCATGAAAGCGATAAATATACGGATCTTTAAATGCTTTCAAGTGCTAGTGCTCTACGTAAATTTCAAGATTTGGCCATACTAAAAGAAACAATCGTTTGTGATTAATCAATCGTAAGTGTTAAAGAAACAAGTGATTAACGTCTGATAAAGAAACACCAAAAGTGTATACTCTCAACTGGACATTGTTATCGTTTAAAAATTCGTGTTTTACCGCCTTGACCTTTAAAAAATTATGATTACAATAACAAAAAAGTAAAATTTTTATTTCTCCAGTTACTGATAACAGCAATTGTTTCTACCTGTGTGTAATGATACCAAATTATGAGAACAGTGTTGCCATATTTAGTTTCATATTTTTCCCCATATCATTAAGATATATTAAAACAGAAAATGACAAAATATAAATATGTAGAGTGTTATTATAATATTAAAGATACTTCTCAAAAAATATAAACCTTTCTAGCCTCTTTTTGCTTTGCTTTTAATTTTAAACGAAATTA
Source organism: Sarcophaga caerulescens (assembly GCA_927399465.1). Taxonomy (NCBI): domain Eukaryota; kingdom Metazoa; phylum Arthropoda; class Insecta; order Diptera; family Sarcophagidae; genus Sarcophaga; species Sarcophaga caerulescens. Next base: position 68,167,459 of record OV656867.1, on the reverse strand, counting down.
ATAAATATAGATTTAAAAAACAACTATAAATTAGGTCAAACAAAAAGGTCAACCTAATGTAATTCCCAGAACTTTTTTGGATTGTGTAGTACTATTAAAATTAATATGTTGTTGCATTTATTTTTGTATATGGGTTTTTTTTTCCAAAATGTCGTTCAATAAAACCAAACTACACATTTATTTTTAAATATCCCACTATGTTATGTAAAATAATCAGCTTTAATAGATCTGTTGTATTAAAATTATACCATCTTGATTAAATTAAGATTAATTACTTAATGTTAAAAGACAAATATTGTATTAACTTCTTAAGCATTGATTTAAAATTCATACATACTAGAAATAATTACGGTTGAATGAATCATCTGGCAATACTATTCGAAGAGAGTAGCTCAATGATTAAGGGAGTAAGGCAGTCTCATCACTTTCTACACCATTTACGAATGTACTGAAGATTGCTTGTGACCGCAAGTTCGCAACATTTTCTAATGAGCTGTCGTTAGCAGCTACGTAGCTTGAATATGGTGTGGTGTTGCTATCAGTATGTAGTAGTTGTTGTTAAAAAATTGTGGTCATATTGTTATTATTATTGAAGTGAATAAATATCATATTTAGATTGTACAAAGGTTACCGGCAAAGCGCACGATATAGTATAATAGATTGATTTTTATCAAAAAAATACTATTAAGTAATAGTATTAAAGGAGAATTAATTCTCTTGAATAATTATATAAAAAATATAAATAAAAAAAAAAATAAACAAAAAACGAAAATAAAAGTGATTATTCAAAGGATTTATTTGAATTTTGAAAAAGACGCATGAAGGCGCCAGTCAACATAAAATTAAAGAAGTAAGTGAATACCAGCTAAATATTTTCTTTTTTTTTAACTTTATTTGTACTAAAAATATTAACAAGATTAAATAACAATATTTCAAAAATATTAAAAATGAATAAATAATAAAGAAATAACTTGCCGTGAAATATGTATGTAAAGTAAGATACTTAAAATAATGACTAGTCAGTCATGGAGCTTAATAGCATTTTAGGTTGGACATTGTTTTCTTCAGTTGTAATAAAATTGTGAAATGCGTATACTTATTAACCAGGGACTAAAAATAATTGATTTTTTTTTTCATTTAGAAAAAAGGTTATTCAAAATTTCCCTTTATTTTTTTTAGGGAAATTTTAACCGTTATCATGAGATGTATATTATTTTGGTGGCCGCAACCAATATAAATGAGAAATATATTTTTTTGGTTATGAATAGCAGTTATAACAATCGAAAAAAAAAATTGGTTGCCAATAACCATTTTCAAAAATAATTTAACTTTTTGGTTAGTGTATTGCTGTCAATTTGGACAGATTTTTTAAAAACAATTTTACGCAAGTTACCGTTACTTATTACTGAGCATATACATATGAATTTTGTTTTTGGATTTCCATTCTTCATGTCTAAAATATTGAATAAAGTATTGGAAATTGGAATTTCCAACAACACAACATTCTTTTTTCTTTACTCGATGATGTTTTATTATTTTGTCGTTCTTTTGCATTTATAAAGTCATTGCGAACAGTTATAAAATATTTGAATTTCCTGGAAAATTAATCGTTTTGTTAAAATAATATTATGGGTAGAAAACGGAACGTCATAATTCGTGAGTTTTTCTATTGTAATGAAAGGAAAGATGAATCAACATGCAAATACTGTGCTGTGATACTTATCGGAAATCATGTAACTAATTTAAGGAGACACATGGTGGCTAAACATAATGAAATTTATCAACAGGCCTTTGATGAATACGAAGATACTGAGTCTACAAACAAACATTCCTTTCAAAACTGAAATTTGGGTTTCTTGGCAAAAATTCCTTCCTTTTCACAATTAATTAGATTTTTTGGTCATTTTAGATCATACAGTGACGGACTATATTATTGGCACAATAAGTTATTTTGTATAAAATTTGAAATTTCTTGTAGAAAATATGATAATTTTAGAGAATTTAAACACAAGTGTTTCTTTAAAGGTATTATTTATACAATGGTAACTTTTAATTTGAAATTTTATTAGACGGTTAAAGGAAAAATTCTGATTTTAGTTGAAGGGCATGAATTTTGGCGGACAAAATTATTGGCACACAATTAGAAAATGTAGCTATAGTATTAAAATTATTAAGATATGGCAACATTTAAACATGCAGACAGCTGAAAAATTCCGTTATGTTTTAAGTATAACTATTGTAAAAATGTAAAGAAGATTTTCCGAGTCTTAAACTGTGAAGTTGTGCTAAATAATTAAAAATGTTCCCAAAACAGAAAGAGACAACCGTAGCCGAGCGAAAAATTATTTCGTATCTGCATAGTCAAGAAAAAACTTATGCAGAAATCGGAGAAATGATGAGTCGGAGCCGTTTTACTATAATAAGTATAATAAAACGTTTTGCTGGTTCAACAAATTTGTCTAAAAAAAAACGTACTGGTCGTCTGCGAGCTCTTAGTAAGAGAGAAGAGGCACAAATTGTTCGAAAAATTAAAAAGAACCCAAAATTGATGTCCACTCGGCTTGCTGCGGAAGTTAAAGAAGATTTTGGAAAGGAAATTCACTCAAAGACTGTACGCAGAACATTACACCGTGCTGGGTATAGAGCTAGGGTAGCTAGAAGAAAACCACTTGTAAGTGAATTGAACAGAAAAAAAGGTTAGCCTATGCTCAGGAACACAAAAACAAAGGCGAAGACTTCTGGAACATTTGTTGTTCTCTGATGAAAGTAAATATTTTTCAATCTGATAGAAAAGAACTAGTTTGGCGAAAACCAAATACTACTTATTTGAAAATGCTTACTGTGCCAATAATATAGTCCGGGACTGTATATCATTAATTAATTAGATTTTTTATATGATCTAAAATGATATATCTATATCATCTAAAATGACCAAATAATCTAATTAATTAGATGATTTTTTGGTCATTTTAGATGATATAGATATATGATCTAAAATGATCAAAAAATCTAATTAATTAATGATCATTTTAGATCATATATCTATATCATCTAAAATGACCAAAAAATCATCTAATTAATTAGATTATTTGGTCATTTTAGATGATATAGATATATGATCTAAAATGATATATCTATATCATGTAAAATGACCAAAAAATCTAATTAATTGTGATAACGGTTATTCGTAACCAAAATAAAAATAAATCTCACTTAAATTGGTTACATTGACCAAAATTAAATATATCTTAAAATAATGGTTAAATACAACTAATATTTTTATTTGTCAATTTTAACAGTTAAATGAGAGTTTTTCGCCATTTTTCTTATAACCGTTACGTCCCTGTTATTAACACATCAATTATTATTTGTTTTCAAAAGAATGTTAGCAGATCAAATATTTGTAGTTCGATATTGCCCTTAAAAGATTGTTCATACAAAATTCGGCAAATTCTTTAAGAGTTTCCAAAATTATTTGTACGAAGCTTCACGCTTCTGAAGCAACACAGAAATATGCATTATTTTGTAAACAAACAAAAAAATGTTATTTTTAGTATTGTATGTTCAGACGTTAATATACATACATACACATATGTACGTATGTATATGTTCATACCTACGCCATTATACTTTTTTTTTTTTTTTTTTTAAAGAATTTAAAGTAACAGAAATATTAATAACAATAATAAAAACTGTCGCAGTATTCATAAGGAAAGTCACAAGATGCTCTAGTCACAAGATACAGTCATAAACATTTCACTCTATTTGTATACACAAATATTATGTATGTTCAGTTCAGTTAACTTTTAAATATTGTTTATTTTCATTTATATTTAGTTTTTTTTTTTAACAATTTAAATAATTTAATGATTAATTGCTTAATCAAAATATATAACATACTAAAATTATGTATTAATTAATCAATCATTATGATCGATCAGTAGTAACCCGTCACTGATAGGTTCACGACCGATTTGAAGGAATTAAATAGGTATCTATTAGGATTAAAAATGGTTTGTAATTTAAGAATTGCTGTCAGTTGGTAACTAAAAACATTGTGAATTATTATTCTAGGCTGTTATCCCTATATAAAAAGTTTTTAATAATTTTGTAATATATTTTCCAGTGATGGTATGTCATTTTGAAGTAAGCAATTCATTATTATTTTACCATAGTATTAGAAGAACGCTTTTGAACGTTGACTATCCATAATTTTTGATTAAATTTTCTTACAAACTTAATAACGTTTAAATATGATATTCAAACAATATATTTATGTATGTTTTGTATTTCCTTTCATTAATTTAATGCATATAGAAAACGTAAATCTAACAAAAAAATAGCTAAAAAATTTAATAAAACAACAGGATCGCATTTCAGTAATAAAATCCCTTCAACTGAGAATATCACCATTTACTAGTACGCCATGGAAAATACATATGTACTTCTTTAAAGAACTTTTAGAAGTTCGTTTACAAACTTTCAGTAGATTGCCCTAAAATGTAATGGTTCTGGTAAACTGAATTTTCATTTGGATTCACTGCCATAACGGATCGAAATTGCACTCTATTTAAAACGAATGATTACCTACGATAAAAGATGATCACGTACGACAATAATATGTGAAAAAGGTCGAGGACGAAGTCAGGTGAAACGTCGAGACCAGTAACAAATCCAGAATTGAAATAAGGAACAGTAGTGCTGTGTGTGTTGGTATTGAAAGGGAATTATTTATTACGAGCTTCTACAATCTGATTAAGCAACAGAGAAGATCTTGACAACAACAAACAGAACACACACACATCTCTGTAAACCCGGCAGAAACTGAGAGAGTTTCGCAGGGAAGTTTCTATATATCCACCATATACCCCGGATATTGTGCATTTAGATTATTATTTATTTTAATTTCTGAAGAACTTAACGGTATAAAATGAAATGCTGTAGGGGCCTGGTATTATGAATGTTTAAAAACTTATTCTTATAAAAAATCCCCTTTTTTCTTTTATCACAACTGCCGCCGATTAAATCCCACAACTTGTGTTTCTATGAGTGCATACAATGTTATAAAATGATTCTTATTTTATGATAATCACCTTAATTATGTTATTCTTTTTATCAGACGCTATAAAAATATTTCCAATGAAATATTATTATTGCAACTATAATTTTCTATTTCTTTCTTTTATACCTATACCAATTAATAAATAAAACAAAATTAGAAAGAAAATACAATATTGCGAAATAAAAATTACTTGTTTAAAGTACGTCCCTATTGACTGGCAATCAATTGATCTAATCATACGCTGTATTGGATTTGTTTGTCGGTTCGTTAGATTCGTTGTTCACATACATACATATGTATATATAAATAATAAAATAACACAATATTATTATCTGCTTAAAAAAATATACAAACTTTGACGTGAGTAATCATACTCACGTGCTTTCTAAATATAGCATAGTCTCACTCTTTTCTATATACGTACGTATATACATATATTGCGCTTTCACTCGCACGCTAAGAGTGCAAAATAACCCACTGAATACAATACAACAACTAAATAATCGACTCTCTATCATGGATACCTAACAGCAGCGTGTACTTAACATACGAAATTCTCAATAGCAGTAACTGTATTATGTTAGTATACCAGTGTTAGTATTACCACCCAAGTGTTTCCCAAACATTTGAACGTGTTAATGATTACAAATAAATATATTGGTTTATAAAATTGATATACGAAATCGCAAGTTTTTAATGTATATGGGCAATTTCGTGTCAAGTGACCCAATTTTTAAAATCCATTAAGTGACCACAAAGCTCTTAAAGGAAAAGAACTAAGCTTTCTTTGAGCAAAAAAAAAAAACATCCATTAAAAAAAAATATGTGCATATGGTAAAATTGAAAAACTTTGGATTTTGAGTTAAAATATTTTTTTTATAGATATGCCTCTTGCTACTAAGTGCCCACAAAGACCTTAAAGGAAATGATCTAAGTTTTCTTATGAGGAAAAATAAAAAACTCCAGTTCGAAAAAAAATGGGTGAAAATGAAAATTATACATGTGCCAAATATTGAAAAATCTTATTCTTGAGTTAAAAAATAATTTTTTTTGATAGATATCCCACTCGCATCCCATTAAGCGATTATAAAGGTCTTAAAGGAAATTGTATAAGCTTTCATTTAAGCAAAAAAAAAAGGACCAAATTGAAAAAAAAATTTAAAAAAAAATTTAAATAAAAATATAATTTAAAAAAAAAAAAAAAATTTTAAAAATTAAAAAAATTATTTTTGGAAAGATTGAAGAAATAGCTATATCCTTTGGAAAATTTTTGCTAGGACCAATAGGTGAAAAGTTACACACATTTTAAAAAAACCCTGTATGACCAAAATGTCCAACTTTGACCCCCTCTAACTCCGGCAGTTCTTGACTGATAGAGCTGAAAATTTGTGTCTGGCCTACTATCCAATAGTACTAACCTTGGTGCAAATTACATCCAAATCGAAAGACATCGATTTTAAAAATTGGGTCACTTGACACGAAATTGCCTATATTCAGATAGACAGTTTACCATGAATAGTTTTGTTGATTAATTCTTACCTAAGATAAACATTTTTACTACAATAAAAAAAAACTCATTTTAATTTACTTCTGTTTCACTATTTTGCCAGATTAAAACACAATTTTTATTCGATTTCAAACTCAACGATTTCCACAATAAGACTTGTCGGTTTAAACAAACACTGTTTATCTCATTATGGGATATTTATGGCATATTGGCTGGCATATTTGATTGCAATAATACAATAAACGAAGAAGAATCGATCTAAATTTTGATTCAAAAATAATACTACTTTTTTTTCTCAATTTTAAAAACAAAGTGTTCCATTTCAGTATCCATTTTTTGTGTTTAAAATTTAAGTACCGCCCTACTAAAACTAGACAGTTCAACGATAGAAAATTTTGAATATAAACAGACTTGACTCAGTATGCATGTACGTAGACATGTCGAATTGTGCTAATTGAGAAGATCATTTGATCAAATCTAAACAATTGACTTCGCATTAAAATGCTAAAGAAAGTATAAAAGTCATGACTAGCCGGCTGACTGACATACAAATACATACATATTTAAATATTTTATTTTTTCTTTATTTCTTTGTATACCAAATAATCTAATTAGTATTCTCTCTCTCTTTTTCTATTTTGGTTTTTAATTTTAGTCAGTTTCCCTTTGATGGAAGTCAGGTGAGAATATTGGTTTACCGAGAGTGTGATTCTCGAGGGAGACGTTTACTGTTCGACTCTAATGCCTTGGAAAAAGTCTATCTTAAGGAAAATAATGGCAATATCAGTAGCAAAACAAACAAAGTAAAATCTGATGGAGTCCATGGTGTTTCCAATACTACAAATAGTCATAGCAATAATAATCACAAAGAAAGTTTAGATTTTAAAAGCTCACAGCAGACATCATCCAACAAAGGACATTCCAATGGGAGTTTTATTGAAGTTTGTGAAGAATATGGCTTCAAGGTTAGTAGTATTCAATTCGAATAATGTAATTTTATAATACATATTCACCTTAACAAAACTGAATGAAATTTTTTGTTTGTTTATATTTTAGCACAATCGTCCGAATTCTACAGATATATCCAGTGTTGGCGAAATGGTATTCGGTGCATTGGCCATGTCATTTCGTGGAACCTCCTTGAAAGTACATTGGCTAGATGCACCGTCAAGGCTTTTGTGTTCTCAGGTCTTTTTGACGCCTACAAAACAAAGCAATGGCCACTCTCCATATTCGACACTATCGACAAATAGTCTTGCAACCCCGCGCACATCAATATGTAGTGAACATTGTTCAATGGATGCAGTATCTATGAATTCCTTTTCGCTGCCATTTTCCGTTGGTATTGGCCGCCACATAAGTTTAACACCCAGTGATCTCAGTTCCTCCGTAGTATCATCGCCACTAGACGTGCCCTCAATAGATCAACAATCACTTTTAACGAATAGTGAAAGTGCCGCCGACAGCGGACCACGCTTTTCATCGACATATAGTACAGGAAATGATTCCGGTTATTCCGGTCTAAGTCGGGGGCAGTTGTCAAGCGATCAATGGTCGTCGTCGTATCAATATTCTACACGTAGTAGCTTAGGTTCAGTGTCCTCAGAGTCAGAACGTATGCGAAAGTTTAGTATTGATTCGAATTTGTTTCCCTGCAGCAGTACTGGCAGTAATCTAATGGAATTCTCTAGTGATGGTAGCTTACAAAGGCGTATTTCACGCAACATGATGACGTCTTTTGAAAATGAAAATTCCATGAATGATTTAATTGGCTTCGTCACGGACGGCTACACTAATAATGCTCCAACTACAACTCACGGTGGCAGCGAAGGCATGAATTTGGCAGTAAATAATCCCCGCGCCAATTACTGTCCTAGCGAAACGCGTAGCAATCCTGAAATGGGTAAAAGACGAGAGCAGGTCGTTCAGATGAAGGCAAACTCAAAACGGGCCCGTATTGGACTGGCGGTCTGTGTAACCATGAGTGAGTCCTTCGAAGAAGAAATGGAATTATTTTGTAGTGAGCACATTGCTCTTATAGAGAGCATGCTAAGCCGTCTCAGGGCTAGCACCGAACGGGCCTATATTCATCATACTCAATTTTTGCAAATAATGTTTCAAATTTGGCAAGATACTCAACAATGGTTTTTAGATCTATTCACTGCACCTCGAATCAAGTGTCCCGTATGGCTAAGCATTACCACTAGTGGTAGTAAATACTCAAAAAATGTTGCTGAACGCTTCATTAAGGAATTGTGTTGGCTGCTATCGTTTGCTGATACCAAGGATACCAATTTGTAAGTTATTTCTAGAAACTGAATAAACAAATTTATATTTTATACATATATTTATTATTCCTTTACAGTTTCGTAAGCACCATGTTAACGGCTATACTGACCCATCATTTGGGCTGGGTTCCCACAGTTTCACCTTTTAACTCATCATCTTCTACAGCCGCCATAGAACAAAGAGCCAAACTATTAAAAGTGTCTCAAAAACATCCATACAATGCTCTGTGGGCCCAGCTAGGTGATCTATTTGGAGCCATTGGCTTACCCTCTAAACTAGCGCGTACTGTAATTTATGGCACTGAAAAATTATCTATTGAAAGACTGCTTAATGTACTCACTTATTTTATAAGATGCGGAGAAGTTCGAAGATCTGCCAAGAAGGAAGATTTTAACAAAGAGAAATTAAATGATTTTGTAGCACAAAAGAAGAATAAACCTTTAAAGAAGTCATGTTTGTACGGTCGAAAATTAATAAACGACAAGAAATCAGTATTATTACAAAACCGAACTGAGGGAATTTTAACACGAACGCCGACCTGTAAACAAAATCTCAGTTCAATGGTTGAGAAGAATGACGAGATAATGGAGAGAGACGAAGAAGAGGATGATGATGATGATGAGGCGGAATATGATGAATATGATCCCCAATTGATTGACGCTGCAATAAGGACATACAAGATGAATGAAATTCCGACAGTATTGGCATTTAGAGATTCTCGTTTCGTACAGCAGGAATTACGTATTGGTAATTATCTAATGGACACAGGTATTGAAAAAAACTCACTGGCTCAGTATCAACAGGCCAAACAGAAACAATTCGCCAGCCTTCGCCAATCACAAGGACGTATACGTCTAACCCTAACCACTCCAGACAACGTTGAACTTAACGTTGAAGACACACATTTGGACGAAGATGGTGCCATGGAGGCCATAGAAATCGAATCTTTACCAAATGAAGTGTCGCCTACAACACCAACTAATAGTGACAAACAGACTGAAAGTAAAACTTTACTTCGAAAGAAACCATTCTTTTGGGGCATGGCCTCCTCTACAGTAAAAGAGGGTCTAAGTTTGAATGATTTGAACAAAATACAGCAACAAGGCTTAGGTCAGAAGTCACAACAGAGTCAACAACAGCAGCACGAAAAGAAAAAATCTTTACAGCTCTCTCTATCGGATCTCATTACACAGAATAGTATGGGAAAGAGTGATCGCATGACATGGGGCATTGAACCAGTCAAAGAGAACGTTAGCTTGGAGGAACAAATTCATTTTGAGTTGTGTAAAAAAAATATTGAACGTGATCGTGGCATTGGTACGACTAAGGATAATAAATCAGGTGCTGGAGTTGTGTTCGTTTTAGGCGACAATGAACCGCTTGTGAACATTAAGAAAAGTACTGAGGACTTGACACAATCAGATACAAACGAATCATCTTCGTGTTTGTCAATATCCTCAAAAGATAACGGCAGTAGCAATCAGCCATTATTGTGTCCTTTGCACCAACGTATGCATAATTCAGCGACAAGCTCACAACAGCAGTTGAAAAAACATTCTGGAGTGAAATTTAATTTCGAACAGTATCCTCAAATCGTTACCAACTACATGAAAAGTAAGAATTTGCTAATGTCCAATTATGATTTGTTAATGGATAAATGTTCAAAACTCGAATTACAAGGTGGTGGGAGTGTTATGTCATCAACAATTCCATCTACAACAATAATTAATAAAAATACATTCCCGCAAATATCAACAGCAGCAGATAATACAACAACTAACTGTATGGTCTGCAATGGTCTATTGAACGCCTACCAAACACCATCCAATGCCACCGAACTTGAATTTGAAACAGACGAAGTACATTGTTACACAAACAACAACATTAATGCCAATACTAACAGCAATACAACAGCCTCACTACCTACGGTCAGCTCTCAAACTTCTGTACAGACCCTTATATCGTCGAATTCACATTGTGGTCAAGAGGATGTAAGCGAAGAGTCTACTAATAAGGATTCATTCGATAGTGGTTGTGGGGGCAGCCGTGAGGAGGAAATAAATATCGGCCAAAGAGATGAAAGTAGTAGCGTAATGTCTCCCAAAGAGGGACGCAAAAAACAATTTAATACGAATCAAAAGAAACCATTATCTCAAAGGGGTTCAATATCATCGGTTGCGGCCAAATGTGCAGCAGTCAATGAGGCCATGCATCTTTTAAAATTGCCTATACCCGGTATTAAAGAATTGCCACAAGAAGATGAACCACCGGGCGATATGAAGTTGCCGGTCGGCTTTGTACCGTCTTTATTTTTAAGTGTTAGTGATCACTATATACCAGATATGGTATTACAGGTGAGTAAAATTTAGTTTCCTTCTTTTTTTTTTTTTTCTTATTTTGTAATTTCTTTTATTCTCTTAAATATTAGGGAATTCTTGCGTCACCTAAAAAATGGGAAATGAATTTACGCGAAGATTTAGCTCTTGCCGCTCATTCTGCCTCTTTAATCTCACTGCCAGCTGAAAACATTGCCATCATAGCCGATATGGAGAATTGGGATGTTAAGCTCATATCGTCTCAATCTCAACATTTTCCCTATGCCGGTGGTCAGAGCGCCCCCGTTGGCATGTCGCAATTGGTCTCGTCGATGCTGGAAACTGTACAGACCATGAACAGCGCTGGTATATCAGCTTATGAGGTAAATAAATACTGTTGTTTTTTTTAATTCATCTGGAATATCGTTTCAAATAAGTGTTTTTTTTTTTTTTTTTAATCTTTATGTTATTCTAGTGCTTGTCATTTATGGAATCTAAATTACAAGAAATCTATTTGCACTCTGAAACGTTGGCGGCATTTCTATTGGAAACAGACTTTTGCTCATTAAGTGCAGTTACTACCGCTTTAAATCTTTCCGAAAATGATATTCCACTGTTGCTATCAATAGCATCCATACATACGCCACAAATAAGCAAGAAATGTGGCATTAGCTTTAGATGACCACAACAGCCGATACCACCAATAAAAAAAAAAAATTTAGAATTAAACGAAAACTAAACCGAGTATTCTATAAATAACTCATTCACATAAAATATTTCATTCGTTCATCATCACACAGTGTAAATAGATCATTTAATCATTTATTTATTTATGAAAATTATGCATTCATATATATGTATACTCAATTAAATTTCCATTGCTTTTGTTGTCTTATACAATATGATGTACATACATACAATGCAATATGTATGGCATGATACAAAAATCAGTATAAGCAAAGTTATCATTTGGAATCGTATTGCAAATTAAAGAGACGATTTTTGTTGTGTAGTCTCATTCAAACTAAACTAGTTTTAATTTGTATGAAATTAAAAATATTCAGTAGTATTTATTTAACTTAAAACTTATTTACATTTAGAATTGATAACTTGGATTTATTATAGTTAGTTATTATATTATAGATAATAAGATTTAGTTTATAACTGAAACACAGGAATTTAACACTATACGCAATAATTAATGAGCAATATTTATTAAATTTTGTAAACAAGAAATTAATTATTAAAATAATTTTGTATTATTGAAATTTTAAAATGTGTGTTTTACTTTTATGTGTATATAAACACATACATATATAGGTTTTTAATCTCAAATTCACGATTTTTCAACAAATATTAAATGTTTTTCAAATTAAATTAAATTTTATTCGAAACAAATTAAATTATTTTTAACACAAATTAATTAATTTCTAAAACAAATTCATTGTTTTTCATTTGAAATTAATTTTTTTTTTTCATTTATATTTAAATTTATTTCTTTTCAATTTCAATTTATATCATTTTAAATAAATTTTTTATTATTTTAAATGAGGGAATATCTTAATCTTTGTACAAAATACAAAAGGTGACTAAATAATTTTTGCCATTCATCAGTATGTTTAAAAAGGTTCAGCCGTTAACCCTACAAACATTGTTACCAACGCATAGTTTCAATATTTCCTGAACATAGAATCTACATTTTGATGTTGTTGGTAATGAGTTCAGCAACAAGAAATTTATATGTATTGGTTTATTTTTTCCGTTTTAAAAGTTTTGAAGTATTTTTTGTAATTTATTTTTAAATAAAAGTTCAAATTGAAACATATGTATTAGTGTGTAGGGTTTTCGATCTGGAACGGATTAATTTATTTTACATGTATTTATATGGAAATAGTCGTTTTGCTTAACGAACTTTTTGCATAACGAACGAGGTGCTGTAACGAATTAAGTTCGTTAACCGAGAGTCCACTGTATTCTCAAAAACTAAACTGTGTGCACGCAATTTGCTAGCTGATCCTGATATTAATATGGACTTGGTAACTGTAATTAAAAACTCCGTCGAATCGGTAACACCGTCTGATTGTAATAATTACTATGTTGATATGACCATGTCATTATCATTCACCCTTATTCTGGTTGCCGTCGTCGACGTCGTCTTGCGTCGACAGTTTAAAATTGGTATTCTGTTTGTCGTTATTGACAGTTATAGATGACTGTCGACACACATTTGATATTCTGTGAGTCAATACGCCGTCGATATTGTGTTGCGTCGACTCCGATTTTGTCGACTCTGATTTTATCGACATCATTTTTGATAACGACGACGACGACAACCAGAATAAGGGTGATTAGCTGCATCTGGAGAACAGTTACAATGAATATTTTATATTAAATTTATAACTATATTACTACTTATAATCTTAATTTAAGGTATAAGTTTTATATATTTTAGTATAGTTTAGGTATAGTTTTATATATTTTTAACTATTTTGAGTTAACTAAAAAATGAATTTGAAGTTAAAATAAGTTAATTAAAAAAAATTAATTTAAAATTAAATATATTTAATATGACACATAAATAGTTTAAGTTGTGTTGAAAATAATTTAATTTCATTCTAATAAAATTTAATTTGTTTTGAAGAAAATTTAATTTGATTTAAAAAAAATTGAATTTGTGTGCAAAAATCTTTGAGACTAAAAACCTATAATTTATAGTTGGGACGTTCATTAGGTTGGTGGTAAGATCCTCCAAGTGATCTAGTTACGATAAACACTCAACGATAAAAGAAAATGCAATTTTGACAGTTTAAAATAATTTCTGTTAATCACATCATTGTATACACTTAGGTTTTAAACTAATTTTCTAGAATACATTAAAAGGGTTAAACAAAAAATTGACGACATAATCTAAGTGATATTAAAGTATCCATTTACACTTTTTTATCAACCACTATCTACTATATTTCTCACACGTTAAAAGTTCAAAATGCTTCCTATAAACTTGCAAGCATCAGGGAAGGGAATTAAATATATTACAAAACAACACATATTCATGATGGGCGTGATTTGTAAAGTTGCAATTTTGTATAAAAAACGTGACGAAAAAAAATCTTAAATTAGTTTTAATTTAATTTTAACTTCAAATGCATTGAGTTTAAAATATATTCTTTATTAAAATTATCCTATAATACAAACGAAAAAGGTTTCAAAATGTTCTTTTTACAAATTCAAAAGATTCCGTTTTTTTAAAGTAGCATATTTATTTGAAACTTTAAAATATTATTTAATAAATAAAATTCACTTTGAGAAAATTTAGTTGGCTTATTTTATAGAATTTAACAATAAAATAAATTAAATGAAAATGTTTTGTTTTTATTTTTTCACTCGAGCCATTTAATGACTGCCTAAATTTAATGGTATTTGTGCTAAATGTTTTATTAATATTTTTTTACAAATTCATTAACTATAATATATTTTAAATGGAATATTCTCTTGTGTATAAAATGTACAAATTTCTATATATATATATATAAACTAAATTTTAGTCAATTGCAATTTCAATGATCTTTTTAGTAGAATTTTTTTATAAATTTTCCGAAATAAAAATAAAAGCTCTATATAACGCTTCAAAACGAAAAAATAGCATTAAATAAATTATAATCAGTCATAATTGAAAATAGAAGAGAATTATTATTTAGAAGAGAAACTTATAATCCAATATTTTACTGCAAATATATTATCTGAACAATTGTGGAATGTTTTAATAATAATTAGAACTCAATAATGACATTGACAGAATGAAATTAACAACAAAGTTAGCTATGGGCTATTTCAATCTTTGGTAGTCATTATAATAATTGTTTTTTAATTACCAAAAAGTTTTAAATTTAAAAATGGGAAATGGTGTTCTAGTACCTCGAAAATGATTATAATAATAATTTTGATTTACACTAATACTTTTGGAAATACTTTTCAAACGGGTTAAATAGTTTTCTTATTAGTAACATCATTAATTTTGATATTATTATTTGCAAGTGGCTCTCGTTCATGATTTTGCGTATTATCATTATTTTGGATTATTCTATTCTTGCTCTTACCAAGATTGCTATCATCGTTAGGTTGCGCAACAGATGCTATGGTCTGAACACTGTTGCTAGTGTTGACACTTAACGTATCTTTTGTTGATATTGGCGATGTGCTCGTTGTGGTCGTTTCACCCCGCCAGAAATCAGTTTTTGTTGTTGTCGGAGTATTAGTGGCTGTACAAGATGTCGAAGTTGCAGCATTTCGTTGTTTTGCTTTTAAGAGATCTTTAGGTACGAAAAACACATTGCGTGAGGACATTGACAAATGTGGTGCTTCTAACCAAAAACGATGCGCTGTCATCATAACTGTATCTTTTAATTCCATCAGAAGTTGTGTCAATTGATCAACAATTTCGCCCACCGAATCGAATTCATTGGGTATAATGCCATCCACGGAACTTTCAAAATAACTAAACATTGGAAACCATATGCGAGTACGATTTGAGTCACGTTGCATTAGAGCCTGATTATTGGCCAAAGTATGATAGTATAAAAATAATCGCGAAGTAATATAAAAAGCGACAAATACATCAATGGAATAATGTTCGTGGGCAGCTAGGATGAAGAAAATACCGAACATATTCAAAAGCCAGCTTAGAGTGTGAAGAAAATATAGATTGCGGGGTGTGTCTAAAAAAATATATAAAATCACTTGAATTATCTCGTACATTATTCAATTCTATTAGCAGCATAAATTAGTTTATTCGTACGTATTTTGAAATTGACGTAAGATAAATTTTCAGTTAATACATCAGTTATTAATACTTACACTCAGTTATAAAGAAATTCAATAATGTCAGAGCCACCGTATGGCCACTAAACATATAATCGCCACACGTACGTACACCTTGTATGGACATACCCAAACCACTCCATATAGTATAAGCTCTAGAAATCCGTAAATACAAAGCTTCTGATAGACTTAAACTATTAAGAAATAAAAAAAATCAAGAAATTTAGGAAATAATAACAGATTTTTATAGAACCATCTTACCCTGTATCATCAATTGCATAATCATTTTGATTACATTGTAAATGTGTTCCTGGTACGCTCAAAGATGTTATCAACATTGTGACACATCGCAATAGAAACACTGTCCCTGCTAATGCAAAAAAGCGTCTCAACAGTACCATTCGATATTTATGGAAGATACAAACACACGCCCAAATACTAAAAAGAAGAGTTCCGGTAATTTCGCACATATTAAATGCCCACGGAATGTGTGGTACGTTGTCCAGGAATATATCTGGCAACGGTGGATAGCGTTTCATATCAGGCACTCTTTCATGTACAATAACCATTACAAACGATGTTATCCATGTTACAACAAATGAATAACCTGCAAACATAAATTTTAATGAAAATTATTTCTCTTTTTAAACGATTTTTATTTTTAAGATTTTAATAAATTAATTTTATTATAAAAAAGAATTTGAACTGAAGCAAAATTGGACCTGTGGTTTTAAACCAATGGAGCTTACAAACTTGCTTCAACTACCAACCACCTAACATCTATCACCAATCACTTCACAACTTCAGGCATATTAATACATGCGATAGATAGTAAAACAAATACAGCAGAACTCTTGCATCAACAGAAACCGATGGTAATCAGTTGTCCTGCCAAGTCCTGACTAGAATTTGCCAACAAAGATCCTGGAGCTTTACGAAAATCATTATCGATGGCTTAGTGTCAAGGCCGTTATGAACAATAGAGAGTTTCGAATTGAGAGAATTGAATTACCACAACCCAGCAGCCATTACTATATTTAGAAACGTCAATTACCAGGAATTTGCCAATGGTTTCTGTATGTTAACTCGTGTGAAACCCAACACCGAACTTCTTGTCGTCCTCAACCTTCTTTCAAGTGCTTTCAAATAGTGTTTTACGCTGTGTTAATTATTGTGGTGAAGAGGTACCTTAGTATTGCGACCATGTGGTATATGGTACACTTCTCATACTTTATAGGACTTCCCTATTATGTGTCCTACAAGCCTATTGCCCTGACAAGACTGAGGATGCTGCTCGGTGTCAACGATGCCTTCTGGGATGTATTAATGCCTCACATGTTCCAATCTCATCGTCACAGAATCTACATGTAGGTCTCGAGACAACCCTTTTATATAAGTTTTTTGTAAAAACTGCTATTTTTGTAACGTTTATTCCAACGGCATTCATACAACTTGGGAAACAAATTTCTAAAACTATTAATGGTAAAAAAGAATTTCTTTTTACAACTTCAATATATTTTCTTGGACGATCTCATATCCAAATTGAAATGTTATAGTGGTGTTATCGAAGTGTAACATATTTCCAATGAAACAATAAAAAACATAATAAAATTAACATAAAAAGTACTAAAGACTTGCATATACATGTACATACATCTGTACGCACACATATGTATGTGAAGTAATGTCTAAATAAATACAATATACCCTATTTATACATGCATTACATGGATTTTATTGTAAATATCAAACACCCTTACATGTTTATACATGTTTACTTAACAATAAAATAAATATCAAAAAGGTTATTTGAATATTAGTAACTCACTATGCCAATTAATAGTATAAATATAATTACGAAATAAAGCGTTTAATGATTTTAAATGCGTTTGATTTTTTGTTTATAATCAAATCAAAACATTTTAAATATGTAAATTGCTATGGTATGGTCTATAAATAACATGAATTTTTTAGTGAACAGAAATCGATAGTAAAGAAACAACCAATTTTAATTTAAATTCAGTTTTCTTTAAATATGAATGACATTAAAAGATATAACATTCAACTAAATATAGAAATTAATTACATGAAATAACGTATCATTTGGGCTATTTAAAAAATTACTTGGTTTTTTTAATTTATATTCGATATTATGGCTAAGAGTGGTATTTATTTATAGAATAAGCATTTACGTTCATACAATTTAAAAACGAATTGTTGATTAAACAATTTTATTTCTTAAAATGTTTCTCTTTTTTTCTACTTTTCAAAATTAAACTGAAATGAATTTTTCAATTGAGGATTCTATAAATATTTATTTCCAAAATTTCACATTTTAAAGAAATTTCCAAATAAATTGACACAACAAAATGTTTTTAAGTTGAGCTTGTGGTACCAAGCACTACTGCAATCTCAGTATGGAAAAATAAATCTACGGTTGTATGTTTATTTACTAAGTAGGCTGTAACAACTTTTTTGTAGTGATACAAAAATCGTTAGGTATGCACATGGTTATTTTGTTTATTTTCAATTCATATAAACATCTTATTATGGTTGCTTTATTTTAAAGCAATAAAAAATGTAGGTACGATATGAAAAAAGAAAACGTAAGTCAATATGCTTATTGACAAAATATACAAAAATACATACATACATACATAAATAGTATACAAAGAAATCATTTGATATTAGAAAATGTAAACAAATTGTTGATTTCACATTCAGATGCATATATAAAAGTGTATTTATCAGAGCAAACATACATATGTGCGTTTATAAACCATCGTATGTATGTAGTTATAAACAAAAGTAAAGCAAATGCATAGTATATAAAATCGTGATCTATTTAAGCAATTGACATTAGAACAATAGACCTTGCACTTCTGTCGATGATTTCAATTTTAAAGAGCCTTTGTCCCTTGTTTTCTTTCTTTTCTTTTAGCAAAATGGAAAATCTTTATCAAATTTTGGTTTAAAGTGATGATTAATCACTTTAGGAAAATTGATACCAAATTAATGTGCTGTGGGTATAAAGTTTTATGAATTCCAAAGTCTTCGTTTTGTTTTTATTATGGTTATAAAAATGGTTATGAAAGTAAGCATGCATAGGAATTGATAAACTTACCTAAACTAATAGAGGTTTTGAAAAATTCTGGTGGAATGTTGGCGGAACAACCTTCTGACACTGATGACATTTCATGAGCACAACTTTCACAGTCGTTGAATGTGCAATTATCGATGTATGTACCACAGTTCCGACTGCCACAACTGCATGTAAAGGTAACTGCTGTGGCAGCTGCTGCTAGCGTATGATTTGGTCGCTGATGATTATGATTGTGATGAAGTGGTGATCCATCAGTTATTCTAATATTAAGATTATTTTTATTACTTGCGGGTTGTTTACTATGATGGTATTGATGATTAGTTGACAGATGATGAGATAGATGTCCACTGAGACGATTATGAAGTCGGTTTTGTTGTTGAATATGATAAATACTTTGCCACAGTTTCTTAAGCTCCCCAAAACGTAAATTGTAATTCAGACGATAACGAAAGTCACGTATATCCTCCTCGGTTAGTGTTAATAGAACTTGACCATCTATAGCCTCTAACTGGAGACATTTGACGACAGCGGGTGTAAACTGAACAACCTTAGTTGCCCACTGTACCACATCGTCCACTTGCCATTCGCTAATGTCGCCACTGATAACAGCATCAGTATTATCTTTGTCCATAAAACCAGTGTTGTTTGTATTAGGTCCTGAACTTTTGTCACCAACATTTGAACTGCCATCACTTTCTTCACAATTTATAGTGGGTATATTTGTTTTGCATTTTGATTCCATCGGATTCATATTTTTTTCAATCTTATGAATTTCTTTATTTTTATGTTTTAAAATATTTTATATTTGCATGCGAAGTGAAATTTGTTAAGTTTCTAAATGAGGTCACGCGCCGCTCAATTACATCCCCATTTAATTTCTTTCATTTTCTTTGTTTTTAATATTTTTCTAGTTCTCTTAAACAATTAAGAAAATATAACACTAACTTCAAACTCCGTTATAAAATTCCTTTATTAAATTATTTCGTGTTTTTCTTTCCACAATATGTTCAATATTTATAATCTCGTTGTAATCTGCATCAAAAGCATTTACTAAAAATAAAATGAATCAACAAACGGAATTTCTGCCAATATTATTGTTTCTCTTTACCTTTTCACTTCGATTTCTACAAAAAAAAGTAGGCACAGAGTTGTAATAAAATAGTAACAAAATTGTGACTGATGGAAGCGAAAAAGTATCATACGAATAATATATACCCTAACTTAACGGTAATATTTAAGCAGTGGTTTTAAATTGATAACTGTTTTTAATAAAATAACTGTTTAACCTATTCATAATCTGCGTGGCAAAGTAAATAAAGAAATTTATTAAAAATATGTAAATTTTTTTTAAATATCTGTTTACATCTGCAAATATCAAATCTTTTAGAATTAGAACTATATAGATGATACTGAAATTTTTTTAAAGAAAATATTTACCATACAATGTATAATAGTTAGCCAGAATAAAGAAATTAGAAATTAAGGTTATAGAATTTTTATATAAATTATTCAGCTAATCCTATCAGGTATACTGTTTTTCATGGTAACATAACATCTATAACCTTAAGTTAAATGATAAATTAACTGTAGGATAATGTTTCAGAATTTTATTGATACAATTTTTATTTTCATTGATAACCAAACAACTAGAAACACTTTCGTTTATTTTAAGTTCTTTATTTAATCTTAATTTGTTTTGATGTCTGAATCATTATTATTCATACTTTTAGTTTAGATTTAACGTTAAAGTAAATAAATATATTTATATATGCATACTCATATATTCATTTTTATTAATGCATATGAAGAGAGAAATGGTTAATGTGTTTAATTATATTATATGTAAAGGGATAAGTTATATTCTTTTGAAGAATTTGTAAACAATTTTGAAATATTCTTGCCGTTTAAAAATAAAGAGGCATTATATTGGAAATAAACTGAACAAACTTATAGCAAACATGAAAATGCAATACGATTTTAAAGTAAATGAATTAATAGATTACGTATAAATATAAAAATCGTTAAGTGATTTATATAAAGAAATACAATTTGTGTGAAATAAAATAAACTTTTAAAAAGATGTAGGGGGATGAAAGTGCATTCATTTTTATGCATAATTTTTTTACTTATAATTTCAAAGAACAAAGAAACATAGCATACCTACATGTATGTATAGAACTAATTGCTGTAGTTAGTAGTAGTCGTTTAGAAAACATTTAACTTGGTTTTTAAATTTATTATTGCTTTTTATATGTATATATATTATCTATTGATTTTTGAATAGTATTTGCAAGAAATTAAATATTTTTTCTATTTGTCTTAAAAGTTTTTGCAATAGAGAGAGAGAGATACACTTATCAATAATGATTTGCGTAGTAAACACCTGTTTTACAATTGCCATTATGGAAAATAAAATTTGAAAAAGACTATAATATTAAGTTTAAGCAAAATTTTAATTTTAAATTCATAAATGGCGATAATATAAAAAACAGTAACTAAGATAAAATAATTAACCGAACCATTAAATTTTATATGTTTCAGTTTTCTGATTTTTTTTTTTTCTTTTTTTGTCTTCTTTGTTGAATTTACTTTTGTTTTTTTTGTAGCTGGCAAAATTTTTAAAATTTTCGATTACAATTAAATATCTAGTGGAGAATATTTTTAAGTTTCACTTTTGCTGTTCCTTTAAATATTTTAGGTTGTAATTTTTGTTTTATTTAATGCGCGTTTTTTATTACTTTCTTTGTATTCCTAGTCTTTGCAAGTTGAAGTGTCCATGGGACTGGCCGGCTGGGCGAAAGTGTTAGCGGCTCCTCCACTTGAATTTGTTGGCGTAAAAGCGGAATTTGTACCACTAGTATTCATATTTGAATTGGACGTATTTTGTAAATGGAAACTTAAGGGATTAGTTTGAACAGAAGAACTATTAGGTGGTAGAACTGGTGGTGCAGCGCTATAACCTAACAGTGAAGTTGTATTAACTGAAAGACGTTCATTACCCAAACTATTAAGAAAACTTGCAGATGGCCCCGTATTATTTGAGGAACTTGAGAATAAACCACCTACAACAGTAGGACCTGCACCTGTTGACCCAGTCAACACGTTTGGAGCTGAAGTATTAAGACCCAACATGGGTGTAGGCAGTGCTGGCTTAATAAAACGTTCGCTAGCACGACGATTCTGAAATAAAAATATTAATTTATTAGTGTATATCTAGGTCAACTCTGGGAAACACAACATACAACTACTTGTCCACATGCATAACAGCGGTTTTGTTGTGAAGTGCCTGGACTTAAGGGGCGGCTGTTTGATGGGCTGTGTGATACGGGGCTACTTATAGTACGTTGGCGATGAGCATTCAGCGCTGTTCCCGACAATGGAGCCCCACTTGCAAGTATGTTTTCATTGTAAAAGCGTTCCTCATCCATTTCCAATGATGATTCGGATTCGGATAAATGGCGACATAAAGCTTCTCTCCTTTCAACTTCTTGCTTTAGTTTCCGTTGTAAGCGTGCATTTTCTTCCCGTATAGATTTTTCCTCCTGGGCAAATTGTTGTAGTTTTTTTGTAGTCTCCTTCTCAGCTGCTGCTAAGTTAGCCCTCAGGCGTATAACTTCAGATCTTAAAGTTTGAATATGTGAACTTAAATTGGAGGCAGTGTCCCCGTTAGCGTTTGTAATATCACGTGGCGTAGTTGGATCTGAAACTGGCTGATCAAGTTTTATTTGCAGTAAACGCTTTTCTGTCTCCAACTTGTCCATGCGTTTCCAGAGCTTATTAACCAAAGCTTCTTGCTCCTGTTCTAATGTATTTTCTAATTCAACCATTTCTCTGCGCAACTGCTCAAGATTTGTTTGTTTGTTATCAGTTTCTGCCTGCAATTTTTCAATTTTACGCATTAATTTATTCACTAAACACTCTTGCTCCTGTTCGAGTGTTTGTTCTAATTTGCATTTTTCTTGACGAAGCTGTAAGAGTTCAAGTATATTTATTTATTCCAATTCAATGCAAACTAATATAGTAATTATGAACATTTATAGATACGTAATATTGTAATATACAAATATTTTTTATATGTATGTATATTTTTCGTTATAATACATTTTAAAAGTTACCTGATCTAATTTTCTTGATAAATCGTTAGTTAAACATTCTTCTTCACGTTCATAATGATGGGCCAAAGTCTCTTTTTCCTTTTTAAGAGCTTGAATCTTCTTCAAAAGTGTATTTGAAATGTATTCTTCCTCTTGCTCAGCTTTAGCTTGCTAGAAAATAATAACAAAGAAGTTATTTAGTCTTAATTTTACAAAAAAAAAAAAAAAAAAATTGTGAACATATTCTGCCACATATTTCCACCAAACTTTAATAATTTGAAACTTACCTTAATATTATGCAAATATAATAAAAAGAACAATTATTTTATATGTATGACAAACTATAGAATAGACTAAATAGTAAAAAATGTTTTTCTTGCCTTATAATTCCTGCTAAATCCCAATAATTCATATCCAACAGTAATAAATATAGATGTAATCATTTAAAATTTCTATTTTCCTGTTTCAATTAAAATATTAAATGTCGTATATAGGAAACTTTTCATTTTAAAGCTTTATGTTGAAGTTCTAACTAGGATTTGGTACGTATGTACTATTTACTAATAATCACTATCAGGACGCATTAAAGAAAGACTTGTTTGATTCACTTCTACTAACAACTGTTGAAAATGTGGCCTCAATGTCTTCACAAATCATAATACTTGTCGAAATATTTGATGTGTATGCAATTATAAAATTCTGAAGGTTGGCGTGTTTTTTATTTACGCGAAATAATAAATTTGTCTTTCCCTTTTATTTGATATTGTGCATATTAATGTTAATTCATAAAATGTATTACTTACTATTATTACAGATGCTTGTTTAAGGGTACGATTTTCCTCTTGCACTACTTTGCATTTGATTTTCATAGTATCCAATTCTGCTTTCAGAACTCTGTTTCAATTTTAAAAATATTATGTTTTATTAAAAGGTATGATACATTTGTTGAGGTAATAATGTGACGACTTACTTATTTTGCTGAGTTAAAGATTCAATACGTTTCTGTAATTGTTCTCTAGATACGGGACTCGGTGGTAACATGGTACCACCATCCAATGAACTTTCAGATTCACATGGGCTCTCCATTGCTTAAAAAAAATAGAAAATTATAATCACATATTCCAGATATTCATAAGCAAAAAAAAAACATAAGTATTTAACAGGCGTTTGTACCAATTTTTGGCAAGTTCTTTTTTTCGATTAACAAAAGAAAAATCTGTTCAATTTTTGTTAAACTCAACGAAGCATAGAAAAACGTTTCATTTCTTTTATTGGTTTCGTTTCATTTTTTTGCCATTGCAATTATTGCATGCTTTTATATGGACACAATGGCGCCGCCTGTTTGCCTGCCTGCATTCATTCTATGTACATATATATATGTATATACATTCATATGTACGTTTGTACGAATTGTTCTCTATTTAAAGAAATCATACTCAAATTCATATTGAATTCCCTTTTACATTTTTCTTCACGTTTTATAACTCTATTGCATATTTAACATTTTTCGATTTTAATAAAAAAAAAAACAATTCATTTCTTTTGTTAAAATCCTTGTACTTACTTGGCTTTTCTTCAGTTTTGTCTGCACCAATTTTCTCTTTTGTGATATTTTTCTTTTTATATTTTTTTGTTTAGCTATGTCGTCTCTGTCGCTACCGAAAATAGAACGTTGAATTTGATTATATTTCGGTTATTATGATATTTTTATAACTTTTTTGTAGTTTAATATTATGTTTTCTTTAATATTATAAAATTATGCATTATTTTACATTGTATTAAAATAATTTAAACGATTTTTCAACTTGATCAAAATTACAAAAGAAAAAAGAAATGAATGACGAACAAGGCGACCGAACAATGTTGCCAGACCTATATAAAGAAGAAAATGACTGCAAAAAATACAATGTAAAACAGTAACATTTGGAAAGCCATTTTTATTTCTGATTGGAAAAAAATTTGAAATCATGTCAGTCTAAATAATTCGCAGTAAATTTGAAAATTTAAAGTTATTTAGATTATTATTATTTTCTATTAAAATTAACCAATTATAATTTTATTAATATATACACTACATCAATAAAAATAATTCGTAATTCTTCAATATAGTTTTTTCATGCCGGCAATTTGGGGTTAAATTTCATTAATTTAAAATTTTAGACTTGGTAACTCTTTTATCATAACTGCAGCTAACTTCAATACATTATATCATATGAGATTGTGATTAATTTTAGAGCTTTTTGGAGGACGTTGTGCGAATATTTTTGCGAGCTTATACTAATTAATAAGAATTACGATTAAAACATAATGCTGCCACAAATTTACAGTATAAACAAATTAAACAATAAGACAATTTATATAAATCCTAATTTCAAAGGGCAGCTACCTTCCACAGGGACTAGACTCAATGTGTACCCAACATCACTTATTCCCAAAAGTGCTCATATAAACCCTTTGTTCTTGGATGCCCCGAAGCAAGTGCATAGTATTCACATGAATCCTGCATTTTTAAACAAGTTCAACGAAAAGCAACAAATGCTACAACCACGGATACAAGAAGAACGTATGGGCATAACACAAGAATCTGAAATTATCTCGAACAATTTGTTACCAAGTGACAAGTTGGCAGAAATAGTACCGAAATTAAATTTCGAAACCAATGATTCTCGTAAGATAATTTGCAAGTCGAAAAATCGTATAGTTAGAGAGCCTGAAAAGAATGTTGTACAAACGCCAATTCTATCCAAATTACCAACACCACTGCCCCCATTATTAGTTTTAAACAAACGCAAATTAATACGCAAAACCACCTCCTTGCTAACTGTGGCACCTATAACAAAAGCCCAAAGTTGTGATAATACCAACGTCAGCATAACGAAATATAGATTGGATAACCGGATGGTAAAGAAAAAAACAATACTGCCGCCTACACCAAAAATTAAACGCACGTCTTTTGTGGGTCGATATGCTCTAAGAAGAACATCTTTAAGCCTTTCGCCGAGTGTAAAAAAGAGATCTCTGCCAATAAATAAAAATATTAACAAAAAACTTCAGGTTCTTAACATCAATGGATTGCTATACAAATCTACAAAAAATTCTTTAAAACTAAAAGATTTTGCAATCAAGGATAGCAGTAATACGACTAGTACGTCTAAGAACTTAACATTAACATCTAATAAAAAGGACGTAGCTGAAGGTGCTCTAAAAGCTAACCAAGGATTGACTATATTTGTTAGAGGCACAAAATATGTAATGGATGCCAATAAATTTAAATTAACAAGAATAACAAATCCAGATAGTTCTCCTTCTAAAATTGATATGAATAAAAAATCTATCAATTCAACATGTAAACGTATTGATATTGGTGGTTATACGTATGTAACAGTCAATTCTGCAAAAAATGTTTTGATTCGCACAACCAATCATTTGTCCCGAGCCTACGTACACAATGCTAAACAAAAGAGTTTACAATTATTAACTAAACATTTGGTTAAATCGAATATACCGTGTCCTATATATCAACGTGTTGGAAAATGTGCGGCATTTGAAAGAGGAAAATGTGCAAAAGTTCATAATAAACTCCAAGTCGCCATATGTAGCAAGTAAGTAAGATTCAATAATATTCCTTACAAAATACTATTATTCTGTCAATTGTAGATTTCTCCGGGGCGAATGCTTAAATTCAAATTGTTTATTGTCTCATAATGTCTCGTTGTCAAAAATGCCTGTTTGTAAATTTTTTCTTCAGGGTGTTTGTGTCCGGAATGACTGTCCATATTTACATAAAAAACTAAGTAACAAAGCTGAATTATGCAATGACTTTTTAAGAGGATTCTGCCAACTGGCCGATAAGGTAAGCGATTTGAGTATCTTTAATGTTTAGCAAATCGACGATAGAATTTAAAAATTTACCCGATTTCGATTTGCCAAACATTATGATGTACTTACATATTATTTTTCTAGATTTAAAATTTTTAGATTTTGTTTTCACAATTATGTATTGTTAAAAAAAAAAAAAAAAAAAAACATATAATAATTTATTATCCGTCTTGTGTTTTTCTCATCTTTAAAAAATTCCTTAAGTGTAACAAACGTCATGAATTCGTTTGTCCTGAAATAGAGAAAAACAAGACATGTTTAACCAAAACTTGTATTTATTGCAAAGTTAAACGACGAAAGGAGTCACAAATTGAAAAGAAATTAGAAAAAACTAAAAGCAATGTAAATTTGACTCCAGCTACTAACTCTACTGAAGCCAAAGAAAATATTGCCTGTAAACGCTACTTTATAGAGTCAAGCAATAATATAACTAAAAGTTCTGAAGATTGTGAAGAGAATAATATTGATAAGAGTACTAGTGATGGAGGGGAATGTAATATAGAAAGTACACCAGATGTTGAAAATGCTAGAAAAAATCGGCCAAAATTGGGAGCTTTGCCAGCGTATATTCCATTGTGATGATCAGAGAATTGGAGAAAAATAAGAAATTCCAGACATCAGGTACAAAAATATATCTTAAATGTTTTTCTTTTTAATTATTTATTAGTTTTATATTGTCTTACTTTATTACCCTTTTTGAATGATCTGATCATTCGTTAATATAATAAATACAATATTTTTAAAAATACAAATAAAAGTGATTATAACCAGATAATAAAAAATGAGTAAAATTCGATGTTTTTTTTATTTCGTACAGGTAATGTAAGTTGAAATAGCTTAAATATAAACATTATATACAATTGTTTAAATAATTTTAATAATTCTTTATTTTTACAATATATAAGCACGGATTTTAATTAAAAACCTAATCAACTATGTTTTATTTCAAAAATTCTTTAAACAAATTTCGTAAATAGTTGAAACTATATTGAAAAGGGTCTTCAGCTTAAAATAGTTAAAATTAAAGCAATACAATCGTTAAGTGCAGTGCATTTAAAAGTTGGCATTTCAAATTAGGTTTTCAAAACTTTGCGAATTATACTTACCAAATAATTGTTGCTTCGGTGATCATTTTTAATGTAAATTTCTTAATACATTTAAATGTATATTATAATTATTATTTTTATTAAATTAAAATGACAAATACAATATTTAAAACAATAAGTACAAGTGAGTTCTAAATATCAATATTATTCTGTTTTTTGTTTTTCTTTTCTTTTTTATAAGGTGCTTCTTTAAATCAATAAATAGTAAATGAAACCAATATAACTATTTGTTCTAAAATTGTTCTATTTTATTTAAATATATTAGTACCAATTAAAAGTATGGAAAAGCTCGTGATTATAATTTGTTTTCAGTTGAATGTTTTTCAGAGCATTATACTTCGAGTTAACAAAAAAGAAAAAAGCCAAACAGGATTGCATAAATTTCTGTGTTATTGCAAATATTTATACATAAATTTTCTGAAAGTTAAGGTAACTTGTAGAGGAGGTTAATTTATTTAGAATAGTTCATTTTTATTTAGGTGGTACGATTTTGCAAATATTTTTTATGTACGTGTAAGGAAGATTAAATAAAAATTATTATTATTATTATTTATTCATATAAATCATAATTAGTATGTTTCATGGAGGATTTTATTGAATTTAATGTAAAATTTATTTATGATGGGATTATATTTGAGGCAATATATCTATGTTATGTGATATGGTTATATAAATATTAATATACGTCTATAATATCAAAAGGTATTTATCATTTATTAAGTATTGCAAAAACATAAATAGGTTGTTAAATAAAAGACATCTTAATTTTTGAAAAGGAATGATTGTTTTTTGTATAATATAGTATAAGTTATACAAAATAATATAATAAATGGAAATATTCTAAATATTTAAAAAAAAAAATATAAATATATGTATGTATTCGATGTATCATAAAGTACTCAATGAAAAATATCCTAAACCAATTTAAAGTAATTAAAGGAATGTTTCTTAACATAATTTTCAGTTTTTCGCATTACAAAGTTGGTTAATATTGGCACGGATTTAAATTCTGCTAATTGAAAGTAAGCTTTTTATGAATTTAATTAAAGTTACCAAATTTTTAACAAACATAAAATATTACAAAATTAAGAACAATATGAAAATTTTCAAGTTTGTGGATATTTCATTAAATTATACCGGTACAATCTGAAATGTTAAATCGAAGACGTTTTTAGTTTAAGCAAATAATGATTTTTTATGATCTAGGATATCAAAAATAGAGAGATCAAAGTTGTTTTCAATATATATATACATAAGTATATATGAATGCATATTCACGATGAGTATGTTTAGGAAGCTAAAAATAATACGTACGATAAACATTTGTAAAAAAGGAAAATAAGTATCACATAAGAATATGAGAAAAAAAAATGAATCTTGGAGTAGACATATATGTAAGTACACTGTATAGTTGAGTATTTTATAGAACTTTTTAAGAGTTTTCGATACAAATGTACGTAATATAGTTTATACATTCAATGTTTTTTAGAATCGTATTGCTTAACTTTTTCGGGTATGGCGGCTTTTTCCAAAGCTGTTACATACTGCGATAGTTCATCCAAAGATTTGACATATACTAATTTGCGCCAAAATTTAGTGCTGCAAATATTAGATTTTAACAATATTTAAGAAAATTACTCATATTTTAAACCGACAAAGATTTACCTTACGAAAGGTCTTGTCATCCATATTATAGACTTGATCCAAAATGTTGGATGTACTAGATACATATTTTTTAAACTCTTTCTTAAACGACGATCCAGAAGTTGATAACATCTAAGAAAATGAAAAAAATGTTTCTATAAAAAAAAAACTAAACAAAATTTAATGGATTCTTACTTTTTTAGCCAGGGAAAAGGTGGCATATTGCGCCGGCTCGACCCACCATGCAAATATATTAAAACATAATCGTCAGTCACCAGTTGTTCAAGAGTTTTGACAACATACAGGAAGAGGTTGTCCATAACATAACTATAATCGGTACGTGATCGATCGGGTAAATGGCAGGCGCAAAATATAACAATAGCATTGTGACCACCAGCCTTAAGATAGCCACCATGTGACAGAACACGCTTATAAGGCTCAATAACCCGCATGTCAATATCTCGGGTCCGACCATCAGGTAATGTAATCTTTTGCCAGTTACGGGAGTCTCTCCTCTCTTCGGCTGCGGAATATTGAGGGAGCTGTGGGTTATCAGTCAAATTTCTACAGGGACTGTTTAAGGACCTACCACCCGGGGTAGGTGTTATGTGT
This sequence comes from Sarcophaga caerulescens, assembly GCA_927399465.1. NCBI lineage: Eukaryota > Metazoa > Arthropoda > Insecta > Diptera > Sarcophagidae > Sarcophaga > Sarcophaga caerulescens. The sequence goes on along the minus strand of OV656867.1, from coordinate 68,137,030 downwards.
CCCGTAATATGGTCAAACTGTTGGTCGTCATCCATATCGTCATCTGGCAATATTTCCGGACCTTCGCAGTCGTCATCGTCATCATCGTCTACATCATCGTCTAGACCATCTATTAGAGAACTAGAGGGGCTTAAGGAAGCTAAATTGTGTTCTTCATCACCATCAAAACTGTGATTGGAAATAGAGTCTAATGAGGAAATATCTTCAGCTTTTTTGGCATTTTTTAAATGCTTATTTTGTGCACCGTCATTCAGATCTTTTCTTGGCATTAGAGCTACGGTTTGATAATTGGTATCTACTGTAGCCTGGTATTGAGAGACATTCATTTCCGATCCACTGCTAAGCAAATCGGGACTACTAGCTCTAAATGCGGCATTCTTTAACGCATTTGGTTTAAAATTGAATGCCATTTGTTGTTTACTTTTTCCTATATTTTTATCACAGTTGATATTTCTCGTATTTAATATAGAGATTTCTTGTTCCGCGTGCTCCAAAGGTTGAGGTATTTGTATATGTAATCGTTCGCGGGTTGGAACAACATCCGGATAGTTTGTTTGGTTTTCATTTATCTTTACATTGATGGCAATGTCATCTGCCACAGGTTTCCTACATAGGTATTGATTGATATGAGCCTGATTATCGTATTCTGAATCCGAATCAGTGCATGTAGGTGATAACATTAAAGGGTGATTATCGGCTAGTGTGCGTGCAATGTTGTTACTCCGTTTTTGTTGTGTTTGAGATGATTCCTCCGGTGATTGAATATTTAGATCTTCTAATGGCTTAATAATACGATTATCTAGGGACATTTTAATATCCATTACTTCGTTGTCATTGTACATTTCTAATGCACTTGAATTAGTTTCTATATTCTCTTCCATCTCCACTGGGGTATGGTTATTGTAGTTTATATTCTTTGTTATTAAAGAAGAGCGAATATTGTCTTTCTCCATTCTTTCGGTGTTTTCGTTTAAAGAAGCTCCGCCGGAATCCAAAGACGCCGTCTCAGAAATATCCATCTTACCATCCGACTGTGGGCTATCCTCTGAATGAATCAAACTGAAATGGTTTAAATTGTTCCATAGTTTTTAAAAAGAAAGTATCGATTTGTCATCATCATATGCATCATCACTTTATTTGGGAAAGGAAATGAGCATTTGCAAACATTTATTTAGTTATTTACCTCATTGTGTAGGAAATATTTTATAGCTTTTAATACAAATAAATATTCGTTGTTGTTGTTTTTTATTTAATATTAGTTTTGGAACATTTTAGTAGTTATTTTAAAAAATTTCTCTTCGTTAGTTTTCAATTTAATAACACACAAATGAAAACAGAGAAAAATTTATACATAATGCTGCTTCTTATTCCAGCATAGGCATTAAGAAAAAGTGTTGCCATTGTTTTGTTTTTCAAGACGAAGTTAACAAAGAAAATGTTATTATAGAACCCAAGAATATGAATCACTAAGGAATTGCGTAGTCACACACGATTTTAATTGTAAAAATTATTCCTAGCAGATTTTAATTTGATTTAAGTAATTAAGAAGTTTCTCACTACTATTCTCAGTACATGCACACAGTAGGTGTTGTTTCTAGACAACGACAGATATAGCACCTGCTCCAGTAGTACCAAGTTTATTGTATTGATGTTTATAACCACTTTTTAAATTAAATTTTCTTTCTAAAATTATTATAAGTTCCAAAATTATATAATTATAAATTCCAATTTTTTTATACATACATTTTTCTGTGTTTTCGAAATCTCCTTTTGTAGCAATATTTTCGCCGCATATAAATTTGCTAGAAATGATTGTTGTCTTCACATGTTTGTGTTTTGTTTTGCTAGCTTCTGATTCGTTTTTATAAATAATTTGTAAAAAATTAAAACATAGTAGACCTGTGAAATAAAAATCTCATTTAAATGGCTACTACGACTTCTGGTACAGATAGTTTAAGTGAATTGCCCTCAACAACTCCTACACAAAATTTGCCAATTGAATTGCAAAACGATCAGAAACGTAGAAGGTAATATTTTTTATATCGCTTATTGATTGTTAATGTAATACAAATTCCTTGCGAACAGCTCCTCACGTTCTATAAAGCGCAAACGTTTTGATGACGAGATTGTAGAGTATAGTATCAATTTACAATCTCGGAGTGATCCATATCGAGGCACTAGACCACGTACTACTTCACAAACATATGTGCAGCCTGCACAACCACCGCCACCTCCACCACCAGTACCAATATTACATCAATCTAGAGAAACGTCGGCGGTTTCAGCGCCTGCAACTACAGATTTGACAACAATTACAGAAAAGTCTGCTTCAGAAACAACTTTACTAAGTGTCAGTGCAGCACCAAGTACAACACAAACTGCTACTGGTCACGTTACCACTGCACAGAATGTTGTAAACATGGAGAGACCTTCTAATTTTATGTCCAGTGAACGCAAGCGACAGTCACGTTCTCAACAGAAGAGGCAACGAAAGTCCGGGCGTCCTCCTAGCCAAGTAACTACAAAAGATTTAGGACGTTGGAAACCGATAGATGATTTGGCTTTGATAATAGGTATATTGCAAACAAATGATTTGCGTATGGTTCATAGAGGCACAAAGTTTTCTTGTAAATTTACTTTGTCAGAGCTGCAAGCTCGTTGGTTTTCATTGTTGTATGAACCGGCTATTTCGAGAATAGCAGTTGCTGCTATGCGCAATCTTCATCCGGAATTGGTTGAGTCAGTACAGAGAAGGGCTTTGTTCAGCGTACAGGAGGAAGAGCTACTGAGCGGTATAAAATCAGTAGGTTTTACTAACATATATGATTTATATATACATTATATACTAACTAATCTATTTTTTCCTAAAGGCTGACAATCCGAAACTGGAACAGTTCCAAGAATTACTGGATAAGAATGCATCAATATTTTATAGCGCTCGTACAGCAAAATCATTACAAAACCATTGGCAAATGATGAAACAATATCAATTATTAAGCGATCAAGTAGTGAAACCCCTTCATATTAGTGATCAACCTTTGAGTTTTTCAGATGCCGAAGATTTAATATTGGACGCAGAATTGAACGACCAGAGAGATGAAGCTCTGGAAATTGAATTGGCCTTGGCGGATAGACAAAATAAAAGAGAAATACGTTTATTGGAAAATGAACTCAGCCGTTGGAATGTTTTAGTAGATTCTATGACTGGTGTGGGCATCGCCCCAGATTTTGATGGTCAAACTTTGGCTGTTTTACGTGGACGCTTAGTGAGATACCTTATGCGTTCAAAGGAAATATCTTTTGGTCGTGATGCTAAGGATTGTGTCGTTGACGTTGATTTATCACTGGAAGGACCAGCAACGAAAATTTCACGCAAACAAGGCACCATTAAACTACGAAGCAATGGAGATTTCTTCATAGCTAACGAAGGCAAACGACCAATTTTTATTGATGGTGTACCTTTATTATCTGGTAACAAGACAAGATTGGCTAATAATTGCGTTGTAGAGGTGAGGCAATATGAAATTTTATGTTATTTTTGTGGAGTAATCTTTTAATTTGCAGATATCTGGTCTAAGATTCGTCTTTTTGGTCAACTACGAGCTAATTAATGCTATACGGCATGAAAGTGCTAAAACAACTTCACCATTAAATTAATATGGAAGTATGTTGGATAAACGTCTATAGATGTATATGATTGGATATTTAAGAGAATGATTTTTTATTTAAATTTTAAGAAATAAAATAAAATCCTAATCTCGAGGGCTTTTGTTTGAAATAGGGTTATTAGAAATAAAAACTAATTTGTGGATTTTTAAGAGGAACAAAATTTAAGACGCAGGGAGCCATTATTTGAATTGGTATGTTCTCGTAATTTCTTTACGAACACTTCCAAAATTTCAACGTACTTTTTAACCCATGTGTTAAACATATTCTGCGGAATTATAGTCCGTAATCCATGGCGCCATTTTTACCTAAATTACCAATTTATTTCAGATAATTTATAATAACGTTATTGAATTTTATGTATTAAATAATTAGAAAACATATTTGTTAGTTCATTTATTTAATTTTGTTATGATTCTGATGAGTAAATTTAATTGTTAAATTTATTGCGCCTTCTTTTAATTCGGCGACTTTGTTTTATACGCAAAGCTGTCAAAATTGTTGGCACGTCGTCGAATGTAATGGAAATTTAACGGCTTTAATGCGTCGCCAATATTGACATAATCGGCTTGATTTATTATGTCTTTATATTATTTAAGTATTGCGGTAAAAACCTGGTTAAATTATAAAAAACAACATATTTTCTAACATAAACATTACTATAAATAAACATTAATATAATTTCCATTAATGCGTCACTAAACGTAAAAAACTTTAATTGGCCAAAGCAAAAGGAAAGATATTTAGCCCCAAAACGGATTGGCATATATAAAAGTATGAGAATCAAATGCACGATGATTGATGCATGTGTGTAGAGGGATATATATGTATATTGTATCTAGTATATAAAGAGCGAGAAGTGTGAAAATAGTGAAAAAGAAAAAAACTAAAACACATCTTTAGGCAAGCCGTGTGAACAAAAAAGTTTCAAATAACACGGTACTACACGAAATTCTCTTTTATTTTGTGGTAAACTTATTAAAATTGTACACTTCTTCAAAAATAAAAACAATGAAAAAAGACTAATTAAGCAGCTGAATATGTGATCCTTGTGATACAATTGACATGTTCATTAAAAATTTCTTAGTTGGATGTAGAAAAGGTATGCTTATAAATGAATATTTTTCAATGCTGTACGTAGATGCATAAAGAAAGAAAAAAAATTAAAATATTCATACAACATATTTCCATATTTGTTAACAATTTGCCCTCTATCATATATCATATTAGTAGTGTTGTCAATAGTGTTTTTCACTTTTAGAAGTAGATATTTGGCGGCATTTATAAAAAACGCATTTTTAGTGAATAATTTAAAAAAGATGTTTGTATTTAAAATAAAAGATAATAAATCTTATTGCCATATTGTTGCACTTAGTTTTTTTTAATAGAATTAAGTGAACTGCAAAGGCAGTAATATGAATTTAATGTTTACATTCTATAAGTGTCGATATATATGAAATTTATGTGTATAAATTAAGCATATACCTATTTCATAAATCGCCAAATAGATTTAGAAAATTGGCCACGTCTATAACGATATAATTATATTCAAACAGTATAAAATTTTGTTAAGTTATAGAAGTTAAGTTTTAGAAATTCGATGCGCGCCAATTTAAAAAAATATTTAAAAAAATTTTGTAATCTTAATTGAACTATCACGGGGCACTGCGAGATTAGGTCGCTGACGCTTCCAGATCCCAGCCGGACTATTGCAGGGTATATTGCGATGTGGAGGAGTTGGAGACTAACGAGCATCTCCTCTGTAACTGCCCAGCCTTAGTAAGTTGAGGTTGAGAACCCTTGGCAGGGGCTTCTTTGAGGGTTTGAATTTTGTGTCGAGAGCCGACATCAAGGCTCTCCATAGATTCATTAGTAGCTTGAGCTGGTTGAGAGGTGCTAGGGCTTCATCAGTGTAGTCGCGCTCTCCGTTTTTGTTTTGTTTGGTCTGTGTAATCCCTCCGCTTCCTATTTTCCCCTTCCTACTTCCTCTCCTTTTTCCTATCCCCTCTATTATCCTTCCATTTTAAGGACGTTCCGTACAATGGGTCAATTCGACCTCCGGGTACTGTACTTGTCTCAATTGACAAGTACACGTCCTCTAACCTAAACCTAATTGAACTAAGGAATAAATTAAAAAGTAAGAAATCATAAATGTTTCGTCATTTCTCAATTAAGCTGGTAGATAAAATAAAATCCAAATTTTCTTATTTAGGATGACGAAATTTATCAAATTTTCGGCTATCGCCTCATTAAATAAATATTTGAACAACTAACATAAATTTTAAACAAACATATACGTTGTACGATGGGTCGTATAAATTATTCTTAACCCTAATTGTACCTCGTGATGACTAAATATTATTTAACACTAGAAATACCACATTGTCATGCTTTCAACATTACACCATTTTCTATTTTTATCTTTCCATGAATATATTTGCGAATAGTGGGTTGTTAAGCATTGCCAGCGCGAATAGACTTTCAGTATATTATAAAGCACAAAAAGTGGAACTTGTAAATTTTTATGGTCATAAATGTAAATACATATACATATAAATATATAATATTATATTAAAATATAATTAATCTTTTGATTCCAAATTACTCTCGGTTGAAATATTGTGATCTATTACATCGATTTACACAAAGTTTAAAGTAATGGTAAAATTTTATATATGTACCGTGTTGCATGGAACAAGTGTAAAAACATTTTGTAAATAATTTACTTTTACATGCTTATGTACATATGTATATATGCGTTAAATATGGGACATCTATTAAATACTTGTCGAAATATAATAAAAGTTATAAAATAACGAGCTGAGCTTAAACCCTTTATAAGTTTTCATTCAGAATTTGCAGGTTGCACACGTTGCTCAAAACAAAATTTGTCGTATAAATTAAATAATACTTCTCATATGTATATGCACAATTATATTAACAAAGAGTGAGGTTTTAAATTTCTACAGATCAATACAATATATAAACAAAATTTGCTGAACATGAAATTTAACCAACCAATTTTATATTATTTTTGTTTTTATATAATTATTTCATTTACTTCTTATAAATATGTGTAATAAAAGTTATAAAATAATGAGCGCAGCTTAAAAGATTTATTAGTTTCCATTGAGAATTTGCAGGTTACACTGCACTCGTGGCTAAAGCAAAAATTAATCGAATAAATCGTGTGTTTTCAACAATAATTAATTAAAACGTATTATGTACACGATAGTAATTTAAATATTAAAATTAAATTAGCAGAGTTAAGTATAGATCGATTCGAATAAAAACGAAATTTGTTGAACATAGAAGAAATGTAAAATTTACATTCAAACACTAAGTTTTCGAATTAAATTAGTTTAAATATTAAAAAAAATTTTATATCATACGTAATTCAAATAATTTTATATAATTGTATAATTTACTTTTTTTGTATGGATGCATATGGCTTAATAATTTCATTTTTAGTTTATTGAGTGGTTTGGTTTGTTGAACATCATAATGCTTTTGCCTACAATACGCTTTTTGAAATTTAATTTCATATAAAAACGAGCTTAGCATTTAAATTTCAAATTCAATGAACGTTATTTTATTTATTTATTTATTAATTTTTTTTTGTTAATTTGTAAAATGCATGTACATGAGTAAATGACGGACGCTTACACGTCACTTTAAATCCGAACAAAATGATCGAATAATTAAAAATATGTGTATTGTACAAATTTTATTAAAAGAGGACAAAAGTATACACTTGACCAATTAATGGTTTTGTTGTATTCTAATTGCTTTGAGATTGCTCGGTAGACTTTCATTGATTAAATTACAATAATAAAGGCTTGGTCGGGTACATACTTCGTTATTTAATGTACATTCCTACAAACCTTTGTTTCGGTTTTTTAAATTAAGCTCAATTGAAAATAATTCAATAGAATCTTTAAATAAATTTAAATTGATTTCTAAATCAATTAAATGATATTATATTAACTTTAACGATAATAAGACGAAAGCAATATTCCGTATCGTTTAGTTTCACTTTCGGCTTCAGTTATGTTAAGTAAGTGTATATTAAAGTTCTAAATAGTGTGCCAGTGCTATATAAATGTACATCAAATAACGGGCGCTTGAAAGTTTTTTGGCAATTGAAATATTTAACTCAATAAATTAATCGCATGTTAACGTTTATGGAATATACTATTCAACTTGTTGACTACTGAAAAAAAAAAATGTTATAAAATTGTGTATGAGTGTTACTACCTATATCTAGTGAAAAACATTGTCTGCATATCAAACTTTGTTTGCCCTTGAATACGTTTGAATGCTAAATTGTATAAAAGTTACCAACAACTAATACGAAATGAAATAATATTTATTTTCGAATATAACGGGCACAAGAAAATTATTTTTTTTTGTTATTTTATATCATATAGAAGTATTACAACATATGCATTCTTTTTTTTTTTTTTTTTGTTTAGTTTGATAGTTGGTTTTATCAGCTTTTACTCAGTCAGTCAGTCAATAAGTCGCTCAGGTGGGAGGGTTGCGCGTGCTAGTTTGGGTGGTAGTGCAAAATTATTTTCATACGTTAGTTGCGATGTCTGTATCCTGCGTAATTGTACATAGAAAATTAGTATCGCGTGTAACCACTATTTTTATTTTACTGGTTTTGTAACGTAATTTTAATATGTGGCATTTAAGTTTATTTCCGATATAAACAAAAATAAGCAATAATTACATTCGACATCAAACTTTTAACTAAAATTCTGTAAGTTTTATCAATAATTTTTTGCGTTGTGTTTTTGGATTTTAATTTTCAATTTTTACCACAAAATCTGCAGTGTTAATTCATGTATAAGCATATGAAAACTGCTTAATAGCTTAGCGGATAACTGACAACAATTATTCTTAGAAAAATAACAAAGTGTTTATATTTTAATATCAGTAACGATTTCAAAATAAATTTAACGTTCTTGTGCATAAAGGATAATAGAAACTGATTGCATTTACATGTTGAATACAACCGTCGGCTTAAACGTAAAATAATAAATACCGAAAACCCGGTTTTTGGCAAATTCTGTAATGAGCGAAAGAGTATCAAAAAACACAATAAAAAAGTGATAAATAGTTAAAAAAAAATTTAAACATATTAGAGAGGATTTTAAAGTCTTAAATCGATCGCAGTCATTCATAAATTCCAATACAAAAACTGAAAAATGTTTTATTCTTTCTAAAATATAAAGTGCTTTTCATAATTATAGCACCACCAGCATTTCAATAATAACAAACAATGGATATAAAATTGTATTCAGGTCATATTCTCTGATGAAAAAAAGTGGAACTTAGATGGTCCAGATGGCTGTCGATACTACTGGAACCAAAAAAAAAAAAGTTCCTTAAAAAACCAAAGTATTTTACCAAAAGAAATTTTGGGGGAGGTAGTCTCATGGTTTGGTGGGCTATTTCTTTAAGTGGTTGTCTCGAACTTCAGTTTCCATCTACGCGAATGAATAGTACAGAGTTCTTAGCTGTTGTTTGCTCCCCTTCTTGAGAGAAAATAATGAAAAAAAAAAATATATTTTCCAACAGGACAATGCCAGAATTCATGTCAGCAGACAGAGGATGGAATGGTTTCGTAACCAATCTATTGAGGTTTTGTCGTGACCAGCTTGCTCTCCTGATATGAATATTATTGAAAACGTTTCCCCAAACGAATTCCCCATTCTTATCCGAAGAGTATATTCAAATAACAGACAATTTACCCGTGTTGAAGATTTGAAATTAAAAATAATCGAAGAGTGGGGGAAAATAGACGGAGAAATATTAAATAATCTTCATAAGAGTATGAAAGATCGAATATTTAGTTTAATAAGCTCTAAGGGGAGGTTTACTAAGTTTTAAGTATCAATATTTTTGGTAAATAAAGCTTCTTATTTAACAAAAATTAGACTGGTGCTATAATTATGCAAAGACTAAAAACCTTAATTTTTTTACTGAATTAAAAACTACGCTAACAATTTGAAAAATTTACTGTTATTTTTTCTTTTACTTTAACACTACACATAATGAAATGTTCTGATGTTGTTATTATAAATGTTCTTTTTTAGAAATTCAAAAAATTAGGGTGGTGCTATAATTATGAAAAGCACTGTATTTTTTTTGCTATTTTCTATTACATTTTGATTTTTCTTTTTTTTATAACACTACAACCGTAAATACAATATAAACGTTTTTTAAATTTAACAGTTTAACTGCTTGCATAAATATTTTTAATTTAAACATATTTAATTTACATATTTTACCTTGAACTTACTATTGAATGGAGGTTAAAGACAATTCGCCTACAATTCTTTCTAAAAATCATTTCTCTACGCCATAATAAATTGAAAAATTTAAATTAACTTATTGTATTTTAATTGAATATTGGAATGTATAATAGAAAAAAACAAAAAATTATAATTAGATATTTAATATTTATAATTGATACTTTATAAATTTTCACTATGAATACTCGCTAAACCGGATATTCTTAGCAAAAACCATTCATGTTGTAAAGCTCTTATATGATTTAAATTTTATACATATGTTTTTTTTCAAACGAATGTGGGCTACAAATGGCATTTTTTTTAAATAATTTTCATTATTTCCTAATAAGGTTATAGAGATTTTCGAAACAACATGTGTAACAATTTGTATTTTAATTATTTTTTATTTTTTGCTTTCAGATTTAAAATTCAGTAATAATTAAAAGATAATGAAACTAAATTGCAACTGATAATTTGTGTCAAAAATTAATTAGATCAGCAAGTAAATTTAGAAAAAATAAAACAATAAAAAATATTTAAGGATAAAAGTTCCTGGGCTCCGAAAGTTGAATTGGTTCCAAATATTAGAAAGCATGCATCATGGCTCGTCATATAATGGCTGTTTGTGTGGTGTGTCTATTATGTGCAGATCATTTGCCTTGTCAACAACATGTTGAATCTTTATTTCCTGCCTCGTCTTTTAATGCGGCAAACAATGTCCAATTAAACGCTGTCGTTTACAGCGCTCATGGTTTGTCGCGTTCCATTAATTCTAAAGCTCAAACAAAAGAAACCACCGATACCTATGCATCATCCAGTAGTGATAACCGTAGACGCAGAAGAACGAAGAGACATTCAGGTGATCACAGTCATGGTCACGGAAATGATGTAGACCATAGTAGACCAGAAATTACGGAAGCATTTTTGAAGAGAATATTTCATGAATATGCTGGCGACAAAGATACCATACATGTTCAAGATTTTCAACGAATGCTAAGTAACTTGGGATTACATCAATTATTACCACAGCAACAGTTGCATAAACATGATAACATAAGTGATAACGATACGGTAAGTGCCAATATATAATAATAATAATAAAAATCAATTGTTATCTACAGTCAGAGCTTTACACACTCATCTGATATTTAAAATTTACTGTGTCAACGATTCTGTTTATTTTATGTATTTTGGCAATAATTTTTGGTTTCCCATCATAACTCTCATATAAAATTGTAAAGGCGTTACAGATTGTTTCGACATTAAATGCAACCTGAAATTCAAATTACAAAGTAGACATTTTTTGTATGCCTTTTATTACAAAAGATACTTTTAACAAATGTATTATTTTATTAGTAGTTATAGTATTGTTAACGACCAAACATTTACACTTATGAGCAATCAAAACAAAAGAAAATTTCTGAAAAACCTTCTACAATTAATTATAAAATTTGAAAATTATTAAAAATTAGTAAAAACAAAATATAGAAAATGAATACAATACATTCTAAAACATTTTCAAATTTCTATTGCAACATATTCAATATATGATTAAAGATTATTTAAATTTTTTTCAGTGTATTACCGATTCAAAGCTGATACATTATGTTAAACCACACAGTCCGCCAATACACGAGCAACACAATGCTAATAATGATCATCATCATCATCATCATCATGACATCGAAGAACTTTCTAAAAATTGTACAAATACGACAGAAACAGATTGTAGTCAAGCCAATACCTCAGCGCACGAAGATAGCCAGTATTTGGATTATACTCTGAGTCTAGATGATATGGTGAATGTGTGTCCAGTGTTGCTATATCAGATGTCATCGGCAAACGATCGTGAGAAATCAGGTTGTATAAATAAGAAGTTATTATTAGAAATAGATGACCACGGTATCAAAGGTTTAAATAATAAAGAGGACATATTGTGGGGTAAATATTGACACGAAAAATAATTTATGCAGTTCCTGAGTAAACATATTCTTTTTATTTTAGTATGGATTTATGCATTTAGTTCCGTTTTCGCATGCAGCATTCTTGGTTTAGTTGGTGTAGCAATTATTCCGTTCATGAATTCACGTTTTTATAAGCACATCATACAATTTTTGGTATCTTTGGCTGTTGGCACCATGACTGGTGATGCTTTACTTCATCTTCTACCGCACGTAAGTTCTTCTTTTTGTAAGTAAGTCAAATATGTTCTGATTTTAATTAATAAAATTTTTACAATAGTCATTGGCTGGACAAAATGAAAGCAATATGATATTAAAATGCCTCACATGCATGGGTGGTATTATATTCTTTTATGTCACTGAACATGGTTTGACCATGATATCAGAATGGCGTAAAAGTGTAGCCAAAAAAGAGTCTAACCAGCCTTCTAGGGCCAAAGTTATGCGGGATCCCGATTCGTCATTAAACAATTCGGTGGCTGGTGATAAGGTTTGCAAATCGAAATACAGTTCATATCCATATTGTTATGATGAAATAGCAATGGACACTAAGAATGATGTGTGGATGCATTTACCCAATAAAACGTTAGAAAATAATGAAAGTCATGGTCGCAATGGAAAAGTTGATGCTGATACAAGCGGCGAAAATGCTACACAGTCCTTGCTTTCGACGTCACAAAATAATTATGCTCCATTGGCAGATAGGGCCCGTCATCATGATAATCGGCACAATCATAATCACCATCATAACGATCATCAGCAACAACATAATCAACAGCAGCAGCAAACGCTACCGGACAGCAATACAGTTTCGACAGATTTGGATGGCAATATGGTCAATGAGGTTGGTGTAATCAATACTGTAACTGGAGCAACGAACGGTAAAGATTTGACAAATGATAATACTGTTACTATAATATTGAGAGAGCATGAGTCGTCACATCATGGCCACTCACATAAGCATGGCCATGTACACTCACCACCAGAATCATTAAGTGCTGTAGTTTGGATGATAATTATGGGCGATGGTTTGCATAATTTCACCGATGGAATGGCTATAGGTATGTAATCTAATTATTATAAAATTAGTTCAGTTATGTAATAGAATTTCTGCTTTTTTCTTTTTAGGCGCAGCTTTTGCTGAAAACATTGCGGGTGGGTTTTCGACAGCCTTGGCAGTATTTTGCCATGAACTACCGCACGAGTTGGGAGATTTTGCCATACTAATGAAAGCTGGAATGTCTGTGAAATCAGCTGTATACTACAACCTCCTTACAGGTGTATTAAGTTTTATAGGCATGATATTCGGTATTGTTTTTGGTCAGTCACATGAAACTGCTCAATGGATGTTTGCGGCAGCAGCAGGACTTTTTATATATATAGCTATGGTTGACATGGTACATATAAATTGATTATTAAAACTAAAACTACTTTTTTTTTGTTATGAATAATGTCTCATTTTCATTTTTTATAGATGCCAGAAATTTCTGCTGCTCACAAGTCATTGCAACAATTTGCTTTACAAATTTTAGGCATGGGTAGCGGCGTTTTACTTATGCTTTTAATAGCAATTTATGAAGAAGATTTACGTAATGTATTTTCTACTGCCTAGAAATTGGCGATTATTCAGAACAAATAATGAATTCCTAAAAAATAACGAAAATAGTTAGATGTTTGAAACACTTTACTTCATATTCTATTTTTTTTTTTCAAACGATAAACAAATATTTAGAAAAAAGAAAAACTACCATTTGAAAAACAACTACCATTATGAGAAAATTTAACATTTATTAGTCATATTAGTAATACATATTTAATTATTAAAATCATTTGTATTTATACTAAGTATATTAAGCTCAAATGTTAATTATTCGCAATCACAAAACAATCGATTTAAAATAATATAATAATAGATGTAATGAATGCAAACATAAATACACTTTTATTTTTGTTGACTAAAATATATATAAAAATATTGTACATCTTTCTCAAACAACAAAATAAATTCTCCAATTACATTGATTTTGAAAACAGATATGTATAAATAACTGTTAATGGCTTTAACAATTTTTTTTTTTTTAATTTTGTGAAAGCATATTTGTTTGACTTTTGTACATTTTTTAAGCTACTTTTGTTTATATAGAGCATAAGGCAACTAAATACTACATAATTTAAACATTCTTTTAAATTAATTCACGCTAGCCAACACGTAAGAAAAGAAATGAACTGAAATAAATAAATAAATAAAGAATATTAGTAAAAAGGTATGTGCTTAATAAATCTAGATTATTTTATCTAATTTATTATAAGAACTTGTTCTAATTAGTGAACATTGAAACATATATCATGCACATATACAAATGTACAATATACGATTCTTTTTTTTTTGTAACAACTACTGCTACTACAAGTACTAATATATGAAATATATTTTTTTTATTATATATATTTAATTTTCTTTTTAACTTAACTACTTTCTTAATTTTGTTCTTAATCAAGAGTTTACTTAAATTTAGGCATTAAGTTAATCATATGAAATGTTAAATTTTAATGCTATTTTTGAAAATAATTAGTATTAGAACAGTTTTTTTTCATTTGTGAAAATTATTTTTGTCTTCTTTATATTAAGAAAATAATCACTATAAGTGATTTAGTAATGATATTTTTTTATGGAAATACATGCAATTCTTGTTAATTTATTAACATTACTTTTTCTACTGTAACAAAGGTAAATGGTAAAAAAATGATAAATAAAAGCGAATTCAAATCTACACTAAAAAGTAAAATTGTTTTTAACGTCGTAATATCTTCTATATTAAAAACAAAACACACGTGATAATTGTATAATATAATAATTAAAATTAAAAAAAAGAGTTTAAAATTTAAGTCATGCTCTGAAAAAGAACAAGATAACTTTCGTATTAGGAACAGTTAAACTTTTTAGTCAAATAAATTTTTATTATAAGTACGTAATTCAGCACTTTGCTGTTTACATTTTTAGTTTTGTTAAAATGTATTCGTGTTTGGAAATAATCTTTTTAATTTTTTTAAAAGTAAATTTCCTGTAATTTCTTTTCGTCTTGTAGTTCATGTTAAATAATAATTTTATTGCAATTTATTTTTAAATTAAAGACAAATACTATTTCAACATTTCTGGTTGTAAAAGGACTTACTTCATTAACTCTGTCTAATGCCAAGCATACAGACAAGGACCGCAAGATAGTGCGCACCTATATAATTACTTAGAGAATGTCAACTAACTCTAATCATTGAACCTCTAGACAAAACCGATTAAGACAGCATAGTTCCTGCAACTACCAACATTTATCTGACAATACAGGAATAGTTTTTATAATCTTTGTATTCCAGTTAATTCTTTTTTTCTCTACTTGGGACAAACAGCACAGTTTTACAATAAAGACGGACAATAAATTAAATGGGTACTTTCAATAATAAACTATCAGTTTTCCCTGAAATTCTTAAACTAGGAGCACATAAAATTATTTATACGTTATATTTTGACTTTTTCAACTTACAACAAAGTAACAACGTATGAGGTTAGCACAGTGAATACTTTGACGTACATTGAATTAATCTAAGCGCATGAAAATCCAGCTAATACTGGCGTTCGACGTACGTCAAAAGTTTTGAGCTGCGGTACCGGAGAAGTACCGAATGGAACAAAGCATATAAGGAAACAGAATATAATAGTACTAATTCTTTTTTAATTTTTTTATATTGAAGAGTATAAAAAATTATTTAAATTTTGTTATATTCTCTTCAGTTGTTATCATTTAACTTTATATACCAAAGAAGAAAAAAGAAGAGTTTTTACGAAACTTACGATTATTAAACACCCTGTCATAAATGGTGTATGTGTCAAATAGTAGAAAAATGTCAGCGACCGGATTGTTACTCCTGCGTTCATTTATATTAATTTTGATTATTTTGGTTTTTAATACCAGTGGTCAAGTAAATCCTGTTCCTAGTCAAGTTGGTGTACATCGCAGATTTGAATATAAATATTCGTTTAAGCCTCCATATCTGGCCCAAAAGGATGGCACAGTACCGTTCTGGGAATACGGTGGTAGTAAGTATACAACACTAATAACAACAAAAAATAAACGTATTTTGACAACACGCAGACACGTCAGAGAAAAAGCACTTGTCTCCGGTGACAATGGAACTTTCCATAAGAGTAAAAGAGAAGGACTGAAAAAGAAAAATGAAAATATGTTGACAGAGTGGCAAAAGTGGTCAATGGATTGAAATGATTCTATAAAGAAATCCATGGATACGAATACAAAATAAATGCTGAAAATATAATCATAGATATTGTAATAATGCATTAATAATTTATTTTCTTAGATGCCATTGCCAGTTCGGAAAGTGTACGTGTAGCTCCATCGCTGCGTTCGCAGAAAGGTGCCATCTGGACCAAAAACCCAACAAATTTTGATTGGTGGGAAGTGGAAATTGTATTCCGGGTAACTGGTCGCGGCCGCATTGGTGCCGATGGTTTAGCTTTCTGGTATACTACACAAAAAGGTGACTACAATGGTCCGGTCTTTGGTTCTTCAGATCGCTGGAATGGTCTTGGTCTCTTCTTTGATTCATTCGACAATGACAATAAACACAATAACCCTTATATTATGGCTGTTGTCAACGATGGCACCAAACAATTCGATCATCAGAATGATGGTACAACACAGCTGTTGTCTGGTTGCTTAAGAGACTTCCGTAATAAACCCTTCCCTACTAGAGCTCGCATTGAATACTATAACAATGTCTTGACCGTTTTGTTCCATAATGGCATGACTAATAATAATGACGATTATGAAATGTGTTTGCGTGCCGATGGTGTTCAATTGCCTAAGAATGGCTATTTTGGTTTATCAGCTGCTACAGGTGGTTTGGCCGATGATCACGATGTCTTCCATTTCTTGACGACATCTCTGCATCCACCCGGTCAAATACCAACTGATGCTAAAGTTCCACAAGATAATGAAAAACTTTCTCAGGAATATAAAGAATATCAAGATAAATTAGAAAAACAAAAACAGGAATACAAAAAAGAGCATCCCGATGATGTAAGTAAATATCTTTTTTTTATTTTTTACTTCTAATATAATATTTTATACTACTTATTTTGTAAAATAGCTTTGATTTCATAAAATATTTACAAAATACAAATTAATTTCATTCATATGCGTTTAAAATATTTCCTATTTTCATTTTCATCGAAAATAAAACAATTTTTAGACGAAATATTTAATATTTAGTTGACTTTGAGCTTTAATTGTATAACATTTTTGATATCTCCTAGCACAAAGATGAAGAGGAATGGGATGAGTTTTATGAATCTGAAAACCAACGCGAATTGCGACAGATTTGGCAGGGTCAAAGTCAAATATTTGAACACATACGCGAATTGTCAAGAAAAATGGACGAAGTGATTGGTAGACAAGAAAACACGTTATCATTAGTTTCACGAGGTATATCCGGTCAAGCTGCAGCGGTACCTCCAGCTGGTGCGGGACAACCAGCACCTGTTGTGGGTGCTACAATTACGCGGCCAGAAGTCGATCTATTGATTTCAAACCAAAACACTTTATTGGCAACGGCACGAGAATTGCGTTCTCTTATTGGTGATATACACGCTAGAGCCGATACTATCTTGCAAAATCAACAACGTGCTCCCAGTGGTCAAGTGCAACCTGTTGCTGGTTATGATATACAAGCTGTTATAGCTGAGATGCGCGATGGCATGAATCAAGTGAAACAGGGTATTTCTCATGTTGGTCAAAAGTAAGTAAACTCATTAAAAATTTAACAAATACTGCAATAGCGTTATTTTTTTATAGATTGGGCGCATCACCTCAAGCTCAAACTTCTTGCCCCACTGGTAATTGTGTTGGAGTTACCATGTTCCTTAGTGTTACGGCTGTGCAGCTACTTTTAGTTTTTCTATATAATATCTTTAAGTAAGTCCGCAAAATACATTTTAAATTTGAATGTAAGAAAACTAAACTCGATTTCTTTTTCCTAATATTTCAGGAGCAGAAGTGAGGCTCAGGCTAAAAAATTCTATTAGATCAATAAAACAAACGTTTTGATAAGAGAAATTAAAATAATAAAAAAAAAATAAAAATAATTAAGAAAAGGAAAACATTTTATATATAAACACTACTAATGTTATTCTTTGAACAAACGTTGTTTTCAAGTTTGCTTCAAAAAGATGTAAAAGAAAAAAGCTTAATATATTTAAATTTTTAAATATATTTTCCATTCAAAGCAAATAGGAAAAAATTTCAAAAGAAATATCTTCAAAACCAAACCATATCGACTATATGTTGTATACCGCCCATCCAAAATAATAAATAAATAGACAGACTGACATAATTGCGTTTTCAAATATAAAAAAAATACAATGTTAAATATTTCAAAATAACAATTCCAAACAATAATAATTATTAAGTAAATTTTTTTTTTATCGATTTCATTAAAATTCTCTAAGAGTATCATGCAAAATTGTAATTCTGTAAATGTTTTTAATGTTTTCTGCGAGAAAATAAAATGATGTTATTTCGTTCTTTTTTTTTAGGATTTGTACGTTTTATTTTTATGTTTATTTTTTGTATTTTTTTTTAGTTTTAAAGCTGTAATTATTAACTGATTTTCTATGAAGTTATTAAAAAAAAGAAAAATTTGATGACATTCCAGTCTCTTAAAATTTATTTACTTAATATTTAATTTCAATCAAGTTCTTCTCTCTCTCTCTCTCTCTGTTAAGAAATATAATTTGTGTTTTTTTACAATGATAATAAATGAAGTAAAAACTAAAAAAAGAAACGTATTTTGTTTCATTTTGGTGTAAGTATTTATTTTGGTTTTAGTATTTAAATACTATCCGATTTTGGTATTTAAAAAGAGACATATTCAATTAATACATGGTGTTTAAACCGATTTGAGTGTATGATACTTTCGAATGGCATAAAACATAGTTTTTTTTTAAACAGCACGCTTCAAAAATGTAAATAATTTTGTAAACCCAAGTGCGTGAATTTTTATTTGTATTGTATTGAATACACAGAGCGCCGTACACGGACGCACATAAGTTGTTTAAATAGTTAGAACATTCGACGGAGTACAGCATTTTTTTCACCATCTTAAAAGACCGAGACACTTGAATGCTTCCTTCGACATTTGAAAAATATGCTGATTCCTAAACAATCAAGAGCTTCTGACTCTTCAATATTTATGTCACTCATATTTTTGTGCCATTACCAAAGGTTTTCTAATTTTTTAGATTTATGTTTTAGTATCACAGCATACAGTAGTTAATTAATAAATTAATCAATATTTGAAGAGTCTGGGAGAATCAGATAAACTGACTACATCATTAGCGTAGAGAAAAACTTTTATGTGTACACAGTTAACATCATTAAAGTTGCAGACAAGAGAATATAATGCTGCATTAAAGACATTCGATTTAGTTTATACGACATTTACCCTTACTAAGGCATCTCTAAATAAAACGACGAAAGATTCTATTTACTTTGATCCTTGTCTGGGTGCATCGATAAGCTTGACACAGAAGGTAATCTAAACGTTGATGGATTAGCGAATGTAAGCATCATTGCCTTTCTAACGTTGTTTAAAGTTGAAATTTAGATAACTTATATGACGTCATTGTTATAGGAGACGTTAGATTTTACTCTATCGTAGCCATCAGATGATATATAATCATTGTCATATATGTACATACGTACTCATGACCAAATTCTAGGTCTTTTCCATTTGCTTACTAGTTTCGTTTATAGTTGAGGCTTAGATCCCTTATCTCACTCGCTGTTATGAGCTGTTTAATTTGATCCCATTGTAGTTATCAGATATCTTCTCGGGTGATATATAATTATTTTCTTCTCATGCAAGAATATTGATTGATTCCCCTTAATGTGTTTGTAAAGTTGTAGAAGAATAACATTTTTTTTGCTCCAATTGGAAATCTTCTAAATTGCTTAGAATTATATACCTTTTTTATGCTTTGGTTGCCCTCATGGTCAAGTGGTTAGTGTGCTAGACTATAGCGTGAGGGTTGTCGATTCGATTCCCACCAAAGACTCTGGTCTGTTACACTACACCAAGCATAAGGTTGGCGTTACTCAGGTCGTAAATGATTAACAATAATTTGTAATTGCATTGTAATTAATAAATAAATAATTAAATAGTGTGCCTTGGCTTGAAGTCTCCAACAAAACGAAATATGAAAAAGTATTTCTTCGTCGACTTCCTCTCAGCAGATTTCTGGCAAAAGTTCTGAGAGCAAATAAAATTGCCATTAAAAAAATTTCTCAAAAAAAATTTGTCATTAGGAGTTGACTTGTAAACTGTATATCCCGCCATTCATGTATAAAATTAACACACACAACTTACATAAGTGGTGTGACCAGCTAGATCGTAATCCTGACTAAAGGGTTGTAATGACCAATTATGTATGTTATGTATGCCCTGGCTTTTTAGTTTCATTAAAACCTTTAAGATCATAATATGCAATCAGCTTAGTGATATTGCGACACTGCCTCAGTCAATGTGTATTGAACTGATTTGTCCAACAAGAAATTGTGAAAGTATTTCAGAAACATTGATTTCTTAGGTTTAGGTTTAAAGAACGTTTACTTGACAATTGAGACAAGTACAGTACCCGGAGGTCCAGTTGACCCAGTGTACAACGTCCTAAAGGGGAAATGATAATAGGGAAGATAGGGAAAAGATCTTCGGTCCAGTGCGAGTTGGCGATGATTTCCGCATCCGATCCAATAGTGAGCTGTATGAGCTCCTCAACGACATAGACGTTGTGCAGCGTATACAGCGGCTGCGCTGGCTCCTTCACGTCGTTTGAATGGAGGAGGATGCTCCGGCGAGCGGGTATTTGATGCGGGGATCTGCGGAAGTCGTCAAAGAGGACGACCTTGTATGCGTTGGAAGGACCATATCAAGGAAGCCCTGTCTTCGATTGGTGTGACCAACTGGCGTAGGCGCGCAAGAAGAAGAAGCACCTGGAAGGATGTGTTGCGGCAGGCCGAAATCCGTAAATCGGGTTGTTAATGGCCAATTAAGTAAGTAAGTAAGGGAAAAAGGAGAGGAAGTAGGAAAGGGAGAATAAGGAAGCAGAGAAATTACACAGACTAACAAAACACACAAGAGAGCACGACTACACTATTGAAGCCTTAGCACTCCTCAACCAGTTCAAACTAATAATGAATCTATGGAGATTCTTTATGTCGGTTCTCGACACAGAAATCAAACCCTCAAAGAAGCCCCTGCCAAGGGTCTTCAACCTCAACCTACTAAGTGCTGGACAGTTACAGAGGAGGTGTTCTATAGTCTCCAACTCCTCCTCATTTCAACATACCTTGCAATAGTCCGGCTGGGATCTGTTCCAGATCCTTGTCAGCGATCTAACCTCGCAGTGTCCCGTAATAAACACAATAACTAACGGCATCCGCCGCTATGACCCGGAACCCAACATAGACGGATTCGGTCTGGTCCAAAAGTCCTTAACGACTCCTTGCACTCGCGTACAAACCGTGATTTGCACCAGACCAGTGCAATGGCCCTTAGGGCAGCCTGACTGTCAACGAAGATCATATAAGATTCCGAATCCGAAGTAGGACTGACTACCAGCTATGGCCACGATACATTGGTTTCTTTATAGTTTAAAATATCAAAGATTGTCTACTTATACAAATATGCTATAAGTCTACAAGGACTACTTGGTTGTTTTCATTGCTACCTAACTGATGTGAAAATAATTAAGATTCGCTCAATAATAAGTTTGAGTAAATTTTCTAGACGTTAACATTATAATAATATTTCAACAACAAGGATTTTTTAGTCTTTTACTATATTAGATGTAGTTTAAAAGTATTTATAACTTAAAATTGTAAAATTAAAGACATTTTTAGATAAAAAAAAACAAAAAAAAAAAAAACAAGTTTAGTGGGCGCCTTGTTGTCATTTAAGTTTTCAGTGAACTTTTTTATTTGAATTGCAATATATGTACACAGGCTGACAAAAGTATACATACGATTAACAAATTTCACAAATTTCTGAACCAATGCAAAAGACTGTCTTAAAATCGAGGAAAGTTGTCAGACAATTATAAAGATTTTCAACGAAACGGATTGGTTAAAAAATTTCTGAAATTTGTTAATCGTATGTATACTTTTGTGGCCCTGTGTATATCGTTAAAAAAATAAGTACAAAATGATATCCTAAATATATATTATAAATCTTTCTGTAAGTCTGTTTTTTTGTTTGTTTGTTTGCTTGTTTGTTTGTTGGTTTGTTTGTTAGTCAATCACGTCTAAACGCCTGGACCGATTTTCTTGAAATTTGGGATATAGATCGAGCTTTTGTCGGTGCAGGTTATAGACTATAAATCTTTTCAAATTTTTGACCAAAAGGGGACAAAAAATGGGTCAAAGGGGGAAAAAATGGGCAAAAATTAGTACTTTTATGCATAAATGCTTTATTTTATCTGTTTTATAGGTAATTGTTTACGATTTAGCTTGGTTAAGTTTCCCAAATAGCTATTGGAGGTGTTCCGTTACTAAAGTTGAACCAAAAGGGGTCCAAAAAGGGGGAAAGGGGCCAAAACCGGGCAAATTGAGTGCATTTATAGTTACGACTTAGAGTATTCAAAAAACTGGGTTGTTTGTTAAATCGGTTTCCGAATAATTTGAAAAATTGCATTTTTTAAGAAACCGGTTTCAAACCCGGTTTCGGAACCGATGAACCGGTTTTTTATTTATTGTTATTTTTAATGCAAAAATGACCCAATAATAACTTTTTTTTAAATTTATAGAAAAATTTGTACAATAGGGTGTCCCATGGCCACCCTTTTTGTAGAAATACCTCCCAAACGATGCCTGTTAACGCACTGATTACGAGAAAAAAATATTTTTTTGTAATCCTAATCCTAATATCCTAATATATATTATAAATCTTTCTGTAAGTGTGTTTTTTTGTTTGTTTGTTAGCCAATCACGCCTGGACCGATTTTCTTGAAATTTGGGATATAGATCGAGCTTTTGTCGGTGCAGGTTATAGGCTATAAATTTTGACCCAAAGGGGAAAAAATGGGACAAAGGGAGAAAAAATGGGCAAAAATTAGTACTTTATGCATAAATGCTGTATTTTATCTGTTTTAAAGGTATTTTTTACGATTTATCTTGGTTAAGTTTCCCAAATAGCTATTGGAGGTGTTCCGTTTATAAAGTTGGACCAAAAGGGGTCCAAAAAGGGGGAAAGGGGCGAAAAACGGGCAAATTTAGTGCATTTATATTTAGGACATAGAGTATTCAAAAAACTGGGTTGTTTGTTTAAGAAACTGGTTTCAAAACCGGTTTCGAAACCGATAAACCGGTTTTTTATTTATTGTTATTTTTAATGCAAAAATAATTATAATAATTTTTTAAATTTAAAGAAAAATTTGGCCATGGCCACCTTTTTTGTAGAAATACCTCGCAAACGATGCCTGTCTTAAATTTAAAAACATTTTTCATTTTTTAAACTAATCCAAACTAAATAACCCGCGCAACGCCGGGTACAATCTGCTAGTATTTATATATTATTTATGCGTATACATATGTATGTACATATGACCCTACAATAAATACCAAAAAAAGACAGAAATGATATTTTTATTGAAAGATTCAAACAAACAATAAATATCGGCGGTAGCAAAATGAGAAATTTTAAGTATTTTATTGCCAGAATTTGCCCGACAAAATGGCGACATTTATGTAGATGTACATGCGTATATACACACATATACGTATGTGTATATATCTGTGTATATACATATATATATTTTACGGTATATATGTATATATATACGTATAAAAAAATGGGTAAAACCAATGAATAACGGTAATTGTATGTATTTACGTGTTTGGCTATAAGACGCGCAGGCTTCTCTATGTTATAAATACTCTTTCCTTTTCAATTTTTCATACGAGACAACAAACACTACGTTGAGTTAAATAAGTTTACGGGGTGGAAAACCAGAAAAAGGTCTTTAAATTCAGCCAATAGCATTGTGGCCAAATAAATAGAAAATGGCGTTAAAAAAATAACAAAAAAGAAAAATAACTTTGAGTGCTTTCAATAAAATTTACTCACTTTGTTGGAAAATGTAGAATTTTTACTATAATTTTCGATTTTTTTCTGCAGAGTATTTATTTACATACAAATGTACTATATGTACTATATGTATAGTATTTAAGTTTTGAGTTTTTTTTTTTTTTTTAAAGTTTATAAAAAATTATGTGAAACACAACAAAACCAAACACAAAATTAACTGGTAAGTATAATAACAAATTTATTTATTTATTTAAATTAGTTAAAAATAAAATTATTATTTTTATACGATACCACATTTTACTTTAGAAATTAGCAAAAAAAAAAACATAATTTTTCCTGTGAACATAGATTTATCCCCCACTCCTCCAAACATTTTAAAATTAATTTCGAAAAACATTCGACAAGAGAACGGTTAAAACTCTAACGGGACACTCGGCTATTGCCATTTTCGCTGAAAGGCGACAGGTCTGTCCCGTTAGGATTACTGCAGAAGCTGCCATGATATGTAGGAATTGGAATCGATACATCACCTTTATGCGAGTGTCCTGCACTTCAGGACAGACGTAATCGGTTTTTGGGTGACAGAACGTTTGAAGAAGTCGCCGTCGTCTAGTAGGTAGTATGTTGGCTTATTAGACGTAAGGCCATGGTTTTAAATCCCAGGAAAGACATCTCTAACTTCTCAGCAGATTTCTGGTAAAAACTCTGAGAGTAAATGAAAAATTACCATGAAAAGTTTCTCAAAAAGCTGTCGTTCGAAGTCGCCTTTAAACTGCATATCCCGCCACTCATGTATAAAATTAACACACACAACATAAGTGGTGTGAGAAGATAGTTCGTAATTCTGACTAAAGGTGATGGTACCAGCCAGTTTCATTCGGAGCTCGAGGTGTTCAAATGCACTATTAACAGATCATTACAAGGGGACTGACCTCACACTATGTAACACAATGGGCCATATGGGCCAGCGAGTAAATTTGCTTGTGAACGTTAAGCAACCCGCTAAGCGAACCTAACCTAAGAAATTTTAAATTATTTATTTATAATGAAAACCACTCTGTCTGTCAGCTTTATAAAATTTCTACTTGTAGCTTTGATTCAAAAATTTCTCTTTGATTCTTGTTCCGCGATTAACGTAAGAGCAGCTAGTACTTCTAATTATCAAGGCCATTCACAATCATGTTCAACATCATGGAAATTGAAAACTCACAATCATTTCTATCTACGTTCTCCTAGAACCGACAGAAGATCCTATATAGCTTTCATCGTGTCCTCATCAAATCATCATTATGTGAAATCGACAAATACTAACAAATGCGATTATTGAAATTTAGTCGATTTATTATTCTATTACGACCATGTTTTTTATTTCCTTGTGGTTTGTTAGTCACTTCGTGTCCAGGGACATAAATTGCTGCCTGACACATCCTACGATTGCGATAAGTTTTAAACGTTACACTGTGTTTTAAACAAGGCATATTTATAACAGGTAGGAGCATCTGTACAACAAGTACAACAATGCAAAAACAACAGGCATTTTGTTTTTGTAAAAACTCCTTCGATTGTCAGAAACAGCTGACTGAAGAATGACAATGGGAAGAAAAATGGTAAAAAATGGTAAAATCTCCTTCGATTATCAGAAACACTTGACTGAAGAATGACAATGGGACGAAAAGTGGTAAAATCTCCTTCGATTGTCAGAAACACCAGTCCAAAGCATATCCAATAGGTAATCGCATGTCAACAGCTGACTCTTTTTTGAATGTCAAAATTTTGTTGTTTTTTTTGTGTTTTGTTTCGATAATCATTTTCGTATTTATAAACCCTCATATGTACCGGATGTATCCTTAACGATACGCACTCTAGAAATTCTTCAGGATTACTATTTCAAAGCCAATTTTATTCAAATTTTTGCAAGATGATTAATAATATTTAAGTCTTTAACACTAAATACACATATCTTTTAAACTACAACCTAGATTTACTATATTTATATTTATTTAGACGAGAGTGATGAATTACCCAAAAAAGATTTCGGTATGTCCAACTAGGTGCATAAACTATGACCAATAACAAATAATGTTTGCAGCTGCCATTTTTCTCGATGGCCATATAAAAACATGTTCTTTACACAAAGTGGATATGTTATCGACTGCATGGAATATATTTTTTTTAATTTATAGGTGCCCCACTATTTCGTAATTAAGCATGACATAAAAATCAAAAGAAATTTCAATATATAAAATTTATTTAGTTTTTTTAATTGCTTTTATTAATTTCCTATGGAGGTTTGAGGGTTAATTTTTTTGACATTCCGCGTACTCTTTAACAAAAACAAAATACCTGTTGTTTTTGCATTGTTGTACTTGTTGTACAGATGCGACTACCTATTGGATATGCCTTGCACCAGTCAGAATAAGAAAATAAGAAATTTATTATCAAAACAAAACACTAAAAAAACAACAAAATTACACTGTTTTAAAAAGCACCGAGTAACTTAAAAAGCACCGAGTGACCACTTAACGAGAGAACAACGCGTTATAATTATGAAAACTTCTCGTAAATTTCGAAAAATCTTTACTCGAGACTGTTCTTATAAAGTGGTAACCATTCGAAGATTAAATCAAAAATGTGGAGAAAATGTGTCGGTTATGGAGAGTGATCCGAAAAAGTCAATTCAGCTAAATCTTCAATCGGACAAATTCGGTTTCTATTCGGGAGCTCAAACAAACAGAGTATGGAAAGAGCCGCCAATTCGTTCAATGAGTCATGGAGAAAAGTGAGTACATAAAGTGAAGTCAATTTTAATTTTTCGATAAAAGTAATCCGTCTGCATGGCTTAGTTAAAAAACATAATTTTTAAATTTGGGCCATAAGGGGATAGCGTTATAAGGGTTAAGGAAAATGCTATGAATCAGAATCTTAAAAGCTCTTTTAGAGGCGTTTCTCTACTATTCTACTTCAATAGTCTACCCATTATATATACATATATGTAGATACTTATATGATAAAAGAGTATTTAAAGAATTAATTGTTATTAATAGCTCTTAACATTCGAAAGAATGGAATCGTTTTTAAAGCCCAATTGGGTTGTCAATTGATGTCTACTATCATTCATTATCCAAAATGTTCATCTAAATTGTCTTGCTTGCACTCTCTTTCCCTGACTTGTCAGTCCAAGCAATTCATTTATTATTTTCCACAAATGCACTTGCAAACGTTCGTTTAGTGCGAAATTTAAAAGAAAAAAACAAAAACCATCATAGTCAAGTGAACATCATTTTTATCAGCAATTAAGAGTGTAGCGACTGGCAAGGCAGTGTATTGGGGGTAAATTTAAAATGTCGTATAAAGTTAAACCAGAACTTGCCACAAATGCTCTTGTTTTTGTTATGTTTAACGAAAAAGGATGCGTTGAAATATAATGATAATTATATATGTACGAGTCTAAGCAATAATATGCGCCTTGTTTTAGGTTTATAAATAGGGTGGTGGCATGTCCTGTTGGAATTACACTTACATTACAAGTCCATATGAAATGGTGATGGTGGTGATGTTGATGCTACAACAAACACTATGTCAAATGAATTAAGTGCTCATAAATAAAAAAAAAAATCTTGGTTGTCTTTTTAGTTCTTGTTTACCATGCCATGCTTCAAAACAAGTTAATATCACTATAATTTTGTTGTTTACTGTTGTTTGAAAAGAGGAATTTCTACATATCCACCACAACATCAAAATCACTACCACCACCACCACCCTTATCATCGCTATCATGTCATGTCGTCTTGTAAATTCAAATACTTGACATGGGTGTTGATAAAGTTTTACGATTTTTATTGAATTGAATCTATGCTCGATTGCACATTTTATTAAAGTCTGTTCTGTTCTGTTCCTTTCCTGGTTATGTTGTGGATGTTGTGTCATACGCTGTAACCTAAAGGGATTGATGACGGTTGTTGTTGGTATATGTTTGAATATATTTAAACCATATGTAATGGCCATATAAAACTATTAGATCGTTATAAATACAAAAAACAACAGTAACTAGACCCCATTGACACACGCACGCGAACATACAAATGTAATTGCATATTTGCAAAAACAATTCATTGTACTGGTACCAGAACTTGAAAGATACAATTCATTGGAGTGTTAATCTAATCCCATGGAATAATTTCATTGAAATTAAACGTGGCTAACATCAATCTAAAGTTAAAATTTTTTATCCTTCTATAATAATCACAGTTTCAGCCCCCTGATTTACATCGCAATGAAAATGTGGTGTATTTATTCCTTTTTTATACTGATTTTAGATTATTTAAAGTTAGGTCGCGAACCCTTCTTGGTGAGTGAGGTCCAACTTAGCCCAGAATTTAATATCCAACCAGCTAAAGGTGATAGAAAAGGCGAAGTAAAGAAATTCAATCTCTTTATGGCAAGAATTAAGCACTAACACAGAAGCTGGAAGCTCCTACTAAAGTCATTTGAAATAATGCCAAGTTTATCAGTAGGCTTTCCCATATGACAGTAACCTGTGAGAATCGTAATTGTAATCGTAATACGTAGGACATTGTGAACTACATACGTACCGATTCTGGCCAGTTAAATTACTGTATCGCTTTCAAAATGACCATGAACTCTGCTTGGAAAATACTGCAAAGGTCAGGCAACCTATAAGAAAGTTTGATATCAGAACCTATGTGTGTGTACGACCAGCATTTTGGAGCCATCGGTGTAAATTTCAAGAGTCCCACCGGAAATCTGTAGACCTATCTATAGAGTTATAGGGAATCATGTATACCAGCCTAATGTGTCTATGTTTCTATGTTCTATGTTTCCCTTTTACCCTGACAATTATGTTATCTCTCCATGAGAGTTTTAGATTCCAGAACATTCCTTTTTTAATACATTTTGTAAATTCGCTGCACACTGGCTAGTATACTAGACTGTCAGCGTGAGGGATGTGAGATAATTTCTTATGGAGACTCTATGCCGAAAATAGTCATTAATTCTTATAATAAAAAACAATTCATTGTTTTAAAACTCTGCCCGAGAAGGACTAATAAAGTAGCCAACAATTGCTGTTAAATACTTTATTTTGGCTTTGAAAAAAAAAAACTTTTACTATTTTGCAGAATCTACTCCCTATTTAAGGGTGGATTACGGCTTATCCATAAATTGATTACTTGTTATGCGAGAAGATTGAGTGAATGGATGAGTGTTTATCCCAACTATTAGCGAACTCTCTCTATCAATATTACGCCTTATGGATAATGTTGCAAATTCTTTTTTATTTTCAAAACTATTTAAGCCTAATGGGATGAGTGTACAAGTCATAAAGTCACAACGCTACGCATCATCACATAATCATAATTTTTCTTTCTAACCAAATTACACATGACTAATAATACTTTCTGCTATTTTTCATATTGTATTGTGTTAAATTCGACTCTATTTTATCCTGTTCAATTCAACTCTATTTGATTTTAACATGTCGAACAAATGAAATTAGTTTGGGTTTGGCAATTTAAGTAGAGGATATTTATTCATTCGGTTATTGATGTGCAAACTTTTTAAAGAACTAAAATTTTAACAGATTTTTATATGCGTACGTTTGTTTCTTTTCATATAACTTCACATATAACACAATCCCAGCAGCCAAAGTGCGTTAAAAGAAGCCAAACACCACCCATGGGTTGGTTTAATTTGTGATTTTGCCAAAATTTCACTTAAAAATATTAAAATGTCAAATTCTTTTTTTTTTTTTTGCAGACATAAATTTATTACTTCTGTAACCAATTTGTTTAATATAAATTATGAATTTCATATTCGTACAAATACTAAAAGGATATGTATTTAAATACATATGTATATACATTAGAGCGACTCACCAAAAAAAGTCCTCGATGTACCCCCCTAAAAATGAACCTTGGAGTTTTTTAAGATGACATTTAAAATATTTCGGCTCCAGCTTTGACCTCTCGTGAGCTGGACCATTTTGAAAACCGTATATACAATTTTTCCAAGGACAATCATCCATGTCCTTTTTTTAAGGATATTCTGTGAAAAAAAAGGTTTTTGAATTTTTTGTTCGGGGTTGTTTGTAATAATAACGCCAAATTAACATATTTTAATCTTTAGTCGATTTAAGTAAATACGGGTCTCACTTTTTTTTGAAATTTGCACCAGTTCGCGTTTTGTAGTAGTTGTAGTTTGTAGTTTTGTAAATATAAACAATAATATTTTATAAAGAATAATATGAAGAAACATTTCTTCATATTTCGTTTAGTTGGAGATGCCTGAGCTGGGGTTTGAACCGAGGCCTCGCGTCTAATAAGCCAACGTACTACCTACTAGACCACGGCGACTTCGAATTATATTCGTTCCAACTAAATAAGCAACTCTGGGTGTTTTAAGCGTATTGTTTTTTGCTTGGTATTCCATTTAAGACAAATTAACTTCTTAAATACTATTAAAAATGTCATTGAGTTTTTATGTCCACCTCAAGTGCATAACTATTAAAAGAAATGTTATAAAAATTCTATAAATTTTGCAAAATGAAATGAAAATTTAGAATCTAAAACAATACATGAGGGGCTTAAGTCTGTTTTAAATGCTGTTTGCTTTCTTTGCAAGAAGGCGAAAATTAATGGAATGATAGCAATGAAAAGAAATCTTAATTTAATATTTATTAATTAATGTATGAAGAAATGCACTCATACATGCCTTGGCAACAAAGACTGGCATTTTGAAAGTCATTAAACAATTTATACAGTCATAAATTTTCTTTCAATTCACTTAATGACACTGTGTTCTTTTCCAGCTACGACGATATTCCCTTTTTTCGTTTTCATCACATTTTTTTTCTATTAATTTTTCTTAGTTTTTGCATTGACAGAAGGCCTAAAAATAAAATTTCAAAAGAAGGCCATTAACGCATCTGTCCGCTTGAGCCGCCTGAGCGATTAAAAATGTTTTTCCTCTTCTAATTCTTTCGACGATGGCATTGCCGTTGCTGTAGCTGTAGCTGTTTTAAAATCCTTGTTTGTGTAAATATTTTACGCGGTATGACATTGCCCGAGACAATGTGTCACGAGTTGGGGTCATATTTTGTAAGAATGAAGTACAAAAACATTTTGCAATTTTATGTCATGTAATTCACCAAAAAACGTTAATCTCTCTCTTTCGCACTTGTGGGTAGATTATTTGCCTTTTTTACGATCGAATCATGAGGATACACAAATGTTTTCGCTTTCTGTCAAATTACATTAAAATTTTTATTAAAGTTCGACTCGTGTTAAAAAGGATGTTATATTTGATTCGAGTTTTCATTGGTAACACAACTCTTTTGCAGATCACATTCATATCCGATTTACGATTCGGCGAAGCTCTTTGGAGGTGATTCAATCACATTTAGACTGCTGGCACTAAGACTTACGTCATTCACAATGAAATGGGTTTAGCTTTGCAGAGTACTGGACATATTACTTATTCCTTAAGGTATCCTTTGTAACGAACTGAAAAATTCAAATTCTAAGACTTATAAAGCATACAGAAGTTGATTATGGATTCGACCACTATTAAGGGTTTTTGATATTTTATTTAAAATGCATAATAAAAGAGAGAAACTTAATGAAATTGTCATCAATTAAAATTTCTACACCATTCCCCACATTTGTTTCGTGTATCGTTTAAATTTCTTTAAATTGTTAAGTGTGTCTCTCAAAAGTCCGTCTGTCTGCTGACGTTCCTTGAAGGGGGTTGTTATTTGTTTTTCCTAAGGATTTCATGTTACTGACGGCAAGGACTATTTTGTGATGTCCTTATTTTTCGGATGAAATTCATAAAATATGAAATTATGACTACTACTATTCATAGTCGTATTTTATTTTGTCAACAGAGTCATTTGTTCATTCGTAAAGTGATTTTGCAACGCTTTTTTATTTTGCTTACATTTAACGAAAGGATAAACAAATGCTGCAATATAAAGACTACAGAGTCGTGGTAGTTGAGTGCCCATAAAAATAATTTGTGGCTTTGCTTTTTTGAGGGTGACGTTTTAAACGGGATAGATAGAAAGATAGGTTGGGCAGATTTAAATGTGGCCAAATTAAAGCTGCCAACAACCCTCTCGAAATTTTACAATTTAAATGACAAAATGAAGCTAAAAATAGTTATAAAAAAAAGCGTTCAAAACTTAAAAATTATAATAACTTTTATAACAATAACTAAAAATAAATTCATTGCAATATAATTTATTATTATTATTACGATTGTTGGATATTTGTTTATTATGATTTGAAATAGAAAAAAAAAAAACGCTTTAATTTGTTTTCATATGCAATTTTAAGAGTTCCATTTTTAAGAAGTTTTTAAATAAATAATAAAATTGATTGTTATTTCGTTAAATTATACATCTGTGATATATGTATTATATTAATTGCCGTTAAATTTAGAGAAAAATGTTGAGACAAACCTAGATGTAGCATCACTAGTAAGGGTATGGCGGTGAATTCGTTCAGACGGGATTTACCGTCTTGTCCTGTCATATCAATTTGAAATTGTGGTCGGGACATAACCACAATAATAATTTAAAAACTTTGACAATACAATCTTATTCTTAATTCTAATAATTTGGCTTAAATTCTAGTTTAGTTATCTTCATAAAATTCGACCATTTAACTTATGTTCCACAAGTATATACAGGGAAGACGAACTGCCTGTGAATATTTTAAATAAACAATAACAACAATTAATAAAACGAGATATTCTTTGTATTCAGCTTCAATAGACCATCAGAAGCACAATTAACACGTTCACGCCTGCGCGTATCACCGGTGGGTCGCACTAGACCGCCTTATCGGGCGGCGTGTACCACCGGTGGACCGCACTTAACTGCAATTGATCAAGTTATTAGACGATACGTAATACCAAATATTTAGATCTTTAACACTTCGGCTGTCGAAAAAAATAATCTTATAAATATAACAGCCGCCCGCAGGCGACAACCATGAATTAAAACACCGGCGTGAACGTGTTAAGGAATTATTTTTTGATTGCACTAGTTGGTGCCTTTAAGTTAGTTTTCGATCACATTTTCACATATTTTGGACGGTACACCAATGATAACTTGACAAATTTTGGTTTCTAGATGCTCCGTCGTTAAGGCATTAACCGCGAAACCAAATCCCATGAAATTACGATTTCTTAAAACTTATCATGCAATCAAGCCAAAATCGGTCGATTTTAAGCACTTGCCATCTAGTTTGTAAACTGTAAGTGCAGTCACAAAAAGTTGGTTGTCATAGTGCTCTGAATTGGCGTTCCCGTCCAGTCGTAATGATTCACAAACAGTCGTTTTTTCCGTAATGTGTTTTCCATAATCACTTCTGGGTTCTACAAGCCCCATCTGCGGCAATTTTATGCGTTGATAAAGCCACCGCGCGGCAGTTGGGTTGAGGTTTAGCATTTCAAAATTTTTTTTATAATCTTGCCAACTATTGCACTGTCGTCGTCTTAATCGACTTACAAATATGACGATCATAACTCCACTGTAATACTCGAAAGGTGGCACAAATTTTTACGCCTTATTCTCTTGTTAAACGAACCACAAGGACTTGGCATACCGGTGGTTTTCGGAGCACCTGAAAAATATAAAAACAGACTCGCTTTTACATGCACTTATATTTTAGCCAATTATAATCCTAATATACTATATTATAAATCTTTCTGTAAGTCTGTTTGTTTGTTTATTTGTTAGCCAATGACGCCTGAACCGATTTTCTTGAAATTTGGGATATAGATCGAGCCATTGTCGGTGCAGGTTATAGGCTATAAATTTTTACAAAATTTTGACCAAAAGGGGAAAAAAAATGGGACAAAGGGAGAAAAAATGGGCAAAAATTAGTACTTTTATGCATAAATGCTGTATTTTATCTGTTTTATAGGTAATTTTTTACGATTTAGCTTGGTTAAGTTTCCCAAATAGCTATTGGAGGTGTTTCGTTTCTAAAGTTGAACCAAAAGGGGTCCAAAAAGGGGGAAAGGGGCCAAAAACGGACAAATTGAGTGTATAGTCAATCACGAATGCACGCCTGGACCGATTTTCTTGAAATTTGGGATATTGATCGAGCTTTTGTCGGTGCAGGTTATAGGCAATAAATCTTTTCAAAATTTTGACCAAAAGGGGGAAAAAAATGGGACAAAGGGAGAAAAAATGGGCAAAAATTAGTACTTTAATGCATAAAAGCTGTGTTTTATATGTTTTATAGGTAATTTTTTACGATTTAGCTTGGTTAAGTTTCCCAAATAGCTATTGGACGTGTTTCGTTTCAAAAGTTGAACCAAAAGGGGTCCAAAAAGGGGAAAGGGGCCAAAAACGGGCAAATTGAGTGTATAGCCAATCACGCCTGAACGCCTGGACCGATTTTCTTGAAATTTGGGATATTGATCGAACTTTTGTCGGTGCAGGTTATAGGCAATAAATCTTT
This sequence comes from Sarcophaga caerulescens, assembly GCA_927399465.1. NCBI lineage: Eukaryota > Metazoa > Arthropoda > Insecta > Diptera > Sarcophagidae > Sarcophaga > Sarcophaga caerulescens. The sequence goes on along the minus strand of OV656867.1, from coordinate 68,102,458 downwards.
TCAAAATTTTGACCCAAAGGGTGAAAAAATGGTTCAAAAGGGAGAAAAAATGGGCAAAAATTAGTACTTTGTGCATAAATGCTGTATTTTATCTGTTTTAAAGGTATTTTTTTACGATTTAGCTTGGTTAAGTTTCCCAAATAGCTATTGGAGGTGTTCCGTTTCAAAAGTTGAACCAAAAGGGGTCCAAAAAGGGGAAAGGGGCGAAAAACGGGCAAATTGAGTGCATTTATATTTAGGACTTAGAGTATTCAAAAAACTGGGTTGTTTGTTAAACCGGTTTCCGAATAATTTGAAAAATTGCATTTTTTAAGATACCGGTTTCCAAACCCGTTTCGAAACCGATAAACCGGTTTTTTATTTATTGTTATTTTTAATGCAAAAATTACCCAATAATAATTTTTTTTAATTTTTTAAACTAATCCAAACTACATAACCCGCGCAACGCCGGGTACAATCTGCTAGTACTTTTATATTTTCGGTTTAAAAGATCGTAAAAAGACTTAAACATTTTCAGTAAGAAATGCAATTACGATTAATTTAACGTCAATTTTAATTCAAAAAGTAAATTATCAAAACACAATATATGCTGATTTATTTATAATTACTTATTAATATTCTTTATTTCAAGTAATTTTATGTTTTTCCATTCTTTTATAATGATAGCAAAATAAAGTTAAAACGAAATAAATCTTTCTAATGGGACGTTTTTTGAACAAGTTTGAATATATGCATGACGTAAAACTACTCTTGAAAACCTAACCCTTTCATTTGTTCAACCTTTTTCGAATTTAAGACTCCAAAATAAGGCAATAAATCTCGATTTGACCATTAAATTATATGGAAAAGTCAAATTATCACAGTTTTATTTTTCTAGAGTTTCCACTGAAAAGAATAATAATGAAACGAGTGATAAACCGGAAGATCACTTAATTAGAGCGTTGGCTAACACTGCTGCTGCTGCTGCTGCTGGTCAATGAATCCCAATGGATTTCAAATTTGAGGGCATTTTATATATTGCTAGTGAGTGAAAGAATGGAAATTGGTATCCCATAAATGAATATAAATCTTGTGACCAAAACTAAAAACTTATAGTACCGGAACTAAAATAATAAAAAAGGATACACAGCAACAACATTGGCACATACAAACATGCTGTGTTTTGACAACAAATTGATTCATTTGAAATGGAAGACGACCACCCCAATGTCAGTCTGATTCGATGGTTGACTGGCAGTGAAGAGATTTATGGTTAACAAAGTGAACCATAAAAGCAACAAAATATACATATTTCGTTTTATTTTCTCTTTATCGCTGGCCTGGTGTAAATTCATATACTTGAATCCTGCTGCAATTTATGAAAAAACTGAAATTATCATCGGCATCGAAATTGTTGTTTCATCTTAACTTTGACTAGTATTGTGAGAATTTTTTGTTTAGTCTTTAGAAATGGCCAACGAAACTAATTCAGTGTATCGATTTCATTTCGCATATTTGTTAATTTTATTTAGTAATGCTTAAAAAATTATTACTTGGCGTATAGAGATATTGATATTGATTTCCATTATATTATTCATGAGTATACGATAAGAGTTAATTTGCGCAGTGCATAACTGCATAGAAGAGGGTAAAACGAATGAATCTATGAATGACAATGATACTTTTTGTTGACTTCCGGTATTGGCAAACTGCAGAGTTGAAACGTCTTTTGGAAGGACTTGGCAAACGTTATTTGCGGATGTGAACGACAGGCGACCGATTGATTTTAATTCAATTTTATTTTATGGCCTTCTTATTTACGCTCTTTCTCTTTTAGAAATATCTTAAGAAAATATCATTCTGCACAGTGTGATTGTCAGTCGCAATATTCACATTGAAATTACAAATTAAACTTAATTTGTTTGTTGTATGAGTTTGACTGAAGACGGTTTGGAAAGAATGAAAAAATGATTTTATTCTACCATAATATTTCAAATACACACTGAGTTCTGGTAATAATATAATATTCCTAGAAAGAGCTTGAATAAACGCAGACATGACAGTCTAACAAAGGAAAAATATAAAAATTAAATAAAAATTTTTATTTTTAATCATTGTTTAGATTTTAAATCGAGAACCTATGCTCCTGTGAAAACTAAGTTTACAAAAATAAAATAAATAAAATGAAAATATATCATGTTCAGTAGTTTTAAAATGTTAAGGAATATACGTATGTTTTGTTGAAACACTGTGTTTAAAACTACAAAGAAGAAGAAAATTAAAATAGGCAAGAAAGAAAAATAACCATAAAATGATTTGCTTTTATTTTGAATTTCTTTTCCATTCTTCTTGTACACAGCAAGACGCCACATTAAATATGTTCTCTTAACATCCTTGCCATAGGATAATATTAATGCCCACACATTTTCTGCGAGTACACATATGTATGTATGTATGCATGTATGTATGAAAATAAGATACATTTATTCAAACTATTCATACTCGTGTACATTTGTTTGTATTTGTATTAATTTTGTTTTTGTATTTTTTTAATCCTCCTCCACTTTGAATTACGGACCACTGACTTTGACAAACTCATACAACTTTTTTGTTTTAATTTTTCTTAAATTTTTTCTATTTCTATTTTTATTATACATATTTACAGTCATACAGAACCATAGTTTTTACCAGATTTTTGTCTTTGTTAACAATCAGATTTTCTTTCTTCTTAAGTTTCTATATTTTTTTCCATAAATTATACTCTGATGTGGCGTCATGGTTTTTCTCCACTTTTTTGTTTTGTGGCCCCTCAACTTTCTTTTAGTTCAATTTATTGAAGGCATTTTAAGTTATTGGGGGAAGATTTTGTATCATCTTTTGTCTTGTTTTTGGCGGAAATGATGATCGTTTGCAAAAATTTTTTTTGTATCCTGTATGGTGGGGTGTGGAGCGATGTGGGTGAAAGGAAACAAACATAAATTTGTCAAATCCGTTAAGATTTTGTAAAATATGAAAAAAAGGAGTAGAGGCGAGGAAGCCAAGATGCCGGGTTGCTTTTGTATGATTTTAATCTTCACTATTAATCATAAATTATTGAACAACATCATACAACAGATACATACGGCAAAAGCAGCGTCAGCATTCAACCACTACACTAGTCGTCATTTAGAGCTATTCTATTCGAAAAGAACGTCTACTGTTTTATGACTCGTATATATGGACATTATAGTTGAAAATTTTTATGAAAACAATAAACATTTATTTGATTTTATTACTTTATTTTTCCATTTTTATTTTTAGATAAAAACAATTGAAACAGAACATATTTATATTTGAAAAATAAAAAATTAATCACAATAAGACTTTAAAATTGCACCCTAGAACTTTGAGTTCTTTAAAACAGGAACATCATTCAAGCGTTTCGTATCAAAGGAGTAAAGAATTATTCACCATCCTACTGGATGATATGTTTGTTTATTTATTTGTTGTTTGTTTATTTATTTTTTAAATAAGGCGTTACTTGAAATTGGAGATATAACAATGTTTTTATTTCCCCCTCAAGACCATTTTTATCCGGTTTTGACCAATTTATATAGTGCACTTGAAGTCGCCGTAGTCTAGTAGGTAGTGTGTCGGCTTATTAGACTGAAGGTCCGAGTTCGAATCCCAGGTCAGACATCAAAACGAAATTATGAAAATATTTCTTCGGCGACTTCCTTTCAGCAGATTTCTGGCAAAAACTCTGAGAGTAAATAAAATTGCCATGAAAAGCTTCTCAAAAAAACTGTCGTTCGGAGTCGACTTTAAACTGTAGGTCCCGCCACTCATGTATAAAATTAACGCACACAACATAAGTGGTGTGAGAAGCTAGGTCGTAATCCTGACTTAAGGGGTGTAATGACTAATTATGTATGTATGTATATAACATACTGCACTTTTTTTTTTTTTGCTAATTTGACAAAAAGTTGGACTCTTGGCCTATATTTCCGGTCCCAAACCACGCCCGACCGTGAAGTAACCTGTTTTGGAATGCTTAATACCATGACTATCCAGCCAACTAGGTCTATTTCCCCCACAAATTCATTTTTAATCCGATTTTGCCCGATTTATATAGAGCACTTGCTCGTTTGAAGACAATAATTAGCTTCATCGGCTACAACTTCGGTCCCAAGTAACGCCCGACCGTTTGTACAATGGGTCAATTCGACCTCCGGGTACTGTACTTGTCTTAACTGACAAGTACACGTCCTCTAACATAACGCCCGACCGTTAGGGAACTTGTTTTGAACCTGTATATATATACATATACATATATGAATACTTATATTAATACTTCGTTTTCACTTCACCTTTTATTTAACTAGAAACAAAGCTTCTTTAACATTTTCATACACTTTCTGTTATTTATTCACAGTGAAACATTTAAATTTAATTTTTTGTATTTTTATTTATTCTTTTTCTTTCAACGGTTTTAATAATTAATTGATAACATCCCTGTTTTTCACAACACCGGTGATACAATGCAATCATGAGTATTGGTTACTCTGTTCAAAACAAATAATACTCGCTAGTGTACTAAAAGTGTGAGTGTTTTTTTAGATTTTCCACAGATGACGAAGTTTTTTTTAATAAGTGTTTATATTTCAGTTAATTAAGTAATTAGATTGTGTTTGATGTGAAAATAAACGTGAGTTTTAATAAATTCAAATGATAAACTGCAGAGTGAATATGAAATATTACAAAATAATAGAAAAGATTAATAGAAATTAATGAAACAAAATTTCACCTGCATTTTCTTTTCCAAGTAGAACCGCACATAAAAATTGTAAAGAGAAAAACAACAACAATAACTCGATGGAATAAAATCGTGTATTGAAGAAAATAACACGAAATAATTTAATGAATTTATAGAAGATTGGAACGGTAAAAGCAGAAGTGCTAAATAGTAATCAAATATATATCATTAAAAAAAAAGGGCGTATTGGTGTATTTGAATATAAGTGATACATCAATAATGCAAAATTTGTATTAATGAAAAAGAAATAAAAATAAATCAAAGCAATGAAATGAAAAAGGCATTGGAAGAGGAAGAGTTTGAAAAAAGGAAAGAGGGAGAGAAGAAATAACAAAGAGTTCATGTGAGCAAACGGTGGTGGAAGTAAGAATTTTTGGTGGCATAATTTAATTCGTGTTAATTGTGTGTGGAATCGTGATACTCCCTATAGAAATATATAAGTGACACATTCTGGACATTATAGTCTCCATTTCAATATCATCATTTGTATTAAAAAGTTACCCAATGCAAATGTGCATGAAATTTGTTGAAATGTTCTCTACCAAATGATTTAGACTACACGAGTACACGAGAGCCCTTATATACGTATGCAATTATTGTCTGTACTGTTGTTGTACAAACATTTTAGGAAGCCACAATAGACGCCACTCAATGACAATTTCGTTGGCGTTGACTATCCATAAGCTAATTAAATGTGCAAAAATTATATTCACTATTATTGAAAAAAACTTTTAGTCATGACGACAAATGAGGTGTGTGTGTGTGAGCTTAAATTTTCCAATAGGCCTTAAACAATTTATTTTATGCAAATCACATTCTTGCTATTAAAAAGGCTTTAAATCGGGCTCAGCGTAAATGGTAAAGCTATTACAAAGAGAAGTGTGAATTCATAGTGTTAAGGCATAAAGAGTTCTACAATAAGAGTGAATTGATTCTGAAGTATGTACAAGAAAACAAAGAATAGTAAGCAACGTAGATTATGCCTCTTTCAAACAGTACATGGATCCAACTTTTAAAAATTAATTAGTATTTCTAAACACTTTCCATGCAGGCTCCATGGAAAATTCGCTTACCGAATTTACTTATGAACTTGTAAAATACATTTTCGGTTCGGCTTTCCTTTTTGTAATAAACACCTATAATGATAAATTTAAACAATATTTCCACATTATTTGACAAGTTTCAATTCCTGTCGATACTATTCAAGCAAAACTTAAAGCATATCAAACACTTTTTTCTTCTATGATGTTATGACTTAATGAAAGTTATTTTTAGATCCTCTAAAATGTTTATTTATTAAACCTTTTTTCAATCAAATTTTTAAATACATACCAAGGCGGGAACGCAACAACAATCTCGGGGAAACGTTCAATTAGTCATGATTATTGAGTCGTTTAAGAGAAAAGAAGACAACGTTTCATAAATAAATGTGCCAGGGAATTCTCTCAATTTGTTTTGATTTATTTGCATTTATTATTACTCAGTAAATTTATTATTATATTTGTTTTTGTTTTATATGTGCATATATATAAATGTATATTGTTTATTTTAGCTAAGTATCAGGGATGGAAATCTACATATGGTTTTTTAATATTTCATTGAGAAGTATATTTCCTTTTAATAATTTTCTTAAAAACCATTTTCTATGTGTTGTCTTCATGAGGAGTGGATAAGCAGTATAAAAAATAATTTAATATTTTTAATTTTTGCAAGATCATATCGACGCCTCCATTCTATAACGTTCTAAGTGTACTTAGAACGTTTTTAATGTTCTTGCATTTTTAAATTCTACGTTCTCTAACTTAAATACTGTCAAAATTTGGTTAATATGCGCCGATCCGTTCCGAAGTTATAGGGAAAAATCTACTTAGAATACACATATAGTCATATGGCGCGTGAAAATTTTGAGAGCTCATAACTCAAAACACACTTTTTCGACTTAGAATGTTATAGAACGGAGGCGTCGATATGGTCAATGCGCTGAATATTATTATTTAAATTTTTTTAAATTTTCAATAACATTGTAGAGATTTTAACAATACAAGACATCTTGTTTAACCATGTTAAATTCATTTATTTAAAGGAATAACATATGATTATGGCTGTTTACCTGTTTATATTGTAAAAATACATATGTATTTCAATAAAGCAAAAACTATTCCATAAATTTTTCCATCCTTGATACTAACTATAAATTGCCCCATTTTTACATTTTCAGTCTCTCTCACAAATGTGTAGTGCAGAGGTGGGAAAGGGTAATGTTTTTGGGTCTATTAAATTCCAATTTCAATTATATTCTCTACTTAGCTTTTGTTTTAGTTAGTTTTAGTTTTTATTTGAGTCGAAAAGTTCAGTTATTTTATTTAGAATAGGTAGCATAAAGACTTTGAAAGCATATTTTCATTCAAACCAAATGCTTATATAAGTTAACATCTCCGCAATATGCTCTTTTATCTTCTCTTAATACTTAACATTGTTCTCTTTTTTCTTTTTGTATGTATTGGTTCAATATTGTATGCTCCAATTGGTGAGTACAATAATGGATCTTTAAATTAAGTTCATTTACAGTGATCAAAAGACAACATAGATCACTAATACATTGACATAATATTTTAAGAGCGGAGAATAGATTTCAAATGGGGTTGCCGTATTAAATTAAAGATTCATTTTTATTTACTAAATAACAAAGAAACTTTATTTTGACACAAAAAGATTTTTGTAAATAATCGAATGATACCCGTTAATATACATAGTTGTAGTGGCCAAAAGTTGAAATTCAATGCAGTTTGCAATCATCTTTCATTTCCTTTATTTTTATACTTTATATTTTTATATTTTTTATATTTCTGTATTTATACGAGTATTATATGTCTAAGACACGGCAATTTTATAAAACTCTGGTTTGAACATAGTCTAGTCGTTTATTCAAAATTTTTGCACATTGATTGCACGTCTTTCTTTGTACATTCAAGAATTACTATTCAAAGTCTTGAATTGGTAGGAGAGAATAAAAGAAAAACGTACATTGCTTTTATTGTTTAACAATAACAAAATAACAAGAATTTGTTAAAGTAAATTATGCGTGCGCAGAAGCGAGACAAAGTTTAATAAAATTTAAAAAAAGGTCTTCGTCAAGGTAAACTCAAAATATGCAACAGATGTTTTGTTTTCGAAACTTTGCATCTTAATACATTGTACTTAATACTTAATACTTTTTACGGCGGAATTGTGCCGCACGTGATGGTTCATATGGTAGCAGAAGTAGACTTAAAAGTTCTACTTCGTTTTCGGTGTATATTGGTAACGCTGCTGTGATTTTTTATATCACTGAAAATGTGTTTTGACATGTTCTATCCCAATTCATTTTATAAAAAGAATAGCTAAAGATGTATTTACCAGCCTTCTACGTCTTCTTCTAAAAGCGCTACATAGAAACGATGCCGTTACATTAAACTGTACTAGTACCTACCCCGTTCTTAACTATCAATCGTCAGACAACGTATTAGTGCATTTTCCGCACCGTGTGTGTCAATTATGGGTTTATTATTTTCATCTTTGTAGTGTCCAGGGCCCCAAATAATTTAATAAGTAGAGTTATCAAGACAAATATGTCTTACCAAATTGGTAGGATAGACTTGATCATTTTTTTTAACAGGTCTAGAGTCCATATACATATGTAGGTAAATTATACATTTTCTATCTGAAAGCTGGTAAAAGAAAAAAATCGAAAAAACAAAATAAACATCTGTCAAATATAATAAAACGCTATTGGGAAAATAATTCAAACTTAAGAGACCATATAAAAGTATAAAAGCATGTTCTAAACATATTTAATTAATTCCTAAATTTAAAACTTAAAATTTCCTTTTCGTGACTAGATTCCATTTAGTTGGCTATACTTCAAGGTCTGTAAGAATTCTTGTTTTTTCTCTCTTAAAAGCGTGCAAAAGAGTAGAGCCTCTTCTCCACTAAATGTTTATGTATTGGATATTATATTCGTATTACATTTTGTCTGTTTAGGTTAACAACACAGTTTGGGAGCGGGTGCTTAGTCAGACCCGACTAAAAGTGAATTCAGTTAGTTTGTGTAGCTGCTACTTAATGTACTCGTAAGTTAAATAAACGGTGAAACGACGGAATGCATACGAAACTATACGTGTGATATTATATTCTTTTTAAGAAACTAAAAGTGAAAACAACAACCACAAGTTAGAGAGAATAAAAACATATAAAGATATTGTTTGTTGTAATAAAAACAAAAATAAAAACAAAAAAATAAAAAATAAAAAAATAATAAATAAATTGTATACAAACAAGGCGTGAAAAGGGGGAGTTAAGAATAGAATAAAACAAGATAGTATACGGAATTTTATTATACGCACAGTGTATAAATTAAATAAAAAGGCCCCTGCTTATGTCCCACCAAATCTCCTCCTTCACATAGAACGTATCATCTAAACGTCGTCGTCACAATTAGTGTATGCCCCTACTACATACAATCATTCTTAGTTTTTTTTTTTAACACTATATAAGAGAACCATACAAACTTACTATGGGTGTACGAGTATGTATGTATTTGGTTTATCGCTTTTGGTGTTGATGATGAGAGCAACATATGGTTTTCGGTAGTTTAATTGTTGTTGCTGCTGCTGCTATTTTTTATTTAGTTTCATGTGCGAGTACATTCAAACGTTCTGCCCTGGAATATATTGTAACAAGACCTTTGCTTTAATTATAGTTTAAATTACAATACATTTGTTTAGAAATTTTGTGGGTGTTTTAAAATTTATACATACATCCATACATACATATGATGGCAGTGTATGAGGGTTTTGCATGTTTGTAAATTATAAAGAATTTAAACTCCAGTATTGCTTTAAGTGATCTACTACATTGGAAATGTTTTAAATTGTGATTCTATATTAACCCATTTCTAACTGTTATTAGAAATTGTACGTAAAAATCAATTCAATTGATCTCAATGTAGAAGTTATAGCTGTGAAAAGAAGGGTTAAAATATGTCTTCATGTGTAGTTACTATTACTAATATATATACATATGTATTGGTTTGGTATTTATGGTATACAAGTTGATATTGGCAAATCGTTATCTTTGCCAATTTAATATCTTTTGATTTGTTTTCAATACGTTGACATTTCATACCCCTACGCATATAAGCAGCAAATATACAAGTGACCACAAAATCCAATACCAAAACAGTGAAACAATCTATTAAAAATAACAAATAAAATAAACAAAATATAAAAAATTGTGTCATAAAATAAATAAGAAAAATATAAACATTAATTTTTAAATAACAAAAAGTAAAAAACAAAAATTATTATATAATAAGTAATCGTGTCTAAAACAAAAAAATTATATCAATTATTTGATGTATTAAAAAATGCGCCTGCGTGTATTTTCTTTAAACCAAATCGACAAAATAATAGTTTGTTATTGAGAAAAAAAAAAAAAAAATCGCTGCAATTATAGCAATATTATTGAAATAAATCAAAATTTATTTAAATATTTTATTCAATTAATATTTATAGTGCGTGTTTTGCTGTTACTCTCCCTCTCTTCATCGCTACTCTCTCTCTCGCTAAGTGCTGCTGTGAATGCCTGACAACTAGCAATTTCTCTTAACGTTCAGTTACTAGTTTTTTGATTTTTATTTTTCAAACATAAATTGTTTAAAAACAACAAAATTACCTCATCTTTTTCGTGTGTGTTTTTGAATTTTTATTATTTTTTTTTTTATTTTAATTTTTGCCACTCGTTCTCTAAAATATCCAAGCATATGTATGCTGATTTCATTTTTTGTGAATTTTATTTCTGATTTTTTTCTTAAATTTCAAGTTTGTATATGATTATTCGTGATTATTTCTGTGTTCTTTTAATGTTAAAGAAAAAGTAACAAAAAAGAAAAAAAAAATATATAAAATAAAAACAATTGGAACGAGATTTTTATTTTGCAACAATCTTTACAACAGAAGCATATAATTTTGTAAGTCTCTTTTATTATTATTTCTTTTATCTTTATTTTACTAATTTGGAAAATACAAAAAAAAAAAAATAACAACAAAATTTACATAATTACAACAACAATATTACTAAAAAAAATACACCGTAAAATTGTTTACCTCTACTGTATTTTTTATATACGTATGTATATACTATGTACACTGAGCGCCATAAGTGAGTCAACACCCACTATAATATTAAATTTTCTATTATAAAAAATATACTTGTAGCACAACATTAATTGAATTGTTGTTTTTGTTTTAACATTTTATAAGTAATAAATAAACGTTTTTTTTTTTGGAAATTTATTCGACTATTCTCACTTACTTTTCTCGCTATCATAAGAAAATGAATTATTTCAGTGGTGTTTACCCACTTTTGGCGCTCATTGTATATGTGTGTAATCTTTTGTATGGGTCATTTCATGTGTACTTTAGTACACATTTTTTAAACAATTATTATTATTGTTTTTTTTTTATTAAATGAAATGAAATGAGTCATCTTTTTTGATCACTGAATTTAATTTGAATTTTTGCTTACTTATGCGATGATGTAAGATCATAAACAAAATCATTTATAATTAATATTTCAATAGTTTTAATTTGTATGCCAAATTTCGCTATCGAAAATGATATACGAGTGTACTGTATTTCTAAGAATTTATTATAAAGCACGTATACAAGCACGTATAATTTCAAAAAATGCATATGAACAATTTTATGCTTTTTAATATGTGCGATAACACAAGACGATCGTAAAGTAGTCTCTTCATATTGGATTCAATGTTCCAAGGATAATTAAAGATAATTTCGTTTGATTACACACCATTTAAAACGAAATGCGCTTCTGAGAAAATATGTTTTTATAGAATTCAATTCAATTAATAGGTTGTCGACGTGGAATACGGGATTTTTTTAAGGGATGCAACTTTGTAAGTTTTGAGAGCCTAATCTTTATACACAATTTGTACTGAGGTAGTTGTCGCTTGGTTTAGGTACAAAGAACAACATTCAATTGAAACATTTTGAACTTTAATGATTTACTTTAGTTCGGTGAAATTAGTTTTTTAACATTTAACGAGAAAGTATTCCAGCCTCTATTGTAGATTGAGATTAGAAAAATTTATAGCAAATTATAATCTATTATTACAATTAATTTATTAATTAATTATTAATTAATAATTATTAAAATCTATCCTTAGATCGTATTAATTCATGGAAGGTTTAGATGGACACTGGCTAATCTATGTATGTACATATACAAAGTTGGCTATTTATACATTGTAGAGTTACTCGAAATAAAAATATTTTTAACCAATCCCACAATACATTTTCCTAGTCAAGACACCACAGATTGAGTAGTTTTTCCCCCAAAGTTTTGGTTAAGAAAGAATTTTCTTTAGAATATCAAATAAAAAAGTTTTAATTCGGTTTCGTATCACAAAAACTGTTTAAAGTAAAAAATTGTATACTTCTTTTAGCTGTTGAATGTCCCACAAGCTTAAAACTCTTATAAATCATGGAGTTTACAAAATCTCGTCACACATATTAAAGATAAAAACTTTGGTTCATCGTTACATCGTTTTTTTTTTTTTTTCATTTTATTGAATTGCGTTTTGTTTCCATAAGAATTAATTTTACAGAAATAAACTGTGAATATAAGATATTTTGAAAAAAATAGAAAGTTAAAAATATACCTCACACGGTTATTTTTATTTTACCTTCATAAAGTATTTCTTTTTGTATTTTTGAAAATCTTTCTTAAAAATTAAAAATAAAAAAATATTGTAGCGCTAGAATAGCTTTAGATTTGGAGATAAGGAAATAATTTTTTCGCTTTATTGCTTAATTCTTTCAAGTCTTTAATACAAACTGCTCTCATACCTCGAAAAAAAAAATGATGAACATAAAAAGAATATAAGAAAGAATAGGAGAAAAGAACGGATGAAGTTGTTCAACAGAGACTAGCTAAACGAAAACATTAACTTTTTTTATGCGTGTTTATTTTTGTTTTTATTTTCTAAATTTAAACATAAAAAAATCTAAATTCCCATTAGGGTGAACCCCTCATGCTATGACTAGAAATTAAATGTAAGAAATTACAAAATAATGAAAATATGTAACGAAACAAACACTTTTAAAATTTTTCTTTCTTTTCCTAATGTTCGCATGCCTATGCCTTTATTTTAAAAGGAAAATAATATTTTTTTTTTTTAACAAGTAAGGCCAATTGATTACTTTTACTTTTCTCCATGTAACCTAAGGTTACCCCTAATAAGGTAAGCATACATATGTATTGGGGCGTACTTTTACAGTTCTACATATTGTCTTCGTATGTGTGTGCGTGCTTTGGGGTGCATGTGGAGGCGTCATTTATGACCAAAAGTAGAAAACCATATTTTTCTTGTCTTGGCATTACAAGTGTACACATGGAATTGATTGGAATTTCATTTTTTCGTTTTTGTTTCTTTTGTTGTTGCTGGTGTTGTTGTTCACAAAAAGATGTTTTTAAACTATAAATAATCGTATGTATGAGTCTCGAAATTTACAATTTGCTGTGTATGGGCTGTAAACTATTTAGATCAGTCTGGTATTGACAAAAATACAAAACAAGCACTCATTTAGTCATTCATTCATTCAATTTATTGTTTCATTAATAGAAAATTCTATTGAAATTTAAAACTTGTTTATTATTAATAAAAAAATATTGTTTATAGATAAACGTTTATTTTTTGGTCTTGTCACTCCATAAAAAAGTACTTTTTGCTTCATGTCAACTGTTGATACGTTTTAAAATTACGTTTAATATGCATATCACCTATGTATGTATGTATGTATGTAAAGTTTAATCTCTAGCGAGATTTTCTTTTTATAAGCCGCAAAACAAATTTTGCAATTTATTTCAAGGGCCTTTTAAAACGCTAGTTTCAGTTCGTGCAGTGGGAGTACCAATTGAGAATTTTTTCTGTATTGCAATACTTAAAGAGAAGCTTAATATGTAACTAAGTATAGAATTTGAATAGCAATTTTTAATTTGTCACAAATATTTTGTTTACAATATATTTACACACAGGCATATATCGGGTTTTTCATTTAGTGCTTCCCATCTTTAAATTTAAATAAAGCAAAAATGTGCTCGAGATATCAATTTCCGTTTGAAAGACCAATTGATGCGATTATGTGTGGAATATATCATCGTTCAAATGTCCGCCACGGCTTCTCTGGATGGAGCACATTCAAAATGTTCAATTTTCCATGATCCTTGCTCATAAATCATTTTTGAATTTGACCGATGGCATGGGTTATGTTGGCTTTGAAGACCGCAGCGGCAATTTCACATCACATCTACATGAAATTATCATGCCCTCAAATCACTTGTTCAGGTTATCAAATGTGGCATGAGCTGTGTGGCGCGTAGTTCCGTCCTGTTGAAACCACATTTCGTTGGTGTCTAGATTATCCAATACAGGCCTGGCCAACGTCGTTTCTAAAGGAATATGGAATTCAAACACTGACCTAATTCGACAATTTTATTTGTTCACGTTCCCATTCATCCAGAATTAGGGTCACGTTCGCATTTTTAATAAAAATTAGGATCAGTTTTCAACTGCTTTAGATCCCATTAACAAGCACTCGTGGTATACTTTTAATTCCTGGGTCAGTTGAATTTTGTATTAGTGCAGGTTCACGCCATGATATAAAATTCGCCAAATTGTAGTCTACGAAAGTCCGAGTTTTTGTGAGAAACATGATATCGACTGCCTCGAATTCTCCTGCCACTCACTTGTGTTTAGTCGACGTATAGGTATTGGTCGGTCGTTTACTGAACCAGTGGTCTTGAAGTTTCCACCACATTGTGAATAGTTGTCTCGGTAGGACAATTATGGCGATCGTAAAATAGGTGAAGCGTACAAAACACTCATTTTGATAAAACAACTTTATTATTTACACGGGTTGTTGAATGCTATATCTGTCCATAGTGGTTTGGCAATACAGACTGAATTAACGACAACAGATTTGACAGATTTAGCTTCAACAAGATGGCCGTTGCCAACTGTTATAGTTTGGAAATCCCTATTGGAAAACCCGATATACATAATTCTTAATTAGTAAATTAATTTCCTGCGCACATAACTTAACATTCGTTCTTTTAGTTGCGACTGTATCTTTCTTCAATATATAAGAGATAGGGAAGCCATGACCAGAGCCCGAAAGTTTCTATTAAAATTTTTCATCAATAGAACGATCCCCCTTTTTCTTTTCCTATTGTCCGTGCCCGGCATTTGGGCGCTTTAGAATTGAAATAGAAATTCTTGGGCAACGGGTTGTTAATAAAACTTTACAATAGTTCAGTAAAATTAACTAAAAACGATGCATAAAAATGCGTTCAGATTTATTGGCCATAAAAAGTCGAAATACGAAATGAAATTAAAGTTTTTGTTTATTTTTGTTAATACAAAACAGTTCTTTTTTTTTTCCTTTCTTTCTTACTCTGTTACGCAGTTCACTATACATAGTTCGTTACAAATTGTAAAAATAAGCAGACGAGAAATATAATATTACGTATGGGAAAGCAAGAGAGAGACAGATTTTAATGCAACAATACAATTAACTGAAATCAATCAAAGTAAAACGCCTTTTTAGCCCTCTTCTTTTCCCTTATTATCCTAGACTTATTAGGTCTATTATTCTATTATCGCACTGTTTATTTGTTGCCATCCGCACTCGACACTGCTTTCTTTGCTTTTTCTCATCACCATCATCTTCTTTCGTATTGTGTGACAGACTCTGATTGTCATTTTACTTAACATTTATACCACTTTGCGGTCGTTAAGTTTGTGTGTGAGTAAGAAGTGGATAAAAGAAGGGTTAGTAGTACTCTACTACTTATTAGAAAATGTGTGTGTGTGTATTATATAGGCTTAATAAGGATGTCGTCTGATGTTTATCACAGCGTCAGCCTACTTTTAATTTGACTTATTGTACAGTTTGTTTACTTCTTTCCTTTTGTGTATGTGTGCAGAGCATTTCCTTTTTTAATTGAAATCTCATATTTGGTTATTTCTCTTTGTCTCTCCCATTTTTTATTTGCAAACATTTTGTGCTATTGTTGTTATTGTTATGTTTCTTATATTTTTTTATTTTGTTGGAGTTTATTTTAGTGAATTTATTTAGTCATACTCATATTACACATGAAGTGACAACAATAACTAAGTACATTAAGAAACCACACAGTTACAGTTATAGTTACGGCAAATATGCTCTTTACATGTGCATACACGTATTATATACATACATATGTATATGGATAACGCTGTAAACATCTAACAATACTTTCTCTCTTATGCACACTCACCAATTTTCACACAGAAATTCGAATTCGTTTTTGACTGTGTGAGTGCCTGTTTGTTTACATTTTGACTACACGTGTGTGTGTGTTTGTTTTATTTGTACAAATCATTTATCAGTGTGCTTGATCAAATTATTTTTACATTATCTCTTTTATTAATTATAAGATATTATTCTCTTAATCAATAGAGTTTCTTTTTGGATATCAAATTAATTTACTTTTATTGTTTACTTTGCAAATGTTTGAAAATTTTTTTGTCAAGACATAAAACTTTTGTTCTGTTTTTTTTTTTTTTTTGGAACAAAACAAACAGTTGACATAAAATTAAAATACTATATAAAATAGTCTAGTAGGTAGTGTGTTGTCTTATTAGACATGAGGATTCTGTCTAAATCCCATGTCAAACATCTTCATTAAAACAAAATATAAAAAAAATAAATCTTCGGCGACTTTCTCCTAGCAGATTTTAGCAAAAACTCTGAGAGTAAATAAAATTGCCATGAAAACTTTCTCAAAAATCTGTCGTTCGAAATCGACTTTAAACTGTAGGTCCTGACACTCTTGTATGAAATTAAGTGGTGTGAGAAGCTAAGTCGTAATCCTGACTGAAGGGTTGCAATGACCTATTATTTACGGATCCTTTGAATACAGTTCTTTAATTCTTGAAGTTAATTAGAATTAAAAAAATGTCAAAGCCATTGACATTGTCTGAAAGTGAAATCTTTGCCAAAAAAAAGTCTTATGGAAGCCAAAATTCTAAATTATTGGATTATTTTGATAAATTTTGTTGGAGATTTATTAAAAATTTTTGGAAATAAAAATAGTAATTATGTATATACATACATATGCATCAATTGCACTTAGGGTTGTCAGATTCCGATCGCAAAAAGCTGGACATTGGGTTTTAAAAAGCTGGACAGAACAAAGAAAAGCTGAACATAAAAAATACTGAGAAAATGTTAATTTTGGTTTTGTGTAAATAATTTTTATTAAAATACATATAATTTTTATTTAAGTATAACAAATGTACAATCAGTGTTGGCTAACATGATTTGACAAAGTTAACATGAAAATTATTGCCCAAGTTATTGCAGTGTACTAAAAAATTTCTATTTAGCTGGACAAATTAAATTTTAGCTGGACAAGCATCAAATAGCTGGACAATCCAGCCAAGTCCAGCCAGGCTGGCAACCCTAATTGCACTGTACAATTTTACGAGCCTATATTGTCTCGTAAATTGCAGTTATGTACAAACTTATCTTATATTCTTGAGATTTCATTTCCGAGAGTGCAAAAATGCACACAGTTAATGAGACTTTTATACATTGCTATGAGGACCCTTAATAAGTATATTCAACATTACACAAAGAATGCTTTATTTATTAAATAAATTTTTTCTTTTTATAAAAATTAAAAGAAAAAAAAAAAAACAGCATTAATAAATTGCATGTATTTATTTAGTGAAGATAATTTTAAAAAGGAATGCAAAAAATCAACAGTAATACTATTAATAATTTTATAAAACAAGATAAGAGCAAAAAAAAAGAAATAAATAAATAAATAAACAAGACGAATAAGTCATAAATTGCATTTTATAATGATTGACGTACGCGAGAACGGATGGACGCACAAGGGCCTATTTTATTAATGTGTCACTCACTTAAACACTCTTATTGTCTGAGAGTCAATCACCAATCTTACAGTTGCGGACATATAATTAATTCATTGTAAATAAATAAATTTTAAGTGGGCAAAAAAAAAATGCTTTGGGTGTGGTAACACAGACTATAAGATGTATAAGAATCTAGTTGTTGTTTTAGTCACATACTGCTGAGATATTCAGTTTTGACCTGAAGAAGAACGAAATTGAGACAACAAGAAACCTATAAAAGTTGGTTTAGAACAGGGGTTACCAATTTTTTTTTGGTTGTGTATTAGTGAGTAAGAGAGAGAAAATAAGTTGAGAGCTTACTGTCATAGATAAATGTTAGTAATGTACCCTATTTTGATTTTTATTTCATCAACATACACAAAGTTATACATTTTTGACTTAATAATTAGGTAATGTTTTTTATATATATATACTACTAATACAATACTAATTTTGGATCATAAATTTCCTCCCCTGCTAATAACCAACCTTTTAATTTTTCCAAAATATTGCTTTATGTCTATAAAAAAGTTGTTCTCTTTCCATATCACCTAAATTATTAACTTGACTATTAAAACAATCAAAATGTGTTTTAAGAACATATCGTTGGTCTCATGTAGAAAGGCCCTAACTCGTCTTTTGATAAAATCGCCTTAAATTTTGTGAGGAGGTGTATTTATGTTAAATGCATTGGAATCACAAAAAAAGTCAATTTCGAAAAAAGTGTGAGTTTGGGCCTTTCTACATGAGACCAACGATATAAAACTTTGAATTTTAAAAACAAGGATATTTTAACATCAAATATATTTTTTGAGTGTAAACCTAAAGAAAAAATAACATAGCATCCGCTGACATGTGTGCTTGTCGCAGTCTGATCGACGACTAAATAAAAGAGCATAAGCAATGTGTGTGAATTCGCTCTGCACAATTGTGCTATGAAATGGTAATCCCTAGTTTAGAATTCAATGTTATGTCCACAACTGTAAAATGTTAACTTTTCTAAAAAATTCAAATAAAAGCAATAATATTAATTTATTTAAAGGGGAGAGCAGAGTAATCCAATTCATTTTTCATTTTTTTGCATAATTCATTATGAATTCAACAATTGAAGAATGAATATGAATGAATTCTTCAGAGTAATTCATTAATCATTCATTAGGGGCGGCAATCAAACAATATAGAAACATTGTTTAATTTTTAAATATTTATTAATATTATTGTTGTTGCTGTTAGAGGTACTGTGACCAAATTGTTTTGCCCTCTAACTATATATGGTTTCTAAATAATTTCTCTTCCGAACCTGTTGACCTGACGAAATGCAGAATGCTCTTCGATTAGTACTCCGGTGTTTTGTTCGGAAGTGTATTAATATTGTCCAGTTTTGCAGTATATATTCTGTGTTGTTGTGGAAAACTGATGATATTAATAAAAAAAAATTGGTGACGTTTATTTGTTTCCATCAAGCATACTTTCCTCAGATGTATTCATGATTTTGATATCCATTTTTAAGGATTTCTTCATCACGAGCTTCTTCCAATTGTAAATATAGTCAATTGATTCCATACGACTGTATAAATATAGTTAATCTTTTTATTTTCTTAAGATTTCCTTTGCATATGCATGTATGTATGTATGTTTTCTTAAAACTGTGTGAGAATATAAAGAATGTTGTGTATTCTCCGTTAAATGTTCTCTTGATACTGAACACTTTTCTTTTATGGTTGAATACTATGTTGTTTTTCCTTTAATTTTTCTAAAGATGTTGTTGACATGAGTATGTTGTTGTAACCTGCCGTTGCTGCTGCTGCTATTTCTTTATATATTTTCCAATTTTATTTTTTCTTTTTTGGTTTGGAACGTGTGGGCCACACCACAATTGGTTGTATCACCATGTGGCGCATTATAGTCGATGACTGACTGACTGAATTAAATCTGAAAACAAAATTGTAAAAAAGAAAAACTGAAAAAAAAAGAAAAAAAACTCATTTGGCTCCCGACAGTCGGGCACCTTTACATACTCTGGCAACGCTATGGCATTAGTACGAGTATTAGCAACAACAACAACAACAGCTACAATTACAAGATGACTTACACCAACAGCACTTGTTACCAAGTCAATAATATATACATATATATATCTACTTATACATTTACAACTTTGTTTTTATGGCGAAAATTCATTTGAGTATTGCCATACGCATAAAAAATCATCTATTACAACAGCTATAACAACAACAGTAACAGAGACAGTAAATGACAATAACGGTAGCGTTATTTACATTTACGTTACGTTAGACAAATTAACAAGTTTTCAATATGTATGTATGTACATACATACAATAGAATTTATGCCGTATTATCAGAAAACCAATAATAAAATATAATTTGTATTTTTTAAGCCTTTTATATACATACATATATATATATGTATATTCAATCGAATACAAAATTAACTATAAACTTAAATTAGTTACATATATTCAGAAAAAACATGTTCTGTTTAGCTAAATTAAATTATTGTCTTACCATTTTGATCATTCTATTTATATTCAGTTTGTTTTGTGTATTTAAAACACAGCTTAAAAGATTTTTAATATATATTATTTACATAATTTTAATTGATATTTTAGAATACAAAATAATTTTGTAAAAAAAAATTAAGGTTGATAGAGATATAATGGTGTGAAGAGAAGTCGCTGTGTTGATGTATAGGCGTTGACACTAATACTTAATATCTTTCTCATAGACGAATATAAAAAAGATCCAAGTCATCGACCAAAACTGCCAGTCATACTCCGAAATAGTGCAAGTAATCAACCAAAAAATGAAAGTCATCATTCAAAAATGCAAGTCATAGACCAAAAAATGTATGCCATCGCCTAAAAAATATGCAGATCACCGTCCACAAATATGCAAGTCATCGTGTACAAAAATATGCAAGTCATCGTGCAAAAACTGCAGGTCATCGACCGAAACATACAAGTCATCGACAAAAAAAATGAGAGTCATTGTCCAAAAAATGCAAGTCATTGTACAAAAATATACAAATCATCGACCAAAAAATACAAGTCATCTTCCAAAAATATGCAAGTCATTGCCCAAAAACAGCAAGTCATCACCAAAAAAAGCAAGTCATCCTACAAAAAATGCAAGTTATCAACCAAAAAAATGCAAGTCACTTACCAAAGGAATGCAACTTGCGAAAAATATGAAATTTTATTGGTTCTTTTATATATACATATATGCATATTAACTCAATGAGAATTATTAAAATTTTTAAGTTTATAAGATATAGAACTTTTTTGCTCATATAAAAAAGTTAGCTTCGTAGCCTATATCTTCGGTCCCAAGTCAAGTTCGACCGAAAGGAAACCTGGTTTGGAATCCTTGATACCATGTCTATCCAGCCCACTAGATCCACTTCCCCCCACAAGTCCATTTTTTTAATCGATTTATGTAGAGCACTTTTTGTTTTTGACAAAAAGTTAGCTTCGTCGCTTATATCTCCGGTCCCAATTAACACACGACCGTAAGGAAGCCTGTTTTGGAATCCTTGATACCATGTCTAACCAACCCACTAGATCCACTTCCCCTACATGTCCATTTTTATCCGATTTTGATCGATTTATGTAGAGCACTTTTTGTTTTTGACAAAAAATTAGCATCGTCGCCTATATCTCCGGTCCCAATTAACGCACGACCATAAGGAAACCTATTTTGGAATGCTTGATACCATGGCTAACCAGCCCACTTGGTCCGAGACTAGGTCTACTTCTCCCACAAGTCCATTTTTTTTTTATTAGATTTAGCCCCACTTATACAGAACAGTAATGTTGTTTAATCAGAATTTGAAGGAGTTTTTATGTTCGTCCACCGTTACGCAACGATCGCTACACATCTGTATGCATATTGTGGAAGGGAATCCCGCTCTATGAATTCAATTAATAAACACCACCGTTTTCAAAAAAGTAAAAGCCTATTATGTTCAATTAAACGACAATTATTTCTCTCTAATGGATAGCATGTTTAATGAGTACTCATTTAACTGAGCTGAAATACGAAATTAGTTTTTCGTGTTTTCGGAAATCTTAGCTGCAATAGAATTTCGCAACAATAACGCTTTCATTTTAATGTAGCGTTGTATTGAAACCATTGTATATTACATTCACATTTACGAAAAAAAATATGATTCATTATTTTTTGTAACACCCTGTTATTTTCATTATTGTGGAATCCCATACTAAGTTGCTTTGTAAAAGAATAGAATCAGCAATTTAGCGTTATTATGACTAATAATGTCTCATCGTTAAATAATACACGAGTACAATAAATATGTTAAAGCTAAAAATAACTTCCGATTGCTATACATACGTTAAAAAGACCAACAACAACACGTAGTTGCTGTTATCGTTCAGGAACTATAATTTTCAGAATTTCAGTAAAATTCATATGTACATACATACATACATATAATAATACATGAATACGTATAAAAATACAAAGAATATCGTTGTGTGTTGAAATAATAATAAAAGTAACATTTTTTTAATTATGTTTTTAACATATTTTAATTTGTACTTACGCACCTTCAACTAAATAGTTTTTGTCAACAAAAACACAATAAAAATAAAATAAAATAAATTTTCTCTTTTGTAACGTAATTTTCGTAGAATAAAGAAGAAATCCCTTTTTAATTGTTATTTTTTTTTTAATTAAAAAGAAAGCATAAAAAACAAAAGTAAAGAAACGTATTGCCACACTTCCGTTGGTCATCATCATATAATATAAATATTTAAAAATAAAATTGTTTTCTTTTTTCTTTTTAAATAAGAACCACCGATGGATGAATCATCCCAAATGACCATTATAATGTTTTTAATCTGGCCAATTGTTTACAGACAAAACAGATACACATACAAAATACATTCAAATTGTTTTGTTGTTTATTCATTCATACATGCATACATGCATACATACATACATACATACATACATACTCCTAGCAGATCAGCATCATCTTTGATCTGCCACCAAGACAAGATCATGATGATGATGCTAATCATCATTATCATTATTATCAGATTTGTATGTGGCAGTAAATTTATCTTTTACTCATTTTCATACGAAATTGGATTGGGTGAAGGTGAGGCCATAGAAAGAAAATTGTAAATTTCGCATCATATGCCATCATCATCATCATTGGCTTTGGGAAGAGAAATTGTAAAAAAACAGAAAAATTGGCAAATGTTTTCAACCAAATGTTCGTTTCTTTATTTATTATTATTTATTTTATTATTTTTCTTTCACTCTTCTATTTATTTATTAAAATGTGATAAAAATATGAAAAGAGTGCTTTTAAATTCTTAATTTAAGTTAAAGTTAATACATACGTATTGGCCTCAATCGAATTTTGTTCGGCTAGCATAATTAGTAGAATTTTGGAGTATTTCTTTTTTTTATTAAATTCAACTCTTGAAATAGGAACAAGACAACTTTGGAAAATATAGCACATATGTATGTATGTATGCCTCGTAGTATATTGAAATATGTTTAATTGCATTAAATAGAATTTGCAAAAGCTTTTTGATTAACCAAGCAAATGTTTAAAATGTTTAAAACCAAAATATATATCTTTTATACAAAATAATAAATTACACAAACTTCTGCTATAGTTACGGTGACCATTATTTCCATGAGAAAAAAGCGGACAAATATATAAAATTGAAAAATAAAAAGAAATTCATTTCTTATAATTAATATTTTATATAAAGATTTTTAAATACAGACATAAATAGTTACAAATAATATACACAAACTTAAATTTATACATATGGATATACATATGTACTTATGTGTATAAATTTACTTCTGATATTTCTCTACAGAATGTATTTTTTTAAAGTATTGGGCTTGTTAGATAAAAATGTTTTAAATTCCGAACAGTCCATTTCAAAATTGCATTTTATGGTCAAAAGAGATTCTAAAATTTCTAGTCCCATTTGGGATTTTTCGAAAGACCAAATATTGTTAGATATTGAAAAAACTCTTTCTGTTGGTGTGTTAGACGCTGGCAAAGGAGATGAAAAATCTACTAATTTCAGGATGTTTTTATAAAGAATATTTTTTTCGTTTCGATTTCGTTTTCAATTCATTTTTTTCTTGATTTAATACTGATTGTTTCCATATTTCTATTTGTTCAGCATTTGCATAATTTTTTAAATTTTTGCATAATTTTGCATAATATATAAAATTCTCGTGTCACGGTGTTGGTGGTTAAACTCCTCCGAAATGGATCGACCGATTTTAATGAAATTTTGTATGCATATCGGGTAGGTCTGAGAATCGGACAACATCTATTTTTCATATCCCTAAATGTTCAGAGGGCGTGGCAAATCGTTAAAATTGAATATTTAAACACATATTGATCGTAGACGAATAAAATTTGGTGGGTAAGTTCGCAGAGTCGATATCGACAATCCCACCAAAAATGGGCGTGACAACCCTCTCCCTTCAAGTGATACCTATAACTCTTAAACTACTGAACCGATTTTATCCATTCTTTTTTTGTTCGAAAGCTTATCAGCGATATAGCAAAAAGTAGGCGTGGCAAACCTTTAAAATTGAATATTTAGGGACATAGTGATCGTAGACGAATGCAATTTGGTGGGTAAGTTCGTAGAGTCTATATCGACAAACTCACCAAAAATGGGCGTGACAACGCTCCCCCTTTAAAAGATACAAAGATAAAAGATAAGTCGGCTAATTCGATGGTTTATAACTACATATGATATAACATGTATATAATAGGTATGTCTGTTAGTTTTTGTTTTGGATTCGGACCTCTTATTGTTATTCTTTGTATGCCTCACCTAAATAACGCACCGACTTCGATTAAATTTTGAACTAGATAGATAGATTCACACACTTATAGTATGTTAGTTATTTTTATATAACTGTTTTATGCAGCGTATTACAATAAATATATAATGTGACCTCTTTTGGGCAATAAAAAAATCAATTTTGGGCGGAATGAAGTTCGCCGGGTCAGCTAGTTTTATATATTAGATTAATCATATTTATTTATATAGTCTTGGATGTTATATCTTTCAACAAAAAGTAATTCTGATCTTCTTAATACCCATGTATAAACTTCATGCGGTCGCAAAAGGGTTAATAAATATGATTACGAAAGTGTTTTTCGAATACCTCTGATAACATAATTTTTTGTTCCTTCTCGGAATGTGTATTTTCAATTCAAATGAAAACATTTGTGAGAAATTAGAAATTGTTTGAAGTGTTCCCAGTGAAAATGTGTTCAATTTTCTTTTCTTTTTCTCTTATCTGTTTTCGCTCGTACTTTTCTAATGCATTTGTTTTCTATTAAAAATATTATTTTTTATTTTAATTTAGTACAACATATTTTATTAAAAAAAACACACACACACTAAGCTTAGATACATACACACACACACATAAAGATTTTATTGTCTCCTAGTCAGTTAGTCGCCTACTTTTTAAGTTTTTCTTTTTCCATCTTTTATACTTTCTTTTATTTGATTTTCTATTTTATGCACTCACTCACACTTATGTACAAAAAATAAATGAATTGTTTATATCATCGAAGATGTTTATGTCAATCAGCATGACTTCTTTGGCGATACTCACTCTTCTCCTCATAGTTATTGTTTTTATTGTTGAAGTTAATGTTGTTGTTGTTGCCTCTAGTTTACTAATTAAGGATTTGTACCGCATTCTTTTGTTGTTATTCTTATATTTATTATATTGCTTTTTTTTTTTGTTTGTTTACTTGTTTGTCTATCTGTTTGTTGGGTTTGTTAGTGGTTTTTTGTTACTGCGTTTGAGGTAACAATAACTACGATAACTACTACAAAAAAAAAAAAAAGAAGAAATAATACAAACTCATAGAAATTGCTGATGCACATGTATAGTTGGTGCGTATACCTATATTATACCCAGTAAACAAATGTTTTTTTCTTTAACTTTGAGAAGAGAAAATCATAATTATGAATTCATTTCGATTAGTTCTTGCAGGGTGTTTGGAAATTTAAATTTAAAAACCCGGGAATTTTATTCAAAAAAGTTCATGAGTGCTGTTTAAAAGCCAAAAACGTCCAAATGACAAATTTTTATCCTCATTAACCCGTATGTACATACATAACTGGTCATTACAACCCTTCAGTCAGGATTACGACCTAGCTTCCCACACCACTTATGTTGTGTGCGTTAATTTTTTATACATGAGTGGCGGGACCTACAGTTTAAAGTCGACTCCGAACGACAGTTTTTTGAGAAGCTTTTCATGGCAATTTTATTTACTCTCATAGTTTTTGCCAGAAATCTGCTGAGAGAAAGTCGCCGAAGAAATATTTTCATATTTTCGTTTTGATGTCTGACCTGGGATTCGAACTCGGGCCTTCAGTCTAATAAGCCAACACACTACCTACTAGACTACGGCGACTTCAATTAACCCGTTTGTGCCCAACTTTTTTTTCTCGTAAAAACATGGATTTTTTGTATTTATTGGAATCTATATGGTATAAAAAATAATTTTTTTTTAATAAAATACTAACAATTTTACCATTTTGGAAATATTCAGCGCCCCAATTTTTAGGCACTGAGCACCGCCAGCCACGAAATACCAATCAATATCTTACCGTTTTAAAAATGGCACGATAAGCACATATGGGTTAATGCTTCACTTACAATGGCGATGCTGTCAACTCAAATTTAAGTTTGTGTTTAACAAACTTCTTGCAAATAAACTCTCAACGCATTTACTCAAAAATGATCGTTGGTCTTGAAAAAATCTTAGAGCACAACCATACCATTACCAGTCAACTAATATCATGTACTTCTATTTAAGAGTTACATGGATCCATCTAACCCCAACCCCTTTTGTATTGACGATCTAACCATTGCACCAACAATATTGCATGTTGTGCACATGCAATGCTGATGAAGATGACAATGGTAATGGTAAGTAATAGTGCGGTAGGGGAGAGATGGTAATGTACCACATTCTTGCACTTATTTGGTAGCAAGGCCACATTCTGGTTTCCTATTCGTTGTTTTATTTTTATGTCTCCATCCACACAAAAAGAATCACACTCTTCTAAATATACCCGATGTTTTCCATGTATTCACTTTTTTATCTTTTGCCATTTTAATATCTTTACAATATTATTTATTTTATTGTAGTTTTTTTTTTTATATAAAAAGTAAATTATAAATATTTTACTGTTATTTGTTGTATTTTATATGTGTATCCACTATGTAAGCATAAAAAGAAATTATTTTTTTTTATTGGAAATGCCATTACAAATGGAAAAACAATTTCTAAAGGCAAATTGTTCAGAAGATATCAGTTAAGCCGCTCTTGCGGAAGAGCCTATCTAAACAATAGGTTTGAGTAACATGAGCCATCAGGATGTTATATGTGACCCTTTGTCTATTTTATATCCTATTTTTCTAATATGTAGACAGTTTCAGCGCTCGCTATCTCGTGTTGTGTATCGTTATAAGATTTTACCAAAAAAAAAAAAAAATTAAAATTTTATGATTGGTTAACAAAACGAAATTATAGCATTCAATTTTGTTAAAAAAAATTGTTGGATTTCTTTTTGCTGTGCCTTAAAACAATTTAAGTCCCTTCTTTAACAATTAATTTAACTTTTTGCATACACTTTTGTAGTGAATGTAATTAAATGCAACTATCTCAGGCTTTTCAGAGAAAATATGAATTTCCATTCCATTAAAATCTTTATGTGAAAATGTGAAAATGTTTTCTAACTTATACGACTACTTCATACTGCGGGTAAAGGGAAAAAAAGAAGATTTTATATCAAATTTGCGGTTTGAAAACTCAATTTGAACAATTAGTATGCAAAGTTTAATAACTAGTCAACCAACAAACCCACCCATCCATCCATCGATCCGTCCATCAAATGTCTAGAAAGTTCAGCTACTGTTTATTATATTTGATTTTCACTTTTGCGGTTCAAAAAACTAGAAATTCAATATAAAAATTAATTTATTTTTTTACTTTTTATGTGATTTTTTTTTTTTTTTTATTTTTATTATTAATTATTACTACTAAATATGTTTACTAATATTTCTTTTTGTTTTTAATTTCAGACGAAGAAACCACATCCATTTTTTTATATACATACACAAACCAAACTTCTACAACGAACGACGAATGCTTTATAGCATTTGGTATTGATTAAAAAAAAAACAGATTTTATGTTTAAAAATATTTTTTTACCTTTGGATTTCCCTTAAAAAAGACCGAACATTAGAAACTTACTGCTGAATTATAAAAAAAAGGTAAGAACTTAAAGAAATATAATCACTCTAATATTTGTTTACAAATGAATTCAAGAGTTAGTTTTTACGTCTCATAGATTAAATGTGTAGAATTTTCAATTATTATCAAATTAATAGGCCTACAATTCAAAAAGGGATAAAATAGTACTTATTTTATTAAAACTTCAGTTTACAAACCCTCTTTTCGTCTTTTGAATAAAAAATTTATTCATTATTATTAAAATTATTATTCATTTATTATTACTTTGTTTGGTATTGCTCTGAAAAATAAACTATTAATTGAGGTTCCTTTTTTTTTGTAAATTTTGAACGTCCAGAAAGGTGCCCACTCCAGGAACATGAATACTTTTTTAAAAACGTAAACAAGAGTTGAAATCCCGAAAATTCAATTTTCAAAGAATATTTTTATTTATATTAACCCTTATCACGTTATTTGCTATATGGGTGAATAAGTTTATAAATTTTGCGATTCCTGCATAAAACTCATCACCTCTTTGTTTTGCCTTAATTTACTAAAAACCCAATCGAAAACATGAACACCCTTTTCAAAAATTAGTTCTCGTTCTGCGAGTGGTATACCACTTGCCTCGGTCAAGTTGACCATTGCGCGGAAATTCTTTCGGGACGCCAACCTATCCTGGGTCAATGAGGAGTCCTGCTCCACCGCTAGGCTCACCTGGCCCTTGATGGATAAAAGGCGTACCAACCAATTACTTGGTCTTGGTCGTGACGTCATCTCGACTACAGTAGCCGTGCTTACGGGTCATTGCGTCATGGGTAGACACGCGGAAAGAACGAGGCTCCCTTTTAACGACTTCTGCCGTGGATGCAGGTCCTCTGAGGAAGAGGAGACTGTTATTCACTTTCTTTGTCAGTGCCCGTCTCCTGCTAGGTGTAGATATAGGTTATTTGGCTCCCCATTCCTTGTTAGCTTAACGGAGCTATCATCCATTGATATCAAGGATATAGCTTCGTTCATCAAACTTTCTGGCTGGTTTTCCAGTGCGGGGTAGTCGTGCTTCCGTTGTGCAGCCCTTGCGCTGACCAACTTCTTCCTTTTCCCTGATTCTGGTGGAACTTGGTCAGTGCAGGGACTGCGTTCACCCGTGGCATCACAACGTGCCGCTATGCGTGCTCAAGTGAGCTTTGTGACATCAGAGCTACCACTCCGACCTAACCTAACCTATCTGCGAGTTCACTGTAATATATTATGCATTGAATATATTACAATCAAAATATTGGGACAAGCTAGGAATTATAGAATAAATGCTGGAACAGATGCTGCTGGTATTACTAAGGGACCTTATGGTAACAAGTACGCTATGTTTTTTAGGGCTACTGCTAATCGATCATAATCAGAAGATTTCAAACATTTCTAAATAAGATAAAGAGATATTATATTTTCAGACTTTCCTAGCTGCAAGGACTCATAGGTACTGAAATAATCTAATCATTGATAAGCTAGTTACCCGTTTTCCTGTTTCGGATATCGATCACTTTATTGCTGTTCGATATGTATACATAGAACAGATAAGATAGTCTAGATCTCATAAGACAATTATTTACAGACGAATAAGCATTGTAGTGTGAGTGATTATTGGTCGTTGTTTAGTTGGAAGAAATGCTAAAATTATAGATCAGAATGAGAGACACTTTCTCTGTCAGGATATTGCATAGTCAAGAAAAACCAGTGTCAACGACGGCAGAGGACTTATTTAATAATATTTTTTTTAGGTTATAGACCTTCTATATAGACCTCTTTTGTATTCATTAGGTCTTTTTGTAGGTTCACGCTTGGTTGAGGTTACACTATCTTTGCGTGTACTTGTATTCTGCAAAGTCCAGATTACATCTATCATAGTTATACTAATATTTGGAGCCGATCGGAAAAATAAGCTTACCATCTTCCTCCTATCCGTCGTCTTTCACTTGTATAA
The DNA here is from genome assembly GCA_927399465.1 of Sarcophaga caerulescens. Lineage (NCBI taxonomy): Eukaryota > Metazoa > Arthropoda > Insecta > Diptera > Sarcophagidae > Sarcophaga > Sarcophaga caerulescens. The sequence goes on along the minus strand of OV656867.1, from coordinate 68,072,376 downwards.
ACCATTGCTACTTTTAGCGTACGCCAAAAGTTATTGGAAGTTTCCCACTATGATCAGTGACTGACAATTATTGCATTAAAAGCCATATTGCTTAATGAATCAGTGAATTGTTGGAATTGAGACTATTATTCTCAAAACACTTGTCAAGTTTCAACACATCTGTTCGATCGTCGATTTGCTGTCGCCTTCGCCTTCGCCTATTGCTTTTTAAATAAATCATTTTAAAAAAGATTAGAAATACAAATACAAGGGAATAGTTTCAATACAATTTGGAAATTCTAAGTAAATTATTTCTTTAATAGAAAAGTTAAAAAACCAAATGTAAACGTTACTTTGTAGAAATTGTCATAAAGTTATGGTTTTATTGTTTTTTTTTAATATTTTAACAAATTAAAATCTGTTAAAATATTTGGCTTACAACGAAATATTTATATTGACCCTATTTGCTTGGGAAAAGTTTTTGCAACTTTTCATTTGACAAGAGAATCTTCATCTATTTCAAGCAAAAACTCAAACAAAATGGGAGAAATAAAGTAATATAAGATAAAAAAACAGAAATGAAAAGATGTGATTCAAACATTTATCAAAGATTAATAAAAAAAAAAACTCTCATAAAGAATCAACCATAAAATCTCAATTGGCGCGTCAAAGTGGCGCCAAACAGCCATTTTGTTTTGCTATGTAATTCAGTAAATAATCTTGCATCCGCGGATGTATGTTTAACCACTTTTTTATTTTCATTCCATTTTTCTTTAAAGGATATATTATGTGGATGTATGTATGTATATAACATTATGTTTATATGTATGTATGTATGTACATGGTTGACATTTACAAAATGGGAAAAAGGACGAAATAAGAAACCAATAATAGAATAATGTTAAGCGCCATTTTGGAGACTTTAAAACAAAAATAACAAAATGAATAATCATAAGAAGAATCTATTTTTATTATATAAACTTTTTTTTATTTACAAATGTGTGTGTGAGTGGATGGATGCCTGTGTGAAAAATATATTATAAATAATTAAAAAAAAATTACTCATTATTTATTGGCACGTTTGATTTATTAGAATATAAACTTGATTTAGTTACAATATAACATTACCAAATACTTTCCATTGTTCTCTGTTTCTCGCCAAGTACATTAACTTGGGGGGTTTCATATCATAATTGCATGGTCTATACATATCTTTTCCAAAGTATGCCCGATCTATACATACTATTTTCTTCTCTTTAACTTCGAAGTAGCGTGTCTCTGCTGACGTATCCCCATAGCTTTTCAATGAATACAGGTATTCCCCGACTTACGACCGAGATAGGTTCCTGGTCATCGGTCGTAAGTCGATTAATTCGTAAGTCGAATTTCATATAAAAAAAATTTAAGAAAAAAATTACATACTGTACTACTAACTTTGAGGGTCAGGAGAAATGAAACTACCCAAAATTTATATTTATACATATTTACTTATATATATAAAATTTATATTTTAGGAATTCCCCGCAACTACATATTTGTCTTCTTTAAGTATTTTCAATGAAAAAAATTAGAAAAAAAAAAAATGGTCGTAAGTGCGAATAGTCGTAAGTCGAACGGTCGTTAGTCGGGGACTACCTGTATTGCCATTGGCCACCAAATTCTTGAAATATTTTCGCAAACATCTATTAACAAATAGAATAGATTTGATGCCCAATTGAATTTTCCTAGATTTCAATATCCTATTTAAGCATGTCAAAGATGTGCGTGCTATACCTATGCTACAGTTTATATCAGCTAATGTGCCTTCATCGCTTATAATTCTATTTGCGAGATTGTATTTAAAAGTGTCTACATTTGCCAAATATCTCTGAAACAATTTCTATACTGGCGGTATTAAATACAATGTCCAGAAAAATACAAGCGTTTACGTTTCGGAAGCTTCATTTAACTCTTCTTCGCGAACCTCCTGCATAGTGGTGTAGTGATAACAGTCTTGTTAGGAATACTTTTGGTATTTGAAGGTATACAAATTAGAGATGAGGGATATTTTCAAAACTGTGATTTAATCACGGTGATTGATAATTCACTGGTAACTACAGTGATTGAAATTGCCAAATAACAGTTACTAATAATGTCGTTCTTTCAAAATTGTTACATACTCATATTTATTTCATTTTATTTTGAGCGAGGCAGAATTACTACTAGATGATGCTGATTATTTACTTTTGTCTTTTATACATAAACTTTCTGTGAAACTTAATTGTCAAACTTCATATATAAAAAAATTACATTAAAAATAATAACATTGATGATACCACTTTGATTTTGTTTAGTAGCTTTTCGTAGTATGTATCTAGTTGTCTCTTTCTTACGACTTAATAAAATACGTTATTGTCATTATTGTATTTACTCTTTAATGTGTTTCTTTTGAAAATACTGTGATCACAATCACTGTTTTAAGGAACAGTGATTAACAAATCACGTTCACGGAGAACAACGTTCTTCAAAAATCACTGAATCGCTCATCTCTAATACAAATAAATACCTTTATGAAATCGACAAAAGTTGTAAAAAATGTTTGAATATTTTCGTAGTTGAATTTAATATTTTAATTTGATATTTTAACAATAAGTGACTCCTTCCTTCCATTCCTTAGATCTTAAAGAAATGGAAAGAGGCAATATAGCTCTTGCTTTAAGGTTTATTTCAAAAGATTTTACTGGGAACCTGTCTATTGCGGTTCGATTCTTACCAGAGGCTCTGGTCTGTTAATCCACGCCATGCAACCCTCTAGGCAGGAATGCGTCCTAGCTTTTCTGAAGATTCATATTCTAATTTTGAATGGTACGACCTACAGTTTAACATCGATTACAAACGACATATTTCAGAAGCTTTTCATGGCAATTTTATTTGCTCTCAGAACTTTTGCCAGAAGATTATTAAGAGGGTCGCCGAAAGAAATATTTTTTATATTTCATTTTCTGTTTCGAGGTGTCAGATCAGAGGATTACGCCCTCGAGCTCTCGTCTTGTAAGCCTACACACTACATCTACTATACTATTGTAATCAATAAACAAATATATAAAATAAAACACAAATTATTATAAATTGTTTTATAATATATTGAGTCGAGACAATGAATAATAGAAAGAATAATCACTAGAGACTCTATTCGTTTATCTTCTTCTGTGTGAGTGAAAAAAATATATATTTAAAAATATGAGCCGTTATTATGACCAGCAATTAAATAATTTAAATTTATTTATAAACTAGCTGACCCGGCGAACTTCGAGCTGCCCAAAATTGATTTTTTTTATTGCCCAAAAGAGGACACATTATATATTTATTGTAATACGCTGCATAAAACAGTTATATAATAATAATTAACATACTATAAATGTGTGAATCTATCTATCTAGTTCAAAATTTAATCGAAGTCGGTACGTTATTTAGGTGAGGCATACAAAGAATAACAATAAGAGGTCCGAATCCATGCCATGCCCTCTTAACATTTAGGGATATGAAAAATAGATGTTGTCCGATTCTCAGACCTACCCGATATGCACACAAAATTTCATGAAAATCGGTCGATCCATTTCCGAGAGGAGTTTAACCACTAACACCATGACACGAGAATTTTATATATTAGATTTTAAACCTCAAATAATTATAAACTCTTCAAAAAAATGAGTACAAACCACAATATTAATAACAACGAAATAAAGATTTAAAAATGGATATATGTACGATACATTGTTGAGAAAAATTATGAGTACATGAGAGTTGATGAGAAAAAGAAAATTAGAAATTTATTGATAAGCAAGTGATTTTTTTTTTTCATTTCCAATTTCATCTTTATTTACATTTACTTTTTACATATTAAAATTTTTTGCGATATTTATCCATAGATATTACAACGAATGATATAATAATTATAAAAATTTAGAGCTCTTTTTATTTTATTTTAGAAGAGTGTTTAAAGGAAAAATAGGAAAACCTTTATTTGATAATAGAAAAATTCGAATATGGTTAGAAAATACATATACAGGTATACAAATGTGTTATGTAAGCATAACATATTGTTACTTGTCATTTTCAATTTGCTAATTTTAATTTTAGAGATAATTTTCTCTCGACTCTCGACATTCACTTATCAGTTGATAAGGAGAATTTTCTATGGATTCGTGATATTTAATATTGATTCTTTTTATGAAGTCAATAATACGTTCGTTGCCAGTTTCGTTGTGAAGAAGTTGAGTAGAAAATCTCCAGTGCTTATTGTTTATGATTTTAAGACATTTATTCTGGATAAGCAAGTGAAATTATTTATAGTTTATGTATTTCACAAAAATAAATTTCAATGCGGTTTTGTTAAGTTACTATTCTATTTATTTCCATTTAAAATTTTTTTTTATTCAATTAAACTTAAAATATAAGTTTATCGTGTAAAAAAGAAAAAAGTTTACTTCCATCTTCAATAACGTTAGCGATTAGCGATTTTACAGTAATTAAAAAAAAAAAAAACAAGTAGATGACACTGTCCCACGGCGATTAATTTTCTATATTTAACGTAAAAAACGTCAAATAGAACATACTTGTCAGGTTTTAGCATCGTTCATTGATTGCTTACCAATAGGTTACCATCTTCTCAAAAATCTTGAGACTGTAGAAAATTATAAAAATTTTTTTTTTTTTGATGGAAATTTTCAATTTTGGGAACACGTATAAGTCCCAGTGGCAAATCTGTCGAGTGTTTTATCTGAAATACAAACGGATAAATAAGTTTTATTACTGGGTGTATGTACCGGTAGATAGTATGCTAATCTATCAGTAGGGATAATATTGAGTTCGATTCCCACTAGATACACATACATACATACATAAATCCCTTGAATATAAATTTTGTTCATTTACATTTAAACTCTATTTCGTGCAAATTGTTTGGTAGATGCATTGCTTTTCCATAGCTTTTCACTTTTAAATTTCTTATTCGCATTTCTTTTGGAATTAAATTCCTTTAAATTAATCTTAATTAGTGTTTGGTTATGGTATCTTGGCATCGGCTTAAAAGATTGCATTACAGTTTTCGTTATTTTTCCAACAACAATTTTAATAAAGACTAAATTTCATTAATCAATGCATCATTATATTGTAAAAAATGAATTGAATCGAAAAGAAAAAAGTCTTTTGTCATCATATTGTTCGGAAAAAAGTGTGTTTTCATGTTTTGAAATTGAAAATTGACAAACTAATTAGATGACAATCGAACCAAGAGCAGGAAGGAGGTGGCACCGAAGGAGGTTATTAAGAGATTAAACGTGTTAAACTAAATCGTCCTGCTGTTTACCGTTATCATGACGCATTTTCATTTTGCTAAAAAAATTACATGTCAAATTGTTGTTTGCAGTCCGTTTTTTTTCTTTTTTCAATACAATTTTTTCTTGGCTTTTGCATATTAATGAACAAGTAAGCGAAACATTTTCTACGATTATGTAATCTAATGGATCCAAGAATCTGCTACTTGGACTCCATACACTTGGCAACACAATGTAACACAGTTGGAGATTTTCACGTGGTAAGAACGACAATAGTGTTGATGATTGTATCTTCAAAGTGGATGTTTATAATGCCGCTATTACTGCAATGTAATCTAAGAAAATATACTCACGTTACGCTGCTTACATTAGTGCAAAGTAGGAAAAAACACTCAATTTCTTAGCTTTGAGTGTATTTTCCTTATACTGTAGTCTCAAACTCAAATGTGTTTAATAAGGGTTTCTTACTCTGTTACCCCTAATTCAAAAGTCAACTCATTTTATTTCAACAGTGCAAATAACATTGATCTCAAAGATGAGTGATGCTACTGCTACTGCTATTGCTGTTCCACACCACACATATACATACATATTCTCTGTATATGTACATATATGCAGCAGCATTGGCTTTTACAGGATCTTTATGGCCTGGTTTGATATGGTGTATAGTAAATGTGGAGCATGCGTCGTTTGAGCCATACTAGACGACTGTTTAACGTCGTCATTTAGTGAGGACTAGTAGGATGATTGAATTTTTCAGACAGAAACCCACGATGTGTCGCCAGTAAAACACATCATTCTAGGCCTAACCACAGATCGGAAAAGACATCACATCAGCCATCCAAAATAGTTCAAAGATGCAGCAGTAACAATACATTACAATAAAGTCAAGTGTTCTCCATCATCATCACACAACTTTGAAAATAGTTTTTTTTTTTAACAAGTGAAACATTTTAAAGGAATTAACAAAAACGAGAAAAAAAACATTATTTTTTAAAACTAAAAAATAAAGTGCCTTAAGTATACGATTTATAAAGTTAAAAGAAAAAAAAAGAAAAGAAAACTAGCTTTTTTTTTAAAACGAAAAATCAAGTGCCTTCTTTATTATTAACTGTTGAAATTGTTTTTTAAGAAAAGAAAAAGTAAACTTTATTTTCGAATTATATTTTCATTTTTGAAACTTTTAAGTTTTATAAGTGCCTTAAACGAATCCAACCAAACATTTTACCAAGTTGCAGTCTCAAATTGACGTCGTCGAAAACAGTCACTTAAAGTTTTAATTGAAAATTTTTAAAAGAAAAAAATTCAAAATCTAAAAACCAAAATTAAAAAAAAAAAATAGTTTTAATTGTTATATTAAAGTTTTTAACTGTTAAATTGCTTCGATAAGTCGTTTTTCTACAACTTTTGTTATACTATTATTATTAATAATAATTGTTATTATTATATATTACTTTTATACCACATAATTATTATGAATTATGAAAACGTTTCCAACTGCATTGCGACCGCGTACCAGTTTGAAAACGTTTCATCATGTCATCACCACAAACGTGCCTATACAGAAAACCTCCTTGCCGTAACATAGATTCAAAATGAATCCTTCATGTCACACTACAACAACGTGTGCATGTCTGACAATTTTTGAATCAGAGTTCAGCTCTGGAAACAAAGTTAGTTATTTATTTGCTTGAAGGGGTTTTGAAAAACCCATAAAACCCTTGATATTGCAATAAATAACCACCTCAATCAATTGAGATGCCTTCGCTTTCTGCCTTTTCTGCCAGAATGTGCCTTTTAGTTCTTTTTAACATACGAATCTCATTCAAAGATGCCTTCAAGAGCTTTAAACATTTAAAATGTAAGTAAAATAATATCTCTTTGGTATATTTCTTTTATTTTTGTTCATTAAAAAAATTGATAATTTTATTAAAATCTTATTATATTTTTATTGTCACCGTACAGTTTAAGCATTATTATGCATGGTTTTTAAAAGGTTTACAACATAGAAAACTTTGAATGAAAGAGAATAAATTTAGAAAAAGTTTAATGTAAAGTTTCATTTCAAGCAGTTCTCTAGGTATCCCTTAGAAACGATACAATTATTTTCGGGGCTTTTTAAAAAATAGTAGAGTAATGAAGTTGTAGTAAGGCCAGGGTTCAAGCCCCTGGTCAGACATCTCGAACTAAGGAAATATGAAAAAATATTTCTTCGGCGACTGTCTCTCAGCAGATTTCTGTTAAAAATCCTGCGAGCAAATAAAATTGCCTTGAAACGCTTCTCAAAAATCTGTCGTTCGGAGTCGACTTTAAACTGTAGGTCCCGCCACTCTTGTATGAAATTAACACACACAACGTAATTGGTGTGGTCCTGACTGAAGGGTTGTAATGACCAAATTATGTACATATGAATAGAGAATATAATTTGTATTTTGAAGATTGGTTTCCATTTGCTTAAGATATTCCGGTATATAACTGGCTTTCAATGAAAAATTTAATTGAAATCTATAAAACAGGTGATGAGTCTTTTAAAGTGATTTTAAATACAATGTTCGAGATGCCATTTTAAATAGTTGTAATAATTTTTATAGATTACTCCTCACTTGTTAAAAGAACTTTTTGGTTTTTCGACCTGTTATGACCTATTTTCCTAGTACATTTGTAGCTAATGTTACGTTTTAATAAAATCTTTTTCTTTGGCCAATACGTTCAAAGAGATCTATTAGTTGTCTATACATCCTGACAACAATTTCGTACGAAATAAATTTATTGAAAGTAAACGATTCGTATTCCAACGACATCGCATTCCCCCTATGATTAGATTCGTCTGACAGAATGTCTTTCTTATACCTAGGCTCCATTACAGAGCTTACTACCCAATTAACAAATGATGTCCTTCAATACTTTTCCTTACAACATCTATATTTTCGTTTAAACGATAGGGACTTAAATTCATTTATGTCGCTCTTTCTTGTGTTGAGTTTATCGTCGTTATTTTTTAAAGAACTTTCTTATTCCAAGCCTAGTAAAATGATTATAGCGATATACAATATTAATACAAATTTGAGAAATGTTTTCAAATATTCACGCAAGGTAAAGGATATTAACAAGTTTTATAGCAAACTCTACTAGTTATCATTATACTACACTTTATATTTGACACTTGCCAAAATTCTGTCGGCAAATCAATCTGTCAAAAGAAATACTAAAATAGAAAATCGAATTTTAAAGATGCTGAAAGAGGTGAATTTGTCTTTGCTGATTCATCTCTTTATAAAATATAGTTGCTTATAGCAATAAGCAGTATTTCCTATATAATAGACTAGATCATACATGTTTTGTTCATGAGGTAATTATTGTCCATCTGGGAAAGATATTGCCTTATTATTTCTAGAACAAAACTCAAAAACTTTCAATAACAAACACTTGTTTCACGCTATATGTCTTGCCTTCCTTCTTAGAACATTTGCGTCTTTATAATGTGCCATCATTAAACTCGTTATTATCAAAATGAAATGGATGATGTCACCGTAAAAGAGAGATGATATGAATGAAATGATGGATAAGAGGCGAAAACTGTATAGAATTAGAAGTATATAGTAGCAATAGTAGTGGGAGAATTCTGTAATCAAATATTACATGTCAATATGCATGATTTGTTTTTGTTTACAAAATTGTAACACTATACGTATGTACGCATTAGTATGTAATGTACGTGTGTGTCGATGTGTCTTTGTTTTTATCCTTCTTTGTTTATTGTTTTCTTCTTTGCCGTTGACGTTGAAAAGGTTGGTTAGTTGGTATTACTTTCAAAATCAAAAACCATTAAATGGCCAGCTTTATGGGACATGGTTTTGGGTTGTTTTTCTTTCTTTCTTTTATAATCAATAACACCACTTGTTGTTTTATTGGTGTTATCGTTCATTCTATACGCCTTGTAAATAAGCTTTGTCTTATACAAACAAAGCAAAATGCTAAAAGACCGCAGACACACAGACAAGACAAATGGAATGAAACAATAACAATAAACGTTGAAGTTGATGACAATGTCGATTTTATATTTATTATTATTTTTCCCTCCATAATTAATGTGAAATATGAAATTAAAAACATAATAAATATAATAATAATAATATCATGTCATTAACCTTTAGCATTAAAAGGAATTAAATTCAATTAAACTGTTTTATATTAGTTTTATGCCACCACCTCATTAGAATGATAACAAATAAACAAACAATTAACAGTATGAACATTTTAAATCTAAAAGCTCATAAAATTGTAAATATCCTGTGGAGGGGAGAGAAAGAGATGACGAGAAACGTACATATTTGTTTTTGGTAACACTGTTTCTTTTTGTATGAGTTTTTCTAGGACGGTTTTTAGTGATATACCTATTGATAATACTGTTTTTAAACTGTTATATTGCATTATAACTGATGTGTTACAAATGTTAATTGTAACACAGTGAAATCTCTTTTGAGAGCACATTGTAGATAACAATGAAGAGAAAACTACAAATTTAAATGCGAACTAGCTGAGCTCTTTTGAGGAGCATGAAGGAAAATGTCTGAAAGAATATGCAATTTCTGTACTTAGTTAAATTGAAAATTATTATAACTTCTAATTTCAGTATACATGTTTTGAGTTCGAGTATATTAGTGGCTGACTTAAGAAACAGTGGCTGCTTTAAAGGTTTACTGATTAAGGGCCATTATTACAACTTTGGGTTTAGTTAAAGGCAACTTTAGCTAAAGTGAACTTTAAAGTCACCTTATTTTCGTTATTACAACCTAACGATAAAATAAAGCAATTGAGCAATTGACCAGTGTTATCGACATTGCTCCCGCACTGCCATATTTTTGAAAAAGTTAACTTTATTTTATCGTTAGGTTTTAATAACAACAAGTTTTTTTTAAACGCAGTGGCAACAACGGGCTTCGTTTTTTTTTTGTTGTATATGCTAATTTTGTTTATATTTGAAGTTGCCATATTGAAAATAGTATATAATATGGCAAGTTCAAACGTAAACTTATCTTTATAAGTTACCGGTAGGATGACCTCCCTTTAGCTTAACGCTCACTTCTAGCATATTGTCCACTTATAATAATGAAAAACAATTTATCTGCCCGTTAAAATCCTCCCTTTAGTTAACGGCAAGTTGTAATACTGGCCATAAGACTTCTAAAGCAAAGAAATTAGTCACAATTCCAAAGAATGGCGTATATGGTATTTTAGTTTAAAATTTTAACTTAAGTAAGCGGGACGTTTCGGGTTCAGGTTCTAGCAGACTTAAGAGAAATCGATTGCTATGTGTAACCCACAAAACTAATTTCTCACTAACTCCGATGTGTTTTTGAATATTTTTAGCCTTATCATATAAATAAAAATTAGATTTTTATTAATTTTTTTTTATTATTTATTCAGAAAATAAATAATGACTCTGGCAACATCAAACGGTTGCATTTCAAATGTAAGATTTGAAATACAAAGCATTTTATTCATTCCACACTGATGTGTCTAAACAGTTTTATCGACACCACTCATTTAAAGGAGTAGAGGAGAGTTGTCGAGTCTTGTTATGAACATCATCTATAGACAGCGCATGCCCGCTCTAATACAATTTTGGATGTTTTCTTAAATTTTATTTTGTCCATTTACCCATGAAATCTAGTTCTACAGCATCCCTTAAAAAGAATCCAAAGAAAAAAAAACTTACACATACAGATCCTTTAGAATCTCTTAGTAAATACATACGCACTCGCATATTCATAAAAAAAAGTATATACATACATACATATTATAAATAAAATAAAGTGAAATGAAACATCAAATATACCGCTTTGTTAGCTAAGCTTAACCGTAAGTGATTTCAGTCTTATTTGGGTGCGTTACACGAATACATGAATTTTTCAAAATAAAACAATAAAAGAAATATAAAAAATAAAACCAATTCAATAAAAAAAAAGCAGAGTATTAAAGCTTAAATTTAAAAATATTTTTTTTTTTGCATGTGTACATTAAACAGGAAAACTTGAATTAAAAAAGAAAAAACAAAAAAAAAACGAAATTCAAAAAGAAAAAACAAAAAAAAACGAAATTCAAAGTGAAAATTATGGATGTCAATAAAAGAAAAAGTAATTAATTATACACAGTTATTGAATGTACAAAAAGAAACATTACATTTGCCAAATTTGAATTAATTATTTAAACATAGGAAGGAAAACAATAGAAAGTTATTAAATAATTTGAAAAGTTAGTATCGATTTACTAGCAAATCTCTTTTAATGCTTTAATTGTAATTTACATTAAATGTTTAACGAAATTAATTTTTTTTTGTTTTAAAAAATATAACAGAGTTTACATTTTATTCTTAATTACACTGTAATTGTTTAAAACAAAAACAAATCTCCATTTATATTATTAACAAAAAAAGAAAAAAAGCCGAAATTATTTCATCTCTAAATCATTGAAAAATTTAGTTTTATAATACACTTTTTTTTATGATATTATAATACCGAATCGTTCAAGGGTGTTGAACTATTATACTCTATATATTAGAAATTTTCCTCTTATTTCTTCTTTCATCTTCTCTCTTTTACTGTCTCATATTCATATTATATTTTTCATTGTGAAAATTTATCTATGTGTCCATTATTCCTCCAATAAATTGAAAAAGGTAAGAGGGGAAAACAACGGTACGATAAAGAGCACCACATCAAGCACTGCACAAAGCTCTCTTCTATAACACATCCATAGAAATTAATGTATACGTAATGTATACATGTAGTATGACCATATCTCAAATACAGTGACAGTGTCAGAGGCAGCAGTGTCAGTAGTCACTCGTCATACACTTGCGTGTTTTTTTCTTACTACATTTTCTTCTCATTATTAAGGGTAGTTTCCTCTTAAACCGCCACTACTCTATACAATTTACTGCGTGATTATACTTGGAAAAGCCGTTTTAAAATCGATGTTTATTCTAGCACTTTTAGGGAAAAATAAAAAAAAAAAAACAACAACGAAGAAAAACAAGCAAGCAGGAAAATCTGTGTCATATTTACGCTTTTTTCTTTGCTTTGCAATACATCATATTTTATGTGCCGTCGTCGTACACTGAAAGAAAGAATTTCAGTAAATGAATTTAGAGGGAGATTAATTGAGAGCATTATCAGCACTACAGCTAAGCTCTATTAGACACATCACGACTGATTAATTGAAACCGATGTAAATATGTTAGACGACTGCAAAGATTTTAATATGGAGCTCCTTAGAAGCATACCAGTTGTAAATGATTCCCACAAAGACGTTATAGAAGCCTGACTGGAGTCTGCCATCGTCATTCCCTACACAATCATCGGGTAACCTTAAATTCTATTGTCTATAGAATTAAAAAAAAAAGTACATTTGCTGTAATCTGAAGCTGTTGAGAAGTATTCACAACAGTTATAAACTTTTTTTCGGCAATAGTGCTAAGCACATAAGTTATGTCTTAGCTAACGCGATTTGCATAAGGTTTTCTCTTTTTGGGCACTGCAGTATTCGATAATTCACTAAAGTCATAAATTGCAATCACATTCCAAAACTTTATAGCAATTGGCGTCATAGTTTGATATAGTTTGTGCAATTTGTGACACGGAGGTTAAATATACATAAGTTCAGTGTCTCCTCGTCCTCTCAGCAGTCTTCTGGCAAAAACTTTGAGACTAAGTAAAATTGTCATGAAAAGTTTCTCAAATCTGTCGTTTGGAGCCGATATTAAACTGCAGCTCCTACTACTCATGGACAAAATTAATATGCATAACATGTATCGTCAGAAAAGATAGGTTCGATAGGATCCTGACTAAAGGGCTGTAATGACCAATTAACTAAGTTAAGTTAGACTACTGACAGCCCGGTTCGAACTATCCAGAGTATGTCAACGCATACCTTTACCGAAATCTCTCATATGGAAACTTGTTGAGAACTCATTTTGACCAAGTGACCTTTTTAGAGTATCCAGAGTATTGCCATGCTCGTTGAGACCTGAATCATTACAGAAATATTTTGTATTGAAAGCTGTTTAGAAGTAAAAACGTATGTTATTTCGAGGTTATGTTAATTTCAGAAATTATTGGGATCTGCTTGCTTAGAAAATTTGAAACTATCTTTGAAAGGGAGGGAAGACAATAAATGTGTTAAAATAACAAGTTATTATTGATAGTGATTCTGAAAACTTTACAATTTTTTTTCGTGTGCATGCATTCTCAATTATTTAATAAAATTATTTCATATTTATTTATTTTTTTCTTTTGCTTTTTTGCAGTGCCTTTTATTATCGTAAAGGAAAAAAGAAGAAGAAAATCGTCTGCCTTCGAATTATTTATTATATCACAGCAACATAAACAACAACAACAACCACCATTATTATTAACAACAGCGAGAACAACACCACTTTCATCACAACCACATCTATACAACGAATCATTTAAGAACGAAGAACAACTATTAAATAAATTTGCTAAAGGAAAACCCAGAAGAAGACCCAATAATAATAATAATAACAATAATAGTAGTAGAAAGAAAAACATTCGAAGGCAAGAACAATAAAAAGAAGAAGAAGATCAAAGAAAAATGTCAACATTATCGTTACGTATACAATTGGAGGGTGGACGTGTAACGAAAACCATACAATTCCATCCCAATACAACAGTATTCGATGCCTGCAAAATAATCAGAGATAAATTTGCTGAAGCTGTTCAGGGACAACGTAAGTAAATCATCATCATCATCATCATAATTATGTATAGTTAAAGCAAAAACAAATAAAAACTTAATAACAATTAAATAAATAATCAATATTTATTTATTGTTGTAGTTGTTAGCTATTATTATTATTATTATTTTTATTTCATTTTCACAAATGTATAATAAAAATCCAAAAAAAATTTCCATAACATATTGCAGCTAGCGAATATGGTCTCTTTATGCCCGATGAACAGACACAACAAGGTGTCTGGATGGAAAATGGCCGCACCTTAAGCTATTATATTTTGCATAATCAGGATACTTTGGAATATCGTCGTAAGTTACGAACTCTTCGAGTTCGTATGTTGGATGGTGCTGTTAAAACCATTTTAGTGGATGATTCGCAACCCGTCTCCCAGTTGATGGTTGTCATTTGCACGAAAATCGGTATTACCAATCATGAGGAGTACGGTTTAGTGCGCGAAGAGACCGAATCACAAAATGAAAATTTGCCAGATAATAAATTCGGAACCTTGACTTTACGGCGAAAAATTATGGAAAAGGATCGTGATACGAAGATGGAAAGTTTGCGTAAAAAGCTAAAGACCGATGATGAAAGTACGACTACAGAAAAACAAATTGTTATCGTAAACTATATTAATTGTTGTTTTTATTTATATTTTTTTTTTAGTAAATTGGGTTGATGTGGGTAAAACATTACGCGAACAAGGTATTGACGAATCCGAAACTGTACTGCTGCGTCGTCGATTTTTCTTTTCCGATCAGAATATCGATTCACGCGATCCCGTGCAGTTGAACTTATTGTATGTTCAAGCACGTGATGCTATTTTGGATGGCACTCACCCGGTTACTCAAGAAAAAGGTATAAATATCACAATAATAATGGTTTGGTTTTAATAACTTGCATATCTTTGTTATAGCATGTGAATTTGCTGGCATACAGGTTCACATACAATTCGGACCTCACAACGAGGCCAAGCATAAGCCCGGATTTTTAGAGTAAGTTTCTGAAAGTAAAATTAAAAAAAAAAAAAAAAAAAAATCTCAATTATTTCTTAATTTTGTTATCTTGCAGCTTAAAAGACTTTTTACCACAATCATATGTGCGTGTTAAAAGTATCGAAAAGAAAATCTTTGCCGAACACAAGAAACATGTTGATCTCTCTGAAATTGATGCTAAAGTCTTGTACACCAAGACCGCACGCGAACTGCCTACATATGGTGTAACCTTCTTTTTGGTCAAAGAAAAGATGAACGGCAAAAACAAGTTGGTGCCCCGTCTTCTGGGCGTTACTAAGGACTCGGTTTTACGTTTAGATGAACGTACCAAGGAAATTTTAGTATCATGGCCATTGACCACCGTCAGACGTTGGGGTGCTTCACCAAATACTTTCACTTTAGATTTTGGTGACTATGCCAATCAGTATTATTCAGTACAGACTACCGAAGCTGAACAAATTGTCCAACTGATTGCCGGCTATATAGATATTATATTGAAAAAGAAACAGACCAAAGATCACTTCGGCATCGAAGGTGATGAGGGATCAACAATGGTAGAAGAATCTGTGGCGCCTTCCAAGTAAGTTCAACAACGCACATACAATTGTCTTTTTCAGTTGAAAAATGTATTATTTTGTTTCTGTCATCCTAATTTAGAGCAACGTTTTTGCAACATGAAACGAATAAAATCGGAAAGATTAACACAGAATCATTAGCACATCCCGGCATGATGAGAGCTGATGATGGTGAGTAACAATTGAAAATTTATTACAAAATTTTAAGCATAAAAATACTCTAATAATGTATTATGTATTTGCTACATAATAGAATAGTATTATAATTTAGTTCTAACATATTATTGAGCTAAGCTTAAGTTTACTAAGTCTCTTTGGAAATTTAGGACATGAATAAATTTAAGCTTTTATTTTGCGCTTCTTTTGTAGCTTTTGTGATTATATTTTGTTTTCTGTTTCTTTTCTTTTGTTTATTTTTCATTTTAATATTTATTATTATTTTTTATTTATTATGTATATTCTATAGGCGAAAAATCGTATACTCAAGGCGAATTACAAACAGTGCAATACGGCGCATTTGTTGGGCAAGTTAACCATGCCCATCAACCGCCCACGGTAAGTTGCACCCTTATTTATTCTCTCTCTCTTATGCATTCCTTTCACATACTTATTACCTTTTTTGCTTAAGCTGCTCATTTATCTTACAATTATCATTTAAACAATTTCTTCTCGTTTATAATTTAAATACGTTACATAAACATATAAACGATTTAATAATTTTCAATTAAATTCTCTTCAATTAAATGCTGCAACTTTTGTACGATAAAAAAAAGGCAAAATTTCTAAGTTTCACAAAGTAGGTTGTTTCAATAAAAAGCTCTTGCCGGATTTTATGAACAAATGTTATAATAAATTTTGTAATTTTGTTTATAAAATCTAAGCAAAACGTTTAAAAATTTTATTATATGCACACAAACATACTGTAAAATATGTTTTATTGATTGAATTTCTCATTGTACGTTTCTAGTCTAAGGAAGTACGTATTAGTTCTGTGAATCTGACTGAACCTCAACGAGCTTTACTTGGTTACATTTCGGCCGGTCAAGAAATTTTAGTTCGTGCCGATGAAGAGCTAAGAACTAAGGTATGTCTCTAAATACGTATGCAAAAAAAAAAAAAAAATCAACACCAAAGCTATTACTCATTGATTATAATGAAATTACTTGCATACTTTTATTCTCTTGATATAGGCTCCCATACAAGATTTCGGTAATGATTTACGTTCGATAGAATGGCGTGAAAATACTTTGGATACTTCGAAGCAGGCTGTTACTAGTCATGTGGCTACAATGAGTGCTGCTACAGCACAAATTATCACCGCTACGCAACCCGATGAAGTTGATACTGAACTTATATCGGCCTCGGTGTCGCAAATCGCCCAAACTATACCTGAGGTTACCAAAGAAGTACGTTTAATAGCCGCTTTAATGGAAGATGACACCAATGGCGACAAACTTTTGGAAGCTGCTCGTAATTTATGTAATGCCTTTAGTGATTTATTGAAGGCTGCAGAGCCCGAAAGTAGAGAACCTCCACAAAATCTCATTAATGCTGCTAGTCGTGTTGGCGAAGCCACAACTTATGTGCTTAGCACCATTGCCGAAGAAGATGTACCCGAAAATCGTGATTTGCAGGACATGCTCTTGGGTTTGGCTAAAGCTGTAGCAAATACAACTGCCGCTTTAGTTTTGCGTGCCAAGGCCATTGCTGCTAGTTGTGAAGATGATGAATCACGTAATCGTGTCATTGGGGCAGCCAGCCAGTGTGCTTTGGCCACTAGCCAGTTAGTCGCCTGTGCTAAAGTGGTAGCACCCACTTTACACAATGCCGCCTGTCGTGAGCAACTGGAAGGAGCAGCTAAAAATGTTGCTCGTGCCGTTAACGGTTTGTGTGAAGTATGTAATGAAGCCACAAATGACCCCAAATTGAAACATGACTTGCTGGCTGCAGCCCGTGAAGTATCGAAGAGCTTAAGTGATATGTTGGAACACGTCAAACTAAGCTCACGCGAATATGCAAATCGTACCAGCCAAGAAATGAGTCCTGTTGAAAACGTCATTATTGGCACAGATATTTTGGTATCATCCAACGATCCTCAAGAAATGGTAAGACATGCCAAGACATTAGGCCAAGCCACCGCCCAATTAATTCAAAGCATCAAGGGAGAAGCCGATCAACAACAGGATGCAGATATGCAGAGACGTCTGTTGTCTGCGGCTAAGCAGTTGGCAGATGCCACCGCAAAACTGGTAGAAGCTGCTCGTTTATGTTCCAGTAATCCTCATGATACTGAAAATCAAAACGCTTTACGTAGAGCAGCTGAAGAATTACGTGAAATTACAACTAGCACTGCCAATACACCAGCTATTAAACGTAATTTAATCCGACGTCTAGAATACTGCTCCAAACAAGCCGCATCTGCAGCTACACAATGTATTAGTGCAGCACAAAATGCTGTACAACATAGTGATGACCATCAAACAAAGGAGTCGCTTTTACAAGACTGCAAACGTGCTGCAGACACCATACCACGTTTGGTGATAGCTGTAAAAACCACTCGTGGCAATCCTGATGACTATAATGCCCAATTTAATTTAATTGAGGCCGCCGAGCAATTCGTTGAGCCTGCAATTCAAGTTTCTCGTTCAGCTCGAGCTCTTCAACCTACCGTTACCGATATACCAGCTGCATCACAACTTTCGAAGAGTGCTTTATATCTGGGACAAACAGTTTCTGAATTGAACTCTGCTGCTCGCAGAGCTAGAGAAGCATGTGGTGGCCAAGAACTAGAGTCGGCTTTGGAAGCGGTGCGCAATTTACATAATGTTTTGGATGATACGCGCAATGCTGCTCAATCGGGAGCATTGAGACCTTTACCGGGAGAAACAGTAGAAAACACTGCTGAACAATTACGTAAGTCCGCGAAGAACGTCGGTATTGCTTTGAGCCGCATGATATCCTCTGTTTTGCAAGGCCAACGTATGTATGCTGGTATTGCTGGCAGAGATACTGCTTTAGCTTTGGGTGATTTTACTAAGAGCGTCCACGGTGTCGCCGCAACCACCAACAATGCCCAGGTTATTGATAGTGCCGATGATGTTGTCTTGAGTTCAGCCCGTCTTATTGAAGAGGCTCAAAAAACTTTACAAAACGTGGGCGATCCCACTGCTTTGACCCAGGCTGGACGCGATGTTACCGAAGCTCTCTCGAGAACTGTGGATTGCATACCCGGACAACGTGAAGTCGACCAAGCTTTACGCAATGTTAGTGAATTGAGTGAAATTCTATCGATGAGTGAATTCCCACCTTCTAACCGCAGTTATAATACATTGCAAGGAGAACTTAAACAAGTGTCTGAAAGCCTTAGTGCCGCTGGTGGACAAATTGTGCAATCATACGCCAGTCCTGCTCAGTTGGCCAAAACGAGCAGCAATTTTGCCACCAATTATCGTGACTTATTATCTGTTTCGATGGAAATGGCCGGTCAAAACCCCGATGAAGTTGTGCGCTCTGAAATGATTGATTGTCTACGTAACGTTTCCACCCAATCTTGTTCTCTGTTGTCCACTGCCAAATCTATAGCTGCCGATCCCGGCCAGCCTAACTCTAAAAATCTTTTGCATGCAGCAGCTCGTAGCGTCACCGAAAGCATTAATAAACTGGTAGACGCCAGTATACAATCTGCCCCGGGTCAAAAAGAATGCGACAATGCCACACGTAATATTGAGGCTTTAAGGGTTCTTCTGGACTATCCCCATGAACCAGTTAATGACCAAGGGTACTTCGACTGTGTGGAATCAGCAACAGCAAAAGCACGTAACTTAGGCTATGCTTTCTCAGAGATGATTAACAATGCCAAGCAATCCAATCATGGCGAATTTGCCAGATCAGTAAACGATGTGTCCGAGTCCATTCACGGTCTAATTGAATCTTCGGCTCAAGCTGCCTACTTGATCGGCGTATCACACCCTAGCAGCATAGCTGGACGTCCAGGTATAATTGATCAAGCTCAATTAACCTGGGCCTACCAAGGTATACGCCAGCATTGCGACATTGTCAGTAGTCCCCAATCCACGAAACAACAAAAGATTTCAGCCTTGACTGTTATAGCTAAACACACCAGTTACTTGTGTTCTATTTGTCGACAAGCTAGCATGAACACAAATAACCCGGTGGCCAAGAATGAATTTATTGTCTTGGCCAAACAAGTAGCTACCGCTACTTCAAATCTTGTGCAAGAGATCAAGGCTATCGAAGACGACCCAGCTCAGCCCACTAGAGCACGTTTAGTAGAACCTTTGTTAGAAGCTGTGAAGGCAGTGCGCCAATATGCTTCCAGTCCTGAATTTATTTCCATTCCAGCGAAGATCAGTACAGAGGGCAAGAAGGCTCAAGAACCAGTATTGAATGCAGGTAGAGGAGTAATTGATGGAGTAATCGAAATGGTTAAAGCAGCTAAATCCTTAGCTTTATCTCCCGACGATCCACCCATATGGCAAAAGCTTTCAAATGCTTCTACTCCTGTGTCGGAATCAGTCAAACGTTTGGTAGATAACATACGTGAAAAAGCTCCCGGACAGGCGCAGTGTGATCAAGTATTACAAACCTTAGGTACTTGTATGCGTGAATTGGACTGCTGTGCAATGGCTGTCAATGCACAAGGTTTGTCACAACGTCGAGACAATAATTTACATGGCTTCTCAGGACAAACTCTGAACTCTGCCGCTGAGTTATTGGAGAAATTGGAGCCAATACGAATGGCTGGTAAAAATAATGCTGAACAGTTGGGTCATGCGGTGGGAGAAATTTCTCGCTACGTAGTCCCCATGGTTAATGGGGGCATTGGAGCCTGTACCCATATAGTACATACTAATCAACAGATGAGTCTTATTAACCAAACGAAATCAGTGGTTGAAAGCGCTCAAAACCTGGTGCAAGCAGCTAAAGAATCAGCTGGAAATCCTAAAGCTACCCATGCTCATCCTCGTCTAGATGAAACTATTGAAAATACCCGTGAAGCCATACAAGAACTTACCCAAACTGTTGAGAAAATTAATGCTGAAACAGGCATTGTAACAGGCCTCATGGAACAAGTAAATCGTGCGATTACACGGTTAACAGACAAACGCCAATCCCTGTTGAATGCTTCCTATTCCGATTCGTTTGTAGACTACCAAACGCGTATGGTTCAGGCTGCCAAGGAAATTGCTCGATTGGCAAATGAAACAAATGCGAAATCCTCGGTTGAACCTCAGCTTATGCCTCAACTGGCAGTGGAAATGGCTAAACAATATACCCAATTAACACAAGATTCTGTCGGAGCCTCTACTACTACCACTTCACCTGATGTCGCCATGCGTATTAGGAACACTGTTATTGATTTGGGACGTTCTGTCAGCTCTATGATACAAACAAGTGCGGGTGGGGCACGTGCCGGAGATACAGCTCATCAAAATGAAATATCCCGCAATGCCCGAGAAGTATCGGAGAAAGTTGCCCAAGTTTTGGCTGCCCTTCAAGCTGGTTCACGTGGTACCCAGGCATGCATTAATGCTGCCCATACCATTTCTGGCATTATTGGAGATTTAGATACGACAATAATGTTTGCAACTGCCGGCACTTTACATTCGGACAGCAGTAGTAGCTTTGCCGATCACCGTGAGCATATCTTACAAACAGCAAAAGCTTTGGTGGAGGACACCAAAGTGTTGGTTACTGGAGCAGCTGGTACACAAGATCAATTGGCTAATGCTGCACAAAATGCTGTCACAACTATAGGTAAGCTATACAAAAATGGGGAATGAAAGCTTTACATATAAAATAAATATTTTTTACACAAATTCAAGTACAATTGGCTGAAGCTGTTAAACATGGTGCCTGTTCGTTGGGTTCTGCCCAACCCGATTCTCAAGTTATGGTTATTAATGCCGTTAAAGATGTGGCCTCTGCTTTGGGTGATTTAATTAATGCCACCAAATTAGCATCCGGTAAACCAATTAATGATCCTTCCATGCAAGATCTGAAAGAGAGTGCAAGGGTAAGTATTTCTTTTCTGCAACTGTTTCTTTGTTTGTTTGTTTTTAAATTAAAGGGTTGAACAAATGAATGGAATAATTTTGTTTGAAAAAAAGCACCCTTTACTTAAAAAAGCTTAACAAACTACTTAAGTGTAACGCTTTAAATGTCGTGATTTTTATTTTTTCCACCATAAAAATGTTTTTTATTTTGAATTTTTTTCTTTTTTTTTTATAAAAATTTGATTTTATTTTTTCATTTATACATTAAATTAAAGAAAGGTATTTAAAAAAATGGTACTTTGCACTACCCTTGTCATTGGTATTAAATTTAAATTAAGAGATCTTTTCTCATGTACATGTCGGCGAGTATGGCTTTATTACAAACTTCTTATAAAAGACTACACTAATTCACATAAAATTAAATTTAAAAATACACTACATACACTACGCACGCATATTAAAACCATTTAGAGTGAATATGAAAGGAATTTTTTGATTATCAATTGTCTTTTCTTTACTCCATGTTTAAAATAACATCACCTAGAGAAAAATGTTTCAATTAAAACTTTTAGGGCAAAAACTTACAGAATAAAAGAGAGTTTTAAATTTTAACAATGCATATTTACATACATATTTACATTTGTTAAAGCATTTTAACAACTGTTTTACTAAAGCATATTTTATTGAAAGGCTAATGGGCTGTCTGTGGTTTTTTTTTTTTTGTTTTTTCTCTATTTCACAATCTTTGCTGGTGCTGCTGCTTATGTTATTACTTCTGCTAAAACCTTTGTAACTATTGCTGTATAGATTTCTCTTACTATCTGTCTATTTCTATCTTTTAATAATAATTTCCCCATATTCGGCATATTTTTCGAAATTTTAACTATTTTTTGTAAGCACTTTATATAAAAAGACTTAAAAAGATGAATTCAATTTGAAATTGTTTTTGATTTTAAAATTCTCTTTTTTTTTTTTGTTTCATATCATTCTTGTTTCAAATTGTTTGTTATACAGACGCTTAAAGAATTGTGCAAATCTGCCGCTATCGAAACTAACCACATAAGCCAGCAATCATCAAACTATGGATATTGAGCGTGTATTTTGTCTTTGTTTTCTACATAAAAAAAAAAAACATACATATGCCATCTTCTTGATATATCATCTCTTATATCAGAACGTATAAGAATATTTGAAAAAACAAAAATTATAATTTCTAGGTGTTTCAAATTACAAAAAAAAAAAAAAAAAAAAAAACAAAAAAAAAAATCATTTCCTGTGTGTTTGCCATAACTATTATCATAAAGTCATATTTACATTATATACATACATATATAACTATATAAGAAAATCGGATTAAAAAAAAAAAAACAAATTAATGCTTAAAATATATGATAACTTTTAGATTTTTTTTTCGTACACATTTTACTATTTACATATGTACACGTATGGATGCTGTAGTAAAGATTTTAAATTCTTCAAGTTTTTTTTTTTCAATTCCAATTCGAAAATCTATGCGTTAATAATATAAAAAAAAAAATTCTAGTCGCTTTTACATATTTACGAAGACCACACACTACTACTGCAGCATCTATAAATGTTGATTACTTCAATGAAATAAAAGTTTTGAAAATTATCGAGAACATATTTGGCTTTTCTTCTTAAAAAAAAAAAGAAAAAAAAAACTTTAATGCATTTACAGCGGACTTTTTCTTTACGCCGTTACACTAAAGTAGTAGTTAGATGATAATGTTTAATTGTTTTTGTATTCTCTTACAACAACGACATTTTACACAACTCACAAATGAATTATTTTTGCAATAAACGCTTAAATTAGGTAATGGTTTTAAATGTTTCGTCACTATTGAAAACTGTCAAAGCTGTTGAGGATGAACACACACGTGGCACACGTGCAATGGAATCCACTGCGGAGGCCATATCACAAGAAATTAGAGTAAGTATTACCCTTGATTTGTAGAGAGCACCACTTTGTTTATAGCAATTATCTGTTTCTCCTTTTCAAGGCTATGTTTTCACCACCACCAGCCGCTAGCACTCAAGTTGGTCCTGAGGATTTGATACGTGTCACAAAGAATGTTACGTTGGCCACTGCAAAGGCGGTGGCGGCTGGCGCTTCCAATTTGCAAGAGGATATAATGACGGCTGCCAATTTGGGTAGACGTAGCATAT
Organism: Sarcophaga caerulescens; assembly: GCA_927399465.1. NCBI lineage: Eukaryota > Metazoa > Arthropoda > Insecta > Diptera > Sarcophagidae > Sarcophaga > Sarcophaga caerulescens. Next base: position 68,048,553 of record OV656867.1, on the reverse strand, counting down.
CAGAAATGTTATTGGTATGCCGTTCGGTAGCCTGGAATTGTGCTGAAACCGATGATTTAAGAGAACGTACTCTGGGGGCTGGCGTTGCGGTAGGCGAGTCCTATCGTGAGCTACTTAATGGCATTTTACACAACTGTTCGGCTGATGATCGCATGCATTTATCACGACGCGTGGCCAAGTGTGTTACCGATTTGGTAGCTATGGCCCGTTTGCTAAAAGGTTCCGATTGGGTTGATCCTGAGGATCCTACTGTCATAGCAGAAAATGAACTTTTAGGTGCTGCTGCATCCATTGATGCCGCTGCCAAAAAATTGGCCTCTCTGCGTCCTAGACGCAATGATGACGTTAAGGTAAGTAAGCCTTTCGTTTGCATTTCCATTTATATATCATATCCATCAATAAGGTGTTTGGTTTTGCCTAACTTATAACAAAATCTTGTTCATTCGAATTAACTTCTTCATAATAACTGGTGTTTTGTGTATGTGCTTGTTTACTATTTATTATCCTGCTGTCTATAAAACTATACGTCTTTTGGTGATAGTTCCAGTAAGATATGTTTGATATTCTTGGTTGTTATAATTGTATTTTCACCCAGGAATCAAACATATTATTACTGTGATTAATCTCTAATACAACTAACAATTGTAAAAACAAAAAACAAACAAAAAAAAAAACTATAACAATAATAATACAAAAATCATAAATCATTAATTACCGAAACCATATACATACATATGTATTAAACAACTAATAAAATAACATTACAGTAACCGTTATATATTTTTGTAATAAATTATTTTTGTTTTATGCAATAATTTTAATTAACATTAAATTTATTTCCTTTTTAACGTTCTCTTTAGATTGAACTCGATCAGAATATGAAATTCGATGAAATGATTTTGGAAGCTGCCAAAGGTATTATGGCTGCCTCTTCGGCCTTAGTTAGAGCGGCTAATGCTGCCCAACGCGAGCTAATCGATCAAGGCAAAGTAGCCAAACGTCCCTTAACTTCTTCGGATGACGGTCAATGGTCGGAGGGTTTAATATCAGCTGCTCGTTTGGTAGCTGCTGCTACCCATAGTCTAGTCGAAGCTGCCCAAAACTTGGTTAGAGGCGTAGGCACAGAAGAAATGTTGATATCCACCGCTAAGCAAGTGGCTGCTTCTACGGCCCAGCTGCTTATAGCCTGTAAAGTAAAATCAAATCCCAACTCTGAAGCTGGCAGACGTTTACAGGCTGCTGGTAATGCCGTTATTAAATCCACTGACAATTTGGTCAGAGCTGCTCAACAGGGACTTGAGGTGGAGGAAGAGCGTACCCTCAAAATTAATACATCAATGGTTGATGGTATGGCTCAAGAAATTAATGCCCGTTCGGATGTTTTGCGTATGGAGAAACAACTTGAAGAAGCCCGCCAAAAACTGGTGCTTATACGTCATGCTCGCCAACGTCAAAGGAATGTACAAGGTTTTACCACCGATGAAAGCGACACGGAATATGGCACTCTCAACAGGAGTCACAATAATGTATGAATATTTTTATTTTTTTTTAATTACCACTACTTTTCTGTTGGTTTTACTCTGAATTATGTTATCCACACACACACACACAGATAGACACAAAAGTTTTTTTTTCTTTTTTTCAAAATTTTAGGTGGTTATATGAAACAATACACCAAAATGAAAGACTAAACAGGCTTTCATTCAACACAACCTTTTAACGTGTTTAATAATTTACAATTAATTATTATATTAAAAATATTCACTAATTTTAAGTAGATTTTTTTTTTGCAAATCCGAAAACAATTTTAATATCTATCGTATAGGGGTCTCACACTTAAATGTTAAATGTATCTTTCCCCCCTCATTTATTAGGTTTTCATATTGTAGTGTTTGTTTAATAATTGTATTTAACAAATTAACATTAACGAACTAACCGGAAACTTCATCGTTCTTTTTTTAAAATTTAGACACTTAGTCGTTCGGCTTTCTATGGTCAAATGGAGGCACCAGTATCGCCTAGTTATTTGAATCAGCAACAACAACAACAACAAACGAAACATAATTATAATTATGCCACAAATCCACAACACTTCCATCATCCAGGTGCCGTTTCCCCACCACCAATGAATCACAGTCAGTTGGACAATGATACAACTGCCTTTCCACCACCTCCGCCTCCCTTGTCAACAACCATTTCTAATATGCAAACAGCCACTCATACCTTTAGATCTAATCCTAAACTAACCGCCAATGCTGTACCACGACCCTATCCCGGCAGTCCGGTGACAGCAACTGGTACTAACGGCGGCGGTCGTTTATCACAACCAAGTAGTCCGCTAACACCTACTAATAAATATTCACAGAATTTTGAACAATCAGCTTCACTAAAAACCACTACTGTCAATTCCCAACAACAGCATATAGCAACAGTCGCCGGCAGCGGCTCTTCTACGGCGAACCTAAATCAGGTTAATCGTAATTTGGAAGCGTGCGTTCAAGACTTGCATGACAAAACCTTTGGTCAGGGTGGTGTAGTGCAAATAACAACCAGCAATACAGGATATCCTGGACAAAATTATGAAGGCTATACCTCTAGGTAAGCTTATAGAGAGATGGTTTTAACAAATAATTTCTGTTTTTAAATAATTTCTGAATTTCACTGTTACAGGTATGAAACCCGTAATTACGATAAAACAAGTGAACTTGGCGTAAAACCTTTAGAGTCTAGCTTTAACCAGTTGAGCATTAATACCGAATCCGGTAAACTTAGTCTAATTGATCAGGGATCTGAGCGTTTAACTTCGATGACCCAACGTGTTATGGAACGTAAATCATTTACCACCACCTCCGAAACAAGAACGGAAAAGAAAACCGAATCGCATAGTTTTCGCATGGAATAAAAGGGGAATAATAGTTAAAAGTAAATAAAGAAAAACAGAAACAAAAACAACTGTTTACTGTTTGCCAAAAGTGCTTTTAAGTGTAACAAATTAGTTTAAAATAATTTTATATTAAAAAAAAAAAAAGAAAAAAAATTATTATAATTAAATAATTCTTACTTTTTTTAACATATACATATATACATTGTAATGCCAATGTTTTTGCCAATAATGATTTGATGTACTAATAAATATTAATTAAAATAGAAAACTAAAATAATAATAAAAACTTACTACACCTACTAACGAAACTTTTTTCTAAAAATATACTAAACAAAAAAAAAAAAAAAAAAACTAAAATAAACTAATCTAATATCTATTAAGTATTGTGTCATTTAAAATATATTTCTTTTTTTTTATTTTATTGTGTGTATTTTTGTTCTTTGTGTTAAATTTTTAAATTCTTAATTTTAATTCATTCGTCGTCTTAGCTATTGTGCATGTTTATTTTTTACTTCAACCTTATGTTTCGGCATATGTTTTGAAATAAATTTATATTTAATTAAAAAAAAAACTCAATCTAATTTTTAATCCCCCTTATTTCTTTTGTTATTTCATACGATAGGAGAAATAAATTACAGTCTATGTATGATTTTATTCTCCTTTTTTTTTGTATATAAATACTGATATTCTGCGTATATGTATACAAACTCTTATATATGTGTATTTTGTATGTGTTTTTCTTTCTTTGTGTATAAATATTATTAATAAAATATGTCCTGTAACCAAAAAAAAAATAAAATACAATTTTTAATCTTTCATAAAGAGATCAATATCAATAGTTTAGGTACGAAGGATATGAAAGTGGTGGCACTATGGTGGTTGTAACAAAACAACATTTATGTAAGATACTAGACCGCAGAACAACAATAAAACTAAATGGGGTAACTCGCTCCAGTGGTAGAGAAGATTTTGATAATTATAAACAATAAAGAAAATATTCTACACAAAAACCTTCCCTACAATGGCAAAGGTATGAAACAATCTTTTCATTGGATTGTAATCACCCCCAACCACCTGGTGTAGGAAGCTTCTTGGAAATAGTTGAGTTATAATCACAATAGGTTCACTATAGTTTTAATAACACATTCCCCAGCAATAAAAATTAAATATTTAATACAACAATAACAACACAATTTTATACATAAAATATATATTTTTTTATTTCATTATCTATAACTGTACATAATTCATATAAAACAATAAAATAAATGCATTAATTAGTCTTACTAAATCGAAATAAATGCTGCTGACATCATTATATTCATCCGAGCGTTTCTCTTGCGAAACGTTTACTTATATTCCAAATTCAATTGGCGTCCAATAAGCCAACGTCTAATTTCCGAGGTGCCAGCACCAATTTCATATAACTTGGCATCACGCATAATGCGACCAGTGGGATACTCATTAATATAGCCATTACCGCCCAAAATTTGTATGGCCTCCAAAGCAACTTGGGTGGCCTTTTCAGCACAATACAATATAACGCCAGCACAATCTTTAGAACTGTTATGACCAGCATCACAAGCACGTGCTACACTGTACAAGTATGAGCGACAGGCACTCAAGGTGGTGTACATGTCAGCCATTTTACCCTGCATAAGTTGGAATTCACCGATCAATTTTTTTTGCTTACGTTGATGGGCATATTCGAAAGAAGTATCAATAGCTGCTTGCATAAGACCCACGGGGCCAGCAGCTAATACGAGACGTTCAAAGTCCAAACCAGACATTAACACGTATACACCTTTGTTTTCTTTGCCTAGAATATTTTTGGCTGGCACTTTTAGATCTTGGAAAACAAGCTCACATGTAGGACTGCCACGCATACCCAATTTATCAAGTTTCTGAGCAATACTGAAACCCTCGGAGGCAGTATCAATAATAAAGGCTGTAATGCCGTGGCCATCAGCGGGATTATTGCTAGTCTTGGCATAAACAATTAAAGTATCGGCTACGGAACCATTGGTAATCCAGAATTTAGTACCATTCAAAACGTAGTAATCACCTTTGCGTTCTGCACGCAATTTCATGGAAACGACATCGGAACCTGCACCTGGTTCAGACATGGCCAAACCTCCAATATGTTCGCCATTGCATAGTTTCGGTAAATATTTCTCCTTTTGTTCTGGTGTGCCATTCTTAGTCAACTGATTGACACACAAATTCGAATGGGCACCATAAGACAATGCAATGCCACCAGCAGCTCTGCATAAAGTACAATGTATTCGGTACAGTAGATGAAAGATAATCAAAGAATTTTCAGGTTACCTGGAGATTTCTTCCATAATAATACAGTGATCCAAATAAGAAGCACCAGTGCCACCATACTCTGGCTCAGCGGTAATACCAAGGAAACCTAAATCGCCCATCTTTTTCCAGAAACTACGAATCTCTCTAAAAAAATTACAACAAATGCACCAATTTATGCACACATGTTTGAAATGTACTCAACTTCGCCAACAACTTACGGAAAGTCATCGTTCTTATCAATGTCCTTGGCAAAGGGGGCCAATTCTTTTTGGAAAAAGTTAAAGGCTGTTTCTCTTAATTTTTGCTTATCCTCGTCCAAACCATAAATTTGATCATTAATGGGATAGTGTGACATGCATCTGCTGGCAATAGCACTTTGTGGGCCAACCACAAATTTACGGCTTAAATGTTGGCCAAATGCTTTTGCTGCCAAACGTAACGACATTTTTCTTTACTTTGCGGTCTACACAAACCACTGTACAAAACAATAAACAAAGAGCAAAGGATCTACACCTACCACTGGGCGAGGATAGAAAAAGAAACTAATAAAAGTTATCTAACCATTGATCATTATCATAATAGAGTTGCCAACAGTTTTATTATTCTTATTTTTTGGAGAACTAGAAACTGTTTTTTTTTTGCATAAGTTTCAATGACATTTGATTTTATTTTCGCATGATTTGAAGTTGATATTTTGAATATATAGTTCAATTTTGATTTACAAAAATACAAAAATAAATAAAAGCATAAAAACACAAATCAATCACATTTCACTGTTGCAAGAGCATCTCTGTATTGTTAATTACTGTTTTGGCTGTGTTTAGTTAGCACTTATACACTGTATTCGATACTACAGTGACAGCCATGCAACAGATGATTGTAAACAAATAAGATTTTTTAAATTTAAAAAATTTGTTGTATTGATGAAAAAAGAAATATAATAATAATAAGTACAAAATAACGGTTCTTAAAGAAAATATGTATATGTTAATTTCAATCATATACTAATTAAAGCGTAGCAACAAATAATTTCTAGTGCCTTTAAATATTTTTTCGTGTGTATTCGAGCTAGACATACAAAACAAAACTTACGATGAAATAATTCTTCATCAGGATTTTCCAATTTTAAAAAACGAAAGATTTTAATCCTCCTCCCAATAATCTATCTATGAAAGTCCCGTACACCTGACTCCCCAGAATGGATGGCATCATACGAAGGTCATATAGCGTATCTTCTTTAGAAAGAGTAAAAGCATCACACCGCCAGTAGTACCCAATACAAACGTTATCATAGGGGACATTATTTCTAAATAATGACAGATAACCACCTAATGATTCCAATACCTCCTCCAGTCGACCAATCACTTGCTTAGCTAAACAAACTTAATCACCCCTATCGTGAATATTATGGGTATAAGTTATTTGGGAGTAAACTTTTTTTCCCATCCCAAAAAATCGGTATTGCGAATATATTGGGAGTAAAAGTTTTTATTGTGAATTAGTTATAAACGCTGTATAAACAAAATTTTTTTATTGTGAATTACCTCTCAACAATTTTTCAAAGAAAAATACAAATATTTAAAAATGAGTAGCGTATATCTTAGTTTTTTGGTGCTGGAAGAGGAGAAACAATCCATGGAAAGGTTGGAGCGAAGATCAATTCGAGATGAATCGAATCCTCTATCACTCCCTGAGATAAAATAAGAATTATACATACTAAAATATTTATGTTTGACGGTAAATCATGTGTCCTTTACAGATTCTAGGAATATTACAGGGTGAACAAAGAAGGATTCAAATATCCGCTGAATGTGTTGATGGAAAACTTGCCCCCCAGCGGTAAGATATTTGCCATACCGAACATAGTGAAACTCGCCGGCACTTTGAGATTTGTGGCTTAAGGCAGCTACCAAAAGCGAGTAGGTAGGCAAATTGACGTCGGTTTTGCGCAGTCTTCATTCAGCGAAGTGCTTTCAGAAGTATTAACAACATTTGAAAGAGTTTTATGTCCTCAGTGGATTGTTTGACCGTCTCCTGAGGAAAAGAAAGAGATTGTAAAATGGTTTTACACAAAATACAAAATTCCAGGAGTTGTGGGTTGCATAGAAGGCACTTCAACAGAAAAGGCTACAACAGCCTAAGTGTTGCGATTGTATGATTTAATCTGCAAAAAAATTTATAACTTACATGTTCCCTTCTTGTTCCCATTGGCACGTGTTGGGAATTAATTTTACAAAATAATTCTTGGGAACAAACATTGGCGATGCCAAATTTTTTATGTTTGTGATTCACAATAGGAAATGAAGAAATTTGGAAATTTTTTTATGGGAATAATTACACGGTGCGACAGTGAAAATACACCCGGCTAATAACATAGTCTATGTTGTTCAGTTAGTTGAGTAGAACTCAAAAATGCCTTTTTTTATATTTCTCGAACCCTCCAAACTTTTTTTATTTGACAAAAACGTTTTTTTTTTTTTACTTTTCGCACAAATTTATGGATTGCTCAAACATTTCTGGCCCGATTTCCATAATTTAAATCTTGTTAGAAAGGGGAGAGATGGACCTTTAAAACGGTATACATACAGTAGCGAGAAAAAAAAATGCAACGCTATGTCGTATGATATTCAATCGAGGCTCGAAACTTATAACGTTATCCAATTCCAGTCCATTTTTGTTTTTTTTATTCGTTGATGTTTAAATTTTAATAAAAAGTATCATTAAGCGTTGTTTGCTTCTCTTTCTACTTAATTTTTTTAGATTTATAAAAAAAGTGAAAAAATTTAGCGAGAAAAAAAATGCAACGCAATGTGTTAAAGTTAAAAAGAGATCAACTAGAGTAATTAAAATAAAAGGTTAATGAAGACTTTGCAAATTGTGAATTTTAAAATAGAAACAGCTGTCAGCAGATAGCAAATTTGCCATTATAAGGGCTCTGGAAGAAGGCAAATCAATGAATGAAGTTGCTCATCAATTTAATATCCACAAATCAACGGTTTGTCGGATTTCATCGCGATATCGTCAAACAAATAACGTGGAAAGAAATAGGAAGTGATCGACCTCGTAAATCTACTGCCCGCCAAGACCGTCAAATGGTAAAAATAGTAAAAATTGATCATCGGAAAACGGTAGTAGATGTTACTAATTATGCAAACGACCAATGAGGGGTTTCTATTGGCGTCCACACAGCCAGAAATCAATTAAGAGAGGCAAATTAATTAGCTAGAAGACCAACCAAGAAGCCACTTATAAGAAAAGTTAATAAGGAAAAACGGCTTAACTTTGCTAGACGGGACTGCATTGGTCAAAAGAGTAGTGGGCCACAGTATGGTAGATCGACGAAATAAGGTTTGACTTATTTGGCTCTGATGGTACAGAATGTTGTTTATTTACAGAATTGTTGTGAATATCTCTGTTTTGGGGGCCGACGAACGTAATTTAACCCATCAGAGCCAAATAAGTTAAACTTTGATTCTTCGCTTCACAAAACTTTGGCCCACTGCAAATCTCATAGCATATTAAGTCGAATAATAGATATATGTATACCGTTTTAAAGGTCCATCTCTCCCCTTTCTAACAAGATTTAAATTATGGAAATCGGGCCAGAAATGTTTGAGCAATCCATAAATTTGTGCGAAAAGTCAAAAAAAAAACGTTTTTGTCAAATAAAAAAAGTTTGGAGGGTTCGAGAAATATAAAAAAGGCATTTTTGAGTTCTACTCAACTAACTGAACAACATAGACTATGTTATTAGCCGGGTGTATAAAATTTTTTCTATTTTGTCGCATAGTGTTATTTGCGATAGGGGTGAATAAATAATTCTTAAACAAAGCAAGGAAATAATAAAAAGATATGGGGAATAATATTTTACGCTATGGTGTGACCCTCGTAGTGGACTTAGTCTAGTAGGTAGTGTGCTGGCTTAAGGCCACGGTTCAAACATCGCCAACAAAACGAAATATGAAAAAATAATTCTTCGGCGACTGCCTCTGGCAAAAACTCTGAGAGTAAATAAAATTGGCATGAATTTTCGGAATTGTTCGGAATCGACTTTAAACTGTAGGTCACACCACCCATGGATAAATTTAACACATATAACATAAGCGGTGTGAGAAGCTAGGTAGTAATCCTGTCTGAAGGGTTGTAATCACCTAGAAATTCTCAACATTGAGCCGCAATAATAGAGGAAAGATCTGACATGTACATATAAGCAAGCAAGTGAAACATTTAAACAAGTGAGATTAATGCGCTGAATTGCGTGCGTATTGTTGTGGAACTACAACAGTTCATTGTTGGTTTGGATGTGGAAATCATCGCCAACTCTCACTGAACCGAAGATCTTGCGTAGAACTTTTCTCTCAACTACTCCCAAAGCAGCCTCATAGAAAAATACAAGAAAGATGAGGAACTTGAAGAGCATTGGTTTCATCGCATAAGAGAGGTCACTGCTAATCAATTGCCCTTTGAGACTCCAATAAAATCTGTTTGCAAGACTAAATCTACCGTTAATATCCAGACAGAGATCGTTTTTGCTGCTAAATAAATTCACTAACAATGTCGAAGATATAGTTATTGGTTGAAATCCGATACACCGCAGGTCCTTATTTGTCGTTTTGCCTTCATTTGCTGTTATAAACAGCAGTAACATTTCGTTTGATAGGTCCAATGACATTGACAACATCGTCAGCGGACGCAAACAACTCTATCACGAAGAGGTCGCATGATAAGGGTCATCACAAGCCTCTAATAAGGTTCTCAAGGGGGGTTTAAACCATTTTTTTTTGTTAACTAAACAATCTTTCTCAAAAATATTTTTTTTTTGCTAATATTTTTTATTGAATTGCTCCACAGTACAGCAATGTGGCATGACGTAATAATAATCCGTTTACACGAACATGCAAATAGGCAACAACTTGAACTTTTCATTTTGGCAATTGAACTTTTTACAAACATGTAACACATAATGCTGCAACATACTAACTAACAGCAGATGCCAAATAACAACCAACAAATGATAATGAACTTGAGCCTTTATGGTGGCTGCAGAGAGCAGCATAAAAATGTAAAAAGTAAATATTTACACAATCAAGAACAATAAACAACCAGCCGTAGCAAAAAATACTTGTTAGACAAAGTTGTTATTTTCTAAAGAAAATTTAAAAAAAGAGAGAAAAATGAAATCCTTCGAATGGGTGAATAAACTGCAAAATAATATGAGAAAAGTATGAAAAAGAACATCATAAATGAAGCGATTTACATGATGACAATGGCAATGACAACAACCATGATGATGATGATGATGGTGGTGATAGCAACAAGGGTTTTGCTGATAATCATGGGAAAATGAACAGCTAAAAATATGAAAAGATATTTGAAAATGCACTTTCAATGTTTAGTTTCTTTCTTTTTCTAAAGTACCAACCGACTGACGCACCTGCAGACGGACGTTTCAAAGTAAATGAAATTCTACAATATTTTTCATTGCGCATGACTCTACAGTCAGTCTTTAGTGCACAATTTTACCGGTGGTTTACGATGTAAAACAAAAAAACAACAGCAACTGCAAATAACCCATTTCAATTGAAAACATTATACACGCCGGGTTAGTGGATTTGAAACCCATTTTAAATAGTTTTAGGCTTTTACCGTGATATGATGTCAACCAGAAAGAAATTATAAAAGCTCGTAAAGCGTACAACCAACCATAAGGCAACAATAAAATAACAATGATTCGAAGGAAAAACAAAAACAACAAGTAACTCAAAATAAAGGAAAAAAGACAAACGGATAATAAAATATGAAATAACATAAAAATTTGTTCAATTTCAATTACTACAACGGAAATAATAAATAAAATATTTTAAGCACAATTACACAAGCATAAAATAAAATAGAAAATTTAAATAAAAAGTGAGTACCACTAAGAAAAGAAATTAATAAAAAAAAAAAAAATAGATGCAAAGTGAAAAAAGGCGGGTATGACAACACACACAATTCCTTCCAAATATTTATTTCCCTAATGACTTTGTGTTATTTGTTGTATAAATCTAGACATACTTGTGTGTGTGTTTGTGTAGAGAATGTGACACTAATAATTGAACATGTGTCTGACGTTGTCCTTGTTAAAAAAAAATACCACAAAAAAGCATAAATCCTATACTAACATACATAAAAGAGCACGTTGTTTTTGTAATGACACGTTTTAGTTGAATTTTATTTCCTTAAAAGCCACTTTTGGGGCAATTTTCATTTAATTTTCTTCTTTAATATTGATGACCTCATGAGAAATTAATAAATCAATAAATGATCCAAAAGGCCAACAATAAAACGAACAACAACAACAGCAGCTTTAAAAATACACATGAAAATCAAGTCTCTTCTCCAAGGTTTACAAACACATATACTATAATTTCCATTACAAAATAAACAGAAAAAAATATTACTCTCCTGTAAACTCGTCATTTTGTCAATGTTTTGAGAAAGGAGGAAGGATTCATACAAACATATACATACATACGTTTAATAAATTATGATTATGACTGCAACATATTTTTAGGCTGTCCGTTATTGTTATGATACAAGCATTTATTTCCAATTAAATGAAAAAAATATTAATAAATAATAATAAAAAAAAAAAAAAGTAATCGAAATGCACGACGCAATTTAGATTTAATTTTAATTAACCAATAACGAAGTAAAATGTCAATGAGTTGAGTGAGTTCGTAGACGTTTTTACCAAATTTTATTTTTGGCATCAAAAAAAATTCTTTTTCTGTTTCTGTGTGCGTGTGTTAGTGCGAAATGAGATGTCACGGCGAGTATGTGTGTTTTTCTATGTTCTTTATTATAGCATTTACTGCTTCTATGCAAATATCTACAGCTGACGTTAGCTAAATAGAAAGAATCTTAATTTTTTTTAAGAACATAGGTCAACATGTTTTTTTTATTGATAATTTTTTAAGAAAACATTGTTAGAGAATTGGGATTTCACATATACATACATACATATGTACATATGTATATAAAGTTTTGTTAGCAGCATAGGATATAATACACAACTCATATTGACCTATGTCGATGAGGTTGTTATTGCTTTGGATCACAGATATTTATTGTGATGACGACATTTTTTTTCTGCTTCGACAGAATAGCAAAAGTAAATAAAATTGTTTAGAAAACTAAAAATAAAAGGTTAAAAAAGTTTTTAAGCTTAATACAGTTTTATCTAACTATTCTATATTCGGTTGCTTTGTTGCAAAGCTTAAAAAAAAAAGTATTATACGGATTACTAGGTTTACCCTAGCATTAAATACCATTTAATTTTCTTTTATCATGGTATCGTATTGTCGAAGAGCAAGTCTGGAGCTGCTTATAAATTAAAGATCTTTTTACTGACAGAAATCTGTTACAGATAGTTACTGGGACTAATATTATCTGGGTGAATAGACAGGCTATCCCAACAAAATAAAAAATAAACTATGCGATAATCTGTCCGACTAATGTATTTCCTTTGTTGAGGTTTGGATGAGAAACGTACACTGTGCTGGTTCAACACTGATTTAAAAATAATTAGAGATCATATTAGTAATAATCGGCCTGCTACTTAAGTATTATTAGGTTTCCCACATTTACGAGGATCTCCCCTCGTCACGCGATAGAACTTAGAAAATAGAAAAGGTGAAAAAGAAACGAAGGGAGCAGTATTTATGAAAATTAAATTTGAATTAAATTACGTTGCCAAAGACAGCAAAGAAGAATAGAACAGTAAGAAGAATAGAAGAGTTCAACAATGAATTTCTCTTTAAGGCTTTGTGCCATACAATGACCACTTAATTTTGAACGTTTGTATGTACTCTACGAGAAAAACGAGAACTATATAATATTATTGTTATTCCTTATTTTATTAAAGTACACAAGTTCAGTTGTAGCAGAGACAAAGCAATACCTAATAGGAAAAGTAATGGGTACTTTTGATTGTTTACATGGTCTACGTTTTCGTTTAGATATAAAGGGTATATGTATAAGGTAGTAGAATTGATCAGTTGAATGAAACTTACATTGGATGCTCATGGCCAGAATATCAAAAGCTTGTGGCTCCCCAATATTCTCACAAACAATAGTCAAAAGTGACATGGTTATGAGTCAATTAACGACATTAGGGCTAGCTTGTATTATATATGTATATTGTACTGTACCCTTCAATAACATCTTGTAGTTTTTCTCACCTTTCTAATTAGATGGTAACAATTGTTTGCTTGCAATTTAAAAAGTATTTTATTTCTTTAAATAAAAATTGTTTTTTTTTTTTGTTATTGTAACCGTGCGTGTATGTGTTTATGAACGAAGAAATATTTCTAAATTAACTTGATTGTTTAGAAATTACTTTATTGTAAAATGCAGTTTTTTTTTTTGCATATTCATTGATAATAACACTTGGAAACATTTAATTTTTCACATTCACTCTTAGCACAGTAGGTTAATTGATATAAAAAATCTATTTATTTACAATATTAAAGACAATTAATATATGTAAATAATATACCGTTTCAATGGTAATGGTGATTTAAATTGTTGGAAGGAAGGGGAGAGTTGGTGAAATTTAACCATTATTAGAAAACTAAAATTTTTAACTTACAAAAGATGTATCTTCTTCTCGATATTAATTTTCTCTAATACTGCAAATATGTATATTTCTTTTGTATATGTTTTGACAGATAAACAAAACACCTTAACTGCAAATTATTCGATGGAGCCTACATATGTGTTTAAAAATTAGTACATATTTTGTTACAACAAAGACATTTTTTTTTAACCCACCGTAATTATTTACTTAGCATTACAGGGTAGTCAATTGACGCAGTTTATTCAACTATGTAGACAATAAAGTCAATTTTATTTATAAAATAGACACACACACTCATACTATCAACAACAACAATAACTTTATTTGTAAATGAATGCAGTATATATTCAAATAACTGTAAATGCGAATAAATTGAATCGATGTTCAACATCTCCGAAACAATGCTCAGTAATTACAACAGGAATTGTCAATAGAGTGTGTTACTAAATATATGACAACAAAAAGAAAAACAAAACCAAAGAAAAAAAAACGAATAAATTATGTACAGTAAATGCTTAAAGTAATCGTATAACGAAGTTTTTAAAGAAACATTGTCAATTAAGTTTTATTTGAATTGTTTTCAAAGGAAAATGAAAACAAATTCTTTTAGAGGCAAGATTATGAGAAGCTAGACTTATTAGAAGTCCAAAAAAATCCTTCTCTGTAGTCTTAGGTCGCTGACGGGGATCTGGAAAAGATCCCAGCCGGACTATTGCAGGGTATGTTGCGATGAGGAGTTGGAGATTGTCCTGCATCTCCTCTGTAACTGTCCAGCCCTTAGCAAGTGGAGGTTGAGGACCTTTGGCAGGAGCTTCTGTGAAGGTTTGAATTCTGTGTGGAGAGCCGACATCAAGGCTCTCCACAAATTCATTAGTGGCTTGAGATGGTTGAAAAGTGCTAGGGCTTCATCAGCGTTCTCCCTTTTTGTTTTGTTTTGGTCTGTGTAATTCCTCCGCTTCCTATTCTCCCTTTCCTCTTAGAGTTTTTTCCAGAAATATTTTGAGAAGCAGTCGCCGAAGAAATATTTTTTTCATATTTCTTTTCGTTGGAGATGTCTGGCCCGGGGATTGAACCGTGGCCTCACGTCTATTAGCCAGCAAACTATTCACTAGACTACGGCAACTACGTATGTATGTATATGTATCTAACATAGAGTTTGATCAGAAACACAACAAAAAAAAAAAACTGTCATATAGGTTGGCAACTCGATGGCCATGGAGATGATTTTCTTGTCTGACTTCAAAAAGCAAAAGACTGCTTTATGTTATTAGCATATGCTGCGGAAAAAAATTATTTGAGCACTATAGAGTGCCTATCACTAATTGAACTCTGTATAGCATTTCTGAGGAGTTCTTACTAAATATGTAATTGCTGCCTATACTTACAAATAACCCAATTAGGAAAAAAAATTTGAATGACTAGGTATATTGAAATTCGATGATGTTTTTTAAAAAGAGTCAGCATATTCAAAAAAAAGATCAGCACAACAATACATTTGTCTTCAATTTTTAATAATAAATTTAATAACTACTGAGAAATAACTAATTAGAAATTTGTTTCAATTTAATTTCATTCTTTTGTAATCTTATGAATAAAGTGTAAGAGAAGATAAATATTTAAAAAAGTATTAAAATTAAACTATATTTACAATAATTCGAAAACTTATATGGACGACTTTAGACACTCATAAACAACTTGTAAATCTCTTAAGCACTACACCGGTTGTGAAGAAATTTAGCAAAATAGAAAAAAAAAAAAAAGGAAAGAAATTTAGAAGCAAAAAACGCGGCAGAGTTTTTTTTTACAATAATTGATTTGCATAGAGCAAGTAAGTAGCATTACTTTAGCGTATGCACATACAAATAAATATTTTTAATAGAACGCATTAGCATTTTGACACACACATAGTATGTTTGTATGTCTAGGTATATGCATTTATATATTTAAACATGTATGTATGTGTTAGTATAAAAGTCTTAAAGGCCGGCAATAGAGTAGAAAAGAAAAGGAAAAAAGTCGGCCGAAGTGTACCGCCAGAAACCGAGCAACACACACTATAGCGGAGCACAAAATCAAAATTATAAAAAAAAAAAAAATCTGCTGTGGAACTTATATTCGAAAATTAAACACACTTCTGATGTTTAGTCATTCACAAGGTAGAAAGCGATTGAGCGACAATTCCGATCAGAAAGTCAGCCAACCAGCCGACCAGCTAACAATTGACCGATGGAGGGATTTACTTAATCATCTATAGACACAGGAGACACCAAAAATTCGAAAATACAAAAAAAAAAAACGAAAAAACAAACATTATACCAATACTGCTGAATGATGTCGATATGAAAATGTTTTGACCAGCAGTCGTTGCAGTAATAATTCATAATTTGAGCGAGCGTGTAGTGATCATTAGGAAGTAGAGAAGAAGAGTTGAATTTTGAAATTTTAAAAAAAAAGAAAAAAAAACTTTTGTTAAGAAAAACTGTTTCTTTTTTTTCTACTTCTGACGACCTGAAATTTTAGCAAACGACTTGATAACGAATAATTTAAATTGTTTTTTTTTTTCTTTATTTTTTTTTTTTAACCAGTGTGTGAAAAAGTGCATGTGTGAGTGAAGAAAACGTTTATTATCATTTTTCGAAATATTATTGTTATTTATTTTACTGGAAACAAGTGAGTGAGCGAGCGATTAGTGTTGTGCGGATGTGACTGTGTGTGAAAAATAGTTATGAGAACTTTTAGTATATTTTTTTTATTTTCAAACGTGTTACCGCAAACAAAAAGCTTCAATTGTTAAAAATTTTGTAAAAGCATTTTAACCATCGTTAGGCGAACAACACTTTTGAAATCATATTTAGTAGACACAGTAATAAAAAAAAGATACATAATAAATAATTTAAATATTTTTCAATATTTTTTTTCATAATCATATAAAATTATTTTACTTTATATACGCTATATTGAGTTTTTTTTCAATTTTTTTTCTTTATTTAAATTTATTTGGTTGGACAAAAACACATATTTATATACATACATACATATATTTATATTCATACATGCAATATACATATGTACATACGTATACGATTGTTTTTTTTAAGAAAATATTGAAAATATATAATGAAATTAAATCATCTATTTAAAAATAACTAAAATGAGAACGAAACAAATTTAACGGAAGAAACGGAAAATAAAAATTTAAAAAATATATTTAAAAAAAAAAAACAAAAGTGAAGCACAAAAAAAATAAAGAAATAAAATTCTATACATTAGCAGCGACCGAAGAAAACAACATAAATTTATTTTATTTTATTTTTTGTTTTAACTCAAATATAAACGAATTAAGAAATAAAAAAATTAAAAAAAAGTGTCATGAAAATTATTTTATTTTATAGTCGTTGGTGGACAGATGAAAATAAATAAATGGTGTGTGCAAAAATAAAAACAAAAAAAAGCAACTCATATCAAAAGAAAATTATACATGATTGACGTAAAAGTAACGAATTATTTCTCTCTTCTATCTTTTTTCTAAAGAAAAGCGAAAAAAAAAACTAATGCGGGTGCAATAAAAAAAAGAAATTTGAATTAAAAATTAAAAAGAGTTGCTTAAAAAGGATCAAGAAAAACAAAAAGAAAATAAACCAAAATGGAGGAACGGGCTGCAAGCAGTAGCAATCAAACTGAAGAAACAAAACCAGAAGGTAATTTTCCTTTTCTTCTTAAAGAAAATCTATATTTACATAGAAAATTTTGGAAAAAAAAATTAATATTTAATTACCAAAAACGTTTCTACGTGCTTTACTAGTTCAGGTTGACATTAAAGAATTTAATCTTATCTCGTTGCCTTTGCATAGCTTGAGTAGTGAGAACAACGTAAAAAAGTAAAGATTCACTACTTAATGATTTAACGTTGTTGTCATTTTGTATTATTAAATCGAAATATAGGTATTTATATGCACAAATAATAGAATAATAAATAATTGAAAACATTAGAGAGAAATAAAAAATAAATTTATTTTGAGTAAATGATTTCATTCATAGAAATGAAAATGTTTTTATTTTTTTGTTTTATAAATAAATTAATAATATATAATAGTAAAAAAGGGTCTTGCAAAACTATTCAATATTTTGTTCCTATAACCATATGCAAATTAAGCATTTAATATTCTAAGTCTATATTTCCTTTAAATATATTTTAAAAATATACGAATGGTACTGAATTCAAATAATTTTACTATATACATAGTTATTATATCTAATTTGTTTATACATACGAGTATAAACAAACAAAATGTTGGCTAAATCTTTCCATCATCTAGACTAGACAGTAGTGGCCCTTTAAGAAACATGTTAGTTTATCTTAAAAATGATTGTCAGAGAATTTGGTGATATTTTGTTAGGTTATGGGATTATATCCTTCTTCGAGTTTTTTATATACGAACCCCTGTAGCACTTGACTGTTTCATTACCTTGAAAACTGAAGTGTCAATATAACCAAACTAGTCTTAACTTATTCACAGTTAATAATCGAATTTAGTTTGACATGGACTTGTCTATATAGTAAAAGGAGAGTCAAAACGCTTAAGATCTGCGAAACTACATACAAATCTATTAATCTCCATTATGCCAAAGACGTAAACGTACATTATGTCCAACACATGATCATCACTTTTATTGACATGTATTTCACATGTGGTGGCAGTGTGGTAGGTAGGGTATTGTTTAATTAGATGAGAGCCCATAGTATAAAACCCAGATTAGACATCTCAAACACTCCCTCTTTGCATCCATTTGACATAAACTCTGAGAGTAACTAAAATTGACATGAAAAGTTTCCCAAAAATCAGCCGTTTGAAGTCGACTTGAAAATATAGGTCACGCCACTTATGTATAAAATTAACACACACAACATGAATTGGCTTGTAATCTTGAGTAAAGAGTTGTAATGACTTTGCATATGTCAGACAAAACAATAGTCGATATTAAATAACAGTGACGATATGTCACCCCTCAGAATAGTGCATCTTGTAAATGCTTTCCCTACAGTTTTAACTTTGCTGTTCTTGAACTGTAACTGCGAATTTCGTTGAAATATTTTTTAATGTAAACTTGCCATAGGTCACGTCAGCAACGCCTTGAACAATATCAATCATTATATTTTATTGTCGCTGATAACATTTTCAAATATTCCAAATTCTAAAATTAAGACAATAGCAAACAAGCAATATGCTGACGAAATAAAAATTTAACTCTTTGAAAATGCATTGGCTACTATCTTCAGCTTTATATAATATTTTGATGACGAGGTGCTAATCACATGATAACCGACTAGAAATATTCCAGCTGATGCAATTGGAACTCGTGTCGGAGGAAGATAAATATCAATGTGTACGTGATGCTCTTGGCAAATGCGAAAAGATACATACCATATAAAGAATGAAAGCTAGGTTTATTTTTATTTCGATGTTATCAATTAGAATTAAACAAAATTTCAAGTTCTTGGTCAATAGTGTGTGAAAATTCCTTATCAATTTTGAAATAAAAAAAATACTCAGGTTTATTTATAGGAGTTTATTTATAATTAATAAATAATTATTTATTGATTTACACTTCAACACATTTACTGTTTTAACGTGATAATGACGTGATTTGTTAATTTCGTTAATAACAATTGCATAATAAAGCATATTAATAGGAAATTTATTTTAAAGTCATTGGAAATTAATAAAGAAAATTGGAATTTTTTAAAAACGTGCAAAGAATTAATAAACTTGCCAAATAAATCAAATGATTTAAAAATCGATTTAACATAGAAATCGTCTAACTAGCTAACTTGTTTCTTGTTCTTTTATGGACTTTAATTTCTTTGTTTCTAAAGTCAGTAAATAGAGCGCTTAGCAAAATGATTGTTTTTTATGGACTTTAAGTCTATAAAAGCGTAAAAACAACAATAAAACTTATTTAACAGATAAAACCGAAGGTTTTACACACGTTATAAAAAAACAATAAATTAACGCATACTACCGCACTTTCCTATCTCCTGTAACTATCTTTCTGTTATTCAATACAATGTACTGCACGAATTGTTGGATATGCTACATCATAATATTTTTCAGTCTGTTACATTATTTATAATCCCATAGAAGGACATTATCTGACGTTGTAGATTAAAAATTTATAGAAATAGGGTTCAAATGCAACAGTAAATATTATTGATTTGTAACTGATTGGAAATTCTTCATCAACTAACGTTAACAAAACTTCAATAAAAAGTCATTTAAGTGTGTAAAAATTATTTATGTTTTGGACCTTAAGGGACTCTAGAAAGAATTCAATTGTAATACACGACAAAGCGCAATTCAATTGGCAAACCTTGTCAAAGTGACTGCGCGTAATATAGGGTAATTATTTATAAGTGGACATCATACATTCTAAACTTTAAATAGGATCCATTTTAAAACTTCCTTTAACCGATAATGAAACAAAAGGCTATTAGACCAGATTCCTGCAGACTAAATGCTATCATGCCCACAATAGTTGACTGATGGAAGAATAACAGATTCCTGTTAAAATTTTAAACTTTTTATTTCTATGTTAGGATGAAATCATTTAATAAAAGAAAAATAGTATTTCTTTTAAATTGTAAACATAAAATAGTTTGAATTCAGTACCATTTAGTTATTTAATTAATTGAAATTTAATTAAATTTATAATTGCATTTACAATCTTACTAAACAGAGACCCTCTTTTTTAACTACCGCTATCTCTCATGCGCGGATAATTCATCTGTCAATAATAAATACAACGCCGTTGAAGTATATTATATGAAGAATAAAAGTTTGTTAATGTCTTTTGATTTTTAATTGCTCGTCAATCTCCCTCCTTACAGGCTTGTCAAGTATGAACAGTACGGGTACATCATTGACAAGATTTTTAATTTGTATGGCACCAGTAATGGGTAAAGTTAACTACTCCTTAATTTATTTTTCTCACTCACTTCCTCTCTAAAAATAAACCGTTCGACAATCATACAGCTTTTAATCATTTTGATTGTGTAATAATAATCTCTGGTGAAAATTGAAAATGTATAATAATAATGGAAATGTAAATCATGTTGTCTAGTCAGCGTTTAAAATTAAATGAAAAGTATTCATCAAATCAATATTGAAACAAATACAAAAAAATTTAAATATATACAGTCAAAGAGAAAAGTCTACATACACCGCTGCATATAGAATTTTTTCCCGGTGATTTTTTATCAAATTGAAAAATAATGTTTGAAGACAAATACGCATATAAAAAAATATAACCTAGAAATAAAAAAAAAAAAATTAGCAAGAATACAAGGGTGTATGTATACTTTTTTGTGGGACTGTATAAATAAAAATAATAGAATTCATAATTAGTTTTGTTGCTGCTCTGTAGTGGTTGTATTTTTATTGTTGTTATTGTCGTTTTCTCAAACATTTGTTTTGTTTTGAAATCAAAACAATAATTTGTATTTATACTGCCGCATTCTCTCTCATTATTTATTAATTTTATTACAACAATTATCATTTAATAAGCATACATACACATACATAAATACATATGCTTTTTGATAAATTTGTATTGGGGGCATTTCATATTTATGATGGCGATGTGGTGTAAACATTATTAATTCTGCCGGTTCTGTCAATTACACAGAATTGTTGGTGATTTTTGCAAACAATTTTTTTTTTACTTAAATGTAAATGAAATGCGTTAGTCGTTGGTGTTGTGATTTGTCCTATATTGTTTGTTATTATAAAATGTGACGTCATTATCTATTTTTACATATTCATTTCAAATTTTTGTTGAATACATCAAATGGGAAATTAATCAAATTTATTATTGCATTCTGATATTTTTAATAAAAAAAATATCTTAAAAAAGGAAACATTTTCGCATGTATGCCCACATTATTATAATATGTATTATTACTGTTTATTTTTATTTTAACACACTTTTTAAACATATTTGTTTTATATATTAAATATACATGCGTATAATTCCTCTAAAGACAATGTAGTTTTTTTTTTTTTTTTTTTTTTTTTTTTTTAGAAAATTTAGAACACTTTTTAAAGACAAAAACAAAACAAAAAAAAATTTACTTTTTAAGAAACACTAAAAAAAAGTATATATATTTATAAAAAAATATGTGGAAATGATTTTTAAGTAATTTCAAAATCATTTCAGAAGTGGAAATAATATTTCATTAGAGGCAGCTGTAGCTGCTATTTGTAATATCTAAAGTGACTACAGCATCTTTGAAGATTAAGTTTAAACCCATTATTTGTCCCCAAAGTATCAAAGATATAGTATACTGTGGAAAACGAATTATCAAAAACATCGACATAGTAGTGAAAATATTAGAGTATAGCTAGCTTTGGGAACAAAACTCTGTAAGCCCCACACATGATAATGCAAAGAAAAGGAACTCATGGATCTAACTCAATAAGGTTTCGAAGTATATTCAAAATATCGACTCATATTAGGCAATGAGACAATGATGATATCGTTGTAGCATCACTGTGAACCACCTCAATCGATCTCTATAGTCAGAAAGGTTCTCTGTTTCAGACCATAAGTCTGAAAACCTATGGTCGAATCATATGACCCATACATACGGACGTACATATGTACATTAATGGTCATTACAACTCTTCAGTCAGGATTATTGACCTAGTTTCTCACACCATTTATGTACTGTGTGTTAATTTTATACATGAGCGGCGGGACCTACAGTTTAAAGTCGATTCCGAACGACAGATTTTTGAGGAACTTTTTCATGGCAATTTTATTTACTATCAGAGTTTTTGCCAGAAATCTGCTGAGAGGAATTCGCCGTAGAAATTTTTTTTTGTATATCGCTTTATTGGATATGTCTGACCTGTGGTTTGAACCGAGGTCTCATGGCTAATAAGCCAACACACTACCTACTAGACTACGGCGACTTTTCATGTCAGTAATTTAACTATCTGAAAAAAATAGAGGTCACCGCCCAGCCTTACACATCGAAAGTATCTTAAGCTTTAAGTCTCAAGGTTTTGAAGGGTTTTTATAGAACTAACATAAAAAACGTATATAAAACAGAGTGATTCACGTGATAATAAAAACTTAAAAAATTGACACTGTAGCCGATATTTTTTCTTGCCAGCAGCGGCGGAGATTTCTATAAAACATGTAAATGGAATTGGATTTAGAATAACAATAGCAGTTATCGGACAAAATGATGCGTATTTAAACTAAAAATCGATCAAAAACATGAGCAAATCTACTGTCACAGTATTTTGCCAATATGGGCGAAGATTTTTAAATTGTAGGAAAAAAAAAGAAACGAAAACAGTTTTAAACTTTTAATGGACAAATTAAAACAAATATGTAATTGAAATTCTTTAATAATATTGAATATATGGAATAATTTCAATTTGGAATCATAGTCTAAAAATAATAAAAATTAAAAAATTATTACCAAGTGAACTTTGTTTTTAAATACAACAAATAGAATAGTACGCATACGTAGTATTTATTGTAAAATATTCGTACATATTGTATGTACAAATAGTCAATTGTAAAGTCAATCATTAACAAAGTTCAATACGGCTTTAAATTAATTTAAAAGAAGGCAAGCAATAATAAATAAATAATGTAGTTTACATAATAAAGGCTGCATTGCATTTTTTTATGATAGAAGTTGTTTAACTGGAAACTTGTAATTAATATATTATTTTTTATTATTATGTATTAAACTTTAAGTCTTTCTGCCGCTGCAGACTTGTTTTTTGAAAAGAAAAACGGCTCTTGATTTCAAATTATAAGCCCCTTTAGTTTAATGGAAATATAGAGTAATTGCTCGAATTTGTGTTATTGTATGTTAACCTAACCGGACAATAATTCAAACATGTATGATGTGCCACTTTTATTAATTTACACTTTAACACAGACACAATACAATACACAATAGTATAGACGAGTTTCATTCATTAGAGTATTTTGGCTAAAAGCTTCAATTAGATTGTGTATAAAAAATTAGTAAATAATGGAATAAAAATCAAGAAGAAGAAAAAACGATATAAAAACAGAAATTACTTTTAGAAATAGACTAAGACACTAAGACACACAAGTACGGCTGTATGTACGTTCATGTTCATGTAAATTCGTTTAATTTGTTTTAAAGTGACTAATTTCTTAAATAAAATTTTATTTATGTTGTTATTGTTGTTCACTTTTTATTCGCTCAATTGTTGTTGCAAGTGTTTGCACAACACAAACTTTAATTTTGTGATTTTTTATGACAGTACGAGTACTAGCAGCACTTATTGCTGCTTTCCGGCTCTGATTTTAATAGCGTATGAAATAATCTGTTATTTCCAGAGCTACCATCACAGTTTAAGAGATTAAGATGAAATCCATTTTTTTCATGAAATTGAAAACATTATTTAGCATATTTTGGGTGGTCTGGTAGTTTAGTGGGTAGTGTGCTAGACTGTTAGCGTGAGGGTTATGGGTTCGATTTCCACCAGAGGCTCGGATAAGTTACACTACACCGAGTAAATGATAGCAGCTCGTAAATAATTAAATATAATTTGTGATTGTGTTGTAATTTATAAATAAATAAATAAATATTTAGCACATTTAGATCTCCTATTTATGTCGCGTTTTTGTTGAATTTTTGACTCTTTTGAAGATAATTTCATGTGGATGTTCTCATGGAAACAAAAAGCTGAGACAATCTATTTACACAAGCTTCTAATGAAGTGGATTACTCATCAACAAGCTACTCGCTGTAGAGAACACAAATTAACTGTTAGGACTAAAAGCATTGTCGGTTCCCACTCCGGAGCCGGCAACACCCTATTCAAGGGTGTGGAATGACATTGTTCTGTGGCTTTATAATTTCTATCCTATAGGCTAAAGCTGTTGCATTCTTGGCGATTATCACCATCTAATTGCACAGTATTTAGGTATGAATTAAGGGTTTGATCTGAACATTTGAGCTATCAGCTCAAGAGAATCTGCTAAGTGCTAATTTAATCTTTATAACTGCTTACCCACCAACAATATTTTCTACAATTGTATCCAGACTTAGAGAGCACAGGCCTCTTCTGTACTGAAGATAATGCGAAAATTATGATTTCACATGCATCAACAATACCTGTGACATATTTATACTTAATTTAATGTTTAAGGAATTTTAGTCAATCTAGCCATAATGTACATTTATACAAGGTTGGCAATCATGCTTATCAGTTTAAGTAAATATATAAGCAAGTGCCCCTTTTTTTGTATGTAAATGAAAAGATTACATTGTTACGTAAAGATTATCACAAAAAACTAATAAAAACTAAAGCTTATCATTTATTACACAATATACTATGTAAAGAAACCTTGAAAAGTACTCAAAACAACACCAATTTAGATGAGATACGAGAATAAATGTTTCCCGAGAATTTCAATAAAATTGATTTGGAAAATATTGTAGTTTTAATATAGAATTACCATTTAGCACGTATACTTTATATTCAATAGTAGATTTTTAACGTTAAATTAATAAATGCATTTTAAAAGTAAAGTAAAGTAAATAAAATAAATTTTTCACTCATACAGTGTTGATCAAAACTAATAAAACAAAAACAATAATACATTAAATTAGTCATGAAATTTTAATCGAGTACTGACGACACAAATATAGCATTAAAATGCTAAAAATTCTCTTATAACGAAAGCATAATTTTTAAACTTTTTTGTTTATTAAGTAAAGAAAAAACAAAAAGTTCGAAAGTTATGTACTATGCTGAAGCAGAGATATTGTTGAATAATAGGATACATGAATAAGGGTCAATATGCAATGATGTCGTATGCTGGCGAGTATATGCCAGTAACATGGATATTACAAGAAGATGATTATCCAAGGTATTCTGGCCATTGCGTCAAATAATGGTTTTTAAAAAATTCAGTTATAGTTCTTGACAGGTATTCAGGCAGTTCTGATCACAACTGTAGGTATCCAAAATATTTTTAAAATAATTCTTATCAATTCCGAATTGGCTTTTGTATGTTGAACTTTTTTATATTTGCAATCATATTCTTTTTGAAAATATTAGAACAGGCCGGTACTTTATTGTAATTGCAATTGTTGGTACTTTTCTAAATAAAATAAAATAAAAATGTACATTTGTACATGGATATCTATCTGCATGTAAATACATATATATTTATATCGTATAAATAATAATGGAATTTTGTTTGTTCTTTCCCTCATTTGGCAGCCAGTCAATAAGAGCCAGTGAAACAACAAATATACACGATATACAGTGTAGCACACTGTTGAATGCTACGAAAGAAAATTGATAAAAATATATACTCGTACAGTGTAATTTTGACCTTGTGCCAAAAGCTTGTGCTAAAGCATTTATTTTCTGTTTTTTTTTTTTTTTTTCTCAATTTTCTATGTTTAGAACAAACCAATGAAATAAAAAAAAAACACAGAAATCAAGAAAAACATAGAAAGACTTGTCGTTATGGTACTACTAACAAACGTCTTTTTGATTTGTTTTTATATTTTTATTTTTTTTTTTATAATATTTCAATAGATAAGAGAACATTTTTATTTAACCAAAATTGTAGTAAATTACAACGAAATAAATTGAGAAAGACAATTTAAATTTTAATTTGAAAAATATTTCTTTTAAGGTTTTCTAATCAAGACATTAAATGTCATTTCGTATGGAAAACAAATTAATTTGAAATCGTAAAAAAAAAAACAATTATTTTTAAAGCAGGTCATGTTGGCGAAAAGAAAAAATTTGTGAAATTTTAAAATAGAAGACCTTTTGATATTAAAGAAATTGATGCCCTATTAATTGAAATGTTTTAAATTGTTTAAGGAATTAAACTTTTTATAATTTTCAGAGAATGAATTAGGGTCAACAAAGAGATTTTTTGTAAAATTTCTAAGCATTATTTCGTCAATCATGCACCAATATTTGCAAAGTTATAAGCCAGAATCAAAGTCGCCGTAGTCTAGTAGGTACTGTGCTGTAGAGATGAGCGATATTTTCAAAACTGTGATTTAATCACGGTGATTGTTAATTCACTGGTAACTACAGTGATTGAAATTGCCCAATAACAGCTACTAATAATGTCGTTCTTTCAAAATTGTTACATACTCAAATTTATTTCATTTTATTTTGAGCGAGGCAGAATTACTATTAGATGATGCTGATTATTTACTTTTGTCTTTTTTTTTTTTTTTTTTTTTTTTTATTTATTTATTAGTAGTATTTTAAATACTTTTTCATTACATTTCATTGAATTACATTCTATCATCTTTTCCTATCAAGCTCAAATTTCATTAACATTTTTAATAAAATCAACTACCATTTTTCTAAAAATATTATTGTTCGTTTCATTTTTTACATAATTTGGCAGCATATTATAATTTCCAAGTCCTTTGTAAAATAAAGATCGTTGCGTATTCACAGTATTTGACTGCTTCAATCTAAAGTTATAATTGTTTCGTAGATTGTACGGTTGAACATCTCCAACATATCTTAGTTGTTCTCTTAAGTAGTCTGGCGCATCTCCCATCTTCATTTCTCTTATAAAAATTAATGTGTTATATTCCATTCTTTGGCTTATATTCATCCATCTTAATGTATCTAACATGTATTTGATTGATGCAAAACGATTGAATTTTAGTATAGACCGCATTGCTTTATTTTGTAGTTTTTGTAATCTGTTTATTTGACTATCCGTGCAACATGTATACATTATAGTTGATCCGTATTCGAAATGTGGTTTTATCGTAGTATTATAAATGTTTATTGCAGTAATAATAGACATTTTGTTTCTTATACGTTTTAAAAAACCTATCTTTTTTCCAATTTTTTTGCACATATATTCTAAATGTTCTTTGAATTTTAAATCTTTGTCTATTATAAACCCCAGATATTTTATTTTATCTACTTTTTCAATTATTACATTATTAATTTTGAATTCTTTTTCACTGTTCATATTTAATTCCATTAGCTTGGTTTTATTTTCATTTAATTTAAGTTTGTTTATTTTTAGCCATTTATTTATTTTATGCATATCTACTGTTAGTTTTTCATAGCACATATCCTCTGTTTGGGCCTCCGCGAAAATCAGAGTATCGTCCGCATAAAGCACAACGTGCTTTATACATGAACTTTCTGTGAAACTTAATTGTCAAGCTTCATATAAAAAAAAATTACTTTAAAAATAATAACATTGATGACACCACTTTGATTTTGTTTAGTAGTCTTTTCGTAGTATGTATCATCTAGTTGGAATACTGTGATCACAATCACTGTTTTAAAGAACAGTGATTAACAAATCACGTTCACTGAGAACAACGTTCTTCAAAAATCACTGGATCGCTCATCTCTACTGTGCTGACTTATTAAACGCTAGCCCGTGGTTCAAAACTCAGCTGAAACATTACTAACAATACGAATTTTGAAAAAAAAAAGACTGAGAGTAATTAAAATTGTCATGAAGAGTTTCTCAAAAATTTGTCATTGGGACTTTAAAGTGTAGGGCTCAAACTCATGAATAAAATTAACACACACAACATGTGTGGTAGTAATACTCGCTTGGTTGCAATGACCAAATAAATAAGTACAAACTCCAACCATAAGTCAGCCGACGGAGAGGGTCAAAATAAGGATTGCTTTTCAGACTAACTGTGAGATAAACTTCAACATCTCATTTTTTTCTGGGTTTATAACTTTGGGTTGGCAGCACTGCTTTATTTGTTTACTTTGGTTTGACATTTCATTATGGATAGACTTACACCAAAAGCAATGCTTGCGAATTTTATGGTTTTTTTTTTTTATAAAAATAAATAATATAGAATTTCCATTCAATCCATTTGTGCACCGACGAAACCAAATAAATAAGAAGAATTGGCGCATTAGGAATGAGGATAATCCACAAACTTTTGACCAAACACTCTAACATCCACAGATAATTGATTTTTTATGGGATGGCGGAGTCATTAGGCCGCATGCTGTTAGAGACGATGATAATCAGAATTGGAAATCAGAAATGGAAATGATTAGCAATTTTTCGCACTTTAATTCGATGGCCTTAATCTTGTTGACATGTGGTTCCAACACAAAGCGTGTCGGAAAATTGATTTACTTAAATAAACTATTAATAAAAAGAAACACTTTCGCGTAATGATACATTTAATTGATCACCATTGATAATTCGACTTAACCACATAGTATTATTTTCTTTGTGGTCATGTAAAGTCACTTGTCTAAGTCGATAAACCACAGACCTGGAAATCAACATTCCAAGATGTAATGACATACATAATACGGGCGTATATGTTGAGAAACATTTGGGAAAAATGGTGTTAAGGTTAATTAGATTTTCAAGAGTAAATAATTATAATATTCTTCCAAATATTAAAGGTTCGTTATAAATCTGAGATTGTACAACATTTTAAAAATAGAAAAATATTTACAAATATATTTATTTATATTATATTTATAATATTTATTTATAGAAAAATTATTACATTCTAGCCATATGATTGTGTTATAAACAAATTTAACTGTAATAAGCTTTGTAATTTCTTACCTTTTTTAATAATAATGTTGAGGTAGAGAAATTTAAATTGTTGTTATTTAGATGAGCTCCAGTAATTGATATGTGTTCTTATATTTTCGACAGTGACTGTTTAGCATCTGTAATGAAATTCAAATGAAAACATGTGACGTTTATTATAACAACCATCAATTACTTTAAAAAATATATACATATTTACATTTAATACATCTCTCTCTCTTTCACAACTACAAGAGAGAGAGAGAGAGTCATTCTAATCTAATAAAAGCAAAAGATGTAAAATATTTGAAAGTAAATTCAAAGTAAATATTAAGTTTTTTATTATAACAACTGGACATACGTTTTAGTATTTAAATGATTATTCAACAAGGTTAAATTAGCCTCTTTCAATATTTTTAAAACAAAAGCTTAGAAAGATAAGACCCCATCTCAAATGATATGATTTAAGAGCTACTTAAGCACACTTTCGAACACTTTCTTCTTCACTGTTACGCTCTTTTATTTTCTACTTTGTACATCAAAAAGAACACAGGTTTTTAAGAGAAGAAAGAAAATCAAAGTCGGCAATTAAAAGCCGTTGGCATGGTTACACTCTAATAGTTTCGGAATCTTTGTAAAATTATGATTATTTTTTTATTACAATATTTGAAAAGCCATGTGTCCGAGCTGTTATGACACTTGATTGTTTATGAGTTTGTGGGGCGGTGTGGCCAGGGGGGTTGTTTGTATAGTTTGAGACATGCAAATTTGAGCAAATAAAAACACAGAATAAGAAAAGAAAATTGAGCGAAAAAGGTTTCATTTTTTTGACGTTATCGTTACAACAAATACAATGTGTGTTAAATTTGTTTATAGTTTTGTTGTTGTTGTTGTTTGTTTGTTTTTAATGAACAAATAACGAATGTTCGATTTGTTTTCTTTTTTTTTTTATTATTTCTGTAGCCACCAGCCAGCCACCTTCAAGGCGGTGTGGTGGTGATAGTAGTGGCAGTAGTGTTATTGCTTTTATTTGTTTTTTTTTTCTGGTTGTCTAGTTTGTTTTAATAGCTGGGTTGATGACGGCAACTGAGTTGAGACTTGTCTTGTTGAGTTAAAATAAAAAATCACCAGCAGTACGTGAAATATGATTAAACGGTAAACATGTCGTGAAACGTACCAGTTTTGTACAAATTATAAATACCGCAACTTTTAACGAATTTCTTTTTAATTTTCTTTACCATTTCTATTGTTTTTGTTGTTTTTTTTTTTTTCTTTTAATTAATAATTTATTATTTATTTAATAAGTGTTTTGTAATTAATTTAATTTAAATTCATTTTTTCCGAGTCTTTTTGTTTTGTTGTAAATAATGTTTATAATTGTTAAAATAATTCCATAAGATTTACATAAATATACCGTTAAATTATGATTTATATTTTTCTAAGCGTTGTTAATAATTACGGTAAGTTTAGCCAAGTGTTGCTATTGTTGATTTTTAAGTAAAGTAAAGAATGTAATAAATAATAAAAAAGGGAGTAAAAAAAGAATAGAGTGCATTTCTATACATACATACATATGCATTCCATTTGATTCATTAATGAAAGGAGGTCAATCGTGTGTATTTGTAAAGTCTTGTATACAAATGTGATGTAAAAAAAAAAAAAAAAATTACCAGTATTGGGTTTATGCCATGAGAATGGTTTCCCTTGTACTTGAAAACTATCAATAGAACAATATATTGATTTAAATTGATAAAAAAAAAATAGCAATACGACTTAAAAGCACCAAAATGGAACGTTTCGAAATAATTATACATAACTTATCAAAATTTGATATGCAAATTTAGATCGCAATTGAATAGGAACATAAATTTAGTCACTAAGGAGCGAAAAGCGTAAGCTATGCAATTGCCTTGAATTGTTCAAAGATCCGACGATACATTAACAGTACTTAGTGTGGTTAATGGTAATGCCATTTATAAGAATCAAGACCCCACAATGTCAACTGTTAACAATAACAAAACTAGATACGACGGCATGAATTGTCCACATCTGATTAATTTTTAAAGACCTCCGTAATGTGTTTCTTTTTCTCTTGCACCCCTTGACATAAACCCACCCCCTACTTTAAGGGTGCATGCAATCAATTTGGCTTTGGGCTCATTTTAAAGAGCAAAGATCAATTGTCAATTTCTGACAATAGCGATGGTTCTAGCACGTCAGTGTTTAGCTCTACAATTTTTCAAAAATGGCCCTTTTTCTCGAAAACCTGACGTGATGGAAAGTTTTTGAACCCAGATTCGTGTTCAGCGCGCTAAATGCCTTCGGAAACACCTGGGGGCCATCTTATTTGCACAAAAAAAGTCCAAATTTGTAAGGCTGTGTTATTCTTGAGTTGTAAAGACAAGTCTTATAAACCATTTTAACACAATCCTAATCCAATTCCGGTTTTTTTTTTTTTTTTTGTGATAACAAGAATGGTGCAATGAGCAGCAACTGTCTTTTAAGAAAATTGAGATCTCATAGACAAAATTAAACAATTTGAAATTTCTCTCATGAGAAAAACTCTCAAAGATATTACACGCTTCATGCGAATTCTTTTTCAGATTAAACGACCATTAAAGCTGAAAATGAAGGGCAATTTCTTTCAACCGATATGTGCACATAACACTTGGTAGTAGACATCTTGATTAAGCCTCAGACACTGATAAATCTGCTAATTATCGTACAACAAAAATAAAATTTAATTGATTTTAGCCAAAAATATTGAAATTGAAGTTTCAAGAATTTCTGCTTCGCAATATTTCCTCTACTTTTCGCTGTAATATGGTTGATATAGTGTTAACTGAATGTACCATATGTACGTAAATAGTTGCAAATCACTGGCATGGAACTTTTTTTTTATTTTTCAAAATTTTCTAGATTAAAATTATTTTTTTTTTGTTTGTGTTTTTTTTTTTTCAATGTGCAGAAAATTATAGCTTCAGTAAAACGTGTCTTTTGCATGGATGATTGAGCATAAATGTTTATTGCAAAACAAATACAGTATGTACTCGCTAAATATAACATAAAAATACTTTGTTTTTCTTTCTTTGTTATTTATAAAACAAAGGCACATTTTTATGTACTTTTTTAAGTTTTATTCTATTAAACAGAGTATTACTGTAATTCTATTTTATGGACACGCAAATATAATTTAAACTATTGGAGCAAAATTTCTAATTTTTTTCTAATAATTAAAAAGGGGTTGGTTGGTTATTGGTTCGTTCGTTGGCTTACCCGACCTTGACTTTGAAACACACAAAGCTATTAAAAAATTTTAAATGATTGTGTATTTTTCGCCGGTGTTTATATTAGGGAATTTAAAATACAACATTTTAAAATTGAAACAGATGTTAGAGTTAAAAATGAGTATTCCATACGTTAAACACTAATAAAATTTTAAGAGCTTGCGGTTGGTTATAGGCCATAAATTGAAGTAATTTTCAAAATTAGTGGGAGAAACAATTTAAAAATGTGTTCATAAAAGTACAGTAAAATTTTATGGAAATATTAATATTTTTTGTTTTGTTGACTTAAAGTTCAGTTTTCTTGAAGCTTATTATTCTTTAAAGTTTATTTGTTTTTGTGATGTCATTGGTTTAAAAACCTTAACACTTTGTGTCGCAAGGCCACCTCAGGACATTAACATTATTTTCATAAAAAAAAAAACACTGGTGCTTTTGAGATCCTGTAGGTAAATCTACTTAGGAGATATTTAATATTCTGCGATCGATAACGTAATGCTTTGCAATGCCTCTACGATAATTTGTATACAGGAGTTTAAATTAATACTCCAGCTACCAACAAAAAATAATAACAATACAACTTGTTGCCCTTCCCCTCCCCCCTCTTTCTCCTGTAAATACCTTTCCAGTACTCCAGTATGTAGCGCATAAAGAGGGGTACCTCTGAGGGGTCAAGAGGTTGATCTCTTATTAAAAAGTTTTTTTTTTAATTACTGAACCACAATATCTGCCAACATTTTTAATTGAACAGTAAACAGCACTAGTTATTTATCATTCTACCTTTTCTACTTCTATAAGAAAACGCTGAATAGCATTTGGTAATCTCAAAGTACTTTTTAATAAATGATCAATTAGCGTCATATGAAAAACTGATATTATATGAAACGGCTCCCAATATGTAACGAACTAAATATTGATAAATTGTATGCACAGTTAAAATTTTGTTTTTGCTTATAAAAAACAAGACAGCATAAAGTAATTCAAGGTCAACTTGTAGTGATCTTTTACGCCGTAACTGTTCACGCTCTAACAATATTACTACATATTATCAGAATCTTAACATAAAATATTGCGTAACTAAGAAGTAGTACTTGTAAATTTACGCATTGGCAACACTAATCTTGTTCTTTTTTACAAGTGTTCTTAACTGTGTCCGCAAACACACAAAAAACAAATTTATTTGATAAGAAAAATGTTGGCCTTAAGAATAATTACGAAATTCTTACAAAATTTATTTTTAACGCCAATTTATGATTTTATATTTATATATGTATGTATGTGCATATTTCTTATTATCAGCGTATTGTTAACATTCTATATTAAAATACGTTTTTTATCTTGACCATATTTCATAACCCGCTACCAGCCAATCAACCGTTCTCTATGACGTATGATTAATAAATAATTGAAGCAAATGTTTATGTATGAGCGCATACATAAAATATATCATACAAAGTGTAAATATGCAACGCATAAGTGTGCGTGCGTAAATGTTTGGCAGACGTACAAACGAAAATGTCTCGCACACAAACAAATTAGAGAAATAATAAAAACAATAACAACAAATATTTATGTCAGAACATAATAATGAACGAAAATAAAAACAAATAAGAAAAGAAAAACATAAAAAAATCGCTGGCAAACAAAAAGAAAACAATCACAACACATGCTTGGGATTTATGCATTGGCATTGAATTTTAAAGGAAATTCAAATAAATCGTTATACATAAATAAAGTTTCTATTTTTTTAGATTCAAAATTGTCTAACAATTGTTTTTCAATTGATAATAACAATAAAGAAAATATAGTAAACTTTTTAAATATCAAATATACAAAAATGTACTGCATTATTAAAATAACACTAATAAGAATCTCCCATGTATGGCACAAAATCAATTCATTAATTAACTGTGCAGAAGCGGTGTTTGCTCTAGATTAAGTATCGTCTACAGCAAATATTTAATTTTGATTTTTTACTTTATGAAAATGTACACAGGCAAACAACTGAATATTTAATTTTTATAAGTCACTAAATCTGTACGTATAGCTTTCTTTAGTAAGCACGCACATATTGGGCACCAGCTAATATTACCAAAAAACAAAATTAAAATAAACATCGCACCAAAAATATCACTAATGGACGAAATTAAAATTTTTAAACAAACAAAATTATAAAAGACACACACTAAATACATATATACTACATAAAAAAACAAGCATCCAGAGCAGCGTTGCCAGATTTTTTTTTAAACTTTATTTCTGGGAAAAAAAAAAACCTTATTTTTTTACAAAAAAAAAAAGCTTGTTTTCCACAAAAGTACCAACATTTTAAAGGAAATTCTGGAGCCCGGTATCCTCTGTTGGTGTTTTTTTGCGTTTCTTGTCCGGGACTAATAAAATACACAATATTTTATTTAAAAATGTAAATATTTCCTGTTTTAATACTGAATTTATTGAAAAAAATTTTAAATTTAATTTTGTCGAAAAACTTGTTTTGTTAGAAAACAAATTTAATGAAAACTTTTTCGCATCTCCAAAAACTTGAAAAAAAGGGAAAACTTGGCAAATGGCAACTCTGATCCAGAGTGAATTTAAATGTATGCATTCAAGCAATGAATGTATTTTAATAAAAATTAGTAAAAACTGATGGAAATAATTATTGTCAAAATAATTATGCCGCTATAAACTTTCGTCTCAAACATGTTCTCTTAATAAGAGAATACACGGCAAATGTCACTTTATTAATTCAAGCGCCGTTATACAAATTTGAACAGTAGAAAAAATATAGAAAGTGTACAGCACAATCTGTTAAAATCTATGTATATGCCTTTGAATGTATGTATGTATTTAAATAAAATAA
This sequence comes from Sarcophaga caerulescens, assembly GCA_927399465.1. NCBI lineage: Eukaryota > Metazoa > Arthropoda > Insecta > Diptera > Sarcophagidae > Sarcophaga > Sarcophaga caerulescens. The sequence continues at coordinate 68,012,992 of OV656867.1, read as the reverse complement.
AATTATCGAAAACCGAAAGGCTATGCAGTACATATAAGTATATACATATTGGTCGTGCAATACCTAGCAGTATTTTTGACACTTTATAAAAAATGTGTACTTAAAAAAATTTGTTTTAATTACCTTTTGCTAGCCGCAACACTGTTACCATAAACTTCTTGTACTATATAAATTATATACGATCATGAAACCAAACTATCATGAAACAAATTTTTATCATAGCCACCAGAAAATAATAATAAAAATTATTAAAAACTGATGGAATAATTATGCCGCTATAAACTTTTGTCTCAAACTATGTTTTTTCTCTTTGTAAGAAAAGACACGATAAATGTTACTTTATTAATTCAAGCGCCGTTATACAAAATTGAACAGTAGAAAAAATATAGAAAGTACAATACAATCTGTTAAGACGTGAGGCCACGGTTCAAACCCCAGGTCAGACATCTCCAACAAAACAAAATATGTAAAAATATTTCTCCGGCGACTTCCTCTCAGCAGATTTCTGGCATAAGCCCTGAGAGTAAATAAAATTGCCATGAAAAGTTTCTCAAAGGACTGTCGTTCGGGGTCGACTTTAAAATGTAGGTCCCGGCACTCATGTATAAAATGAACATACACATACGTAATCCTGACTGAAGGGTTATAGTGACCAATTATGCATGTAATTGCCGGAACTGGCAGGGCATGGAATTGAATTGGTATATTGTGCTTCGGTAGAATTGATAAACTTCAGGTCTTTTGAAACTCTTGATATGTCTGGATCAGAGATCAGCAAAGAGTATTCAAAACGATGAGTAGATTCGAGTCATACTTATAATTTCAGCTACTTATACGCATTCATACTTATTTTAATATAATACTCATACTACTCATATTCAAAGTTAGAAATACTCATCGTACTCATACTTAACAATACGTACGATGTTGTTGATTTCGACTCTTCATGATTCAACATATACACGAAGCACAAAATAAGTATGATTCGAGTACGAACACCACAATACTCGCTAGAAGGTTGTGTGTGTGCTTTGCTTACTGTCTTTGTCTTTTCTTTTCTCTTCTTTTGTAAATGCAACAATAACTACTACTGTCAATTTTGATGAATGATTCGAGTGACTCGAATCATTCGTAAGTATTATAAGTATTTTTCTAATTTATGAATCTGAATGAGTAGGCGTATGAATCAAACAATGAATCGAATGTTGTGAGTTTGATGTCAACGTTGTACTCATACTCATTGCAACCTATACTTATAAATCAATGTTGTAGCGAGTACGAATGAATCAGAGTAGTTGAATTTTAATACTCTTGACTCACTCATACTCAACATGTCATAAGTACCTATGAGTAGCGAAAATACGATTCATTGCTGATCTCTGGTCTGGATATAAAATGTAGGTCGATGTAGTATATTAGCATTTGCTAATAACTGCTGAAATTCAGCACAGACAGTTGCAAGCTATGACTGCGTATTAATTGGAATTGAAAGAAAGTAATCTTCCATCACAGCCAAACTTTGTAAATACTGACAGCAGTTAGATCATCTGAAGAAGATAATCGCTCTCAGATAGTAACCCTTAACCAATATGATAGGATTTGTATTCTATAATACACCGTCAGCGGCTCGCCTGAACCTTAATATATGACTATAAATTCTCCACTGAACTTGGCACTAAATGAATACTACATGGTCCATGCTGTGGTGCAACGATTTGTTGCTTTGCGGTTACTATAACAGGGGCATAGAAAATCTATGTTAAAAACAGCAACAAGTTATAGCAAACAATACTAGAGCTGAATAAAATCTTTTTAATTACTCTGTGTAAGTTTACAATTTAATACAATAATTATGGGTTTTTTACCACACTTATTGTAATAATATTTCACAACTGGCCTCTATGTGTGCTTTGATAATCAAAGCTACCACTTCATCCTACCTAAAGTAACAATATTCTTACACTTCAGTCACATGCATGAAAACAAACCATTCTTAGTTAACGAGTTCAAAGTTTAAAGTTTTACTTTTGACAGAAAAATCTTTGTATAACGCTGCGTTTTTATTTTTATGCTTACTTTTTATTCATTAGAATGAACACAACTACAGTTGTTTAAAATATTGTTTCTTTAGAATTTACGGTCACAAAGATTATCAACTGAAGCTCTTTTATCGCTTTCATAATACTTGGCTACCAGGTGTAAAGGTTGACAGTTCATTTAAAAGAAACTTTATTAAACCTTTAAACTTCTATTACAAATATAATGCTAAAATAGCATTTACCAGCATAAGCAAAAGATTTTACAATTAAGAATTGCTTGAAATTGTTCAAACAAACTCTTCATACAAGGGTCAAGGGTATCTTGTTTAAGTGAAAACATGCAATTAAAACATTTTGTTTGGGTTACTAATACTTGATACTCTTTTAAAGTTCTGACATAGGTTAGCGATTAAAGAAGTTGAATGCAATCGTTAGTGGCGGCAATGGTGGGGTAAAGATCAATTAGTTTTTTTTTTTCATTTTTTCGCTTTTGTTAAACAAACAAATTGTAGTTAAAATAACAAAAACAATGATAGCAACTAAATAAACTCAAGTGGCACAGAACAGAGATCGGCCAGAGTTTTCTTTTAATGTATATTTTTTTTTTTTGCTTTTCAAAATTTTTCATTCTCTTACGAGTGTTACGAATGCTAAAAAGAGAACCAAACTAAACTGATGTATATATTTTAAGCTCTTCTAGTTGAACATTACGAGATACAATAGATAAATGATTGCAAAGAATTATTTTTTTTTAATATATTTTCATTTAAAATGTTGTTGTTGTTGTTGTTATTATTATTTCAGTGTGAATAGAAAACAAGCAACATACAATATTTGGGGTCATAACGAGAAGAATATAAATTCAGTAGTTGAATTCTGCACGGTACGAGCGGTTTATATATAAAATACGAGTATTTCAATAAAAAATATTGGCGAATTTAACTCCGTTGTAGCCCTTTAAATGAGCAAAGAGAATAAAAACGGCAAATAAATTAAATGAAATCAAATTCTAACAATAAAACAATTAAATATAAAGAATTTACATTATTCTATTGAAAGTATTTGAAACATAAAGGGCAACACGTCACGAGTTATCCGGCAACGTTGTCGATATTGTTTATTTTGAAAATTATAATTTCAAATATTTTTTTCTTTCTTTCATTAATTGACTCATATTTTACAAGGTGATTAAAATGTTTTAAATATCCTAAGAAAACAATAGAAAAGTTAACAAACAACCAAAAAATAAGAAGATAATTGATAATACTTGATGCAAGTGCGTTTTGGTTACAGGGTCAAAGTAAACCCTCTAAAGAAATGTCATCAAACCCAATTTTTTTTCATGTGCCCTGCTATGCTTCATCATCTAATTTTAAATATAAAGATACACTTGAGTGTTTTAAAATGAAAAATAAATTAAATAAATATCACCGATTGTATAGAGAATGTATCATGCTACGGATCTATAAAAATAAAAAAACATTCCAAAAAAAATTTCTTTAAATAGGAGAAAAATTTTACTGAAAAAATAAAAAAAAAAGAATTTTTAAAAAATAAAACATTTCGTAATTGCCGCCGTAGCGTTAAAAGATTTTGGCTAAAATTCAAAATTTTCATTTAGAGAAAATTAAAATAAACAACACTTTTATAGACGACGCAAACATCGTGTACATGTACATGACGAGCATGAACATCCATTTTAAATTTGTTTCTGTCTATTACTTGGACTACACTTTCAATGATTGCGAATGTAGCAGCCAGCAGCAGCACTATATGTTCTGTTTATCAATATTATCTCATCATATATTTCATTAAACTCATAAGAAAAATTCATGAAATTTTAAAAGAAATATTACTTATGGTGTCATTATCTTATTCAACGTTTCTTTCATTTCTTCATTTTTTGATTGTATCTCTTCAAGTTTTATTTTTTGTTTTTGTTGAATTCATAAAACAATCAACTATTTCTCTCAGTGTAGTTGTCACCTCATAAAAGATGATGGCTTATGTAATGTGTAGTAGTATTGTATTGTCCCAAATTAAACCACGCACAACCACCGATCATCATTATCAACTGAAATTGTGTCATAATGGGGACTAAATACAAATTACATGTGTATTATTAAGAGTGCTATGATTACAAAAAGATTTTAAAATAAATGTGAACGTCTTTGAGCGTTTTTAGACGAAAATTTCAATCTACGAAGAGCTGAAAAGAAACTAAAACATCAACAATTCGGGTCTTTCAAATGTATTCCATGTGTTCTATTCTATCTCCACAGACTTTAGTTGTTTGTGGTTTACTGCAATAACCGGTATTTGTAACATAGCCCAACAGAAAATAGCTTAGGTGCGATAAATTTGACGATCTTACAGTCAAATTTTGCTTTCGTCAATTTATTCTTTCCAAATTCTTTCCGAATTTCTTTTGTAATGAAAATGTTCTGTTGTACATGCTTCAACGAACGTTCATGTCTCAACGAACAAATCTTTAGCTTTTCGTTTTCCGGTTCGAACACGATATATCTTTTTGACACACATCTATCAGTAGCCTTCTGGCAAATGCGCCGAGAGTAGCTATTTCCTGTGAAAAAGCTTCTCAAATCAGTCGTTCAAAATCGGAATGAAACAAAAGGGCTCGCCACACACGAATAAAATTGACACACACAACATACTAGGGCTTCTCGATTTCTAACGTATGTAGATTATTAGTTACCAACTCTGTGACCACACCCCTTATCTTCTAAAGCTGTCGTAAGTAAATGGATTTTCAACGTCATTCATTGTCCGTTTCAGAAATGCGTTTTCAATTCGCTGATGGATTTTTTTGCTTTATGTGTGATCCATAAATCGCACTTTTTTGAGTCCAACGAACACATACATATTTGTAGGGTTCTAAGTCGGTTTTTGTACAATAAATTTAGTGTAGGATCTGTTTCATGCCTCACCACATATCGGCAATAACTTAATCATCAATAATTGCCACAAAATGTGACATATTTATATAGTTTTGAAGTGAAACCAAACTCGTTTCAAGTAATAGTATACTATCTACCTAGGCCCGCCAAAGGAGAAATAATCATGAAGCTGGAATATATTATTTTTAATGTTTGTGAATGTACACTCACTTTAGAGTTAATTCATGCTCAAATTCGTTCACATTTATAATTAAAAAAAGAAATACGTCTCGCTGGAAAGTGTTTGTCGTCTTTGCCCTTATTGTCTATTTTATTGTCTTCATTTTATCAATATAGTCTATTAACAAAGGCTAATAACTAATTTTTACTTTTACTTTTTGAAAAATGCCACCTAAACAACAGTGTCATTACCCGGAGCTGACGTTAACTCTATTGAACAACCCGCCATTCTTCAAGTACTTAGTCCATTAAATGCCACAGAAGAAAAAGTCATTAAAATTGAAGAGAATCCGATCCAATCTGATATACTCTTGAAACAGCCATCCTCTACGGAAGAGCCGCAATCGCACAACGACGATGTCAAACAAGATCATTTGAAACCTAGCAATATAAACCTAGTCAGTAGTTCTAATAAGTCACAGTCTCATTTAGTCATTACAACGCCTACGCCTACGCCCACACCGTCGCCAACCAAAGACTGTAAATTTGATCCACAAACCGGCGAAATTCTCTTCCCCGATCCCAGTCAAAATAATATACTTGACATCGAATCTCATTTAATAGAAACCTACAATGAATTATTTCCCCATGAAGACGGCGTCGGTATCAACGAATTACCTCCTATAGAAGATGAATTACAAGTTGGTTGTTCCAAGGTGGAAACAAACGACAATGTACGCACAGTGATTGAAGTTCAGCCAGCCGAAGTTGTTACCAAGAAACCTATAGAAAAGTTTATCGAAACCGATAGTCCCTTACAAGCAGCTCAAGCAACAACAGTTCCTACGGTATTAACCAATGGAGAAACGTGTGTGAATAAAGACGAAATTGAAAGAGTAGCAGAAAAGCTAATACAGGACATTGAAGAGGAAGTACAGCAACTGTTAGCAGCTTCAAAAACCGAAGAATTAAATAAAAATTCGAAAGAGGAGGAAGCAAAGGAAGTGAAGGAAGCGAAGGAAGTGAAAGAAGCGAAGGAAACGAAAGAAGTGAAGGAAGAGAAAGAAGTAGAGGAAGTGAAGAAAGCGGAGGAAGAGAGGGAAGTGACAGAAGCGAAGGAAGTGAAGGAATCGAAAGAAGCGAAGGAAGTGGAAATTCCTACAGCTCTTAGCAAAGAAAACGTTACCGTGTTTAATGAAAAGACTGAAGGTTTAGATAAATACGACACATGCAAAGACGATGTAAATCAACCGAAATTGGAAGAGAGATTTGAAAGTACTGAAACAACAGCTGAAGAGAAACTTTCAGAAGTAGTTGATCAACAATTGTCCGAAGTTAACAGTATTTTAGATTCCCAAGTGAAGAAAAGTGACGAAAAAATTAAAGAACAAGAACGCTCTAATCTTAAGCTAATCTCAGTTCCTTCAATTAAAACTGCTTCCGAGGAAGAAGAAAGAAAATTGTTTATCGAATCATTGCCTCCTCTTGAAGCAAACGACACAACACAGTCTGATGCTGAGAAATTAGCTTTGGACTGCAAACGAGAATATTATCAATCCCTTAAGAAGTACTTGGTGCAAAGCAGCACGGATAAGCCACCAGTGCCTTTACAAACATATCGCTGGGAAGATTTAAGACGGGCTAAAGAAAGGGTAAAAATAATGTAAATAAATTTTTATAGAATAAAACTCATGAATTTTTTTACTTTAGGGCGGTTATCCTTGGACTCATCTGTATAAACGTCCGCTAGGACCTGATGAAGAACCTGAAATAGTATTGATGCTTAGAAAGTCTCAAGAGATACGATTTACTTCTGAATCACCAAAGTCAAATAAAAAGGTACGAATTGATGATCACGTTTCCATACAAGAGACGGAACGTTACATACAGGAGTTATCCGAAGAAGAAGACGAACCCCATTCGGAACACTTGCCACATACGCAAAGCCACGATTTAGAAAACCATAGTTTGCACAGTGAAAGTTTTTCCTTTGTCTCAGACTCAGTGCTGGCCACAGGAAAACAACCGAAGAAATCAGGTCGCTTTAGCAAGGTAAGACGTTTATTCAGAAGACGTCGCTACGGAGCTAGACAACACGACGACGCTCAGTCACTGCCCGATTCATTTACGAACACAAGTTTGCAACACAGTCTAGAACAGGTGCCCCAACCAGGATCCACAAATCAATTGGAGGCCACAAAAACCCAACAGCAACAGCAGGTGAAACTAGGGACCACAGAGGAGGAAGCCAAAAACGCCGGCGAACCCATTTACGTACATTCAAAGAGTCCACGTTGTTTTCCCATTATGAAAAAGCTCAAGAGCATGGCAGATCGCCAAAAGAAACGTCTGAATATTAAGCGCATACATTTAGGTAAAGATGACAAAATTGTACTTAATGAAGAACCCAAAATACTAAAACTTAAAAATTCGCCAAAATCCCAGAGAAGTGATATTCCGCATTTTATTGAAAAACAAGATTCCGACGATGTTTTAGAAATTGTACAACTTGACGAGTCGCCTAGTCGCAAGCGTAGAGATGACGAAGATGGTGGTTACGTTCACGAGGAGGACCGAACCCAGCCGAATAGTAGCATAGTCAAGCCGGAAGAGATAATTGAAATCAAGGATATACAATCAAAACAAGCAGACAGTAAAGATGATAATGAGGAGACTAATAAAAAGACCGATGAAGTGGATGCTGCAGCCATGCCACCCAAAAAGGCGCCTCGATTAAGGCGAGAACATGTCTACGAAGAAATCGATCAACCAGATGAGGCAGTGGCCGCGGCTGAAGAACTTAAATTCATTTTAGATGCCACCTCTGTTGATGCCATCAAACAATCTTTGGTCTGCCAGGATACAAATGCGATTAAAGAAGTTGCCACAACTAATAACAACATACCCCTAGATCGTATGGGCAGTAGTGAAGAAGAACCAATTACCTTAACCGATCGCTCGACACCAGAACGTAAATCGAATTCATTATTAGCACCTATTTCATCCATTGATTCAGCTTCTTCTGATGAAGATCGCTCCAAATTACACTTACAACCCGTGGTAGAAGAAGAAGCCGATCAAGAGCTTCAAGAAGAAGAAGAAGAAGAAGAAACATCTAGTCCAGTGCCACAGCAACAAATTAATTTAGCAGTTAGTGGGCAGGAAACTGAACCAAACAAACCTTCACTCAAAAAGGAAGCTTCACCAGCACCTTCCGAAAAGAAGGTAACATTTTCGCACGTTGAAGATGAAGCTGAACCTCATCGTGAAGATATTGAATTAGCAGCCGAACAATTAGAGGCTGCCAAGGAGGCGAACAAGTGGAAAAATACCCTCAAGTAAGTACATCATATTCTAAAATTAAAAAAAAAAAAAAAAACACAGAATCACAAACGACAGTGTTGCTATTTTTATTTCAAAAATAAATGAAAAAATCTGTTCCTAATTTATCTTTATCTTTTCAAATTTAAATAACACAGAAATCTATTTTGCTTTGACTACACTTAACAAAATAATCTACACATATGTACTACATTTCAATAAAACTATACGAAGGTCATACCGCTAGTTTTGACGGAGTTTAACAGATGAATTTTTTTAACTAATTTCAAAACATGTGGTTTTCTTTCCAAATATTTTTTTTTTATATAAATATAGAATTGATTCTAATCAATTACTCTGAACTTTCTGTATGATCTTCTTATAATACATAAATATATATTCATATTCACTAAAATTTTAAACAATTCAACAAACATTATACTTTTACTACCTATATTCTTTGCATAATACTATTTCAGAAAGTACACATTATTCATCTTTCTCAAGAAATTGTTACTAACACTACGCTACCGTAAGCAAATAAACCGTAAACCCTCTAATCGTTTAGAAAGCACTGGCTCTAGCCGTTATACCCTATCCCTCTACGTTTGTTTAACACCTTGTTGTAGTAAATAGATAACTTCCTTTTCAACTTTGTTCCAATATACACCCTACAGCCGAGCATGTAGAAATTCGAGGTAAGATTTATCACAATAAACTACACAATATAATTACCATTCGTTCTGGTGATTGGTCTTAATAAATATTCTTAATTTATCCTATATATACTATATGCATATGTATGTGTGATGTGTCTCCCATAAAAATGCTACCCATTAAATAGTCTCTAGTACCATATACATACTATTTGTAATTGATAAATAAAAAAAAACAAAAAGAAAAATATTTTGTTAAATGTCTATTTTTATGTTGAAATGTTGTAAAAAAAAAACAAACAAAAAATATACTATTACACCGTTTCCAAGTTAAATTACGACAGGGAATTTGTTATTACTTTAACGAATCACTTACAGAAAATATTTATATCAGAACTGAAACTTATTTTATTATAAAAGACTGCTTTTCAAAATGTTTTTAATGTTTTTTGATGCTTAGTATGCGTTAGTTTAAATTAGTTCTCTAAAACTAAAAATACGCGCATGCTTTTAAGAGTACTTTAAAAAAGTTATACGAACAATTATTTTCAAAAAGAAATGTTTAATATTTGCAAATTTTCATATTATTTTCATGTACAGAATTGCCTATTCTCCATGCCATGATTCTTCGATCACTAATTAAAGGTACGCAAGAGTACCTTAAAGAAAAAAAAAAAGAATCAAAGAAAAATTTAAAAATATTACAATATTTCTCATGATATCTTTTAACCGTATAGCTTTATAAATTCTGACCGTAAAGTACTATTTTAACATTTTATGTGTATATGAAAACGTTTTTCCAACGATGAGTGTTTATTCCAAATACTAATACACTTCATCCTATTCCACAACTGGACTAAGAACCCAGTTTTGTTTTGTTTCATACCGCGTGTGTGTATCCTTCATTTGCTTGTTTTGTTCTTTGAAATTAAAAAATTTCTCTGCTTAACTAAAAACCTCACAAATTAAAAACATTTATACTCTTTCAAGAGTAAAAGAATCAAATTTATATCAAAAAGCACAAAAACAAAGTACCAAAAAGAGCCAAATAAATTTCTAATAAGTATGCAAGAGACGCTTAATTGTGTTTATATACCATACTGTGATTGTACAAATCCAAAAACACAAAAATTTGTATACTAAGCGAAAATAAAAAAAATTATTATTTGGAAATGGTGTAAAGATTTTCACAAAATTTAGTTAGTAGTTGACAATCAGGTGTCAAGATAATTTTGTACTTTGCGGCCATGATTGTTAATGTAATAGAATACCATCTGTATGATGTTAAAACTGCTAGAACACAGTGGGCTTTTTGAAATGTTAATGATGTTCGATTTAGTAAAAAGAAATCTTCTTGTTAGATCTTAGATTCTAGTCGATGTAATCGCAACAGTTAGCGCAGTATTACACTGTTCAGTAAAGTAAACAAATCATCACCCATATGATGACAATAATAGTTTTTGGTGCTATGAAACTCAGCTAGTTTATGTCCAAGCATATCATGTTTATATGATTGTAAAAATTATAAATTCTCAGCTAACTTAAACGACTTTGCGGTTTAATATTGGCCCCATTGCAATGCTTTAGACAACCAGAGATCCTTAAAGCATATCGGTCTAGCTTCTCTCAGCATCTTATTCTCTTAGAATTCAGTAGTTACGTTGTCCAGTTATCCGCTATTATTAATGGCTGAGTGTACAAGTATTAATCTAGCCTTATATGTACACAGTCCATCAGTTACCTTGAGGTAAAAGAGTTCAGAGCCTTAAACGCTGCGAGATTACGCACAAAGAAATCAATAGGTCTTTGAAGAAAAACAAAGTTTTATGCTTTTAAACTTAAACGAGCTTTAATTTAAGCACCGTTAGGCCCAGCAGAGTGATTTTATGCCCTTGAGGTAAAAGAAGTCAGATAAGGCTTACTATCCATCATTATTTTTAAAAATTTCGTCTGCTTTTTTTTTCAACACACTGTCAATCTGTTTTTTTTTTTTTTGTTTTTCTGATTTGTACCTTTTAAATTAAGATATATTATTTAGCCTGTATTTATTGTGATCACTTGGCATAAATCGTATACAGAGTGATAGAAAAAAGAAAATATTTTTTTTTAATTGTAAAATGTAACAAAATTAACAAGTAAATTATTTGTATTCCATTATTATATACATATGTATACGAAGATTTATTATTTCATTCAACAAAAGGTTCAATCATCATAATGATGTTTTGAGACGATAATTATAATGATTCGAATGATGATGGTGATGATAATGAAGTTAAAAGACCACAGAAATATATGTTAGTGTAGACAAGTAAACTATAGAATAGAATTGAATCTGAACATCAAAATATCTTAAAAGTATGTGCATATATTTATTTATTATAACTCATAGATACGGATGCCACAAAGACGACAAATAATGAGCAAAAAAAAAAAAGAAAAAAAATTTCAAAATCTGAAAATGAACAAAATATTGTTCAAGTTTTTTTTGATTTTTTTTTTCTAAGTTTACTGATGAATGTTTTGTTCTGCCAAAAAAAAAAGCTTTCAGTCCTGGCCGATATTTAAAGCGAACAACATGGGCACTAACGGACGAAATAAAAATTATTTGATATTTTCGAAATTGTGAACAAAAAAAAAAAAAAAGAAAGAAAGAAACAAAAGAAATATATCCAAAATATTACTCAACAAAAAAATTTTTCTTGGATGTGTCAAAGTGCCTGAGCGCGGTATTATTATGCATCACATAAGAAGCACGATTATCAAATGAAATATGAAAAATTAAACGTAAAATTTTAAATAAAATAATTATTTGTGCGTTGAAAATATTGAAAAGATTTCTTATAAAATATTTTTTAAGTTAAGCATACAAAATAGAAATAGAAATACATTTAATGTACACCCTTGGAGCATATACGAAAAAACAAAATTTATAAAAATAGCCTCAATATGAGAAAAATGCAAAAAGCGATCGACAAACGGAACGTCTAACGAATACGCTCTAACACTCATAAAACGATAAAAGCTGAAATAAAAAGAAAAGATTTTTTTTGTTTTTTTTTGCAAAACCAAAATCGACAACATAAAGTGACAATTTCATCTGAAAAAATCTTCGAAATAAAAATAAAAAACAAAAACACTCGCAAAGCAAAAAAACAAAAACAGAGGGAAATTTCAAACAAGTGCAAGTGAAAGAGAGAGAGAGAGAAATAAAGAAATAAAACTTTTCATAACACTCTTTCAATATGAGCGCAAGAAGATCTGCATCGGTGGGAGCTTTGCCGCAAGAAAAAAAGCATTTTGTGTCTCGTAATGAAAGCACAAGCGGTGTGACACTAGATGTTCGTTGTGCCTGTCAATATTTTCAATCAGATTCGTTGTTACCTGAACGCATAAATCCGGTCGACTCAAGACCCAACTCAAAGTTAGGTTTTCATCATGACGTTGCTTGTCCACAATTTACTGCAGATCTAGCTGCAGGCGCGGTTGAACGCAATCTTCACTCTCCAACAATGGGTTTTCAGCCTATGGCAAGTCGCGGCGGATTGGTGGCCGGTGATCGCATAACACAACCGGAACCAGAACGGATGTCTTTGCACAGTGTGGGCAAACATCGTTCATGGGATCAAGCCTCGGCTTCCGTTGACATATCGTTTGTAGAAAAATATCCAGAATTGGAAGAAACTGCTAAAACCAGAGGTTTGGTAGTGCGTAGCATATCCGATGATGATCCTCACAGTGTGCCAGGCCCGCATAGGCCACGTTTTACTTCAGTGGATCGCTTATCTAAGGATCCAGAAACTCTATCTATGCACAGTGTAAGATCTTTGAGACGCATACCGTCTCGCTCACCTTCCAAACAAGATTTATATGTGGCAGATATAATTATACCTTCCGCACGGCCACCACCCTATGGACGACGTGAGCAACGTTCTGTAAGTGCCAGCCGCAGATCATCAAATATGGATTTAACAACGTTCTCGCCACAAATCAATGTCATAACACCAACTCCCTTGCCCCAAGCTACCAATAGACCCCCATCATTTCCACGTGATATTGGCGCCGCTCCTTCTTTATCAGTGCTGGCAGATCGTCAAAGATCCCATTCACGAGACTTTACACCTTTGCGTTCAATGTCACCACCTGGTGGTCTAGGTTACAGTAAGGCTAAGCCACCCACTACTTCGGATTACATGAGACCAGGTGAAAATAAGGAAAATGTACAAAATTATCAGGCACAAGATGAACTATTGCCTCAAAATCGTCCCATTGACATGTCGAAGTATAAGACAACTGGTGATGGTACAACCACGGTACAACAGCTGATTCCTCAAACTGGCCAGGTTGCAAGTCCAGAACCTACATACAGAGATTTGTCGCCAATGAGATCTCCTTCACCGCCTGAAATTGTTGATTTTCTTAATGCAAAGCCCCCTATGTCAGCGGATTATATGAGACCTAATGAAAATAGTCGCATAGTTTATCAATTACCGGGAGAAGTTTTACCACAAAATCGTCCCATTGATATGTCGAAATATAAAACATCTCCGGAAGCCTCTACAATAGTTGAACCGGTTAGAATGGATTTACAAACCAACGACAAACCATTAGACCCTTTACAGCAAAACGTTGCAGAGCTAGAAGCTATGCAGTATGGCCAAAACCTCGTAGACATAAGAGATAACATAAAAATACAACGTTTAAGTCCGCCCTTATTAAGTGATGTACCTACTGTGCCCTTAAATGTAGATGAAGAAACACGTATTGAAATTAATAGTCAAGTCCCTATAGTTGATATTGATAAGCTTGTCAAGGAGGAGGAGGAAAAGGCTAGAAGCCGAGCAAAGTCACCAGCTAGAAGCCGAGCAAAGTCACCTGCTAGAAGCCGAGCAAAGTCCCCATCTACGCACTTGGAGACTTTAGCTACGCAAGAGAGACGAGGCAGAAGTCGTTCAGCCTCCCCTTCAAGAGGTTTCATTTCTGCTGCTACAGCTGAACAACAAGAAAGTAATAATCGCGGTAGATTCCCGCTGAAACAAGTGCAGCATTTTTCAATGAATAACCTTCAATTACCAGAAGCAAACTATCATCAACTAAAGAGAGGACATTCACCCGAGAGACAGCCATCTCCAACAAGAACCAAAAGAAGTGCTCAAAACGGCGCCAATGCCGAAGATGTAGCAAAACCATCTTATGCGACAAGATTTAAAACCTTCTTCACGTCAAAACCAAAGGAGGATATGGATGATGTCGCACAAACTGAAAATGTTGCAAGTGTTAGAGAAAAAACACCATTAAGAGAAAAGTCACCATCGCCTTCTAGATTTCCATCTATGTTTTCAAAAGAAAAGTCGCCGATGAGAGAAAAGTCACCATCACCTTCTAGATTTTCATCAATGTTTTCAAAAGAAAAGTCGCCGATGAGGGAAAGGTCACCATCACCTGCAAAACACACTACAAGCAAATTTATGTCTATGTTTTCTAAAGAAAAGCCAACTGCCATCTCAGTTGTTTCCGGAACCAATGCCGCAGTCACCAACAAACCCCAAGCAGAACCCATGTCTATTAAGGTTGTGGAAACGTTCTCCCTTAAAGTCGATGAAATGGATCAGTATATGGCAAAGCCGTCTAAGGCAATGCCACCTCCACCATCGCTTAGCAAATCGCCTTCAGTTCAGAAATCATTTGGCAGCCGTGAAGAATTTCTAGCTGAACACTCTCACGAACACTCAGCCATGGATGTTAGTGAAGCATTTAAACCGGTTATAATTGGACGAAGTTCAACTGAGGATAGTTCGCAATTTTTGGCCGACAAACGTACAAGCCGATCAGAATTGTCAAGTCAAGATAGAGGCTTAGAAACGAGGGCCTGGAGTCGAGAGCCCTCTATACACCATCATCCGGAATTACAAGGAAAACCTTTATATTCAGCCGCTATAATGATGTCAAGTAGCGGCAGCATAAATCGGTCATCCTCAATCGATAGACGCATGCAAATGCACGGCGTAAGATCACCTTCAGAACAGCGTCCACTATTGCAATACAAAGATCAAAAGGGGGATTTTTTTGAAGGGCGTACACAGTCAACCGATCGCCATCGTTTGGGCGGTTCTCAAGACAATTTATCATTGGCTCGCATATCGAAAACCGTGAGTTTTAACTTTGACGAACGAAAATCACGTTTAGGTCAATTTGAAAGCTCTACTTTACCACCTCAAAAGCAAGAATATCTGGAGAGGACTTACTTCTCGCGGTAAGATTACGAGAATATTTTTTAATCACAAAAGTTATCCAAAAACAATGTGGCCTAAGACTATATTCAAGGTTTTGGTATTGTATACTCCCCCCTTTGCCTATTTATTTTTTTCTTTCTATATGTAATGTGTTGTTATGCTCACGCTTTCTCATCAAAATTCAGCCCTTTGAAATATAACACTGATTCACCCACTTCAAACTCTATATATAAAATTAAACACACCCACACACTTCTCTAAGTCAATCACTTTTCTGTTCTATGTTACCCGAAGACAAATTATTTCGCAATTTCGAAATACTCTGTCCGGGTTAAAAATGTGTTATTAATGTGGGATGACACTTTCAATGTATTTTTTTATTTCATTGTAGCGATCATGAGTACGAACCCATTGGAACACCTTCGACAGAAGAGAAGTCTTCTGAAAACAAGGAAGAAACTCCAAATCAAACTCAAACGACAACGACGGAGGTTGACACCCTAAAGCAGGCAGAGGATATGCAAAAAGAACTGGAAGATCGTTACTTTACGGCAGCATCAGTGGATAAGCCGCAGAGAACACCTCAAATGGAAATTGAAGTGGAGGCTGTAGATACTGAAGATGTTGCTATGGATGTAGACGAAGCGCCAAAGGCTGAAAAGAAAGGTTTTATGGCGAGCGCGCAGGATAAAACAAGACGCATGCAAGCGGGATTTAAAAATCAGGCAGGAAAACTAAAAACGAAACTAAAACCGGCTCCCAAAAAAATACCATCGGGAAGTCCAAAGGCTAAGGAGCGTAAAAAGTTTAAAGCTCCCGAATTTTCGAAATTAAGAATGCCCGAAATGAAACGACCCGACATGACGAAATTCAAAGAATTTAAACGACCTGAATTTACTAAATTCAGTAAGCCCGACATGAGCAAGTTCAAATTGCCCGAAAAGATGACAAATATTAAGTTGAGGCGAAGTAAATCCTTCAAGGAACCAGAAGCTGTGCATGGGGATGAGGACCTTGAAAGTGAGGTTACGGAAACGGTACAAAAAACTAAAGAAGCTCCAACCACACAAAAGAAACGTTTTGAATTTAATTTCGGCACATATCCAAGAGCTTTGCGCAAAAAGAAAACGCTTGAAGTAGAATCATCTTTTGATACTGGCACAGCTACAGAAGCCACCAGTGTGATACCGAGTACCGAGACACAGCCTTCACTAGAATCATCTAACTCACCACAAGGTGATCGCGGACCAGGCCCTGTACGTTCTCGCTGGGCTGATAAGTTTTCAGATGTTAGTTACAATGACAGTGAAGGTTCCCGCTATAGGCGTTATGGCAGTGAACAGGAGAGTTTCGACCGCGAGTCCTCCTTGGAGAGACGCATGCGTGAAGATCTTGAAGACACAGCCAGTGAAGAACGTAACTTGGGCATATTAGGTGGTGTCACGGACAATAAGCAGTTTGCAGAGTTTGATGAAGAAAATCGTGCCATACACGAAATATCCAATTTGCGTTCAGGTGAATTTAAAAGACGGCCTATAACCCACCAGGATTCAGATGTAAGATCTGAGGACAGTAAAGAAGTAATTGGTTGGACAGATAAAGATATTGAAAAAAATATTTTATTGCGCAAAGCTGAATTGGAAGCCGAGTCTAGTTATCACAAGTATCAACCGGATGATGTACGCACTCAAGAAACACAATCGACAGCGAGTTCGGGCAAAAAAGTGGTCCTAGAAGAAATTGGCGACGATGAATTCTTTTTACGCAAACGTGGCATATCACAGGACAACATTGAAATTAATCAGTATATAAGGAGTGCCTTCAGAGATGATTACGACAAGCCCATCAATACTTTAGAACATGTAGGACAACCGGGTACAGCTTACGCTGACTATGATGTACCGCCACCAAAACCCCGAAGACTACATAAAGCCTATGCTCCTGACGACATTTCGCAAGAGTTCGATGGCCAAAGAAGCGACTACGGTGATGACTTTTCAATGTCACAAAATGGTAGCGATTATTTCGGTGCACCACGGCGACCCATGCGCAAAGGTAGATCCCGTAGCAAATATTCTGTTGACAGCCAAGAAGTAGACAGTAGGAAATATATGGATGAGGAATATTTGCGCGATCCTTCCCCTTTAACTAGGGAGGGACATAGAGAGTGGAATGACTTGAATGGATCTGAAAAAGAAAATATACCTCATGAGCCGACGCAAGCACAACCCTTACCGCCGAGACGCCAAAAGAGGCGACGTGACATTTCAATTGAAAAAGACTCCTATATTAACGGCTTTGGAGGACGCTCGGTGTCGAGTAGTTTTTTGCAGCCAACTGAAGATGTAAGTTGCTGATGTGCAAGTACCTTAACGTCCTTTAATAATATCATATCAATTTTGAACTTTTTATAGGTAATTGTTTATCGCACTGAACACGAGTATCATCATATACCACTTGCCACACCCGAAAAATACTCTGATAATGGATCAACGAGAAAATCTATATCGAATTACGATTTAGATGAACGCCATTCGCGCGGTGCCATTTCATTCGAACAAAATGAAGATGTTCGAGGAGAACCAGAGAAATATGTCATCGATATGATGGAAAATGATGGGTAATTATTATAAATACGAAAAGAAAATGAAGAAAACTCTTTCCTATTGTGAAAACAAATTTAAATTGAAATTAAATCTTTTTACAGTTATGCCGTAGTACGCAAAGAACCTGTTCCAAAGCCTACACCACCAACTAGACGTAAAAAATTTACACGAGCGCCTGGTGAACGCTTTGCTACCATGCCAAATATGAGAACCAAAAGAAGTACGCCACCACCAGAAAGACCACCGCCACCAAGAGGTTATACCCCTGTATCAGATGTTGTTATGGTAACAGGACGTAAATCGGCTTTAAGTTTAGATGCTCATCCAAAGTAAGCTATTTTTGAGCCTGAGAAGCTGTTTACGCACTTGTTTTTAACACAAAGCTGCCAAATTAATTAGTTGTTGTTTAAAAATTTTTTTTTTTTTTGTTTGTTTTGTTTTCGCTTTAACAAATATCACACCAAAAATGTATTAATTTTACAATATTATTTTATTAGAGCGCCAACAATTTTTCTTTTTTTAATAATTTAACCATTTACTAAGACACATCAAATGAATTAAAAAGGCAACGGGTCTGGTGGTTCAAATTGTGGTATACATTTGGGTTGGTTGGTTTATCTTACATTTTATCCACATTCAAGGTACACTGAACCATAATAAAAAAAACTACAGTGAATATCAGTGAAAAACGTACAAAGAAAAAAGATAGTAGTCCTAGCAGAAATTTCTTAAAGAATCAGTTGCTAAACAAATGCAGGCTGCAAACACGGAACAAAATTTTAGAATCAGAAAAGCAAGTTGAAATATCATAATATTTCAAGAAAATAAAGTGTATAATTTTCATTGGCAATCACTGTATTTTCATTTAATGTTTTAAACTTGACAGAGACTGATAAATTTAAACATCCGATTTTAAGGATATTTAAAGAAAATATAAAGTCACACTCGAAAAGAGGCACAAGTACCACCATTACTATATTTATTGATTAATCCTATAAAACGTTAAAAACGTTATTCAGAACATTTTATTTAGATTTGTTTAAAATTTTATTATTTTATAAGTTATTTGCTACTGTACTAATTAAATTAAATTTATTCACTTGATACAAAGGCAGCAATAAACTTTCATTTACTGTTTCTATATTTAGTTAAAGCTTTTGTTTATTTATTTATTTTATTTTTTTTTAATTTTTCTAATTTAATGTTTGGTATTTTGTTCTAATTTGGCATGAACCGATTTTATATATGCTTTAAAGCCAAATTTTCAAGGACTTTAAAGCATGTTTTTCTTTATGTTGCCATATGTATGTATGTATGCATTTTGTCTAATTTTAAATTGATTCTTTTAGTTATGAGGACGATTATGAAGAACCAGGAGTTGTTGAAAGGAATCTGCAATCAGGTGATGTAATAAATAAAATGAAATATCGTCCATTGCCGCCCCCACCAAGACCGCCAAGAGAAAAGCGTCAACGTTCAATCAGTAAAGGTTCGGAAGCTCAACAGCGCGATTACCGTTCCTTTGAAAGTGAAGACATTGTTAACGGTAAATATGATCAAGTGGGTGAAGATTCAGACATGCACGTCGAAGAAGTTGAGGCATGTACCCAAACAGATCCCTTACCAGATGATTTTGTCTGTGAAGAGTTTGAAATAACAGATGATATGAAAATTATCGAACCTCGTATACGTTCTAATAAAACGGTAGAGGAAATGCTAAAGGAAGAACTGGAAAAGGAACTCAATATTAATCACCAGGTTATAGATAGTGAACAACTGGCCAAGGGATTACAACGTTTTAGAGATGCCAATCAAAGAAGTCTTTCAGAAAGATCAAGAGCCTCTTCTCAGGCCGATCGCTCAAAATCCCACAGCAGACCTCAAACGCCGTCGGCCATATTAGTTGAGCGACAGTCTTCAACCCCTGTACAAAAAGATAACACCGAAGTGGTCGCAGCTTCATTGATAGTAAGGCCTATTGATGATTTAGAGCTGGAGGAAGAAGAATTACGCAGAGAAGGACTCTTAACCGACAGCTCTCAGCACAGTGTATCAGATACAAAAGAGGATTATCGAAATTTAGCTGTAAGCGAAGCTTCATATGCGCCAAGTTCTACAGAGCTTGATGAGGCACTAGGTGTCCTTACATCAGACCCTGAAACCCAACAAACCGATGAGGAAGTCGAGAGAACATTACAACGATATAGAGATGAATTAGATGCTATAGGCAGAGAACTGATGGAAACTCAAACAACTTCTCAAGAACCCTCACCTAGTGTTTCACGAGAAGAAATAAAAGTCAGCGATAGGGAACTGGAACCAAGTGATAGAGAAGAAGAACAACGTTCAGATTTAGATGAACTCCTGTCTGATATTGAACTTAAAGAGGATAGCTTATTGAGCGAAATAAGGGAAGAAGAACCAGAAGAATTAACCGTATCCGAAGTAGAAATATCTGAAGTGGAGGCGCCACAACCACCACCACGAAGAAAATCTACAACTGCCATCGAACAATCACCACCTCCCGCACAACCAGTAGAAGATCACTATACGCAAATCAAACAAATTCCCACGGAAACTGTCACATCTGTTAAAGCCGAGGAATTACCTTTAGTAACTACAGAACAAAAGTCTGTACCCTTTACCTCAACTCAACTCAAAGAACAGGATAGTACGAAAGAGTTAGCGCCCATGCAAACTATAGTAAAATCAGAAACAGCACATCAGTTACCAGCACGTTTAGGTGATTTGGAAGTTGAGCGTTTAAGAGTGCATGCTTTACAAGCTGGACAAATAATGGTTTCTCAATTGCATGGCCAACAAATTTCATCCGATGAGTTGGAGTGCAAATCAGGTAATTTGGTGGTGCAAAATATAGAATTACCACCCGGTCTTATTGAGAACATAGTAGAACAGGTGAGACAAAAAGAACGTTCACAACACTTAACCACTGAGACACAAACTAGTCTGCAAGGCAGTAGTGAACACTTGAGTTCAAGTCCGGTTAGAGAAATTGTTCCTCCACCTAAGCCACCACGTTTACGAGATTTGGAAGCAGCACCTACCACTATCACTAAAAAACCCACAGAATCCACTCCTATTCCTAACACCGATGAACAAACACAAACCGATCAAACAGAATCTCAGGCGCCTACATCAACTACTATGCCACCAACCGTCTTTCCAACAGCCGAATACTTACAAACGTTGGCTCCATTGGCGTTCTACAATTTACACCGGGCAGCAGCAGCTGCTACCGAAGATCCCAACTTAGATATAAGACCTCCTCAACGTCACCGTCACCGCCACAGACGTTCGTCATCCTCAGAAGCTGAAGATAAAGCAATAAGTGAAAGTGAAGAGGACAGACATCACCGACGACGTACACGCAGTACACGTACACCTTCAGCCGATGATGACAAAAGTGTTACGAAAGCTGGACGTAAATTCCTTACAGCTTGTAGTCTTTCCCTTTGCAGTATCATTAACCAACTTACTGATTTTGTCCGAGGCAAAGAACCCAAAGAAGGAGTCGAATTAGAACCCACCGATATTCGTAATCGACATGTGCCAGCTTTGGTTGTTCTCTTTATAGTTGTAACGTTTGTGGTTTTGTTATACTTAATGACCGGCCGTACTGTACATACCCATCACTGGGACTATTTCAATCCCCCGGGGCAAGAGGGGCGTTAACATTAAGACTTAATTAATATGTATGATGACATCGAATTGAAGTCGATTTTCCATAATTAATTGAAATTTCAGACACATCATCAATTTTTATGATACAATTGTGGCCTTTAAAGAAGTGTGAACAGATCATAGATTTGTACACTAAAAAAATATACTTTTCTTTGAACACAACCGAACCGGAATATAGAATCTGCATAATCAAGGAAAACTTTCATATACTACTATGCGACATACACTCATTTACTTTCACACACACCCACGCGCACGCATGGAATCATTGACATAAAATATCAACGACATTTAAGAAATATTTTTTTACAATCTAAAGATTTTTCTACCAGAAAACAAAAGAAAAACAAAAAAACTTTAAAATGAAATTAAGTAGACCGTACAATACTTTTTAACTTAATTTTTTACCGACCAGCACTAGTTGCTTGCCACTTTTGACAAGGCAGGCAACAAATTTTCATGTTACTACTACTTACTATATTGTTAATTAATAACTTTTTATTTATTTTTTTTTAATTTAATTTTGTTTTTTTTTTATTTTTTAATTTTTTTTTTTTTTTGCGTACTTAAGGGTAATAAAATTAATTTATTTTCATTAATGTTGTCTATTTAATAATAAAATTTCTTTTTTTACTTTATTTAAAAATCTTTTTTTTTTTTTAGCAAAGCAAAAACAAATTGTTGTCCCAACCCCATTTATTGTTATTTGTTAAAGTTTAAATTAAATGAATCGAAATTATTTATTAACCATAGCTATGAAGAAATCTATCGTACTTAAAACACATAAAATTTGGAAATAAAATTTTAATAATTATACTTATTATTTAAATCAACAATGCTTGTAGTTTTATTTATTTTTTCAAGAGATCGGGTAAATTTTGATGCACAAATTAATTAAAAGGTAAAGCAAATAAAGTTCGGGAATAAAGTTTTCTATGCAGAGTATTAATAAAATATATATTATTTATCGGGAGTAAGTTATGAAATACCATCATAGGAAAAGTAAAAGAGTAAAAAAATTGAATGTAGTTATTCTAATAGAATAACTATTAGCACATTGGTTATGAAATATATGTAATCCTTAAAGCTTTATACTGTACAGGAAATTTAAAATAATTTTGGTTGTCACAATGGAGTGGTCAGTTAACAAGAACCTTATTGCAGCTATAACGCTATTTAAGTGTGATATGAGGAAAAGTAATATTTTTAAAACGCTTCGACCGGTCGAGATTAGTCGCGTTTTGATCTACAGGTACATAATACTGGGAGGGGCTGGAGATGTTAGACCGCCACCGCTCGGACCGTTCACGCACATTTCAATCAAAGAATTCAGCGAATTCCGTAAAGAAAAAATTAATGGCCCGGGATCGAATTGTTAATAAAGACTTGGGACTTTTTACCGGACATTTGTTGATTGCAGGATAAAAAATTCAAACAGGCACGCAGTTAACTTGCACAGAACTATTTTATTTAACAGTGAAAATTTTTTCATTTTTAGCCTAGAGATGATTCCGATTCTAGGCTCGAAAAGGGTCATAATCCAGTTTCAGTTATGGTTTGGGGTCAAAACACAGGCCAAAGAAACCATTTTGGAAGCAGTTGTAAAAAAACCTTACCCGTTCTATATTCCAAAACCAGGCTTGAATTTTCTAGCAGGATTTAGTGTCAGCTTATAAAACTGAAGCGATCCAAACCAGGATTGATCTCATCTAATGAATGCCCTACAAATTTTGTAAAGTTTTAAAGGACATGGTTTGTAACAAAATACCCCAAATGTTGATTATCTTAAGACAACTTTGATTCGTGCTGAGGCAAATTATGTATTTGAAGTGGTTAGTGCGCCTATTGAAAATTTTAAAAAGTTTTCCCTATATTCATTACTTAATTATTTAAAGGTTCATATATTGTTTATGTGTAGAAGAAATAAAAAATCGTAAAAATAATACGAACAAATAAGTAAGCAAATGCCTAAACTGCTATGATATTCTTATGTTTGTATTTAATATTCGAATGGTTTAATTTTTCCCAAAGGTTAAAGTAAACATAAATCAAATATTAAGTATTATAAGAAAAAAAATGAAAATTACCTTAATTTGTCATGCATTATTAATGAAATTTTGATGAATTTTGTTTTGTTAGTGTTAATGTTGGATGATTTTTTTTTTGTTGATTTTATGAACTTATTTTCTATTTGAAGAAAAAATCTTCATCATATTGAACCATTTCGCGTCTGTCCTTATGGCTGCCCTTTTGAGATTTACTAGCAGCTGAAAATTTTAAAAGTAACGTAAATTATCCTTATTTATGATATAAATAGTAAATTTACCAATTGAGGACCAAACAGCTGATGAAGAGGCATCATTTATAGGCTCTATTTGTGGTTGACGACGAGCCAGCTGTACCTGCAGGCTAATGCCGTTAACACTTTTACCATGCATTTCTGCAATGGCACGATCAGCAGATTCCGGCTTGGCAAACGTAACAAAACCACGACTAAAATAAAGAATATTTTATTAGAAGAATAAACTTTGTGAACTAAATTGAAAAATACTTTTACCCTTTTTCAATTTCCATTGAAACATTCACTATAGTGCCGTAATCATTAAAGGTCTTCTTTAAATACTCCTCAGTGACTTTGTTACCGGAAACAAAAATAGTGTTACCAGCCCTGGGCTTATCTGTTTGGCTCGGATCCAAAGCATTTTTATCGTTTAAGCCACGCTCTTCACGATCGCGTTCGGAAGCAAAATGTTGGTACAAATTCTGCATGCGAGGCTCTTCTTTTATTATTTCACTGATTATGGTCTCCTGAGCCACATCATTTTGTGTGGAAGAGAAAGGTTGATAGGCGGCCACAGAGGTCTCAGGTAAAGGCCGTTTCCGCTCTTGGCCCTTTGGTCTCTTGAAAGATGTCTGGTCTTGTTTGGTTTGTTGTTTTTGTATAGCCGGTATAGCACCGCTCTTAATAAGTTTTCTGGCCACTTCTCTAGCATCACGGGCGTCTGTAGTTCGCTTTAATGTAGGCTTTTCAGGTTCCTGTTTGGGAGCCTTCATCAACTGCAGGGCTTTTTTCTGCAAAGAAAGAACATATGAGATGGAATTCTTATAATGAAACTATGCAAACCTTTTTCTTCAATTTCTGATATTTTGCCTGGAGCATGTGCTCCTCTTCTGTTAAATTAGAAGGAAAATGTATATAAACCATGTTTAAAGAAATAAAAAATTAAAAACTTTAATAAAATCACGAACGCAAAAAATTCTCTCCCTCCAATTAGACAAAACGGTAAAAATAAAATAGTAAACTGTAAACAGTGTTGCATTTTATACATGACCAAGTGATGCCAGATGAAAATAAAATAGCTGGAAAAGCAAACAGTACTTAAAACAAAGTACTATTTTTAAATTTAATAAGTATACGGATAATATTGTATTATTGATATTAATATATTGTTTATTAAATAATTTTAATATATTTTTTAAAATAGTTACACAAAATTGTATCATTTATCGTTATACTAATTATGAAACAGAACCGTGAAAATTGTACCGTCATAAATTTACTCATCACTGTTGACAGTCGGTGTCTTTTTTATAGCCGCACAACACGTTTTTTTTAACTGTGTTGGATGTACACAGCACTGTGGTACACAGCTTTCCTTGGTCAAAATGGGCAAACAATTTAACAGAAAATTTAATAAAAATCAGAAAAAGCCTTATCACAGGACTGATCAACAAAAATCCTTTAACAATCGAAATCGTAATGATGGATTTGGAAACAAACAGAAGTAGGTATTCTCAATAGAAACTAATTAGCGAATCAAAATTCAGATATTTCTCTTACCCTCATTTAATAGGCCGGTGTTTACCGTCAAGGACAATTTGAAAGAGGAACAGGTTGGCATTACTGAATATATCAACGCCGGTGAAGGATTCACGGGTATTTTAAAATCTCGTTTTTCAGATTTTCATGTTAATGAAATCGATTTAAATGACAAGATTTTACATTTAACCGATTTATCGATACCGGAACAAAAGGAGGAAGGTAATAAAGTCGCAACCAATAATCAATCAAACTTAATTACTCCTTTATAAATATTTAGAACTAAGCGCTGAGAAAGTAAGTAAAACACAAGAAGAACTAAAAAACATTATAAGTAATGATGTTTGGCAACAAATGAATGAACTTAAATTGGCTAAAATGGACATGAGTGAAAAACCCCAAGATTCTGCCATATTTATAGATGTGACGGAACTGGATAAGGAAAAGCGCACTCAAATTCACATGGTCATTAAGAAACTATATGAAGGCAAATTGGTGAGCTCAACTGTTGACGGCGAGCAAGTGGACAAAGAAGCCGATAAGAAGTTTGTACGTGTTATGAAATCAAGAGGAAGAGATCGTAACAAATGGACATTCCCCGGAGAATATGTACACTTTTTGGTGCACAAAGAAAATTTAGATACCGGTGAAGTGGCATCTTTAATAGCCAACAAATTGAAGTGAGTATTTCATTTCGTAAAAAAAGGTGTTATGTTCGGAAAATGATTTGAGTTTTATAAAACGCCAACAAAAGTATAATGCTGTATAGGCTAGAGGCTGGATACAAAAGGGATCTAAGAAATTGTTTCACTTTGATTAATAATAATTTTTAATAACATTTTACACAGATTACGGCCATCCCAAGTGAATTACTGCGGCACCAAAGATAGAAGAGCAAAAACTACGCAAAAGTTTTGCATTAAAAAACGCCCACCACGTGATATTGTGAGTAGCGTCAAATTCATAAACGGCGTTAAACTTGGCAATTTCGAATTTAGCACAAATGTTCTGAAATTGGGAGATCTAAAAGGTAATCGTTTTCGCATTGCTTTAAGGAATTTAACCGGTGAGAGGCAGCATATTGAGTCTTCATTGAATAGTGTTAAGGAGCAAGGTTTTATCAATTACTTTGGATTGCAAAGATTTGGCAATTGCTCAACAGTGCCCACCTATGAAATTGGTGTGGCCCTATTAAAAGCTGATTATAAATTGGTAAGACAGTGTATGAAATGATATTAACGGCCACTAACTCTTAATATACGTATGTATTATAAAAAATTTTAGGCATGTGAACTGATATTAAAGCCTCGCGAAAATGATGTACCATTTTTGAAAAGCATTCGTGAAATGTGGTGGAAAAATCGTGATTCGAAAGCAGCAGCTGCTCAATTCCGCAGTGATAGGTTCATTGAAAAGAAAATATTGGATGGTCTAGCACAATACGGAGAGAATGATTATGCTGGCGCTCTAAGAAAAGTAAATACATGGAAATAGTGTAAACAATTGAAAGATTTTTATAAAGATAATTTAATTTTTAGATACCACGCAATATGCTTCTTTTATATCCTCATGCATTTCAAAGTCTTATCTTTAACAATATGGCCTCTAGACGTATTAAGGAATTTGGACTTTCTCTTATCCCAGGGGACTTAGTATATCGCAATAAAGATGAGCTTGATGTAGAGCTTGAACTTGAAGAAGACATAACAGAGTTGTCCAAGGAAGGGGAAGAGTGTGAAGAAAATGCCACAGATGATAACGAAACTTCCACAGCGATAAATGCAAACAGTGCAGATGCACACGGCTCTGAATCTATATTTAAACGTAAAGTTAAGCCGTTAACTGAAGAAGACATAGCTAGCGGCAGCTATACCATTTATGATGTGGTATTGCCACTACCAGGTCACGATATTACCTATCCTGACAATGTTGTTGGCTCTTGGTATAAAGAAATTTTAGAGAAATACGAACTTTCTTCGGAGAAATTAAAACACAGTGTTAAATTATTTGCTATGGCTGGAGCTTATCGCAGATTGGTTGTAAAACCCAAAGATATGTCATGGGAATTTAGATCGTATGCTAAACCACAAGAAACTTTAATTCTTTCTGATTTGGAATTATTGAAGGGCAAAAAATTGGAGGATTTTAAAGAAGAAGGTGCCGAAAATTTGTACGAAGCCCTTATATTAGATTTCTGCCTGCCTACAGCTGTATATGCGACCATGATGATAAGGGAATTACTTAAATGTGATACGTCGGCTGCAGCGCAAACTTTGTTGCAACAGGCCGCTCTAAAAGCTGCCGATAAAACAACAGAGGTTGAAAGTAAAGATGTTGAAGAAAAAGTGGAGGCTGGAAATCTGACGTGTGAAAAACGAAAAGCTGTGGAAAGTGACAATGTTTCAGATCAACCAACTAAAATTGTAAAAAGCAATGAAGAACCTGTGGAATAGTAGTAAGTCACATGTATGTAACTCATTATTTTTTGAAATCAATAAATTCGTATAATCTAAAGACAGATTTAAAGTACGTTTCTACTATAATCCCATATATACACTTATTAATTTGTGTTTTTAGTTTCAGTTTCAGTTTTTATTACGCGAACCACTAAGCGTATGAATAATAGAATAACAAAAATGTAGTATTTTTATAATACTAGGATACATATGTATGTTTAAAACATGATTTTCTTAATCTGCTTTAATGAATAATTTCAAATATTATTGTAAAAAATATTGAAAATTATAGCCAAATTTGTCGTCAGAATAGTTTCAATTCTTATCGAGTTAAAGCTATTCTAATACAGTAGAGATTAGTTTCGAATGACATTCTTATGCAATTAAATTAGAAAAAATGAAAAAATCATATATGAAAAATATAGAAATTAAATTATGTGTAGTGTAATAAATTTAAATGATTTGATAATAAATTTCGATAAAAATGAATTGTCGTACTCATTAATTCGTTTCAATATTGATGAAATTCATATTGTGTGAATTAGAGTTTTAGCGGAATTGAAAATAATAACAAGACCCACACTTTTTGCAGTTACTTAATCAATAAGACAACATACAAACGATTTCAAATAATGCAGAAAGCAACAGACATTAAATAAATATACAACCAAACATAGATTGTAGTCATAAAAGCAAGAAGTGTTGCCAGGACATGAAACTGTGTTATTCACAGAACAATTCGAATTCATGATGGGTAGATTTCGTTATAGTCTAATCTCTGTTCTATCATGTGAAGCTTTAATTTCGGCAAACTTAAGAAGTATAGGCTGAATATGGGAGATATGGTATTAAAGCGTAACTAAAATATACTTTTTATCAATTGTATTTTCTTGTGAAAAAAAAAATCGTGGTGTACTAAAGCATGGCGAATGAATTAAACAATAAGCAAAAACGTCTTACCTTTTTATGCAGTTTGACCAGTTATGAAATGAGTTGACTTCATCTTCAACGCTCTTGAACACTGATTTTTGCTTGGCAAACTTTAGAATAAGAACTAGGCAAAAAGACTATGTCAGGTACATTCGAGTATTTACAAAGCAATAAGGAATTGCGGGAAAATATAACCCATTTGATTGAATAACGGTAACACTGAAAGTAATTGAAAGAAAAATATTAAACAATGAATTTGTATAGTGAAAAAATTGTGAATGAGTTTTGTTTATGGGTGGTTTTATTTGTTTTGTTTTCCTAGTCGAACAAAGAGAGTGAAAAAACATAAACAGAGAGTTAAAACGTTATTTTAAGAGAGAGCTCAACAAAGAGAGTGAAAGAGAGAGTAAAAGCGCGCAAAATATATTTTTAACGTTATTTCACATCAAACAAATAGACTAACATTCACATACAATAACACAAATGAACAAAAAAACAGGAGGATTTTCTGGTGCTTATCAATAAAGAAAAAAAGCGAAAATAACAAAACCACCAAAGAAACTATAGAACAAGGACTCTCAAACATTTTTATATTGACTGTCGAACAGAACACGCACGCACGTACAACGAAGTTTTTAACTCTAAAACACAAAGTAAAAATACTAAAAAAAAATAAATAAAATAATTTATTTATTAATAAAAACCATAATATAAAAGAAATTGTAAAAACATTTTAAATTTGCAAAACAAAAATTTAAGTTTTAGCGGTAAAATTTTAACAACAACAAAATACAAGGTGAATAAAAATTTTATAATAGACATCTGGCTAAAAAAAAAATAAGTAAATAAATAATAATTAAAAATATTTAACAACTGGCGCTTAATTTAACAACAACAACAACAAACAAAAGATTTTCTGTAAATATGTTAAAGCAAGTAATAACTGTTTTTATAAGTTCCAGTAACTATATTTATACTATTTTTAAAGTTATTATTTTTTTTGCAATTTATTGATTTTTTGTATGTTTCAAATCAATCAATAATTTTGTGTTAATGTCTCGCACTTGTACTGTTAGTGACTCGTAAAAAAGGGTGCTCTCTGCTACTGCTGCTGCTACTTTTGTTACCGTTATTATTGTGTAGTATTAAAGTGTGTGTGTGAATGTGAGCAGAGTTGTTGTACGTACAAGTAGTGGTGGTGTATGGCGCGTTTAGTGGTTTTTACTGTTATAAAGTCAACTCTATTTATTGATGTTGTTGCTGTTGTCCTCTGCTTTCCTTTTTGTTTCCAATTTATTCAAATAGAGTAGGAAAACAACAACAACTTTGCATGGATGTTAAATTTTATCACATTGGCTTTGTTGTTGGGTGCAATCAGTAAGTTTAGAATATAAAATTTATAAATAAGAAATAAGAGGTCTCATTGTTGTTGTTGTTGTTGGTGTAAGCCTTTACATGATGAAAAACAAAATGCTCTGTTTACTTTTATACTTTAAAATGTTTATTATTATTAAACCAATATTTTTGAGTTATCAAAAAAATTCCATAATTTAAGAAAAAATCGAATATTCTGATAACATGCAAAATAATTCGAATATTCAATGATAATCTCACGTCCCCTATAATACAGTGTATTAACTTATTACGTAGTTTAATACAGAGATGCACTCACTTAATAGGGTGGTAAGAATAAATACTTAATTCAATATTGATTAAAATTAATCGATAATAGACATACACATTCGTAAGCATGTATTTATGTATGTAAGTATGCAGTGCATATATAACATCATTTGTTTTACGCAAATAGAACCCATAATGGCTAATATATGTATATAAATAAAATTGCTAAATATTGCATGGATTTGTTTAAAAATTTTTTTGAATTACAAATCTTTTACCTTAAAAAATAAAACCCCGCCCAATAATATATTGGATGTAGTAATTTTAAATCGTAATTTTAATGCTGTATTTCACGGTGTTTAAAGTTGGTTTAGATTAGGTGGTAGCATGGGAAAAATAGACAATATGCTATGCTACAGAGTTTCTCGATTAAAACTCTACTCAGGGGACTGGAAATGTAAACAATATTTATGATGAAAAATATTTATAACGTCAAGAATGAAGCAGAGTTTAACAGAACAATTTGAACTTGATACCATCTGGTTAATAATTATTCGCGTCAATGATGAACAATATTGTTAATAGAAATTTGTGCGATAATTCGATACTTTACATAGTGGATAACAGAACAGCGCTCCAACAAAACTAGTCAATCAAGAGTTGAGATTAAAAACGCGACAGACAAGTGAATATACATTTAGTTGTTGATGATTCTACCATTTATTTTTAAATGTTTTTAAACTGTTAATTTAGGAATAAAATTACAACTTGTTATTTAATACAACTTACTTTTGTACAATTATTTGTCACATTTTCAAAACTTGCCATAATTATGGTGCAAGATTTCTCATTTCTAGAAATGATTTAATTTAGAACTTAGAAACATAAATACATATAAAATAACGTTAAGAACTATAAAGGTAAAAAGATTTACCTCAAATTAACTTAAACATGCATTTGATAAATTTGGCATACTATCTGGTTATATGTCTATATCTTCAATATCCTCGTTATTCAATGATTTCAATTGACATTTACATAAATAGGCCACGATACGTTTTTCAGCTTTTGAACGATTGTGATCACCTAAACCCTCCAACAGTGCTTCTATACGTTTCATTGTGCCACTATATTGGGTATTACTGGTACTACCACTCGGACTTGTTTTATATACATCCAGGTTAGCGGGTGGGGACACTAGTACTTTTTCTCTGTATGGTATAAAGGTACTATTCTGTTCATCCATTGCTTCTTGTAAAGGATCATCATCTAAAACCTCTTCAATTAATTGTTCGGCATCCATTGTACTATAGTTGAGGGGTACACTTTGATGCTCTGGACTTTTTAAACTACGTTGTGATCGCCTGTTAAATGTAAAATAATAAACAATATTTCGGTTAACTGAAACACTTTCATATTTACCCCAAACATTTGATATGTTTTTCTATGAACTTCATTTTCTCATATAAAACCCAGTCGGATTCTTTGCCCATTTTGGCCATTTCTCTGCGATACTTTGCACGCAAACTTTTCCACCTTAAGATACAATACTTTGCTTAAAAAATAAATAGTTTTCCTTTAGACCAACAGGATTTGTTATGTTAAAAAATATTCACTTACCATCGCGGTTTAAGGAAGTTGCTATATGGCTCCAGAGTTCGAATTTCTTTTTCATGTCCGTATATGGTGTACTTCTTAAATCTCTTTCGTATAATATTGGATTTGCCTCTACCAAATCAATCAATTTACTATCAAAATCTATATCAGTGTGAAATAACGACATTTTTTCAAATATCTTCAAGAATAATTGCAGTGCAGAGAAATATTTTCTAACAAACTGCACAGAAAATAAAAAATGTAAAACATAAACAAAGTGACAGTGTTGCCAAGCGACAAGTATATTACACATCGTGCTGCCACATGGCAGTGTTGAATTTTAGCGCTCTTCAGCAGCGCTTGTTTTTTTTTACTTTGTAATTTATTGGTTAACGTTTTTTTGAAATAAATTTTTAACATTATTTTTTCATTTATTAAAATTAATATTTTAGATTCCATCATAAACTTAAAAAATGACTGCGGAAAATTACCATCTTAAATGGGATTCCCATTTATCATACTTGAATTCATCAGTGGCCACTTTATATAAGTAAGTTCCTAGGAATCACACAAAACATTTTTAATAATTTCGATTTTATTATTAAAGAAATGAAAAATATGCAGATGTTGTCCTATACAGCTCAAATACTACAGGTTCGCTTGCGAATTCTATGCCTACGGTTGGCATATCCGCCCACAAATTCATATTGAGTTCATGTAGTCAGGTAAACTCTTACAAAATTTTATTTCATTATGCTACCACTGATGAATATTTTAATTTATAAAAAATTACAGTTCTTTTCCACCATATTTGAAACTTCGCCAGTTACTAATAGCGGTATATTTTATATTGTACTACCACCAGATTTAAGTCATCGAGCTATTCAAATATTGGTGCAGTATATGTATGTGGGTGAAGCAACTGTTTCGAATGATATCTTAAGTGAGGTCCTTAGAGGGGGAGAAATATTAAAAATACGTGGCTTATGTCGTACATCTGTATCAAATATTCAACAACCGCAACATGCTCGCAATCCAGAAAACCAAACGTCAGCAAATTCTTCGTCTTATAATTTAACCCGCATGCCACTGAACAGTGGTCCCACGTCGGTTCGTTATCTAATGGAACAACAGCAGCAGCAACATTCCAGAGGTTTGGGGGCATCAGTAATGCCTAAAGATAGTCCCGTAATAATAAAATCTCCGAAACCTTTAAGCACATTGGCTTCGTCTACCGCAGGGCTGAGCAAGCCAACTTCAAGTGGCATAACCATAAACAAGCAGATGGCAATAGATCCAGGTGACAAATGTTGTTATGCGCAAGATCCTCTATCATCGAGTGAAGCTGCATCTTCCATTTGCAATGAAATTGGCTGCAACAGTTGCCCTAGAGTTGCTGATTCTATGCAGCCATTAATTTTACGTCGTGAACGTAGCCAAAGTGATGATCCTTCTGTTTTATGTCGAAAATCCTGTCTAGAAAGATGTGATGAGCAGGACTATTTAAGACAAGCTTCCAATGAGTGCGGAAATGAAGATGAGGAAGAAGATTCCTCCCGCATGTATGAACATGAATTGCGTAGATCCAGCCTTCCAACAGAACGTTCCGATATTATTCACGAGTACAGTGTAACGGACCATTATGCAAATCATTTATCCCATATAGCACACTCAAAACAAAGTATTATACGCGAAAATGCGAATACAGCAGCGGCTGGTGTTGGAGATAGCGCTCGTTTGCCTTCGCCTACTAATCATAGCCAAGAGTCTTCACCATTTGTCAATATTAAAGAAGAGCCCTCAGATTGGCTGCCTTCCTCTTCTTCATCGTCTTCTATAACGCACCAAAATATGGCAGAGTCTTCGAATAAAATTGTGGAGAGTTTTCAAACGACGCATATAAAAACAGAACTATCACCTTCTTCCGTACTTCCTAATATAGACAGTGATTGTCGCCAATTGTTACCGCCTACGTCGACACAACTTCAGCCAACCGTAGCTAATGATTTCGAGCGTTACTTTTCTTGTGACATTTGTAATAAAACGTGCGAGGATAAAGCTTCTTTAGTAAGACATTTAGAAAGTCACACAGCTACGCCTTGTTCATCGGGTTTTAGTACTTCCACGAGCAGTGATCCGACTGTGCTCACGAAATCCTATGTGCCAAAGAAGAGACGTCGTATATCGGTAAGTTTATTAAAGATCAATGCATGAATGTAGAAATTAAATTTTTGTTTATATGACGCTTAAAGCAGCAGGAAAATTCCAGCGACCATGTTTGTCTGCAATGTGACCTCTGTTCCACGTAAGTTTGTTTTTAAGTAGTCTTAGCAATTCAAATGCAAATGCATGAAAATCTAATTTCAGACGTTTTGAAACTCCCGCTGAATGGGTACGTCATATGAGCAGCCAACATACCGAAGTCGAATTGGCCATGTTTAATAATAAAAAAGACAAGGAAAAAAGGTATGAATGAGAGAAATTTTAAATACTGTGATTTAAAAAAAACGTTAATATTCTAGCAACTTATCTGCATCCAATAATAGTCAGAAAAAATTAAATTCAAATCGTCAAACTCATCAACAGCAGCAATTACAATCACAAGCAAGAACACAAGTTTTGAATGGCAGCACAAATTCCAATTTAGCAAACAGTACTTCCGTTTTATGCACTTCTCCAAATCAAATGAGACATGATGCCTCCACAGGTTAGTTTCTTTTTCAAATTTTACTCTTGAAAGTACTAATTAGGTTAACTTTGCATTTGTTTTAGATTATTTAAGATCAACTTTATCCCCAGCCTAATATTAAGATTGCATTTTTTTAAATGTGGCCTATACAACACGAAACGAAATGACAAATGCAAACCATTAAATCAAAAACTACGAATGTTGACATCTACGAAAAAAAATCGTTAAACGAATTTTTAACGGAATGATACTTATAAACAAAACAACGCTTCAGAAATGAACAGAAAAAATACAAAGACAAAAAAAAAATATTTACTAAATTTTAAAAATAAATTTTCTTCGACATTTTCTTCAATATTTTAATTAATGTGTGTTTGATTCAGAGATGGAAACTTAATTTGATATTAAAAAGTTACACTACGATGACTGTAATACTCATGGAATTTTAATAGAAAGTTTTAACTCTTCTTAACGTTTCTATTAAATCACAAATAATATAATTTCAAATTAGTTAAAACAGACAAAAAATCCTTAAGTGGCATGCTGTACCTTTTTTTAAGACCAGATGATGTAGGTTATTTCACTTAAGCTTTTTTTGACTGTTTAGACGATATGATTATTTGATTTTAAATAAAAATATTTTATTTCGAAGTAAAAAATATCATATAAAAATAATTATTCTTGGAAACATCTTTAAATAAGTAGCTAAAACAACAAAAACAGATGCCATTTTCGTGAGAAAGTTATGTCATGAATATACGAGAGTTTTACGTTTCAAACGTAAATAAAATAATTTTGCTTATATCTATGAAAAAGGGTAGGAAATCGAGTTAGCAAGTACGTTGGCGTTTATTGGGATTTCTGCAACAAAATAAAAATTTATAAGAAAAAAAAAAAAAGAAAGGCACAAAAGGTACGAAAAATGTTAATTAGTAAGCACTTATTAATTAATGGAGATATTTATTGGAGTAATATAGGTAAAATAGGTACTCCTTTTAGAGTCCTTTTGAAGTACATATGTATATGTGTGTTTAATATATATTATCATTGCAGGGAATATTATGTATATAATGCAATAGAATATGTTATAAAAAAGCTTACACAAGCATATCATAATTGGGGGTTCCTTCACGACGTGTCTTCATGAACTTAGCATGAGTTTCGCCATCCAAATAGAAACATTTAACAGCCTCGTCTTCAATCATTAAATCACGCCACTTAAGCTACGTAAATAAACAGAAGAGGGTAAACGTAAGACAAATGTAACAAACAGTGCATAGGGAAAAATAAATGGTCTGAACTTGTTTATTTGACAATAAGCTTTTGGAGAAATTAATTTTTTTTATATATGCATAGAAATTATTCCGAAAGACAAATTGAAAATCAAAACAAATTCGACCATTTCACTAAACACATGTCTTTATCGTACCAATTTTTCAAAACGTTCTTTATCCATTTCATATTTGTTATTCAAAAGATACTTAATCATTTCGGAACGTTCGCACCATGGCCAAATCATATAGTCCAACATGCCGGGCTTATCGCCACCATAAAAGGGTGTGCCACGCGAACGTAACTCTTTCTCGAACACATCTAAACCAGTGGATATATCAGTTATAGCACCAGGCGAGACCTCAGTGTTTACAAATATTTTATACATGGCCGCTATAACAGAATTGAAACGTTCAATGAGTATTTTATCCTGGGCTTTTTTCAGCGGATCTTTAGGCAAGAGTTTAGTCTCCGGATACATTTCATCTAAGTATTCGGCAATTATTAGGGACTCAATCAAAGCCGGCTTATCATCGGCAGTAACAAGTTGCAATGCTGGCACTTTACCCAAAGGGCTGTATTCGGTCAGCCATTCGGGTTTGTCGTGCAAATTAATATAGACCGCGTGATATGGTATTTTCTTAGCATCCAAAACTAAATGCACACGATGGGCATAGGGACAGAAACGCATAGAGTACAAGCGCAAAACGCCATCATCGGGTAGTACAGGTTTGGGTGAACCTTTCGTAAGAGCGAAATTTAAAAATTCAAAAAAATTAATAATTCATGGAAAGCAGTCACAAAGTATAATAAAATTATAGAATATAAAAAGAATTTAGTATACAGTGTGTGCTTGAGTGTGTGTTTGCTTGTTCAAGTGCATTTTTTATCTAGTGCAAATAGTTTTTTTTTTCCTACCTTTTGCCAAATGTTTTCCACCGCTCATTTCCGTATTTTTGTTTTCTTTCTTTGCTTGTTAATGGAGTTCTATTAGCATATATATGTTGCGTATAAAATAGAAGAGTTTTTAAATATATCCGGCACTTTGAGAAAAAAAACTTGCGGTCGAAAATAGATTTTTTTAATGCAATAAAATTACTTATTAGAAAAGGCGTTGCCAATCTAAATGCCAATTTGTTGCTTCAGTTAAAGTGTTGCTGGATTTGCAAAATGTATAGTAAGATTTATTCAATATAATAGATCTGGTATCACTACTTTTAAAAATAAGGGTATTGAATGGCAATAAGTTGAAAATACAAAAGATTTAAGAAACAAACGTTATGATTGACCTCTGCAAACAATGTTGTCATGAAATAAAGAATTTCTGTTTTCATCCCCCCTAATTTATCTCCAAACTCTGTCTTTGAATAAGTTTAAAAGAGTAAAAAAAATATTAAAAAATTTAATTACAATATAATTTAAATTTTATTTTTTATGCATTACGTAATATTATTTTTAATTTTTTAGAATTTTAAATAGGCAACAAACATTACGTGACTCCATACATCCTTGTTTCGCACCCCAATTTATGTATGGTGGGTTTGTTTTATCCCAATGGCTCCACAAATGGAGGTGCAAATTACATATTCTAGGCATACACCGTTTAATTGCCCACTGACAGTACACGAATCTATGTTTACACAGTTCATATTTCGAATAACACATTTTGGTGAATTTCCATTTTATTCACCACACTTTGCAAGAACTCACCACACTGGAAACTCATCACCAGCGTTGCCAGATTTTTTTTAAAACTATTTATGGGAAAAAAAACTTTTTTTTACAAAAAAACTTGTTTTCTACAAAAGTACCAACATTTTTAAAGGAAATTCCGGAACCCGGTGCCCTCTGTTGGTGTTTTTTTTTTGCGTTTTTTGTCCGGGACTAATAAAATACACAATATTTTATTTAAAAATGTAAATATTCAGTATTAAAGAATTTATTGAAAAAAATTTTAAATTTAATTTTGTCGAAAAAACTTGTTTTGTTAGAAAAGAAATTTAATGAAAACTTTTTCGCATCTCCAAAAACTTGAAAAAAGGGAAAACTTGACAAATGGCAACGCTGCTCATCACACCGAATAAATTCACCACACTATCCAAAAATTCACCACGTTATAAACACACTAACAGGAGAACGTTTGAAGGGAAATAATTACTTAAATTTAATTACAAAAAATTAGCTGTAAAAAAACATGACTGCATTGAATTTCTACACCAAGCATACATTGTTACACTTTTATTGACCACTGTCATTTAAAAACAATTTGTTGTTTTCAAGATAAAACCGAAAAAAGAAACACAACAACCAACCAACAAATTGACACCTACAAATTGGCAGCCAACGTTATCGAATTAATCATTGCGCCCATAGACTGTCTCCTGGTTTCCAATACAATTGTTATGGCTTTTGGAATTGTTTTGATGTTTGTGCTTCGAAAACCAAGAGAAATAACATTTTTTGTTGTTGTTGTTATTGTTGTAGTTGATATCGGTAGGTAAAATATTTTTATTATATGCGACATATTAGAGCAACAAATGCAAACAGCTGTGTGGCTTCTGTCGTCGCCTGTTCCAATATGAATGCGACAATTACGAGTCTATTTTATTGATTTCTTAATATTTTTATTG
Organism: Sarcophaga caerulescens; assembly: GCA_927399465.1. NCBI lineage: Eukaryota > Metazoa > Arthropoda > Insecta > Diptera > Sarcophagidae > Sarcophaga > Sarcophaga caerulescens. Next base: position 67,974,342 of record OV656867.1, on the reverse strand, counting down.
TTGCCGATTTTTTTTTTTTTTTTTAGCTTTTCTTTACATAAAAAAAATTCTTCATGCATTATGGACTGCCAGAGAGTGTCAGTTAGCCAGTCAGTCAGTCAAGCAGTTATAGAATTGACTTGTGGGTTAATTTATATTCTTATTTAAGAAAAAAAAAATTGACTTTCGTTGCATTTTTATAGATTTTTAGGCGTTTAAAATACTAAAACCATAATACTTAATGAATGTATTGTTGTCTGTCCATTATTTTGTAATAATTTGAATTTAAACAAAAACAACAATTTCGTGTATATTTCCTATAAATTGTGGGTTGATGTCAATGAAATTAGGCACGTACTTGTACCAACGACATGTAATAATTAAAATAATGTCACCCTACTCCTATAATATTTATTACAGTATCCATGGTATGTTACACACACACACTAACATAATTAAACAGTATACATATATATGTACATATATGGCTTTTTTAATTTTTCTTTATAATTTTAATGTAATTTTATCCACGTATTTATTTAGTCGGTTCAAAAAGAAAAGCGAACATTTTATAATAATTCTAACAAATTACAACTTTTAATTATCACATAAAAATGTATAAAAAATTGTACACTGCATATGTATGTATGTATATACATATGTGCATTGTGTTGGGCCTAATGGCTCGATCATGAATGGTAACTAAACTTCAGTTGCATTGCCAGTTGCTAAAAATGCAATTAAAGGCGGCAACTGACAACCAACTTTGAGAAATTTTACTTGTAATAAAAATTTGTTTTACTGCAACTTTTTTACGACGGCTTGTATACACTTTTGCATTGATGACACCAACGTGGTCACGTTCAGTGATAAATTGTCACCCTCTCCAAAATAGTCTTTTTCAATTCTTAGTTGCCTCTAATGACTTGCCTTCTAATTTGTAGGTTGGAATGATCCTCAAAATGTTAAATGGAACTATTTTCAGCAAACTGAGGTTGGATTTTTAGTTTGTTGAAGAGCCATGCCTTGAAAATAAGCGCAGCGTGTTCTCAATCCCATGTAAATTATTTTTTAAAATGTTTAAATAGACAAACCGACAACACCATATTTAAAAACCAGTTTACTACCCATACCAGTTGCAGCCAAACACCCTCAATCACCATCATGTTTGTTTTGTATAGCTAAGAAAACAATCCAATCATTTACCAATTAATGACAAAATCTCGGAGAAAATAATTTAATCTTTCTTTGTTATCAATAAACGATTAAAAAATTAATCAATTCTCTGGGCTAAAGAAAGCTTTAAGCGCACAAGGATGCATTTGTTTACATTTTTTTTATTGTTAATGGTTTTGTTTAACCGAAAACTTAGTAGATAGAGTGTTAACATATGAATTATTATGAATAGCTTATGAATGAATATAAAATTTGAAATTAAAAATTCAAAATATCTGTGACAATAAATGAGGTTAAATCTCCCACTATTATTTATGTATGTATACCCGGACTCTAATAGAATTTTTGTAATCTAAATTAAACCATTAAAGAATTCCTTTAAAAGTTTTATGAAAACTTTTTTTCTATTAGTCATCTTTGTTGGCGTGTTATTCATTATTAGATTACCATAATAATAGTAAGATTATGATGGTAATGAAGTTAATGATGTTGGTTATTATCACCATCGCAGCCAAATGATTTGTGTACCACTTTCTTTTCCTCCGCCAAAGAAATTGCGTCAGTATCTCGAAAATACTTTTCTGTCTGTCTATGACTTTGAAAAGAATTCTTTTAATTTGTTTTCTTTTTTCCTTTCTTTATCTCTTTCTTTTTGCATAGCAAAGAAATGAGAAAATCTCTATATTTAGTTTTTGAACATTAATTTGTTTATGGTTGGTTTGTTGTTTTTCTCTCTAAATTTCTTTAATTTCTTTTTTAAAACAGTTTTGTTTTCAAAATCCCATCAGTTTTGCAAATTAAAATTGAATCGTTTTCATAAGTGAAATTACAAACGCCTTCGCTTTAATGTGTTTCGAATCAATTTGTCTCTATGCGGGAATGCGTGGGAGGGATTTGTTCTTAAACTAAATAAACAACAACAAAAAAGTTAATTTATTAAGTTGCTGCTTGTAAAGAACTGGTCATTGATTTCTCTAATAATGGCCACAATCTGACAATTAAAGTCAATTGAAAATAAAATATGATATTCATATCCACCAGAGATTCTCAAACATTTTGTCGTTTTATACAAGTTCTCTAATAATGGCCACAATCTGACAATTAAAGTCAATTGAAAATAAAATACGATTTTAATATCCACCAGAGATTCTCAAACAATTTGTCATTTTATACAAGTTCTCTAATAATGGCCACAATCTGACAATTGAAGTCAATTGAAAATAAAATACGATATTAATATCCACCAGAGATTCTCAAACATTTTGTCATTTTATACAAGTTAAATATTTTTAAATTAAAAAAATTAAAACCCCTGAAGGTTTATAAACAATTGTCATACGCTGATCTTGTTGTGGTTATAAACGCCAACAACATTTTCCAAAGCCTATTAATGTTGCTGGCAACGGAAAGTGAACAAATTCAAGCAGTAAGGCAATGCAAATTAGATTTCGTTAAATAAAGAGGTGGAAAAAGTGTTTTTTTTGTTCGGAATAACCAGGCGGACAATAAGTCCATTAGATGTACATATACATGTATACTTAGATTTAAAGATGTGGGGGTCTTGCTACGCTTAAATCAGTTATTCTTGTAGCTGTTGTTACTTGTTTAAATAAATTACAAAATTTCTATAATAAAAATACTCATTATTGTTGTGGCGATAATTAAATAAACGGGAATAAATTCATTGAAAATTAGGTTAAACTAAACAATAAAAAATGAAAAAAAAAACGCACAATAACAACAATGATAAATTATTCAAATTTATTTTTAACGCCAAAATAAAATTTAATCTGCCATGTAAAGATCTTAAAAAGTTTTAATTATTTTAGGAGATCAGGTATCTTAACGAGCATAATTATCATTAAAATAGTTTCGGATACGGCTGTGAACAGCGGGTAAAAGCCTTCTATTTGAAGCGTTTTTTTAACGTGTTCAATAGCTAACAATTAGTTTTGACCTTCCCACCCTCTCATTAGATTAATTTTACGTTTTTCTTTTTAATTCTTTCCATTCAGCATACATACGGTGAGTGCGTACGTGCGTTAAGATTATTTTAAGCGAAATTCCCACTATTTTTTATGTTTGTTTTTTAGAATGTTAATTTATATAAGTTATATTTACAAACAAATTTAGAACAATATGTACGTTTTTTCACAATCACAATCATCACATAATAAGGTTAGAGGACTTGTACTTGTCGACTGAGACAAATACAGTACCCGGAGGTCGAATTGACCAATTATTGTACAAAATCACATAATAAAGATCTCTTTCATTATAGTCATGTGCATGTAGTAGTCGTTCAGGCTCTCTAAATTTCCATTTCTGCCTTACCGTTAAGTCAAGATAGTCAGGATGGATGGATAGAAATTGTTATCCACTGCATTTCATTAAATTAATGTGTACAATTAAGACTGCAGTTCCCGTGTTGGTGCAGTTGCTGTAAAAACTATTTAAATTTTAAACATGTTTTAATAAATTTTTAATAATGACTCACAGTTACAATTTTTTTATTAATAATTTCTCTAGTTTGCAAAAAAAAATGTAAAATAATTATTATTTTTTGTGTGTTTGTTAATACAACAAATATCATAATATCGTACGTACAAGACAAGTGTATTCATATTCATGTTACTTATTTCATATGGACTGTCTGCAATAAATAATTATTTTGTGATACACAATTCGTGTTACTTTTAGTTTTATTTTTAAAAATATTGCCCAACAGTACAAAAAAAAAAAAACATACAACATTACATTTGCACATTTCTTTCGACATTTCTTAACATAACTTTTTTAATTTATTATTATTATTTTTATATTTTTTTAAATGTGTAACTTGCAAATTTCTATTATCAGTGAGCAATTCATGTTATGGTTTTTGTTTTACAGATAAATAAAAGAAATAAATAAATGAAAAAAAAAGTGGAAGAAAATAATAATTAAGCCAATAATTATGTATATTGATCTGATTAAAGTAAGTAAGAGGAAAAACTTTTAATAATTTTTTAAATTTAATTTAATTATTACATCCGCACAACGTATTAAAACATTGACTCTTGGTTTGTTGAATAAGTAAGGGAATATGTGACCACCAATATTTGTACCGAAGTTTCAAATGGCTGAAGTAGTTTTTTTTTTATTAGTTTTAGGCATTTTATCGAACTTTCAACTAAAGCTGATTAAATAAAATACTGGGGTATATTTCAGATTAAAGATACTATGGTATATATAGTCTTATCCTGTGCTTTATGATACCATTCGGTAATACTACGTACAAACATAATTGGTCATTATAACCATTCGTTTAGGATTACGACCTAGCTTGTCACACCCATAGCTGCCAGATTTGACGATTTATCGTCATTTTGACGATTTTGAGCTCAAAAAATATCATTTTGACGACATGACGATTTATGCCCTTATTTTGACGATTTTTAGAAATTAAAAATTTACATCATTTTCCTTACTTTAGTACTTTAAAAGCCTCCTTAAGCTTTGTATTTGCTTTGCAGTTGTTACTGTTGGAAATTTATGCTAGTAATAACGAGGAGTAAAGTATTATATTTTTAAGTTATTTTCGAATACCTGTGATGATTTTTCTGTATTTTATGCCTTTTTAATCCCTTAAAAGCCAAAACATTACAACTCCTAAATAAGATCGTAGTTGAGCATAAATTATCATTTGCCGTTGCAGACAATTTTAAAAATTCGATTATAGCTTCTAATACTTATTACCATCGGAAGAACAAAGTGCCTTTATTTTTCATACGACCAACACTCAGGGGATGGCATTGTGTTTGGAACTAGGAAAATATATTATAAGAAGGAGGAAAGAGGGAGCAGTGTTTATGGACACTAGGTTTGAATATTTTTACAACATTTTTATACCATTTTAATATCATAAGTAACAGGAAAGATCTCTGCAGGAAGGGAGTTCCACATACGAATAGTCCGTCTAACAAACGAACTTTGTCTGTAATGCAGTGTGCGATACACTGGCCAATCGACCACATACGGATGTGCTGGCCGAGAAAGACGAATGTTACGTAGGAATATATGATTTTCATAAACAAGTTCCATTATTTCGCTCGAGCAATATCCGTTGTAGTAGCGATAGAACAGTGAAACACAAGCCACATTGCAACGATGCTCCAATGAATCAATGGAGTTGGACACACTATCGTGATTAACGAGCTACTACGTCCTCTCCTGTAAACGTTCGAGAAGTCTCAAAATAGACGTTAAGGGTCAACCCAACATCGCACTGAATTTTCATGCCCATAAAGTCAAGATCTTCTGACTCCCTAATATTTACAACACATGGGTATAGATGATGCAATATTATTGCTGCTTAACATTGGCTTTAACGAGCTACTACGGCTTCTCCTGTAAACGTTCGAGAAGTCTCAAAATAGACGTTAAGGGTCAACCCATACACGAGATGTATTCCATTCTCGGTCGGTTATAAATGGTGTAAATGGTAAGTAGATTAGATGAAATGAAGTATTTATTGCACCGTCTTAAGAAACCAAGGCACTGAAAAATGTGTCAGTTCTAGCGAACATCGCACTGAATTTTCATGCCCATAAAGTCAAGATCTTCTGACTCCATAATATTTACAACACATGGGTATAGATGATGCAATATTATTGCTGCTTAACATTGGCTTTATATGTTTTTAAATCCGTTCAATTTATTTATTTATTATTTCTGACAATTTTTTTACGATTTCAAGGAACGTCTTTGACGATTTTTTCTCAAATATTTGATGATTTGATGCTTCATTTATCTGGCAGCATTGGTCACACCCCACCCCTTATGTTGTGTGTGTTAATTTTATACATGAGTGGCGGGACCTACAGTTTAAAGTCGACTCCGAACGACAGTATTTTGGGAAGCTTTTCATGGCAATTTTATTTACTCTTAGAGTTTTTGCCAGAAATCTGCTGAGCTGAAGTCGCCGAAGAAATATTTTCTACATATTTCGTTTTGTTCTAGATGTTTGACCTGGTGTTCGAACCTAAGCCTCAGGTTTATGTTCACGATATGCACATTGTTCTTAGGATTCTAATATTTAATTCAATTATGTGGCTAAGTAAGATGTATGGACCACGCCCAATTGATATATCAGAAATGATTTATAGTTTAAAAATATCTGAAAATTCAATACAACACAAGTATAAATTATAATTACGAAGCTTTTATGATTTATATTGTGTAGGTTTAGGTTCTAAAATTATTGTTGGATACTATTTATTATTATTTATCTCTTTGATATTTTAAAAATGTACAACAATGTAATTTATACTGAGAACTATAAACGCAGATTTTCCGCATACTTGTATTTCCTTTAAAAGTATCTCGCATGAGGGTGCTAATTCGAATTTTGAATATTAATTTTAGTTTTTTATTTGTACGTTTTTTTTAATTTATTTTTTTTTTTGTTTTAATTGTCGTCTTCAATTTAAATGCGTTAACTTTAACAAAACATTCCTCACCTTATTTGGCAGCCATATGTACGTACTGAGTACTCATTCATATTGTTAATCATTGTTTTTATAATAAAATATTTAGTATTTTATTTTTTATTGTTATTACTATTGTTTATTGAAAATAATATGATTAATTTAATAGAAATGATTTAATGATTGTATAAATACAAATTATGGCAAGAAGACAAACAAATAATTGTTGATTATACGTTTGGGTGTTCAAAAAACAAAAAAAAAAATTGTTTTTTTTTTATTAAAACAAATTTATATAATCATTTTAAACACTGGCTTTATATACAAACATAGTATATATATATATGTATTTATATTTTTTATATATTTTTTTTTAATTTTTAAATACAATATTATTACTTATTTAGACATGATTTTAATTATTCTCAAATTAATTAACAACGCTTTCTGTAAGTCTTCAAAGTTCATGGTGAATTTTTTTTTTATTTATTTGAAGGCAGTTATAAGATTGATTGTGTCAACAATATATTAGGAATTGTGAATAATTCCAGTGGGAATTTTATTCATCTTTATTAAAAAAAAAATTTTAAGAAAAAAAATAAAACAAATTAATTACAAACGCCTTGTTATTATTTCCAATAACTCAAATAAAAATAATAAATTTACCATCAAATTAAATAATTTAAATTGGCGACAAGATAAGATAATTTCTATATAAAGAAAGGAATGCTGTTTCATAAGTAAAAATGTTGTTTTTTTTTTTTAAATTTAGAGCATGCTTTTGGAACTTCAAATAGGGACTACTGGACGATTGAGGTGGTATCCTTATGGGTCGGAGATGCCATCGGAAAATACATTGCTGATGAACTAGCCAGGGCAGCTACGTAATTTACAATGTTACTGGGGCATATGCGTCCCGATTGTGTATCTAAAATCGGTATTCTTAATTGCCAACAGCATAGTACATGCGGTATTGCAAAGCTCTGCAAAGAAATTACTTTTGTTTTCTGTTCTTAAATTGCATGGTCATTCATTTCAACGAATAAGAGAATCACACATTCGCCAACATACTGACATTAGTCAAATACCTTAAAATTGTGGTATCGGCTTTGGAATGACTACTTTTGATGTTTGTAAAGTATGATCTCTCTTTGGTGCTCCTACTGCATAAACTACCACAACAGCAAATGAATAATAGGTATCAGCATCATCGACAGTATTTAAAGCCTGTGCTCCAAGAGTTGCTAAAAATACTAGCAATAATGTGAAGCGCATATTCGTAATGATTTGTTAAAAAGAAACATGAATTATAAGGTTTATACAAAGACAGAACAGAAATACCATAGGATAGCGTAGTAGAACCTGTATTGTAACAGACTTTGACAGCAGATCTCCCAGTTACAGATGACTTTATGCTTGCAACATATCGTTAGTATAATTCGCAAATGTGTTAAGTCCCTTTATTCAAATTTTACAGGAGACATAAAAAACATTGTAGCTTTTACAGTTTTTAAAATTTGTAAACTGTTTAAACGCAATTATTTTTACAAAATAATAATAATATTAATATTAATAACTAATAATGTTAATTATTATTATTATTACTAATTAATTAATAATATTAATATTAATATTTTTCGTAGTTTTGTGGACTTAGCGTTTTTGCAAATCACAAAATTACAACAACTTTAAACTATATAATGACATGTTTTGTTGTTGTAAAATATATATTATGTACAATGTTACCGTTTTGCATTAAAATTTCAATTTTGGAAAAAAGTGGACTTAGCGTCTTTGCGAATTATACTAACGATATGCAAAATTATATAGCAACAGAAGCGTCAAACCAGTCGCCAGTAGAAGCTTATTAATATTTTTAATATTAATGAATTAATATTGTTATTAATATTAACAATAATTTTCTTCTTTAGTCAAATTAATAGTTCTATACGTTTAGAAAATGTTCTTTATCTGACATTAACAAAATCATTTTCTGATTTGGATAACAACACTAGGTTTGCATACAAATTTAACATCCGCTTCCTAAATGTGATTAGTTATTGTAAAATAGTGTTCGAATAAGATGAATAATTAAGATATTTTTTTTTTTTTTTTGTTTTGTATTCATAAGGGATCGTTTGATCTGACAATTTGCCAAAGAGGAATTAAAAATGATTATCTAGCGTGTCTATGATTTAAATTTGTTTGTTTTAATTTCCATTTGTTACTCATCAGCCTACACTAATTTGCTTGTAACAATTATAACAAAAAAAAAAAATAAAAAAAATATGGATAGTTGGGTACTAAAGTATATTGCTTGTATAGCCTTGAAATTATGCACAAATTGAACGAAAAAAGAAAGAAAAACAAATACAGCGCCATTATTACCATATCAAATTAATTTGGCGCCTATTCAAAAAGCAACTGAAATTAGATTTGCTTGAATGTTTAAGCAAAAATAAAAAATTAATTAAATTTATAGAAAATTAAAAAAAAAAAAAATAGTGGGAATATGGGTAAAAATCACCATATGATCTAATTGAATTGGATTTATTTTTTTTGTATTGATTTAACGCAATTACATGTTTGTTATTTTATTTTTTTTTATAAGAATTTTTCTCATTATCAAATCATGAATATGTGGGTGAATTTCATAGAAAACATTATTGAATGTTGATAGAAAAAAGAAAAAAAAATATAATAACAAATAATGATAAATTGTTTTCAATTATAAATGTTATTTTATTAATATGTTTCAATTGTATTCTTGTGGAATTTTTGTTAAAAAATGTTTCGATAAAATTTTTTATTATAATTTTTAAGTGACCTTCATGAAATTGCTACAAATTTCAAGCCTTTTCAAATACATTGTTTGGCTACAATTGTGATTAAAGTTACTCTTATTTTCATTAATATTATTGTTATTTCAAAAAAAGATTGTTTCACCTTTTTTTTCCAAATATTTATCCCTGTAGTTTGGTTTTTTTTTCTATCAGGAGATTTTGTTTAAATTACATTCATTTGTTAAAGAATGATAAAAAAAAATAATAATTTAACAGTGTATTGTTTGCTTGGCATTTGCCAAAAATCAAACTAATTTATTAATATGAAATGGTAATAAAACTTTCAAAAGTATAATAATTGTAGAAATTAACGTATAAAAACTAAAAAAAAAAATAATAATTTTGTCATTCATGCTTAATGAATTTGTTGTTACAAATTTATTTTCTTATTTTATAATAAAAACAAAAACAAAAAATGTTTACCCTGAAGCATAGCTGACTGTACATTTTTGCTTTTAAATGTGTTTTTTTTTTCATTTAAAATTATCACATAATATTTTTAAACTTATTATAAAAACTGGAACAATAATTTAAATTTTTGTACATGAACAAGGCGAATTCATATAGGAGGTGACCGTAAGTTACCAGCTGAGGGGTATCGTTCTTGTAAAAAAAAATGTTTTTTTTGTGTGTTTTGTTTCGATAATCAATTTCGCATTTATAAACCCTCATATGTACCGGATGTATACTTAACGATACGTACTCTAGATATTCTTCAGGATTACTATTTCAGAGCCAATTTTATTAAAATTTTTGCAAGATGCTTAACAATATTTAAGCCTTTAACACTAAATACATATATCTTTTAAGCTACAACCTAGATTTACTATATTTATATTTATTTAGACGAGAGTTATAAATTACAAAAAAAAAAAAAAAAAAGAATTTGGTCTCTCCAACTAGGTGCCTAAACTATGACAAATAAGAAATAACGTTTGCAGCTGCCATTTTTCTCCATGGCCATATAAAAACATGTTCTTTACATAAAGTGGAAATGTTATTGACTGCATGAAATAATTTTCTTTTAATTTTTAGGTGCTGCACTATTGTGTAATTAAGCATGAAATAAAAATCAAAAGAAATTTCAATATATAAAATTTATTTAGTTTTTTTAATTGCTTTTATTAATTTCCTATGGAGGTTTGAGGGTTAATTTGTTTGACAAGCTGATTACTCTTTAACAAAAACAAAATGCCTGTTGTTTTTGCATTGTTGTATTTGTTGTAGAGTTACGGTCACTTGTTATGAATTCGCCTTGTACATGAATTTTAAATCCCCTGGATTACAATAATAAATCCGTTGAAAAACCAATGAATGTTATTCCAACACCTTCACTTTTATTTTTTTTATTATTTTTAACACTCTATATTTCTATAAAACTAATTGCAAAATTTTTAAAATTTAATTCAAAATTAAATTAAAATCAAATCAAATTTATATGTAAAAAAATTAATTATTATTGCTCAGTAAGCAATAATAGCGTCACTATATACATCAATCCTTCATAGTTTTAAATAGGAGCGGCATTTCCTAAAACCAAATATGTATTTGAATACAAAAAGATATGCTTAGTCTGAACATTTGTTTTTTCAATTGAATTGCCCATATTTATAATCTATTAAAGAAATACAATGATTTTAATGCCACCTACAATTTTGCTAGACATAAAAGCAAAGCTTTGAAAGCAAAGTTCAATGTTAAATATTATTAAATATCGTAATTATAATTGAATGAAAATGAAGCAACATAAGCCTTTAATACATTTTTTTTTTAAAGACAAATAGCCAGTAGTAAATATTATTATTTTCATTTTTAAAAATTCCTAGAATCAATGATTAGCAGACTTTAGCATCTGACAAGAAGCGAATCACAGCGAATCACTATAAAACAGTCATTATTAAATTAAATTTAATTGATGCATTTAGCGGAGAGAGAAATTCCAAAAAACTTCATTCTCATAAACATATTTAGGACATTCGTTAAGCAGGCACTCGCCACCCATTTTATTAATTCCAATACAATTATGAATTAAACCTAATTATTACGACCTCGGTGTAGTGTAACATACCAGAGTCAGTGGTGGAAATTAGACCCACTAATCTCACGCTTATAGTCCAGCACACTGCCCACTAAACTACCAGGGCATCTAAGATTTTAATAAAAGAAATGAACACATCACGTTATTACAGCGTGGGTTAAGAAATATAATCTTTAAAGCATCATAGAGTGGTCAGATAACGGGAACCGTATCGTTGTTATAATGCTATTTATGTTTGATAGGAAATAAAGCTGTGCATCAGCATGCATTCCTTGGATTCGAAAGAATCATCATCCAGCTTTAGTCGTGGTTTGCTGGTGTGTCTTGTACGATGATTTGTATTTCTACTAACAAGGGGTCAAAACATCGGTCAAAGTCTACGAAGAAACTATTTTGCAAACTAAAACCACTTCACCGTTCAATGTTCCTGATTTAGCCGTGAAACTTCCAGTAAGATTCTGTGCCAGCTGTTAAAGATAACACCTTCGAAACCACACTCCGAAACAATTTACCTTCATCCATCCTTTCTGAACTTCAAATTGTGGACAGTTTTAGAGGACATGGTTTGCCACGAAAGGTATACCAACATTGATTCTCTGAACACAGTCTTAATTCGTGCTGTCACTAATTTTGCAATCGAAAGGGCTTTTGCGGCCATTAGTTTGCGTTTAAGTTGTTCTGAATTATAAAACAATTTTCAAAACATATACGAGTTGAACTTGTGACCGCCTATTCAAGAATTTACAAAATTTGGACAATTTCAGGACGAGAAATTTTTCTTACAATGATAATTAAGGCGTTTGCCAACAAATTGTTACACACCGAAAACATTTTAATGCAAAACTGTACTATTCATGAACCAATTCACTATTATAGTGTTCTAAACTTGGTAATTTTTTAATTCTATTTCGAATATTATTAGAAATTATTTAAAATAATTGAAATTAAAAAAACGCATCGCAGCGGAACTCCATTATCAGTACACTATAACTACGGTGACCATCCGTCCACTATTATAGCGGACAGTCCGCTATTTTAACCTCTTGTTCGCTATTTTTTTTGTGTTTTTGTGATAGAGTACTTTCTTAAACAAGAAAAATTCCCAACAATATTGTTTAATTTTTTAATGATCCTTTTTTATGTCTTGGTTATTACTTATACAGTCAAGGCAGTGTCTTCCATAAATATATACTGCGTTTAGATAGTCAACGTATTTCAATCCCTGAAGCGGCTATAATATTAATAGAATTTAAATCAAAGTTAATAGAACGTCACAATGAAGTATTTTTAACACTGAACGTACAAAATTGTTTAAGGAAAAAGCTAAAAACTTTTACAGAACCTGTATTAGTTACCGGAACCAATGCGATGAATCTTTTAAAGAAATTGAGTGATTCGCTTGGATATTGTTAGATGCAATTCCATCTTGGTCTTCAGTTCAAAAGTCGTTAATAAATGTAACAGAAAAGAAATATGATTTAAATATAAATAATAACGAAATTTTTGATGAATTCACTTATGTAAAAATTTATGCAAATGCTGAACAAATAGAAATATGGAAACAATCAGCATTAAATCCCGATAAAAAGTGGGTTGAAATTTTCAAATTTTTCGAAACGATAAAAGTTCTTTATTATTTATAAAAACATCCTGAAATTGGTAGATTTTTCATTTGCTTTGCCAGCGTCTAACACACCAACAGAAAGAGTTTTTTCAATATCTAACAATATTTGGTCTTCCGAAAAATCCCAAATGGGACTAGAAATTTTAGAATCTCTTTTGACCATAAAATGCAATTTTGAAATGGGCTGTTCGGAATTTAAAAAATATTTATCTAACAGGCCCAATACTTAAAAAATACATTCTGTAGAGAAATATCAGAAGTAAATTTATACACATAAGTATATCCATATGTATGTATGTATGTATGTATGTATATGTATAAATTTAAGTTTGTGTATATTATTTGTAGCTATTTATGTCTGTTTTTTTAAAAAACCTTTATATAAAATATTAATTATAAGAAATGAATTTCTTTTTATTTTTCAATTTTATATATTTGTCCGCTTTTTTCTCATGGACATAATGGTCACCGTAACTATAACGTATATCGTTATAGAGTTTCTGCATGTTATTAAGTATCTGCCACGTGTTCTGGTATACTGTGGATAGCCATTCCAAATCACCATGACTTTTGTACGGCATGTCCTAACCAATTTCGTTTTCGTCTTCTTATTACGATTATATTGCCATTAAAAAGTTTAAAAAAATTTAAAATTTTTAATAATTGTAAAAAATTTAATATTTTTTAATACTATAAGCATTGTTTACAGTGTCACTGTCATATGCTGTCATAATTTTAATTTTAAATAAGAGTATAAAGAATTAATACAATATCTACCGATAGACATCCCCTCTGTATGTCATTCAAATTTTGTATATTGTGATCATGCAGCCGTAAATGACAAATTTATAAAAAGTAAATACTTTTAGAAATATTAATTTCTTTTGATCTTCTCTTAAATAAATCAACTTAAAAATATTGATTTAGTTCTAGCAATTGAAATAATTCCCATGACAATCAGAATTCCCATTTCTAAAATGCTCGTACACCTGACATCTTTCATCCATAACAATAAAACAAAAACATTTTGAATGACACCTAAACGTATGAGTCACATTTCCCTTTGTATTTAGCGGCTACAGCTAAAAAAATTCTTTCCAGAGAATCTAAAAAAATATTTGCTTAAAATATTATCAACGTAATGGACTGACTGATGGAATGCATTTTGAAAATTTCCCCCCAAACTTTAGAAGATAGTACAACAAGTGTAACTGTCGAATGTAGAATTTGAAATTGTATCCAGTGAATCAATATCTATTCATTAGTATCTCTATCTGTAACAATTTTCAATTAGTACTAGCTATAGAATGTAGGTACATATTTTAAAATGTATTTTTTTTTATTCATTATTTTTTACTTGAATTGTTTGTTATTCTTGTTGAGTAATTTCTAACGATGATTTTATAGGTGCAAAATAAAATTTTTTTTTTATATTTTTTTTACGCGATTCCTATGAATAGAAGAACATGTGTTAAGCGATGAAATAATACAGTACGAGTATGTAATTGACATAAGCTACTGCTGCTACTGACTGCTGGACGGCAGATGATGATAATGATGTTGGCGGCAACAGAGCAATCGATACAAAATAAAGAGAAAAAAACTTGTTTATTGGCAGATCGATTTTACTTTAGAGGCGGGTGGGTGTTATAGAAAGGGTTGGTTATCGAGCTGTTGTTACAAAGGCATAAATTAAATTACAACAAATTTATCTATTTTTGAGTTTTTTTTTTATTGTAATTAATATTCATCTGCCTTTACATCCTTGTCTGTAGATGCATAAATAAGACATAAATGTTGTTTTCGCTGTACATGACATGTACAATGACAACTCCTTGATTTTTATTATTTATCATCATAAACTTGGCCCAAATCTAATGCACATATTCCCACGGATTAAATGGGAAACACACTCAATTAGATGTTAACTATGTACAGCGGTTTTCTTGTCAATAGGCAAAGAAAAAAAAAAAACAGAGAATAAAGCACCTGACATGTTCCAAGTCAAACCTCATAACTTGTCAACAAACATACAAACAACAATTTTCATTTAAATCAAAACTCTAAACATTTTGGCATGGTAAGCATGTAATTGAAATTAAAATTCCAAGTATTGCTGGATTAGATTCTAGCAGAATAATACAGGAACACAAGTAGTTGCTGTAGCAACAACATACAGTATAAGTTTGGTGAAAATAATAGAAATTTTACAATCCATTATGATATATTAACACGAGAGCTAAGGTCCAGATAGCTGAGTATAAATATCTATTAAAGAAGAAAGATTTTAAGCATGCAAATAGGGCCAACAATGTCTAGGTGTATGGCTTCATTCTGAATAATTTATGGTGAATAATTTTAATTTTCTTACCAACCGGTCAACTGAAAGCCACTACAGCTTCTAAAACTCTTCTTAGAAAAGTTTCCTGGCAAAATCTCGGAGAGTAAATAAAATTGCGATAAAACTGCGATAAAAGATCCTCATCTATCTCGTTTGCAGTTAAACTTTCATTGCATATGAAGTAAGATTCACGTGACCTCGTGAATATCGTCTGTATATTCCTTCTAAACTCCATGCCAACATCTTAAGATGCATATGCATATATACATAATTGGTCATTCCACCCCTTTAGTCAAGATTACGACCTAGTTTCTCACACCACTAATGTTGTGTGTTTTAATTTTTTTTTATACATGAGTTTCGGGTATAGCTGCCAGATTTGACGATTTATCGCCATTTTGACGATTTTGTGCTCCAAAAATATCATATTGACGACATGACGATTTATGCCCTTATTTTGACGATTTTTAGCAATGAAAAATTTATATCATATTCTTTACTTTAGTACATTAAAAGCTTACTTCAGCTTTGTATTTGCTTTGCAGTTGTTACTGTTGGAAATTTATGCTAGTAATAACGAGGAGTAAAGTATTATATTTTTAAGTTATTTTCGAATACCTGTGATGATTTTTCTGTATTTTATGCTTTTTAATTCATTAAAAGCAAAAAATTGCAACTCCTATATAAGATCGTAGTTGAGCATAAATTATCATTTGCCGTTGCAGACAATTTTAAAAATTCGATTATAGTTTCTAATATTACCATTGGAAGAACAAAGGCAAGTGCCATTATTTTTTTTATACGACCAATACTCAGGGAATGGTATTGTGTTTGGAACTAGGAAAATATATTGTAGGAAGGAGGAAAGAGGGAGCATGGACACTAGATTTTATACCATAAGTAACAGGAAAGATCTCTGGAGGAAGGGAGTTCCACATACGAATAGTCCGTCTAACAAACGAAATTTGTCTGTAATGCAGTGTGCGATACACTGGCAAATCGATCATATACGGATGTGCTGGCCGAAAAAGACCAGTGTTACGTAGGAATACATGATTTTCATAAACAAGTTCCCTTATTTCGCTCGAGCAATATCCGCCGTAGTAGCGATAGAACAGTGAAACACAAGCCACATTGCAACGATGCTCCAATGAAGCAATGGAGTTGGACACACTATCGTGATTAAGGAGCTACTACGATTTTACGATTTTAATGAACGTCTTTGACGATTTGGACGATTTTTTCTCAAATATTTGACGATTTGATGCTTCATTTATCTGGCAGCTATGGTGGCGGGACCTACAGTTTAAAGTCGACTCCGAACTACAGATTTTTGAGAAACTTTTCATGGCAATTTTTTTTTACTCTCAGAGTTTTTGCCAGAAATCTTGTGAGACGAAATCGCCGAAGAAATATTTCCTCATAATTCTTTTTATTGGAGCTGTCTGACCTGGAGTTTGAACCGTAGCCTCACATCTAATAAGCCAACAAAATAACCTTAAGATGCATATGCCAATCACAAAAGGTTCGTGCTGTAAAATTCAAGAGCTGTTGGCATCTCTTATAACACTGGCACATTAAAGGCGTGTTTAAGTGAATCAGCTGTGATGTCAAACAAAATAAATAATAAAGTGCAGGCATATTATTACACAAATACAATTTTATATTACGCCAAAAATCCAGATTATGTACCGATATCTCATTAATATGGTTCATACGTTGTCTTCCAAACCGATTTAAGCGCCATTAAATATTTTAAATATTCCGCAAACATATTCAACGTGGGAAAAGATGCCGAAGGAAAAAATTTGTGTGTTTGAGTTCAGGCACTTTGAAGTTTTGTTACGTTTTGTTTTCTTGACGAATTTCTATTAGATGAACTGATTCAATTTCCAAACAGTTCAGTACCCTGTGGTACTGAAATTTTGTTTCATTTCAAAAAAAAAAATACATTTTTGCTTTGTAATAATTTTTTTTCTTTAACTTGCAATAGCAACAACAATAAGCAATTTTTTAGATTTAAATACTTAAGCTTAGATACACTATTTGATGGAAGAAGATAATGGTGTGTGTGTGTGTGAATTTGCCACTTAAAATATGGTTACGATAGATATGTAGATGGATGGATAGATGACTGTATGAAGAATAAATGGCTTGCTGCTTGTTGCTTGCAGCATGTATAGTTTTTGTATCTGTATGGGAGTGTTTTAGTTTTAGCTATTGTTGTAGTAGTTAAATGGTTACTGTTGTTTTTGTTTGTTTTCATTTCAGTTTCTGTTTCGGTTTTACGTTTTTTTATTTGTTGTTTTCAAGTTTAAACCCCGACTCTCAATACGATTTGGATTTAGTGGCGATTTAGCCAGCCTGAGTAGCAGACGTGTGCGCAATTTTCAAAAACGAATTTCAAAATCATTTAAACCGAAAGAAAAGTAACGAACGTTTCATTTTCAATTTCAAATTTATTTCGCTAGAGCGGTTTGTCTGCTTGTCTGTCTTTCTCGTGTAAATACACCAAATTTTTGTGTACTTTTTCTGTAACAAATTTTACATGAAATAAATAAAAAAAATTTAATTTAATTTTTTTTTTTATATAAAACAAACGTTTGTTGCCAACATTGTTGTTGGTTGCGTTTTATGGAATTTTTACAAGCGGCGATTTGTTCGTTTATATGAAAGCGTGTGTGCAAGAGTGTCGTGTTTGTTGTAATGAAATGTTTATTGTAATAAAATCAAACGTGATCTAAAACAAAATCGCTCTACATTATCAATAGCAACCTAAAGCGGTAGCAACAATAACAAACAACAACAACAAAAAAAGAAGAAAATTAATGAAAATTAAAATACATAATAAAAAACACCCAAAAATGATAAAATATTTTGATTGAATTTCAACAGACCATTTTTGAACGTTTCGTTTTTAACAACAAATTGGAATTTTGGAAAAAAAAAGCAATTTAAAAAAATAGACTAGAAATAATTAAAATTCTTTTATTGTAACGGAAATTCGTTATAAAAGAAGGAAGTTTGTAAACAAAAATTTTAATTTGATTTGAAATTAAAAAAAAAAAAAATCCTTTGCAATATAAAATCAATATTTTTTTTTATAATTTAACCATTGAAAATATAGAGATATTGAGTGTATTTGTATTTTGAAATTGAAATAAATTTTTAAACGCCATGCAACTCAACTGTTGGATATTTTCACTGTGGGCGGTAAGTATTTTGAAATCTTTGATTTGATTTCTAATTTTTTTTTTCTTATTTTATTATTAAATAAAAAATATAGAGAAATCAAATGCTTGCATCAATAATAATATTTATGGCATAATTGCGTACATTTTTACCAAAATAAAACAGAATCATAATGAAATTATTAAACTCACGCGATTTAAAAATCTATTAAAACCTAAAACATACTACCGTATACATATGTGCTCTTGTGATTATTTAATACTTATAACTAAAGGTAAAAAAGTTTTTAAAAATTCGAAAAAAATGATGCAAGTAATTGCTATTTGCTGAAATGTTTTAAAGTTAATTGAACTAATTTTTGATTTTGATTTGAAATTAGTTTCAAACACTTTTTCTTTATTTATGCCTATTAAAAAAAAAAAAGAAAACAAAAAATATTAAATTATTGAATATTTTTGAATTAAAATCAAAAACAAAAAAAATTGTTTATAATTCAGTTTACGTTTTTGGCATACAAAATGTAACATGACATAAGACTTCCTGTCATTTTTGGATGGTTTATTCAAGTTAAAATAATTTATGTTAATAGACCATCATACACCATAAAACAAAAATTACCAATAAATATTCCAATTTGTTAATAAACTTTTAAATATTTTAATTAAAATTAAGAAAATTTGTTTTGTTGGATATAGGAATTGTTACCTTCTTTAGAAATATAAATTGTTTAAATACAGAAAATTTTTAGCTAACCTTAGATATTTAAAGAAGTTAAAAATACAATTTTTAATCATTTTTTAATTATTATTCGTACATAAAATTTAATGTTTCAAGAATATTAAAAAAATTGCAACATAAATCAAATTAATGGGTCTATGACACTGTGCTGTAATTTATAAAAGAGAAACAACGCTCCATATATAAATAGAGACATTAACAAAGTTTAAAATATTCTTTATTCTTATCTAAAAGAACATTTACATTTTTTTTTTTTTTTTAAATCGAATTGATTGCAATTGAATATTAAGAAAAAAATATTATTAAGAGAGACTAGTGTTTTAGCTTCAAAATCTGACCCCATATTTAAAATTATAGTAGCCGCCGTAGTGGCCACAGTACAAACCCCGGTTCTGAAATCTCGAACAAAACGAAATATGAAAAAATATTTCTTGGGCGACTGTCTCTTAACAAACTTCTGGCAAAAACTCTGAGAGTAAATACAATTGCTATGAAAAAGTTTCTCAAAAATCGGTCGTTTGGAGTCGACTTTAAACTGTAGGTCCCGCCACTTATGTATAAAATTAACACACACAATATAAGTGGTGTGAGAAGCTAGGTAGTAATCCTGACTGAAGGGTTGTAATGGCCAATTATGTACACCTGTACCTCGATTTACGCGGTAGATACGTTCCTGGCCAATTCGCGTAAATCGAAATTTACATTTTTGTATGGAAAAACCGCGTAAAGCGAATACCTACTGTAAAAAGCTTTTTCATTGAAAAAAAAAATATAGTTTTATACTGTTAATAATTTATTAAAGTATGATTTAAGTGGAAAAAACATAAACATTTATTCCATTAAAAAATACACATACATATACTATGTACCTCATTACACAAAACATAAAATTTTTAAGCTGACTTAATCGCTATCATTTTCAACAACAAGTCTTTTTTTTACGAATTTCTATGATTTCCGACTCATCACTGGATAAAGTCATCTCATTAGATTGTGCAATGGTTGAATTAGTTTCAGTTTGAATAGAATAAATTAAAAAAATTTTTTTTCTTCATTTTAAAAACCGCGTAAATTCGAAACCGCGTAATCCGAATTCCGCGTAAACCGAGGTACAGGTGTATGTATTTTATGGTGTCTATACCTAGAGGCTAGTGAAATCCCTTTATATCATATGCCGATGTATGTTGAGGAATTGTGTGTGTGTCACCATAGTAGTTAGACTCTATTGCCAGTTGCCACTCAATATATGTATAAGGCACCCTCGTTCTTTCACATATTTCAGTGAATAACATTTGAAAGTGTGTTTTAAAAATACGATTGATCGAAATCATTTTGATTTAAAGAGCTTCCTTGTAATCAGCCTGAAAGAAAAACTGACTATGCTACCCATATTTTACAACAATATTATTTTGTATCACGAAGAAATATTCTCATCGTTTTTTATTTAATTTCAAAAATAAATCAAATCACCTTTTTGAATTTTTGTATTTTATTAAATCATTCATAGAGTTCAATATTTAACACTTTTATTAACGATGGCATATCAAAAATAATTTTCTAAACAATTAATTCGATTTGTATTCGCATTTAACGATAAAATAAATTTTTATAATTTAATTTGAAACATGATTTGTGCTTAAACATGGGAATATTTTTTCTCAATCATCTTTTTTATTATAACTGCAGCTGGTGTTTGAATGATTTTTCAATAACAAACGAATATAAAAATAACGATTTATTGAGAATACAATTTAAACGTAATTAGAGAGACAAAAAAACAAAAACTATTTAAGCCATATAAAAAATTATATTTTATTACAATGAAATTTTTCATACAATCATACGTATACACAGAAATTTTATGAAAGTTGAAAAAAGACGTTCTAGTTGAAATTTTTTATATTTCATATAAACTATGAATTGATTCTTTCAAATTAGAATATTTTTTTTTGAAAGTGAAAAAACATGGATTTTATTTTGCTTTAGATCTGACGAGACTTATAATAGTCAAGATTTCCTGATTTTCTTATATACTTTTTCCTTTTTCACCGCAATACCTACTTTATGACCTAGTCCAGTAGGGTATTGAAATACAATTATGTAGTGCTGCAGTGCTTTTGCATTCTTCCAGTAATAATAATTGCCCATTCCAACCCTTTAGTTAGACTCATAGGTAGCATCTCACTTTACCCTTGTTGTGTGTGTAATTTTTATTCACTAATGGCGAAACCTATAATGAACCCGAACGACACAAAAGTGCCGAGAGAAGAATGCCGCAAGAACTACTTCTTTTTTTAAGATGTCAACGCTGATGTTTGAACTTTTGAGTTTTCGCTTAGTAAACTAACACACTACTCACTAGACTACGCGAAATCGGGTTTGTTGGCCCTAATATGAGCGATTAATACAACTGCGACTTCTTTTCATTGAAGTGCATGCCGTATTGTCTACAAAGGAAATCGTGATTTCATATTCTATTTTACTCTGATATATCTATACTATACTATAAGCTGTACAGTGCGATATTATACGAAAATACCTTATTCGTTGACATATGCTGCTTCTCACTGAGTGATGCTTCTCGTAGATAACAGTCAACAACCGTAGTAAACTAACACACTACTCACTAGACTACGAGAATTCGGGCTTGTTGGCCCTGGAACTTCTTTTCATTGAAGTGCATGTCATATTGTCTGACAAAGTCTACAAAGGAAATCGTGATTCCATATTCTATTTTACTCTGATATATCTATACTATTCTATACGCTGTACAGTGCGATATTATACGAAAATACCTTATTCGTTGACATATGCTGCTTCTCACTGAGTGATAGCTTCTCGTAGATAACAGTCAACAACCTTTTAATTTTTATAATGAGAAATATTATATGACTCCAGTTAATGGATATATCTGTTTCCTAAAGTAACTTGATTATACATAATATACATAATTGGTCGTTACAACCCTTCAGTCAGGATTACGACCTAGCTTCTCACACCACTTATGTTGTGTGCGTTAATTTTATACATGAGTGGCGGGACCTACAGTTTAAAGTCGACTCCGAACGACAGTATTTTGGGAAGCTTTTCATGGCAATTTTATTTACTCTCAGAGTTTTTGCCCGAAATCTTCTGAGAGGAAGTCGCCGAAGAAATATTTTCGTTTTGATGTCTGACCTGGGATTCGAACTCGGGCCTTCAGTCTAATAAGCCAACACACTACCTACTAGACTACGGCGACTTCAAAGCAACTTGATTATAATCCCTCAAATTGTAGAATGCCAGATAGTGTGGCAGCTGTATGTCTTTCGTTAAGGATCTCATAAATGTTGAATTAAAAATCGTATTGAAGTCGTCTACACTTAGAGTCTAGTCTAGAGTCCTTCGTTCATATGCAGATGTAGGTTGCAGTATATCATTATATTAGTCACACTATGTTATCAATTACCGCTATAAAAGATTTTTAGGTTCTTGTTGAACTAATTTCTGATTTTTAATCATTTATTAAAGGTTTTTATGGACAAAAAATAAGAAAATTCCTATGACATTTATAAAACATTTTTATAAGCGGTTCATTAATACCAAATTATACTACGCTTTATACTATGTTCCGACAGGCACTTTTATTGCGTAAATCGCAATAAACTTCATTATTGAGCTCAATATTTCATATAAAGTATTATTGAGCAATAAATACGCAAATTGTTATAATATTGAGTAAAACTTAAAATACAGCACTGTCGTAAGTACGTTCAGTGAGCATATTACAATTTTTCGAACACTTTCAATTGATATTTGACAACTCAAATGTCAACAACTACAAACAAAAAAAGCAACATAACAAAAAACGAAATAAAAACAATGTTGTTGAAACAATTAGTGTTCAAATAAATATTGCGTATATTGTGTCTGAACACTTAAAATATTGTACTCAAATAAACGAATATTGACTCAATAAAAGTGCCTGTCTGAACATAGTATTATGTGGTATAATTCGAAATTTTATAGTGATTCCAAAGAAAAAAAAATTATGCTATTTTAAAACCGTACACTTTATATACATTTTTTTATTACGATCGTATATTTAATTTTCATGTATTTTTTTCTGCACCAGAGATTTGCCAAATATTCATACAACCTGTTTTTATTTGTGCAAATATTCATATGTAAGTATGTATTATGTAATTTTATTACATTTCCGGACTTACCAATGAAGGCCAAACGACCAATAATTAAGCCATTAGTTATTCCCAATCAACAATTTTATTACAATCTGTTCAAACAAAAAAAAACAAAAACAAAACCAAACAAAACAAAACATTGATACTTTCTTTTCAAATATTTCAGAAAGAAAGAGTAGCTGTGGTTTCAAAACTTGAAATGTGGACCAATAAAAGAAATTTTTGCATAAATTTGAAATAAATTTTCTTTTCACTTTGCAATAAAAAAATGTTTAAAATTCAAATTCCCTTTTATTTTCATTTCACAAAAGAATTTTTTAATTAATTTTTATTTCCTTTTAATTTTCTGCTATTTAGGTTTCGTTTTTTACATTCAAATTATTAATTTATTATGACAACTTAACAAGTCATTATCGTTATATAGAAGATCTTGTTGTTGTCGCTCATTATAATGATTCTCACTCTCTATGGAACTAATGATGTTAGCTACATTGGATCTTATCCACCAGGTATCGATTTACGATTTTAATTTAATGAATTATTCATGAAAAAACAAAAGCATCTGTTTAGTATCAATTTTACGTTGATTTTTTTTATTTTCACATTTTGTCTTTGCCATTTTTTGTGTATAAAAATCTTGACTGCCTAGAAAAGAAACACAATAAAAAACCTATTGTTGTCAATGTAAAGAAAAATTAGATAAAATGAGAGAGAAACCAAGGTACAAAAAAAAATATATAAAACTTGAACGATTTGACCCATATAAAAAGCCGATTATTAAAAATGATTATCGATGACAACATAAAAAAAAAATAAAAAATTACAACAACAACAGAAACATTGTTTATGAAAATATAAAACAAAACGTGACAAACGACCTTTAGTAACAAAAAACAATCACAATAAAATGACTCATTTCTTTTGTAATTTGTTGCTGTAAAGAATTTAATTTGAATTCGTTTTAGTGTAGATCCACCAACACTTTTTAACGCTTTACAAATTAAGTTGTAAACATTTTGGTAAAAAAAATAAACAAATTTCACGTTTTACGATTTTGGCAGTTGCCCACTGTTAGAATTTTTATGTGAAACCGTTATATAACCGTGTAATAAAAACAAAAATATTTAGCAGTGTTAGAATGTTATCATTTTGCTCGATAATATAGTGCCATCTATGTATATCGTGAAAAGGAACAGATAGTCATCGCTTACAGTGAGCTTCAAAGCGCAGGGCGTTTGTCTATCAATCTCTCTACCAAGTTGTCCCGTTAGAAAAGTTTAAATTAATTAATGCCCTGCCAAACCATCAAAAGAACAGCGGAACGTTTCTGATTGAAAATTCAGTTTAATGTGATGTTTTTGTAACACAGCCTATTTCACTTGCCTGCCTGTTTGCATGGAAAACACAAACAAAAACACTCAATTTTGTTTGTGTTTTCCTTATATAAGTCATACATATATGCACCGGTTTACCAATATTGAATCAAAGTCGTTTTGGTTTGATGTTAGTCATTAGAAACGGATTTTTGAAGTTGACTTGTGTGTATCTTTACACTGAACAACTTTTCCTCTTGTGTACAATGTTTTGCTCCTAGTTACACGAAACAGTGCTTATTTGGTGATTTTCGATATTTGATTCTCCAGAAGTATCAAGAACATATAGTGGGAATGAACTAAAAATGTTCGGTCCCGAACTCACAGTTTCAGAGTATTTGGGGAAACCCCAAAGTTGCTTCCTAGCGAAAGTTTATGCTATGAAATGATGACTTTATGTACTTTAACTTGGACAGAAACTATGGATGACGGCACATAACAATACTTTTGCCATTTAAGGTGACGTCCTTCCCATTCTCCCTTTCCTACTTCCTCTCCTTTTTCTTATCCCCTCTGTTATCCTTCCTTTCAAGGACGCTATACAATGGGTCAATTCGACCTCCGGGTACTGTACTTGTCTCTGTCGACAAGTACACGTCCTCTAACCTAACCTAAGGCGACGTCCTAATTCTCAGATGTAAGGTTGACTCAAACTCAATTGATAGGATGGAAAACGGCAATGACCAGGCAAATAAGCTTGTAAGGAGGGCAGCTTCCATACCGCAGATGAGGCGTGAACCAATGGATTAAGATCAGGGTTTTGAAAAGATATAGTCGCAAAAAGAAAACATAAACAGAGCCGGACGCTTGTCTTAATTCAAACGTTAAATTTTGAATGATAAGGGAAGTGATTTGAGTACCCTGAGGCTTATGTTATCGAAAGATTAATTTGATGACAGGAGAACCATGGATTGATAAATATCAGGATTTTGAAAAGACATATTCGCAAAAAGAAAACATAAATAGAGGCGGGCGCTTCTCTTAAGTTTTGAATGATAAGGAAAGTGATTTGAGTACCCTGCGGCTTGTTATTTGCATTATGCCGGGCATTGTAAGCTCAAAAACACTTGTTTGTTGAATAAAGATCGTTTCAAGCCACATTTGTAGACTCCGTAATGAGAAAAACGAATCAGCAGAACGAATGCTTGAAACATGTGGCGGCATTAATGTATGTATACACCTGAGTGTTTATCAAGTAAATGCAAGGAATTATCCTTACTGATACCGAACAGCATCTTGAAGTTTGCTAAGGCAACAGATTTTTATTGAGTTGTACATTCTGTTTTTTTGCCAATGACAAAACTGAATTGTTATGATTTCAAACATACATTCCAATTGATTTGAAAATATATATTTTTTTTTGTAATTTTACTACATTAACAATCAGTCTTCCTTAAAACTAAAGACAACAATTTTTTTTTAATTTTATTTTGTCTTTTCACTAAAGTTTAATTGTGTTTTAACAACTTGTTGATTGCATTAATTGCGGGTAAAAAAAGAAACAAATTATGCAAACAGTTTTTTTGTAAATAGGCTAAGATTTAAGATTAATGTGGCTGTCTCAACTATCTATCTGTCAATCATATGATTGGACTGACCCGTTTTTTTCTGGTCCAACCCACTTAAAATATTTAATTTTTTTTTCTAACTATTAAACAGATCTTTAACAAAATGTCTTATTTGAAGTTGTTTTATCTTCTGGCAATTTATTTTCTTAAGAGTACCGATCAGTTTTAAACAAGAGTTACACTTTTAATTGATTTGTTATCGGCTTAAGATAAAGAAAGAAAAAATTAAACGAAATAAAAAAAGGAAAAAAAATTATCATTAAAAAACTATTAATTTCAAAATAAAATTTTTCAAATAAATGAATGACCTTTAAATATAATTTTAAAAATTTTATTTTTCTTTAATTTACAAATTAAGACCATAAAACGTTTGATGGGTGTCCCTTTAATCTCTTTTAATGGATCTTTGAAATCTCTTCTTAAAGACGATCAATTATTATCATTAGCAGATGCTCGTGATCATTGTGGAATTTCTCTGTTTTTTTGTTGTTGTCTTCTTTTGGAATTATTAATATTTTGAATTTATGACAAAGTCCCTGTTTTACGCAAATTTTGGTAACAATTCATTTCATACTTTGATGAATACAGATATTTAGTAACGTTTAATAAATCCCAAAGAAAATTAATTTACACAGTGGTAAATATAGTTTATTCAGTTTAATTTGAAACATCAAAGCCATATATGTACATGAATGTGTAATTAATTTAAATTAAGAGATATAATTCTCTCCTTTTCTCTTTAATAGTTTATACTCTTTTACATATGACAGCAGAGCATTTGTAATTTATATTATTTTGACCATATACATATGTATGTTGGGAAGTTAAAAGTTCGAGGCTTGTGGAGATTTTAAAATAATGCCATTTTTCCTGGAACCAGCATATTTTTCCGACAGTCAAATGTGTTGGGAAATTATTTCAGCTGTTTTTCAGTTCTTTGTTCTTAACCATTTGTATAGGAATTAAACAAATATGCTCATAAATAGATATGCCAAGGATATAATTTGTATTAAAACTATATCTAGTCATTGTGGAACACACGTAGCGAGCCTCTTCTCTGTCATTATTCGGCACTGGGGATCAAAAGAAATTCGGGCATCTTATTACGGTAGATCTTTTCATCCATGTTATGTATGTTAAATTTATCCATGAAGGATGGGACATGTAACAGTTTAATTTCGTTTAAGCTTTCTCATGGCAAAATGTAACTCTCATAATTTTTGCCAGTAGACTGCAGTTCAGTATTTTTCAAGATGTCAGTACTAAAGTATGAAATCAGAGCTTCTGATTTATAAGCCAACATATTACCCACTAGACTTCGGCATTTTCACAAAGTATACTTACATTTGAAGTCACCGTAGTCTAGTAGGTAGTGTGTTGACTTATTAGACCTGCGGCCTTGGTTCAAACCCAGGTCAGACATCTCCAACGAAACGAAATATGAAAAAATATTTCTTAGGCTACTTTCGCTCAGCATATTTCTGGCAAAAATTTCCGAGAATAAATGAAATTACCATGAAAAGTTTCTTAAAAATCTGTCGTTCGGAAACGACTTTAAACTGCAGGTCCCGCCACTCAGCATAGGTGGTGTGAGAAGCTAGGTCGTAATCTCCTGATTGAAGGTATGCAATGACAAATTTTTTTTTTTTTTTTTATTTTATTTATTTGTACAAAATATTAATTTACATAAAATTTGGTCCCAGCGTCTCTTAGACATTATTGGGACAAGTTGGCAAAATTAACAATGCACTTAATAAATAAATATGTATATGTACATCATAAAAAAATCATTTAATTAGTTTTGTTTTTTCAAATAAATTTATAAAGATAAGAAGAATATATATGGGCAATTTCGTGTCAAGTGACCCAATTTTTAAAATCGATGTCTTCCGATTTGGATGAAATTTGTACCAAGGTTAGTACTATTGGATAGTTGGCCAGACACAAATTTTCAGCTCTATCAGTCAAGAACTGCCGGAGTTAGAGGGGGTCAAATTTGGACATTTTGGTCATACAGGGTTTTTTTAAAATGTATGTAACTTTTCACTTATTGGTCCTAGCAAAAATTTTCCAAAGGATATTAGATAGCTATTTCTTCAATCTTTCCAAAAATAATTTTTTTAATTTTTAAAAAAAATTTTTTTTATTTTTTTTTAAATTAATTTTTTTTTTAATTTTTTTTTCAATTTGGGCCCTTTTGCGAGTGGAAAAACATCATCCTCTTCTGCATTTGGACTTTCTAGCCATCGATTCGAACAGGAAAAAATTTAAAGAAAGTTATTACTAGAGCTTAACTGTACTGCATATAAAAATAAGTTTTATTTCATAAACCTTAGAATATATTTTCCTTTTTTCTGTCCTGATAGACAGAGTGCTTACTTGCCTTACTTAGCCTTTTATTCTTAATGAATTTAGTGACACGTTGTTCAACTTAGGGTCATTATTACATCTTACCGTTAAACTTGGGTTTAGTTAAAGGTACCTTTAGCTAAAAGGAACTGTAAAGCTAGCTTTAACTTATTTTCGTTATTACAACTTACAGATAAAATAAAGTTAACTTTTTCCAAAAATATGGCAGTGCCGGAGCAATGTCGTTAACACTGTTCAATTAACCAAGTTTTTTTAAACTCGGTGACAAAGACGGGCTTCGTTTCTTTTTGTATATGCTCATTTGGTTTATATTTGAAGTTGCCATATTGAAAATAATATATCGACGCCTCCGTTCTATAACATTCTAAGTCGAAAAAGTGTGTTTTGAGTTATGAGCTCTCAAAGTTTTCACGCTACATACGACTATATGTGTATTCTAAGTAGATTTTTCCCTATAACTTCGGAACGGATTGGCGCATCTTAACCAAATTTTGACAGTATTTAATTAGAGAACGTAGAATTTAAAAATGCAAGAACATTAAAAACGTTCTAAGTACATTTAGAACGTTATAGAATGGAGGCGTCGATATAATATGACAAGTTCAAACATAAACTTAACTTTAGAAGTTACCGGTAGGATGATCCTCCCTTTAGCTTAACGCTCACTTCTACCATATTGTCCACTTACAATAATGAAAAACAATTTATCTGCCCGTTAAAATCCTACCTTTAGTTAACGGCAAGTTGTAATAATGGCCCTTAATTGATCTACTATGGGCAGCGTTGCCATTTGCCAAGTTTTTTGAGATGCGAAAAAGTTTTCATTAAATTTGTTTTCTAACAAAACAAGTTTTTTCGACAAAATTAAATTTAAATTTTTTTCAATAAATTCAATAATAATAACACGAAATATATACATTTTTAAATAAAATATTGTGTATTTTATTAGTCCCGGGCAAAAGAAGCAAGGAAACACCAGCAGACAGCACGGGGCTCCGGTGTTTGCTTTAAAAATGTTGGTACTTTTGTAAAAAACAAGTTTTTTTTTCGTAAAAAAAAAAGTTTTTTCCCAGAAATAAAAAGTTTTTTTTTTAATATGGGTAAAAATGTTCATGAACTAAAATAGAATACAGCGCTTTCGGCTGTAATCTATTTTAATTCCAGAAATACATATCTGCAGTAACTTACATAAGAATGTTTTCAAACGATTGTAATTCCCTGTTACAATAAGTGATGACAAATTACCAAAAAAAAAAACAAAATAACTTTATCTGATAAGCAATCAAATTTGTGAGATAAAAACGGTATGATGTCAAAATTCATTTTGAATATTTTCAGTTTTGAAATTTGAATTGAATTGAAACAAATTGAATTGACATGTGATATAATGATAACACATCAATGGCTATAATTACTAATAAATAAGCGGCTACTTAATCTGAATGGAAATTCTTGTATTTTTGTTTTCAAAACGGTTTTGTAAATAATAACCGGAGGCTAAAATGTTAATCAGTTGGCACCCAGTTTTACTATACAATGTTTTTGTTTTGTATTGCTTTTGCCATTGTTACTTTGTTGTTGTTTTTGTTGTTGTTTTGTAATAAATGAAAACAAAAAAAATTGTTATTTCTGTTATTGTTTTACTGTTTTTAATTTTCTTCTGTTTTTTTGTTTTTTTTTTTGTTTTGTTTAATATGGTATGTTGTTTATTTTGCGTGTTAGTTGGTTAATAATACAACAACATTATTAATGTTATTACCATAATAACTGCAAAAACCTAAAAAAAAAAAATAATTGAAAGAAAAAATTTTCATAAAAAAAATAGAGGCGATACCCCCTAAAAATTTGATAATGTATGCAGTTTGCATAAATTATTCATTATAAAACCGAAATTGAAAATGGAAAGAAATAAAATAAAAAAACATTAAAACGGACACAAATAAAGTGAAACTTTAAGAAAAACTAAAAATTCCCAAAAAACAAAAACGAAAATATTACAAAAAAAACAAAACAAATCATGTAAATTTTGTAATTGTCTTTAAAAAACAAAAATTGAAGAGAGATTAACAGAAATATTTATTCGTTAACAAGGTGTAACTGGAGAAAGAGTCATCCACTGCACCATCCACATAGGTTATCTTATAAATATTTTATTAAATCGCAAAAAATAAATTCAAACTTTTGTTACTATTTCACACATTAAGCGGATTTATAACAGATTTATGAAAAAAAATCACTTCTGATTTAAATTCAGCTACAAAGTCAATGTCATTGAAAGAAAGTTATTGAAAGCCTTTGAAAGACATTTGAACTTTGAATGCTTATGAATGAACCATATTCAATGAATATTTAAACATTTTTTGCACTTGCTTAACAATAAATAATAAATTTTTGTTTGTTTCTTTCTTTCAAATTGTCATTATCATATAATGGTTGCGTTTGAAATAGTAATTTATCATTGATCTTTTTAAACACTCGCTAACATTTTAAAATTGAATGCGTGATATGATTACATGCATTGAAGTGCTGAGAAATAATAAAAATTTCAATATTAAATTTTATGTCAATATTTCAATTTAATTAATTGAAACAGAGAAAGATGTATTGAAAAAAGGAGAGATTAAAAATTCTGATAAATTTTACTCTTATTGCACCAAATTCGTTTTATAAAAACTAAGGAGTGCGCACAAAAAAATCTGGACTTACACTTTTCGTTATAGGAATAAAACTAAGTGGCGGATATTTTTCGTTTTATATTTCAATTAAAGTAAATAATATTTGAATTCTTTTGTGTATAAAATTTTTTTCTGACAAAGGTCTCAGAGCATCCAACTTTTTGAGCTCTTTTTGTTTTAGAAAAATACGTATTATTTTACTTGCTTTGTTTTGGTCGGCAAATCCTTTTTTTCTTCCACTTCCACGCTTTCTCTCAATACTCAAAGACTCCTTATATTGTTTTAAGTATTACCTTAGAAACTGTTTTTTGGTTAACACCTGCGAGCCTAGCAATCGTTTTTTGTAAGCGGCGCGGTTTTTCATTGAAAATTTCAATTATTTTTTACGACATTCTTGTTGGCTGCCTATTTTCAAAAAACTAATGTTGCTATTGCAATGACATTTAGCACGTGGATTTTGAAACAAATGACTAACAAAAACAATGTAACGGTATTAATTTTTTTCAATTATTTATTTATTTATTTTATTTTATTTATTTAATTATATTGTTATAAAAGTTATAAGCTTAAAAGTAGGCCCATTTTTTTTTGTGCGCACTCCTTACATACATACATAATTGGTCATTACAACCCTTCAGTCAGGATTTCGACCTAGCTTCTCATACCACTTATGTTGTGTGCGGTAATTTTGTACATGAGTGGCGGGACCTACAGTTTATAGTGGACTCCGAACGACAGATTTTTGAGAAGCTTTTCATGGCAATTTTATTTACTCTCAGAGTTTTTGCCAGAAATCTGCTGAGAGGCAGTCGCCGAAGAAATATTTTTTTCATATTTTGACCTGGGATACGAACCCGGGCTTTACGTCTAATAAGCCAACACACTGCCTACTAGACTACGGCGACTACAACTGCCCAAGTTATGTGCCTTAATTCTGTCTATAAGCCGTGGAACTTACAGTTTAACTTCAGATCAGAACGATAGGCTTAAACAGCTTCTACAAGGCACGCAGATTACTCTCGAAGCTTCAGCCAGAAGGCTGTGTGAAAGGAGGTCGTCGAAGAATTTTTTTTTCCTATTTGAATTCTCTTATTATATCTGACATTATATTTTGAAGTCGCCGTAGTTTAGTAGATGGCGTGTTAGCTTATTCGACAAGAACGCGTGGTTCAGACATCAAGAAAAAAAAAACATGTGAAAAGATATTTCTTTCGGCAACTTCCTATCAGCAGTCTTCTGGTAGAAACTCTGCAAGCAAAACAAGAATGGCATGAAAACTTTCTCGAATCTGTTGTTCGGAGTCGACAATGATGTGCAGATTTCACAACTCATGGATAAAATTAACACACACAACATCAGTGGTGTGAGAAGCCAGATTGCAGTCTTGGCTAATGAATTGTAATGACCAATTAAGGTGATGGATCCTACTAAGGGAGTGCACTCCGTTTGAAGTAGAAACTAAGCTGCGGAATACGTGAAGAGTAAATGGACATCCCATAAGAACTTGTAGACGAAAGAATCTAAACAAGATAAGAGTACATTCTAGTGCGAAATGCGTGAAGAGTAAATGGACATCCCATAAGAACTTGTAGACCAACGAATCTATACAAGATGAGAATACATTATAGTGTCACATCGTTAAAGCAGTAAAATACTTTACTGAGGTGTATTGTATAACATTAAGAAGAAATAACAATTAAGTACATAACCTAAAAGAGCATAATGTGGCACTTATTATAAATAGTTTATGTTAAATGAAGGAAAAACACGAAGATCGTACGATAATTAAGACAATCTAATCAAAATACGTTTCCTTTATTTGTGCCGTACATTGTTTTGAAATACCGGAAAGAAAATAATAGGAGGAAGGTTACAGAAAATAGAGTGTGGTAAATTGGTTAGTATTATTAAAATGATAATATTTGCTTTATTCGGATCGAAGACTGTCATTTTGAAAAAGACAAAGATTAATGCAAACCCGAATATTGAAATAATAAAATATCATAATGATTATTCATCCTGTTATCAACTGTGGTATTTATTAAACGTATCTAGTTATGCAGATATAGTTATTAAATGTCGGCTTTGTATTGTTATTTAAAATAGCAAAATTTATACGCATATAACTTTTAAATGTCATGTTATTTTAACAAACGTTAAACCAAAATGAAATTAAAAAAATTCCATTGAAATTATTTAATTTTTTTAGATTAAATGATATTAACAGCATCAGAATATGAAATATTGTCAACGCTAATACGCAGAAAATCAATTAAACTAGCAAATGCGAATAAAAAAAATATAAAAATTCCTTCAAGCCAAAATTACCAGGCCAAATTACAAACAAACAATTCTAATAAAATTTTCAAACGATGAAGCAAGAAGAAAAGAGGAAAGAGAAAAGAAAACGCATATAAAATTGTATCAAATTGATGAAGTGTAAAACTATTTAAAATATTTTGCACATACTCTACTCGCTTGTACTGCGAGTTTAATGCAAACAATTTCATATAGTGTGATTAATGATTGAGAATGCGAATGATATTTAATACTTTTCACTAAAACTATTGATACAGAATATGGGCAAGAAAATAAATACATGCCAGGCAGGCATCCCATCCCATACATACATACATTCTTTAGTAAAAGCGACAAAAACAATTTTTTTTTTCAAATTGTGATTGAATGATTGACATCGTGATTGATTCAATGTATCACAAATATTAAAACCGACATTAAATAAATAAAAAATAAATCGTAAACTAATAACGGCAAGAAAAATGCGATACAATTTCATCACTCCCGAGGGGGTATATAAAATTGTTTTGAAATTTTCATACGCCTTAGTAACCCAGTTTTGTATAAAATTTTTAATTTTTTAAAAAAATTCTTGTTTTAAGGAAAATAAAAAACCTAAAAAAATTGATGCAAATGAAAAGTAAAAAAAAAATCTAAATCAAACCATTGAGTGGCAACAAATTTGTTTTCATTGCTGTAACGTCTATAAATAGTTTTTAAGTAACAAATTGCGTCATGTTTATAAACGTTGATTGGGTTTTGTAAACGTTTATTAAATATTGTGTAATAAAAAATTTGTATTATTGGACAAATGGGAACATAAAGTACCCTACTCTATGGAAAAACAAAAATAAAATAAAATAAAATAATCTTTAATTGTAATGCCAATAGTAGTCAACCACTGGCTTAGTTTCGTTGAAAAAAATATTCTTCACAAATGAAATTCTTCTTTAAACCCGCTTTATGCGCTTTCATTATGAATGCAATAAATTTTAAAGAAAAAAATTAACTGCAATGCAATTAAATGCAATTTATTTGATTTGAATTATGACATTTTATAATTTAAATAATTATTAATTTCAGCCGTTACTGAAATTATAAGCACGCTTAAAAGTCAACCGGTATTTGATATGTACGATGTGACAATTCTAAATACGCTAATTATTTACTTTATTTTATATTATTGGATGTGTAGTTAGAATTGTTAATTAAATATTTAATGAATTTATACTTTTCGTTTAAGAAGAAGAAACATGTATTTGAGAAAACCTTGACTCTGTACTGCTGCACAATTTGGTTTTAAAGTGATTTAATTAGTTTTTCTCAATGTCTTTTAAAATTTAAAGCACTTGGTTTTCAAAAAATCGAAAATACACGTTTTCCAATTTGGCAAACAAATTCTAAATTTAAGAACATTTAGAAGGTCATTTATTTAAGCTAATAACAGCATAAAAGCAACTTTTGCCGTTTATTGAAAGAAATATTTTGCTTTTTTGCTAAAAGGCTGATATATGCGTAATAAAATTATTTTAAATATAAATGCATAGCGGCATATATCGATGGATACAATTATAAATGATTCCATCGAATATTTCACACTTATTAAAACAAAAAAAAGCAATTTGATTATATTAATCTACAGCAGCGTTGCCCCGATCAAAAAAATTTTATAACCAAAATTAAAATGAAAAATAACCAAATAATGAGAAAAATAACAAATTTTTTTTTTATATTAATGTATTTGTTTTTAACAAATTTAAGGTTTAATACAAAAATTTTATTTTTTTTTTCTGTGTAGTTAAACTACAAATAATAAATTAAGGTTTTTATTTAATTGTATTCAAATTTTTTTTAAAATTTCAATTGAACGTAATAAAAACGCTTAAAGAAATAAAACGCTTTGCTAACGATTGGAAAGCTTGTAATGCAAATTTTCAAATATAATTAAAGATGTGATTGCTGTATTAACGATAATAAAAAAATAACCAAAATGAAGAAAAAAATACACATTTACACATTAGAAAAAAAATAACCAAAACGGCAACGGCTATAGACTTAGCATATTTATACCAAAAAATTTCTTTAATAATCTAAATGTCTCATCATTATTAGTACGTTTTAATCACTAGAGGTATGACTAGATTTTCGTGATGCTGTAACAACCAATTATATGCAGTTCTTTTTATTAGCGATAATATTGCTGGAAATGTTAACAAGTTAATGAAATGTCTGCAGCATCATTTCAGAAAACTCGCTTGGAACTACTTGAATAAAACTGCATACAAAAAGAAGTTGATTTTCTTTTTGTGAAACGAATTCATTGCGAAGATGATTGTAGGGACTCGTTGTTACACTGATGACTAAATAATAAAAATATGGAGATAGGATGGAACTAGGCCTATCAAACTGTACTTACGGCTACTGGATGGTAATACGGTCTTTCAAACGAAAGTACGTGCCATTAGGGAATGTATGATCTGAGTTAGTGAAAATTTGGAAAATTTAAATTTTCTCAATTAGAGCAATAACAGCAGGAACAGGGGATCAAAAATGCGCTCTAATGTAAAAAGTCAATTAACAATTACTTCAGGCGCGCTACTCACATTGAGTATATAACATAGTAGGATGAATTGTGAAGATATTTTGGGGTAATCCTGATGGTAGGCAAACCATAAGTATATTAAGACTGAATAAAGGCAACTTCAACGCTCTATTGAGCTTCTTTACGGGACAATCCGTTTTACACCTACACCTAAACCGGATAGGACTGGTAGATAATAATGAATGAAGGGCACATGGTGAGAACATCGAATGGAATATTCCACACCTTTTGGATGCTTGTGATGCCAAAATTTTGGGACATAACTAATCTCAGAAGAGTGTACTAGAAGAAGATTAGAAAATTTTTGACAATATACAGAAAGAATTGTCGTAGCCAAGTGAAGTCTGCCAGGTATTGTTGTGTGTTTATTGAAATTTGCGGGGAATCATTTCACATTTTTCAAACTCTTAATTTGAAAACACATATACTATAAGCAGTTTATTATATCGTATTAAGAGCTCTCCACCTGAAAGTAGATTTGAGCGTACCAAAACAATGTTATCTCTGTATTACTAGCAGAAACTAGGATATAGAACGACGAACAAAAAAATATTTTCGAGGCCTCACGTCTAATAAGCCTACACACTGCCTACTAGACTACAGTATTCCCTCGATTTACATCGTAGAATGTTCCGGAAAAAGGCGACGTAAATCGAAACGACGTAAATCGAATTTCATATTGCTCATAATACAAAGTAGTTTGTTTTTAACAAGGAACTTAAAAAAGTTACAGTAATCTTTCGATTTACGTCACAGTTGGTTCCAAAAAAAGGCGACGTAAATCGAATGACAACGCAAATCGAAGTTGAAGGGAACAAAATTTTTGACGACGTTAATCGAAACAACGTAAATAGAGACGACGTAAATCGAGGGAATACTGTACCGCTACTAACAACTTCTGTAATCTTATTCAGAAGATTTTTTACCTTCACTATATAATACAGAGTTGCAACAGATCTATGACCAAAAATTTTGTATATTGGAAAACACTTCAGCTCTGAGAAATTTCTTTTTAATTAATTAATACGTTTGGTTTACACACCAAATTTTTTCAAAAATTCCCATAAAAATTCAGCTCTGAGAAATTCCTTTCTAAATTAATACGTTTGGTTTACACACCAAATTTTTTTCAAAAATTCCCATAAAAATTGCATAATAACACAGAAAGAGAATAAAAACGTTAAAAGCTGTTTATTTTAAGAATTAAAATTATATTCTATAAAGAAAAACATAAATTCAAAACTTTTTCATTATTTTTAAACCCTTACTTACTTACTTATGACCATGACATCAAATTTAATGCAAATTTATAGAAAACGCTTTTATGCGCAGATCTTGTTAATTATTTTAATACCGCATAATATGGCGTTAAATTAGAAAACAAAATTTAAATACTGTTGTGTTTATATAAGTTAATTATGAATAATGAAGTCCTTCAAATAGATTTTCTAAAAGAATACAAAAAAAAAAAAAAAAAAAAAACATTTAAACAAACTTATAAAGTGAGAAAAAAAGGTTTTTTATGTTTGGAAATACATACTTGAACAAAATGTTTGTTGCTTAAGTCTTTTGTATTTTGTTAGGCATTGCACTGCTCTATTGGTTTTCACTCATTCATGAAACAACGAAATATTTTTAAAATTCTTTTCCATTACCGTTAATGGTTTAGTGAACTTTTTATGCTATTTGAAAAAATGTTTTTGTTTCAAAAAACAAAAGAAGAAGAAGAAAAAAATATATATAATTTTGATACCATAAAACTATGAAAAAAAAAAAAACAAAAGAGTGGTAATTTAATCTACCATAGCAAATTGGTAATTTAATCTAATAATAGAATATTTTTTTCTCTTTTGTTTTTTGGGGAAAATTAAAGAGATATAGAAATGGAGATGAAGAAGATTAATAAAGAGCTATTGAATGGCAAAAAAAATAAGCGTTTAAACATATGTTTAACCGTGTATTATGGCTGTATCATAATGTTAAAGTAAATAATATAAGTACATATGTGTACATTTAATATATTCTAAGTGTTGTAGGTTCTATTACAATATTTATTAATTTATTTATTTCTGTTTGTAATTACATAATTCATCATAAAGCCCACACTCATGGTTAACCAACCAACTAAACTTTATTAAATATGCACAATTATATAAAACAAACAACACCAACAACAACAACACTACTAATAATAATAAACAAATAAAAAAAATTATTTATTATTGTTTATTATATTTTCCAAGGTCACAAACAAAAGAAGTATTTGTTTAGACTCTAAATGGTTGTGTGGTGGCACCCCTGCAACAATTGCATACAACATGTGTTGTATGCGTAACGGAAGCATTCAACGCTTTCTATTGTTTTATAAATTATTATTATTTAAATTTTTTTTTTCTTTAGTTATGGTAATAAAAAATAATGATTTTTGTTATGTAATAAAAATAAAAATACAAAAAAAGAACGGATGCATGAGTGCGTGTATATGTATGTGACGATGAGAATACTTATGCTTTTGTTTTTTTTTTTTTGTAAAATTTTGCCAAAACAAAATCAAACAAAACATATATGTATGTATATATTTTGATTTTATAATGATTTACGTGCTTTTACATCATTTTGTATGGGTAAGCATATAATAATACTGGAAAAAAAATTTACTTAATCATGAGGGTACCGGCTTTTTATTGTATTTCTTCACATTCACATGAGTAGGAGAGAACGCGCATGCGCTTAAAATGCATTAATGCGTAAATTTAACAATGTTTTCTGTTTTTTTCTTTCTACATTTTTCATATAAAATAGACAACGAAAAAAAACCTTAATTGTTTGCTCAAAAACACACACACACACATGCACACCAAAAAGTAATAATTTGATTTGAATTTTAAATTTCTTTTGAATACACAGTAAATATGTGTATACATACGTACTACGTACGTACGTATGTCATGAGCAACAAAACAATAGGGTCTTAGGTTGACTTTAATGACATATTGTTGTCGTCATTGTATTTTTCATTTGTGTTTTTTTTTTTTTGTAAACTTTTTACACGCTTATTTTATACAACAATTGTGTGAAAATCGAATTGAGTTTTAAATAGAGTTGTTGTACTTAATGGAAATAATTTTAATCGAATTGAACGTGTGTTATACAGAAGGTGTTGTTGTCACAAAACGTTAAACTATTGGAAAATATATGGTATTAGGCAAACGAAATGAAATGATTCACCTCTATTGGTGCCTATTAAATAATGATTGCAATTTGTTTTAATGAAGTTTGTTGCTTAAGTCTTTTGTTTCATTCAGAATACATACAATATTTCTAGTACATATTGAATTTCTCTTCTTCTTATATTCTTATTGCATGAACATTTTAAAACTATTTTAAAATTTAAATTTAAATTTTTTGCCTTCGTTTGTATTGGAGCGATCAAAAAGTATTGCAACAAACCAAAACAAATTAATTTTTTGGGAACAAAGTTCACATTTGATTGAAAAAAAAAAAATGCAAATAAATACATTTTTAAACTATGTTCTTAGAAGAAGCGGCTATTGGCAATGAAAGCCCACAATAAGAGCAAAATCAAGAACAAGAACATCTAACGTCAACTGACCACCAAGATCTTGCTATTTAGGTTCGTGGGATGTTTTTTTCGTTGGGGTTTAGTGAAATCTATGCAGAGTTTTTGCGAATAAAACAGGAATCCAACGCATCATCGGTGGGATACAGCCAGTGTGAAAATGTCGATAAAAATTTCATGAAAAGGGTGATGACCCGTCATCAGAGCCATGATGGCCATTTGACAGCTAGAAAGGTTTAGTATAAGTTATTTTAAGGAACGCAATATATATGCTTATTGTTTCCATATGGCGTACAAACTACTTTTATTAACATACATAATTGCTCATTACAACCTTTTAGTCAGGATTACAACCTAGTTTCTCACACCACTTATGTTGTGTGTGTCAATTTTAATCATAAGCGGCGAGACTTACAGTGTAAATTCGACTCCGAACGACAGATTTTTGAGAAACTTTTCGTGGCAATTTTTCATTTACTCACAGAGTTTTTGCCAGAAGTCTGCTGAGAGAAAGTCGACGAAGAAATACTTTTTCATATTCTGTTTAGTTGCAGATGTTGGACCTGGGGCTTGTTCCGCGCCTAGACTACGGCGACTTTCTTTGACAGTGGAAACTATTTTTAGTTCAACGAAAACCATTCTTCTTGGGGCCATAGGGTATTTCAACTAGTTGAAGCTCGACTATCTAAAATATAAGAATAATTTTAAATAATTAAAAATCTCTATCAGCTTTAGGTGGAGGTGGCTGTCCACCCAAGGAAATTGGGCGGCTGTACTCACGCCACATTGGTTCCATTATGATATCTATTCTATTCTTTGGCTTACTAAGTCATAGAATACAATTATTCCAACAAAAATAAAATTCAGATTAGTCTGTCAATGTGTTTAATAATAATTTAAAATTGAATTTTTCCCAAATTATGGGAATATTTAAAAATCACATGTTTTGCAACAACTCATTTTCTATGCATTGCCAAAGACAGCCACCACCACCACCAACATCAAAGCTAATCGTTAACATGATATGAGGAGGCTGTTAAAGCTAGATCCATAAGGCTTTGTATGTACACATGTACATATATGTATGTAATAATAATTAATTTCAAAATAATCATATTAATAAAATATAATAAAAACACCTACTCATTCCGAGACCCCGCAAAATATTTAGTTAAACATCAAATCAAAAAGCGCCATAAGCAAACAACAATACAGAGAAACGCTAAAAAGAAATTTTCGCTATGCCTGAATGTAATAATCATGAGGTCAATAAAATATCTGCGTGATAAAATTTTTGATAGATTTTGTGAGAAATGATGAGATGATATGAAGATGATGATGGTTTAATAATTTAGAGTAAAAAGACAAAAGAATACATTTTAGGTTGTAAACAAAAATATTTAAATGTGGAGGTGGCATTCACAGCAGTGGGTTACGGTTTACGGTTTCATTGACTCGTCTGTTTTCTTTTTAACCATCAATCGAATGATCAATTTTATGAGTTCAAAGAAGCCCCATCATTGAAATATACACTTTAGATAGATTTTAGCCAAAAGCGTATTTTAAAAAACAAAATTCCTTCGAATATTTCTTTTGAAATTTTTCATTTATTATTTGGAATTTGCAAAATTAGAACAATTTAATTATACACCGCAATTGAAAGTTTCAGTTTTTTTTCTTTGTCAGCTTTAAATAAGGTCATAAAAAGCGTGATATATTTCTGGGCCAATATTATTTTCGATTCATTGTTGAAAAACAGCTCAAAAGGTTAAATGAGAAATGTTGTTTTGTTTCTCCTTTTTGTATTATACTTTGAATTAAATCGACGCTTTGCTTCTTCCTTTGTTGTGAATTGATCATTGATTTCATTCTTTTATTATTAAAGTCATGATCTAATGCGACTGAACAAATAAAATGATTGCTTGAAAGGTCATGATCACAAGGGCAGTAACGATTTTTGTTCTGTATTGTGTTCAAATGAACAAAAGATTTAAAAAATGAACTTTTTTACAATTGTTTTTGATGAATGAAAACAAATGAAATATGGAACAAATACAGTGGAATCTATTGATACGAGTAACTTTCTTAAGCAAACTCATGCTTTGAACGGATATTATTGTTAGGTCCCGGCAACATTCCCCTAAGAAAAACCATTACTCCTGAATGAACTTTAACGTGGGCGGAAAATAATGCATTCTGAACGATAAAGAAAGATTGGACAGTATAAACATGGCTGAAAATTAAGTCAAACGTATTATTATTGACAAGATAGCTAAACAAAATGTTTTTTGGGGATATGCAGCTCACAAATCAATGCATACAAGGCATATCCAATAGGTAGTCGCATCTGTACAACAAGTACAACAATGCAAAAACAACAGTCATTTTGTTTTTGTTAAAGTGCTAGCGGAATGTCAAAAAAATTAACCCTCAAACCTCCATAGGAAATTAATAAAAGCAATTAAAAAAACTAAATAAATTTTATATATTGAAAATTCTTTTCATTTTTATGTCATGCTTAATTACACAATAGTGCAGCACCTATAAATTAAAAAAAATTATTTCATGCAGTCAATAACATTTCCACTTTATGTAAAGAACATGTTTATATATGGCCATCGAGAAAAATGGCAGCTGCAAACGTTATTTGTTATTGGTCATAGTTTATGCACCTAGTTGGAGATACCGAAATCTTTTTTGGGTAATTCATCACTCTCGTCTAAATAAATATAAATATAGTAAATCTAGGTTGTAGTTTAAAAGATATATTTATTTAGTGTTAAAGACTTAAATATTATTAATCATCTTGCAAAAATTTTAATAAAATTGGCTTTGAAATAGTAATCCTGAAGAATTTCTAGAGTGCGTATCGTTAAGGATACATCCGGTACATATGAGGGTTTATAAATACGATATTGGATAAGCCTT
This sequence comes from Sarcophaga caerulescens, assembly GCA_927399465.1. Lineage (NCBI taxonomy): Eukaryota > Metazoa > Arthropoda > Insecta > Diptera > Sarcophagidae > Sarcophaga > Sarcophaga caerulescens. The sequence goes on along the minus strand of OV656867.1, from coordinate 67,931,368 downwards.
GAATGCATGTATGTATGAATGTGTGACGTTTGAAATGTTTTTAAAAATATTAAGACATAATATCAGTATTCAAATTGTTTTTTCAACAAACAATCTTAATCAGCTTGCTCTAAACGCAATTACAGAATAAAGCGCTTGTTAGCAGACGTTTAAGTTTCTAATATAACTATTATACTATACATATATCTTCTACATCGCTGTTATAAGTTCCAAACTGTTTGATTGAGGCAGTGTTTACTCTTGACCACCAAAACCCTCTAGTAAAAGTGTGGTGAAGGGGATTTTCAATCTCAAAATGTGTTCCTAGCCGCTCAAAACAGATTCTACTGTATTAGAAAAAGTATAGAGAAGCAATAAAAATATATTTCCAGCAAATGTTTAAAAACAGAACAGAACATTCATTAATGTTGTAACCCAAATTCTTTAACTTTCCTGCAATAAAACAAATTTTATTGCCATTTTATTATTATTTTCTTTTACAGCTGACTTTCAATTGGCACCAATATATCAGAAAAATGTTTAAACTTCACTTTTACATTCAATATGTGTGTGTTTGTATTTATTTCTTTTTTTTTTTTTTTCTTTCTTTGACTTAAAAACAATGTATGTATGGTGAGCGTTGTTACACTTTTTTCATGTTAACGATTGAATAAATGTTTAAACGATTTACATAAAACTATAAAATAAGAGGTTTTTTTTTTGCTTCAAACTCTATTTGGTAAAAACCTTTAAACGTTTCCATATGAAATCAATTACACATAATGACAGTTCTTCTGAAATTGGGTCATTTCCAATGGATACTTGTTATAAAACAAGCTTAAATTGTAATAAAATAGTAAATAAAACTGCTGTTAATGAAATCTAAATTAATCTATAAAAATTAATGTTTTTTTGTAGATTAGTTGCTACATATGTAGAAAAGAACATAACAATTTATGTTGATGGCCAGGAAAAAATTTTAACGCCTTAAATGCCTTTAACATGCACTTTTTAAGTGCATATGCAAGTGTGTGTCTATATTTAGCATACTTCCCACACTTTTATAAAAATACACTCTGATGGCTTATGTATGAACGCACTTGTGTACGCATTAGTAAGCAATTAACAATAACAATGACAGCTACAATAACAACAACAACAACATTTAGAATAATAAATAAGTTCATAACATAGTTGGCATTAAATCACATTCAACAACAACAACAAAATTCATTTACACGCATTAAACACACACACACACACACTGCCAATGTTTGGCTTAAGATGATAACTTTACAGCGGGCATGCATAATTAAATTGAAATGATGATTAACACGGCGTTTATTTACAAATGATTGTTGATACACCAATGCAAGCTTGTGCATGCATTAACATATTTTTTGTGGGTGTATGTGTGAGAGTTTTAATGCCGCAATTATGGAAAACCGTTTAAGCATAATAATATTTATAGACGCCATGCCAATAACAATAACAACAACAATAGAAAAACAAAACAAAACACCACAATGTTTGTATAAAACCAATGCACACACGATATTGGCCATCAATATGCACGTTTTCTTATTTTATCTCTCTCCCTGGCTCTTTTTTAAAGTGTTTTTTGCGCTCTTTCTCCTTTTTTTTTTTTTTTGCTTAATATATTTAATGTAAATATTTATTGTTTTTAAGTAGTTGTTGTTGTTAATGCTTCTGTGTTTATACATATTACAGCAATATTATACGTACATATGGCAATTGTTGTAATTCCATCATGAACAGCTGTATTACAAATGCGTTTGTTTTTGTATTTTCTTTGATTCTTTTATGAGTTTTTAAACGTTAAACTTTGTTTTAAAAAAAAAAACTAATACAACGATTTATTGTATTGCACTTTCACTCTCATTGTGTTTCTGCAAAAACGTAAACAAAAAGAAAAACGAATTTTGAAATAAAAAATTGTATTTTTTCTCCAAATTTAAAACGAACTAAAAATTCATGCACGCACTAAAGTTGAGCCACATTTAAACGCCACCCGGGCATTGCACGACAATAGATTGAGTGAGTGAACAGTGCCCAAATGGACGGACTCCTTCGTAATCAGTGTAGAAACCTAAATTCAGAAAAAGAAAAATAAAAAATAAAAAAAAGCAAAACAGAAAGAAATGCTGCCATTGATAGCTTAAGGCCTGTTTATGTCGATCACACTCACAATAATTGAGGAAAAAATTTATTTTATTTCTTGTGCCATATCCAAAAAAACTTAAAAAGTTAAGTTGTTTAAAATACTTATACTTGTATAATCATACAATATGTGTCTTTTATTTTTTATTTTCAAAAAAGTGTGCTTTTGCAATAAATCCAATATGATGTAATTTGTGTCTCTTTTTGTTGCAAAAAAAAAGCAGCAAAGAAAACCATATTTGGAAATTTTGTAAAGTTAAACGAAAATGTTTTGTAACATAAAAAGAAAATACAAAAAAAAAATGAAAAACAAAAACAAAAAGCCATAAGAGTGAAATTGCCTAACATTAAATTTGTTTGAACCAGACTGACAACATGAAACTGTCATTCTAATTTCATTGTATACGAAATGTTTGACATGAAATCGAATGACTTAAGAACAAAACCTTGTTTAGAACAAAATTTATTGTCATCAATTGTTGACATTCCTACATTTGCAAACAGAAAACAGCCAATAAATCACAAATTGTTTGTGTTTTCAGAGCATTTCCCAAAAGTATTCCTTTAACAAAGAGATGTTATTGTCAATACAAATTTTATCTAAGTATACTGCAGGGTTTTTAGTATGTGAATAAAGAATCAGATCTGCTTGGGTATATGTAACATTTTTTTAATTAAAAAAATTAATAACACTTCATAGCTATTTTACGCAGAATGTTGTCTTTAAAGAATTTCGAGAAATTATTCTTCCCAAGAATTTTATTTATTTTTATGTCATCATGGTGCAATGTGCAATATTAAACTATAGTAGCTCATATTCTTTAAATGTTGGCGTGGACTTTCCAGTACCTAATACACCTATTTGGTTTATAAATATACCCATTGAAAAAGAAAGGGATTTTATTAAAAAAAAAAACATTTTTTTTCAGCTAATCCATCTGATTGTTCTCCAACGAAAATAACAAGTTATAAACATTAAGATCAGTTAAATTTTCCATGAAAACATACAGTTGAAAATACAGAAAATATATTTTTGATGAGGTACGTGCAAAAATGCTCTTGTAAAGCAGCAACAGTTTGGAGACAAATTTGCTGTAGTTGCCACTTTTTAGTTTGCCTCAGATTCTCAGACTAGAACTTATACAGCTTTACCTTTTGTAAATCCTAAATACAATATTTTCTTTTTATGTTTATATCCATGGAAAATAGATAAATTAAGTGTTGAAAACAGTAGCTCTAAGAAAATTCTTCACAGACATACTAACTTACTTAATTGGCCATTAAAACTCCTTAGTCAGGATTACAACCTAACCCTGTATATGTTTTTCTAAATCAAAATTTGTTCTTAACGCCTACATAAGTTATGGTTTTAATTTTTTAATAATATTAAAAGATAATAAAATATCTTATGGTTAAAGGCCCACCTTTCGGTTCTTAATTTTGTAGTTCAAAAATAATGCCAATTGATTGATTTCTTTGCTTAAAACAATCTGATAAAAATAAACCAAATAGCCATAAAAGGTGTCGTATAGGGTACTTATTGTTAAGTAGAGAGCATGTACTCGTATGTACATACTTTTATACAATGTTTCTGTTAATAATTTATTATAGCTTTAGTTTTTTTTCTTTGCTTTTCTGAAAATTTCAACTACTTTTTATGTTAAGCCTGTTAGTTTTTTTTTTCCTCATATTGTTTAGATTAAAAAGTTAAGAACATTTTTTTTTATCTTTGCATTTATTTTGTCATTATGCCAATAATATCACCACAGACATGGAGCCAAATATTGAGAATGTGGAAAGCAGAAAACCAAAAGAAGGAAAAAAAATCAAGAACAATTGCGATCATATAAATTTTAATCACCTCAAACCATCTGGGAGTGTGGGCTTTCAATTTGTATGAAACGCAAAAACAGTATCAAATGTAGTCAGAGTTTTGTTTTTATTATTTTTGTAATGATCTCAATATTGGGTGGTACGTACATACATACGTACAGACTTATGTACATACATATGTATGGTGACACTTGGCTTGAAAATAATCATTTGCTAGTGCTACAATAACAAGTTGAAACTGCTACAGTAATAACAAACAAAGAAAAGTTTTTTTTTATAGACAAACAAACCAAAAAAAAAAAAATTAATTCAATCATTTAAAAAGAGTGTAGGCATACAAGTTTATTTAATACACACATCAATACATATACATATGTATGTACATATATAAACAGGGATATACGAATTATAAGGTACTGGCAAATATTGAATTTCTTAAGATTTTTCTTTTGCTTCAATCCATTTAGAGTTCAAGTACAGTAAATTACACTGAAGAAAATTGTTTTTCATTCTTATAGGAAAAGCCAGCAAAAGTTCGTTTCTTAAGTCTTTTGTTTTCGAAAGGAAAGTGCATTCAAATCCGTTTTAAAATATGCAATAAATAAGGCATTTAATTTCATGCCTTAAAAAGTCATGAATTATTATTTTATTGAAAGCTTCCGTTTTTTATGACAACATATAGAAAAATCCTTTTAAACAAATTAAATCAAATGACAAATGATTTTAGGCTGTAAGCATTTTGCGGAGACACACCAAAAAACCCGTAATAGTTTCCACAGTAAATATTAAAAACCAAGAAAAACCAGTCACAAGCAATTACCACAGCTATTAACATTTGAAACAAACAACGTACATGATCATCTCCATTTAAAGCTACTACAGCCATTCCGCAGAGAAATGAATACAGGGAATATAAAGATGAGAAAACGAAAAAGAAAAAAAAAAAAAACAAACAAAGAGACGTGGAAAAATGATGGTTGCCAACAGCAATGTCAAGGTGATGTTAAAAGCCAGTCGTAGAAGCAATAAAAATAAAAATGAAAACAAACAACAAACAAATGTAATCAAATGTAAAAAGAAAAGATTTGCAAATATTTGCAAAACGTCAGTTAAAAGATGTTCAGGTGATTAGAAGACGACAAGAAAGAAAAACAATTTTCAGATACCAGAAAAAAAAAAAAACAAAAAAGCTTGTTCAAAATTTCAAAGTATGTTTTGTTTTTTGTGTGGCAAGTTGCTGTTGCAAGATCATGTAATGCAATGAGATGTGTTGCAGTTTTCGCACAATTGCGCAATGTCTACAGTTTTTTTGTTTTGTTTTGTTTTTTTTTTTTATTGCAACAATTTTCAATAACCCGTTTCCATTGAAAACGAGAAAAGAAATCATTGTTGCCGTTGCCGGAGCTGTTGCTGCTTAAAATAAATCGCACCAGAAATGACAAACGGAAGCAGCACAATTCCAAGCGTTTATTTAAGAGAAATAACAATTACAGCAACAGTAAACAAATAATTCAAACAAAAAACTTGTATTTTTGGCGCGCAAATATTCATGAATGTGACGTTTAACGAAAATATTTTCCATTTAAATCTTTAAAACATTGAAACCATTGAATGGCCAAATGTAACAAGTCCATAATTATAAAAATTTTTAGATCTTAAAACAGCTGACACATATGTATGTACATACCCACAAGGCTTTTTTTTATTATTTAATCTATTACCTCAAATCATTACGAATTATTTCCAAGTTTTTAATTGTACTTGGCTTTCAACATGTAGAGTGAGATCATAACAATTGTAGAATGTTTTGAAATACTCACAGAACAACAGACGACCATAAAAGTGTTTTGAAAACCAGTCATAGAACACATGAAACAATGCCCACTCGAAAATATTTCTATTTCTACTTTATCCACCACCAGCATTGGGGCAGTTGCAAACTTAGATAAACAATCAAATGATTATGCTTTCAATTGAGGACTCACGTACAACAATAACTATAGGATTTGAATTCTTTTTTTCATTTTCTTTAACAAAAATTTTTATTTGAAATATAAAAAATGACAAAAAAGGCACGCAAAAATGCGTATTTGAATTTTATAATTCCGAACAGAGACAGTCTGTACGAGCATGTGTTTGTTGTGTTCCCATTTCACTTGTGCTTGTGCCGACACAGATAAAATAAAAAAAAACTCTATTTGATTGTATTTTAGGCTTTTTCTTCGGCATCTTCAGCCTTCTCCTCCTCCTTCTTTTCATCTTTGCCATAATCGCCAAATGTTAGATTCACATCGAATTCTGATCGCTCAAACACAGTCAAAGGCATGAAGTTGTTTTGTATGGGCCAATACAAAGCACTCTCATCCTGACAGTTGGGTACTTCTTTATAGGTTAAGGCAAAACTTTGTACACTATGATAGAATTTATCGGCATTCAGTACCAATTCTATGCGTTGTATTTCGGGCAATAATTTATAATAAGGATCGGCCGGCAACAAAAATGGATCGGCGGGTATATTTTTTGGTTCATCTAAATTTTGTATGTTTTCATAAATGTTAGGGGCTTATCAGGGTGGAGGGGGGGTGGTTGTCAAAACCAAAAGTAAATATACTCACTTACCTTCTTTATTTATTTCTGCTGCTAGAGTTTCTATCACTTGTATCAATTTTTGTTTAATTTTTGCATGCTGTACAGCCATCAATTGGTGATCAGTTGTAGTTGCGGGTGAGAATTTCTCATTAATATTAATGGCGGGCCCATACCGGGAATAGAAACAATTGAAATAGGTCTGAAATGAAATGGGAAAGAAACGAAATATTTAAGGAGAAAAAAAGACTGGCCTGGATTTAACATAACGTCAGAAATGAGAACTAATTATCTGGTTCCCCTTAATATGTACAGTCAACTTTCCTATAACGCGGTACTCTCAGAACGCGGTTTCCATATAACGCCGAGCCCCCCTATAACGCGGTGCTCTTACAGTGCGGTTTCCGTTCGACAACATCCCATAAGTTCCAACCGCACAGTCTATGTCATTAATACAACCATTGGTCCAAGGAGTCATTCAAACTTTAAAAATGTACTACACACGCCAACTTTTCCAAACAATTTTCGACAGATTAGAGAATAGTGAAAATAAAACTCTTACTCAAGTGTGGAAAGAATTTTCTATTTTAGATTGTATTAGAACCGTGTCATCAGCTTGCGCGGAAATTAAACCATCAACGCTTAATGCGTGTTGGAAACCTCTTTTACCTCAAATGGTTCAAACAATACAAGATGATTCTACAATTTCATTCCCAGTTCCAGAAATAGTAAACATTGCTTCTCGTTTAAGCGATGAAGAATTTGCAGTAAACGATCAGGATGTAAGAGAACTAGTACTCGGGGAAGAAACCTTAGATGAGGAATAACTTATGGAATTAATTGATGCACCCACCCACCTCAAATGCATTGGTAAACGAAAATAAGAAAAATGAATGGGCGCCAAATCTCGATTTACAAGTTGTGAAAAAGGGGCTAAATTTGGCTAAAGAATTAGAATTTCATTTTATTCAAACTGATCGTTCAACGGTGCGCAGCGCAAAGTTTAAAAGAGAGTTAAGAACTTGCTTAGCTTCCTATAGAGAGGTTTTAGTGCAGTTAGAAAAAAAATCTACAATCGAAAAACAATGTGAAGATGAACCAAATGAGGAATATATTTTGCCTATTAAAAGAAGACGAGTTAGGCGACTCATATCTGACAGTGAGGATGAATGTTTAAAAATTACATAACTTTACAAAAGTCTTTCTTATTTTTGTCAGAAACCAGTCGTTTAGTTTAGTTTTTATTTAATTTTTTTTTATCAATCCTTATATGAACTCTTGAATTCAATAAAAATAATTTATAATTTATCTTGTCTTGGTCTCCATATAACGCGGTACGAGTGGTGAATGGTGATTTGTACCACTTCCAAGTTTCTTATAGCGCGGTACGAACTCACCGCGTTATAGGAGGGTTGACTGTATATCAACAATTTTAGACCACCAATGAAAATTAAAAAATTCAATCTTACCTCACCAATTATATCGTCCACCAGGAAAACCTTTGAAATTTCAAACAAACGATTATGCATTACACTTAATCGATCAAAGAAATTGGCAATCATATCTTCGGCACCGCCGATCAATAACATCGTGTGTGTCTCCATAACAACACAGAGTCCAGTCAAATGATCTGCAGTACTTTTCTTTTTCTCACACACTTCGAAGATTTCATCGAAATGTTTTTGGAAATATTCTCTGCAATCGGGTTGTTTAAGGTTAGAACTCTTATAAGGGGAATTTTCCCAATTTTCCTTTAATTTTTCTGCACTTATATTCCGGGCCAAAATGGAAACACGTTGAAAGTATGTCTTGCGACCCAATGCATCCAGTTCTTCGCGTACGAACAAATTGAGCGCTTTTCGTATTTGGAAACTCTCAATGTCGGTTTTGTACAGAAAATCTGAAAGACGTTCCAAGCGATTATCACGTGATGCGCGTATTTTCGATAAACCCTCCGGCAGTACATCGATGGGTTCTTCTTCATCTTTTTTGACTTTGGACGATTTAACAGGTGAACGACTTTTTTTAGTTGGCATATTTGGAATTTTCCAATTGTTAACTTTTGTTTTTTATGTTTATTTAAAATGGAAAAGCAGAACCAGAAGACAAATAAACATTTTGTTTTTTTCAATTTTAGTTTGTTTTCTTTGAGTTGCTATGATTCAATTACTTGTTGGTTGGTTGGTAACTGGGTGACACAATATTGATTTTTTTTTATCATTTTATTTTATTGTAGCTCCTGTGTCTGGAAATTTCAAGTATATGGGCCAGCGATCAGTATCACATACAAACAGATGAGGGCCCTGAACGTTATTTTCGCTTTCAAACCCACAATGGACAATTTCGCAAAGAGAAACGTTTACAGGATGGCACCGTTATTGGTAAGTAGCTCCATTCACTATTTGAAAATTTTGAAGTAAAAATTTGTACGGAACCATTACCAGTGTAATTATTTCTGATTCCTTTGAAAAATATTTCTGTAAATATAGGGATTTTTTAATTTTGTTGCACAGGTTTGAAACGGCTTCAATTTATATTTTAAATTTCTTTCAGGTACTGAAGCCTGGATAGATGCAGCTGGTTACTTAAGACTCAAAGATTATATAGCCGATAAGCAGGGTTATCGTATTTTAAAATCAAAAGTAGTTTATGTGGGTCAAGGCACTGAAATCGAGGTAAATTTTTATTCGAATCGTAATCTGAAATCCTTGTGAATAAGCCAATTTCCTTTAATTCCTCTTAAGGATGCCATAAAATCTACGAAAACCGTTCCGGCTCAAAGTGGTGTTTTAGTTGATGGTAAACAAGGTTTACACAATCGACCCAATAGTATAGCAAGCGATAATTCGAATGTTTATGCAGCAGTTTTAAGTACAATAGCACCGTCGACAGCAGCGCCTATTATAACAACCACAGAAAAACCTATTTTGGGTTATTTGTCGCCAGCCGAAGCCGCTAAGCTAGAGCCAACACCCTATTTAGGATTCGATCATTATCCCAACGAATTGCCAGAGGAACCTAAACGAAGACAACCTTCTATAGTTTACATACGTCCTAAACCCTATTATAACAATCAATATAGTACGGCTACGGAAAGTTCGAATTTACCACTGCCCTCCATAGACATGGAACCTCCTAGAGCAAATATACGCCGTAAAATAAGACCCATAGCTGTGGCATCTGTTAATCCCCTACCCATAGCAGCAGATGACCTCAGTAAACCATCAAGTTCCTATGGCTTTTCCACACCCAGACCCTTTGAAGCTGTGGTGAGGACAACAGCCGCCCCCAATGCGGGTTACTACTATGGACCCAATTCGTATGCACAAAATGTTCAGTCTCCGCAAGCCCTGTCACATGATGTTAATGCTTTGGATGGTGGTTTACTGCCCCCCTTACCTCCTCTCTATCAACGTCGTAGAGTACCGGTACAGACCAACGACTATGCCTCCCAATTGACACCCGACTATAACGATGTCACCGTAACCCGCAATGGCTTCCGTTACATATTACCCCACCAATACCATGAAGAAGAGCAGATTAATGAAACCAAAAAAGCCGGCAGTTTTGGTTATGTGGATCCCTTTGGTATAAGACGAGTCGTGTATTACAATGCCTCACCCGAAAAGGGTTTCATACATCGAAATCGTAATCGTTATGTGGGTCTAGGAGCCCAACCGTTCGACGAACCCCAACCTACAAATGTGTAGAAAAGGTCTTAATTGTTTTATTTTTTTATTTTTTGCTGTATAAGATCTTCAATATTCATCTCAAGGTTCATTTGCGTGCTGAAACTTCATCTTGAACGAATGAAATATCCTGAGTGAGCTGAATGTGCTATGATAACTAAGTAAAATGCATGTATTATAGAACACTTGGCTTTTTAGGATATCAAAATGTTTTATTTTTAGTTTTTCTCTTTTATTGAAATTATTAAAACGCGTACTAATGTACACTATTAACACATTAACCTTAAATACTAGCCAAAGATGAAGTGAATTAATGCACGATATGTATGTACCCCATTCATACATAAACGACTACTACTCTACTCACTTAGCCATGTTTGAAAATATTCTTCCTTGTACACCATCAGCATATTTTAGCATCCAAAATCGAAACCAGCCAACCTCAACGAAATGCTTTAAAAAATTTTAATTTTATTTTTTTTATTATTTAAAACAAAATTTTATTTTTCTTAACGAAAATTTTCTGTGTTAATTAATTATTTTTCATTCGTAATTATAATTTTTTATTTTTAATTTTTAGTTTATAGGAAATACTATACAATTCGAAACAAACCATAACGTTCATTCAGTCATTCCGTCAGTCAGTCTATATAGAGTTTATTTGTGTTTCTATTTAATTACTCGTATATTGTATGTATATAGTCAGTCAATCAGTCATACATTCGATTCCATAGTAATACCACCACACCATTCCATTCCATTTCTTCATTCAAATTCATTTAAAGTCTTTTTTGTTTTTGGTGTGTCTGGTTCGGATGGATGGTTTAGTTAAAGACGAAATGCAAAAGCACTTCCATATTTTAATTTCCTTTTTTTTATTTTCAAATTATTTTTAAATAATTAGTCTTACCACCCTTCCATTTGTAACAAAAGCAATATTTTCTTTCTAAACTTCCTCAAACCATAATAAAGAATTCAATCACTTCACAGCGTTTATTTAATTTATTTCATTAATAACCCATTTAAACATATTTTTTTTTGTTTGTTTAAATTTAGAAGTGTAATTGAAAAAATGTAAAACATAATTAAACATGACACACTAACGCGTTAACAAACACAATTACAGTGTTAAAGCGACGGGCGTTCAAGCACTACAATAAGTTAATAAAATAAAGTTGTTTGAAGAAGTTTGTAAATACGGGAAAAGACTAGAGAAAAAGGTACGAAATATTTTTTTAAATAAAATCTTTAGTGTAAATGGTGAACCCATATTTATGGTTTAAATGTATATATAGGGTGATTTTTTAAGAGCTATAGGAAAATTAAAAAAAAAACACATAAAATTCAGAAAAATGAATGAAATCTTTATTTGAATCGATAGTACGGTCCATATAATTTAATGTTTGAAGATTATTTCATGCAAATGTTGACCGCGACTGCGCCTCAAATGGTCCATCCGCTTAGCCCAATTTTGGCATACTCTTTCCAACATTTCGGCCGGTATATCACGAATAAATGCTTCAATGTTGTCTTCCAATGCGTCAATTGAAGCGGGCTTGTCTGTATAGACATGAGCTTTAACATAGCCCCACAAAAAATAGTCTAAAGGCGTTACGATTCGCAGCATCTTTGAAGAAGTACGGTCGAATGATGTCACCAGCCCATAAACCGCACCAAACTGTGACTTTTTCTGGATGCATTGGTAGCTTTTGCAATGCTTCTTCTGGCTGATCTTCACTCCAAAATCGACAATTCTGCTTATTTACATATCCATTGAGCCAAAAATGAGCTTCGTCGCTGAACACAATTTTTCGATTAAGAAGTGGATCTTCGGCCAACTTTCCAAGAGCACATTTTGATAATAAAATTCAATGATTTGCAAGCGTTGTTCGTTTGTAAGACGATTCATGGTTAAATTATAGACCAAACTGAAGATGTTTGACAGTGAAACAAAAGACGAAACGTGCGTGAGCTGTTTAAACTAGTTTTGCCAAAAAGATAATAGCTTAAAAATCACCCTTACATATGTATTTATACGAACTACCTCAGGTTGAATCTTATCTTATATATTTAAAATCCACTCTATTGCGAAAAAAAAGGATTTTCAGGCTTTTCTAACATCTCGGCGATTCTTATCTAGCCACATCGTTTCATAGGTCATTTGCTAACCGGGAATTTGTTTGCACTAAGGCAACTTCTCAGCTTTACGTAAAACTACTGAAGCACTTATGAATTTACATATGTATACATGCCAAGCAAATCTACTGATAGCACTCAAATACGTATGTGCAAGCGAACAACTATTGGATTTCTTAAGGAAACGATCGCAAGCGCAGCAACCTGATATAAATAGAATACAAATGCGCATATAGAAATAATTATTTCAAAGTCGGCGCGCCAACTAGTGCCAATTTTCAATTTTATTAATTTTAATTAATTTCTATTTCTACTCTCGCCAATGAACGGATTACGGTCCGAAATAGAGTTAATAAAACGTGTTACATACAATATAACTATTAAAAATGCAGGGAAACATTTTAGTGACACCATTGACAAAGGAGTAATCCTCATTTTTTATTTATTTTACATACATATACTTTGGCGGTGCAATAATTATTGCAGAAGCTACATGGCTAAGACGGCATTTTATGTGGCGCGTTGAATGTGTTTACATCCATATTACCCATTCCGTCATATAATTACAACTCCTAGTTACCATCTCTCAACCATACCGAGAGTTTAACAAGAATGTAAATGCTATTCAAAGTCACCGTAGTCTAGTAGGTAGTGTGTTGGCTTACGCCCCGTACTTGTCATTAAAGCTCGAGAGTTCAAAATTAGACGTCTTCGTCATTATTATTTTAACTTTATTGATATATTAGTAGGATAACGTTTTGGGTGATGCTTATGTCTAAGATTCTAATTTGCATATGATCAACCTAACCTAACTTTTTACATTTTGGACATACATATAAACGCCGTTAAGCCTTAACGCTTTAATTGTGTTTGTTTAAAAACGTAGATCTAAATTTTAAAATAAAAAAATATTCACCACATACTCGTATACATACATCAATCACATCATTCATTCAATTTGAAGAATAAATATTTAACTGCATCGTACATTATAAATATTTAAACAAGTGAATAAAAAGGAAATATTAATGCTTTTGAATACGTTTAGAATAAATAATTGTATAATTCATGTATTAATCTTGCCATATTAACATTATTATGATTTTAATTTTTTTTTTATTTTAATCTCATAAACATAAAAATACACAAAACAAATTAAATCATTTTATTTTTTCTTCATTATACTGTATTATAATTTAACATAATTTATAATTGTAATTTAATTTTAGTTAATTTATTATTATAAACAAAGCAACGTACTTATCTAATACATATTTATCACATATAATAACATCTTGTAATTATTAACATTTAATTGATAACAACAACTACAAAAACTTTATGATGATTTCACATACAAAACACAAAACAAAAAAAGTATTTTTCTTAACAAACAAAAATAAAAGAACAAGAAAAAAAAAATTAATTATATTATTTAATAACTTAAATATTTATTGTACAATAGTCAAAATTATAAAGAAAATACAAGTTTTTCATGCCACTTAAAAAAAAAATAAGAAATAGAAAAAAAGTTTCAACTGAATTAAATGGTTCGTTGGGTTGCATGTCTGAACGAATTTGGCAATTTAAATGATTTCAAAAAGTTAATTGTATTTTTGGTTTAAGACACTCTAATTGTAAATAAATAAATTGTATAATAATATATTTCTTACCTTGTGTCTCAACATCAAAAATATTTAAAACCACATTCATAAATAAAAAATTTGCCAAAATATTGACCGACAAAACAGCGACCAGTCGACTAGTTAAACAACCGAAACTGCCCATATTTGGTTTACTTGTTCAGGTACTTTTTATTAAGTGGCAGTTAGACTTGGTTTTTTTCTTTCCTTTTCTTTTAAGTATAAATAAATAATTGTAAAAATATTGTATTTAATTTAATGTATAAAAAAAAAAAATATATATGAAAAAAAGAAGAAAATAAGAAATAAAAACAAAATAAAAAATTTAAAAAGTAACGTTCAAAAAATGTTTAAAAAGAATTTTTTTAAATAAAATGTATGCGCTTTAGCTCTTTGTTGAACAGATGGTAAGTTTTAAAGATTGTTATGAAATGTAAACTTGAGTTATAAGATATTCTTTAATAAAATAGCTTAAAGATGTGTTTTCTACCAGAAAATTCACGGAAAGTGTAAGACTTTAAATTACACAATTTAGAGTTGCTGCCTTAGGGATGTCAGGCAAGTCACTTTCAAAGTGTAAGTCCTAGATTTCGAGTCATAATTGCCTCCCAATTATACCAAACACTCAGCAGATTCTTGGAGTTCGTAGGTTATAACATTTAAAGAAATAAAAATGTCTTTAACAGTATGTATCAGAACCACAAATACTATTCAGGATTTCAATTGCGATTTCGATGATAAACTGTAAAGTTTAAAGTATTTTCTCTTTATTAGTGACTTTAATACTTGTTTGACTCTCGAAAAAAATCATTTTCAGACATTTTATTTACGTACCTTAAAATGATACTGAAATAACTTATAGGATGTAAGGGCCCACGCTCCAACTACCAAATAAAGCATTTTCACAGCAATAAGACCTGATTTTTACATTAAACACATTGAAGTCTACAAGCTATAGCTTGTCGAGAACAGCATACATGTATGCAAATGACTTACGCCTTTACAGCTGTAGTCAACCTCTTGTGTGTTAAACAGATTCAAGACTATAGGCTACCGACTGCGACCTGTTAAAAACAGAATACTTGTTTGAAACTTTTACTTGTTTAAACTTTTACTAATTGATATTCCTGATATTATTCATCGTTGGCTAGGCTCCTACCTCTCCCTTAGGACTCAGAGGGTATTGTTTAGGAATGTATTGTCTAAGACTGTATATGTTACTTCTGGTGTTCCGCAGGGTAGCCATTTGGGTCCTTTACTGTTTTTATTGTTTCTTAATGATCTTCCTTGTGCTATTTCTGATTGTAATATTCTGATGTATGCTGACGACGTTAAATTATTTTATACTTTTGATAATGATCATGGTCAGGCTGTTCTTCAGCGGGATATTGATTTGTTTGTAACTTGGTGCAGAATTAATTTGATGGATCTTAACTTGAGAAAATGTAAATGCATGATTTTCTCTCGCGGGGGCGTAATTTCGTCCACTTATGTGATTGATTCTTGTCCTTTGGAAACTGTGACTACATTTCTTGATTTGGGAGTATTATTGGATAAGAAACTGTCTTTTATTGATCATATTAGTATGATGATTGGCAAGGCTCGGGCTGTTCTTGGTTTTGTGAAAAGATGGGCTAGGGAATTCATTGATCCTTATGTAACAAGACTGCTGTACACTTCACTTGTTAGACCTATTTTGGAGTATGCGTCTATTATTTGGAATCCATACTATCGTTGTCATAGTGATTCAATAGAGTCTGTGCAGAAGCAGTTTTTATTGTTCTGTTTACGTGGCTTAGGATGGGATTGGGCCAATGGGTTTCCCTCATATGAGGCTAGATTAGGTTTGATAAAACTTCCAACTTTAGAACGTAGAAAGGCTGTTTTAGGGGTTTGTTTTGTTTTTAATCTTGTTAAAGGTGATATCGATTCTGAGTTTTTGCTTTGTAACCTGAATTTCAGTATTCCAGCAAGATTTTCACGGCACTATCGTCCTCTTTCTTTAGATTTTTACAGAACGAACTATGGATGTAATTTTCCTTTTCGTAGATTATGTAATGATTTTAATTTATATTATGATTTTATTGATTTTAATTGTAGTGTTTGTAATATAAAACGTAGCTTATATGCTTTGCATTAAATTGTAAATTATTATATAAAAATGTCTTTTCGTTCTTGTCTTATGTAGTTCAGGTTTATTGTTACTTTATTCAGCTTGTAATTAAGTTCTGTAGCTGTTTTATGTTCTCGTTGCCATTACTTTTCCCTTACCCGCTACAGTCCGGATTGTAGCGTGTACGTGTCCCTACGTTATGGGCACGAGCCCTCCGCGGTCGGGTGAAGGTGGGTTAGTGTGAGGCCGGGGACGTTCGAAAAAAAAAATTAAATTATTATTTTTACGATAACACGACTATATAACTACACGACCACTATTGTATCTATGTATCTAAGGCAAATTTATATTTTAATTCGCAAGAATTAACAGGTTGCATGAAATAGAGGCTTGGAAAACTCGCTAAATGAAAATAATTATTTAAAATGTGAAAAAAAAAAATTTGGTGGCACCACTGATAATGAAGTAATTTTATGTTCAAATTACAGATCAACTGTTTATTTCATCTTCTTAAAATTAATGAAATGGCTGACTACCTGGCGACATTGGATGCAAGCGGCAGTAGCCGTGTAGTCGGTAGCCTGTGATCTTTATTGTATTTAATCACACACCAAGTGCTGCTTTCAAAATAGCAGTTTGCAAAATAGAAAATTTACAACATGATACAGTCAGATCTGCCAGACATACATATTTTAATTAAATTTTATTTAAAAAGAATGGTAAAAAACATTTCAAATTATACTCTTTTTTATTTCTTAAAACTTATGATGTTTTTGACTTATTTTTCTTTTCCTTTTTCTTTAATTTCTCAAGCTTTAACTCTTTCTTTTTAATTTCTTTTCGCTTGGCTTTAGAAATTTTCTTGAAATTCAGAATAGTTTGGCGGCACACAAGGATTGTATTGATCACACACATTAAAATTAAAATTTCGTACAACAGATATATGTCCAAAGAGTTATGAACAAAAAAATTTAAACTTTGTTCTCTATGCGTCAGAAGATGATCGTTTAATTGAGGTGTTGCCATAATTTGTTCCAACCACCAGATAGCTGTTTCCAAAGGTGGTATTTGCTGTTGCCTTAAAGACAATTGCAACTGTTTTGCTTTGTTGGTTAAGGATTTACCACTTAAGCAATGTTGCAATGAGGAATGTAATGAAATGGCATCGAAATTATTCCATTGAAGATTCGAAGCAAAACCCTGTTCTTCAGATCGTTTGGCCAACTTAAAAATAAAAGAAAAAAATTTTAAAACATATTTAATAATCAATAATAAAACAATACTAACATATCTATGCTCAGGCCTTTGGCTTAGAGTAACCATTGGCACACCATAATATAAACTTTCCTGTATACGCAGAATTTCTGGTGTAGTTATGAAACATTTTATGTGCCGCTCAAGTCTTAAAATATTCTCATTTTGTAGGTTATGGGCCAATATTAAATTGTTGGGTTTATCTTTCAACGATCTTCTGTTTTCTTTTGTAAGCCATACAAAACCGTAATTCGGTAACTTATGCATCACTTGGAATATGTGTTGGAGATCATTTTCATGTAAATGTTGCATATCCAAGTCAATTAAAATAGAGCCTGAAGAGAACTTTTCCACAAATTTCACTAACGTGGGGTCCAGTTGATAAGAGATTTCCACGTCAACATGGAGACCAGCAACTGTTATAATATTACTTGGCAGAGCCTTTAAGGTATGCAGAGCAAAATGATGATTAACCAAAATCGCTTTGAAACGTGGTAGAATTTGTTGTAAAGATTTTGGTACATTAATGTTCTTGGCATGTGTGTTATGAAGCCAAAGGCCTTCAATTACTGGCTGTACGACCCAGCGGCGATAGCTGCGAGTTGTTATAAAAAAAAAAAAAAAGAAACAGAAATTATTTAAAAATGTTGTTACTTGACAATCGTAATACTTACAGATAATCGAATCCATATAGGGCTGTATTATATAAGCGTTGCCAATAGTTCATATTTTGAGTGAAGTCACTCAGCGTATAAGGGTCTAAGGCGGGATTGAGCGGCTCTCTCTGATTCATATTTAATATGTCCGATGTTAGAGATGAACTTGTTATGCCCACCAGGGGCACATTCTCAAATAAATATGCCAAATGCAACAAACAACCAGGTCCATAAGTTAAGTCATAAATAATCAAATCAAATTTATGCTTTCCTTTTAGAGACAATTGCAAAATCTCTGAAAAGCCACTCGATTCTAGGTTACCCTGGCAAGTGGCCATGTATTGATCATACCAATGGATAAGAGACTTCCATATACTTTGGTCCATAAAATTTGCGGTGTCGCGATTTTCATAACGTTGTTCAAGATGGTTACGAGTCTTTTCCAAAAATATGAAATCAATATTTGTCTCAGACTCCAAGTCCCATTTGATGGTTGGTGTAACAACAGTTAAACCATGGCCTCTGCTAGACAATGCTGTTAGCAAAACGTTATTCCTTGAAAATATTTTCGAAATTAAATTTTTTTAATTTTTATTTCTAAGAAATCGTACCATTTTTCTGATGTTTCTGTTGGAACACCAAATAAACACAAGATTTCTTTGGCTTGCACTACACGTTCAATACTAGTTAATAAGAGTACTCCGAATAAAAGTAATACTTTCAGTATAAATGCCATTTTATGTGTGACTAAGAAAGAAGTATTGTGCCGGCAGCTGGCATACTAAAATGTTTGTGACAAATACACGACCTTATCATGTTACTGATAAGATAAGATTAGTCGAATAGAATATATGAGAATAGTTTGGCTTTCGTACCACACCAGTCGGAGGGAAATGCAATGAATGAATAAAATATTCAGTCATTAACATTGTGGCGTAAAACGAGATCTGTGTCACTAGAGAAATTATCCTTGAAGTCCTGTATTCTACTTAACCTTTATATTGGAGAAAGTAATTTTGTACGCATGTGGTTTCCGTTATTGTTGCTCTGTTAAAAGACGTAAAATGACAAAAATGTTAAAATTCGAAATTTTCTTATCCTAGTCACCAACCAAAACAAAAGAGAAAACTTTAACCATTCAGTTAAATCGTGACCCAACCTGTCAACTATTCTGTAAAGACGTAGACGCATCCAAGTCATCTATGTGGTTCCTTATTACAATTTTCTAAACAGATTTCATATCCATTTTATAAGCGGCGCAATGCTTATTGAGTGGCAGGCATGCAATTATGTGAATTTCAATGTTATTGTTTACAAATAAGTCACACTTTGAGAAACCCTGCTTACCATTGTGCGATCACTTTAAAGCTATATTTGAAATAAAGCTTGGATTTAAAATTGAAAAGCTTTTTTTCGTTTGTTTTGATTATTGTATTCTATCGATCATCAGCTATTTTTCAATATTATTGTTGTTATCGTATGTGTTTAACAAAATACCAATAACAACCTAAACTCTGTGTTAGTCTTTATAAAACCACCTTCAAATACACTCGGATTTCTTAATTTACCTGCCTTTTTAAAGAAGTAAAAAAAATGAAAAATTTTAAAAGATTTACGCTGAATAAACGGTTAATGTGTACACAGCGGTGTTTTACAAAACCCTATCAAGCCATACCAGGACCGCGAGGTCCTTTGGGTCTAGGCAATATTTTCAAGTATTTACCGTTGGTGGGACAATACTCATGGCAAGCATTACATAAAGCCGGCATAGATAAATACATAAAATATGGACCCATTGTCAAGGAGACAATGGTGCCGGGTGAGGATATTGTATGGTTGTATGATCCAAAGGATATTGCAACATTGTTAAATGAAAAGGATTACCCTTTGAGAAGATCACATTTGGCCTTGGCAAAATATCGCTCAGATCGACCCCATGTTTATCGAACAGCCGGCCTATTGCCAACGTAAGCAAAGGAGGAATAGATTTTTTAAGTATTACAAGGGTTTTAAAGATTTACGGGAATGTTATTTCAGTAATGGACCAGAATGGTGGCGCTTAAGATCGGAAATACAAAAAGAAATCAGTGCCCCAAAAAGTGTACGCAGTTTCCTTTCACAAGTAGATGATGTAACGAAGGAGTTCCTTGAATTTTTACCAAAAAATGAAACCACTAACATTTTACATAAATTGACCAGATTAAATCTGGAACGTAAGTATGTATTTGGAGGATAACAATGAATATTAATTAAAGAAGCTTTCTAATTTTAGTAACTTGTTTAGTAACCTTTGGCGAACGTTTAAATTCTTTCTCGCCGGTGGAACAAATGTCCAACTCACGTTGCAGTAAATTAATGCGTGCGGCAGAAACTACAAACGGCAATATTTTACCCACCGATCAGGGTTTACGTTTATGGCGCTATTTTGAAACGTGTAACTATAAAAAACTACGCAAGTCACAGGAATATATGGAAAGTGTGGCAGTGGATTTGGTTTCACAAAAACTTGCCTTTTTCAAGGACACGGATAATGTGGATAATGCAGAGACAGCCAAACATTTAAATCGCTCCTGTTTAATAGAAGAATATTTGAAGAATCCAAATTTGGATCTGTGTGATGTCGTAGGCACTGCGGCTGATCTTTTATTGGCCGGCATAGATACTACTTCCTATACCACAGCCTTTGCTTTGTATCATATTTCAAGGCATGCTGAAGTACAAAAGAGATTATATGAGGAATCTTTAAGAGTAATGCCTAATTGCGACTCACCTTTGTTGGCTGATAGTTTAAAAACGGGAATTCCTTACTTAAGGGCAGTGCTAAAGGAAGTCTTTCGCCTGAATCCCATATCGGTTGGTGTCGGACGTATACTAACCAAAGATTTAATATTGAGTGGTTATCATGTACCAAAACAGGTAAATTTTAGAGAAGGTATCATCAGACTTTAGATTAATTTCAACATACAACAATTATTACAGACTGTAGTTGTTACACAAAATATGGTGGCCTGTCGCATAGAAGAAAATTTTACGGATCCGTTATTATTCAAACCTGATAGATGGCTTGGCAACAACAGAGGTTCAGTGAATCCATATTTGGTGCTGCCATTTGGACATGGCATGCGTGCCTGCATAGCACGACGTTTGGCTGAGCAAAATATTTTAGTTTTATTGTTAAGGGTAACTTAACTCTCTGCTCTATTGCTTTCTATTTCAGAGAGTTGAAATGAAGTTTCTTAAAACCATTTTCTCTTTTTTTGTATTTTTCTATGCCTTTAGCTAATACGCAATTACGAATTAATTTGGCAAGGCAGTGATGCTGATATGGATGTTATAACATTGCTCATCAATAAACCAAGTGAACCCGTCAGCATTCAACTAAACCAACGGATATAAGGCCTATTTGAATTGTAAATAGAATGATTGATGGTTTTTGCATTTTAAAGAAATTCATGTACTATGTAGTTTTATTTTGTTTAAATATTTTATTTCTCTTTATTATACGAAATTGTTCTTTTTTTTGTTCTTCTAAATTATTATGGAATTTAAATAAGTTTTAAGTTAAGTTTCATTTCTTTTTCTTTTTGTGTTTAAATGAAATTAAGGTTGAATAGATACAAAAAATAATTTTAAATTGGAAATGGTTTTTAAAGAAGAAGGTTCCCTACAAACATTTTGTTTCGTTTGCAATTTTGTTTTTCTTTAAAACTGTATTAAATTTCATATAAATTATAGGTATGTACTTATATAAATATGCTTATATGCATGTATGTATGGGTATTTACACATTTCTTAAATAACAAATTATTTTGTGTACACGTACAAATTACATTAAATTTAAATAATAATAAATGTGTTTTCTTTTTTTATATTTTTATTTGTTTTACAAAAAAATTTTCTAGAAGGCCTTTTTAGTGGTAAAATTCAATATAATCAAGTCCATACAAAACATTTAAATTGTATACATTCATAATATTTTATTATTAAGAAATTATTTTTAATAATTATTGTAATTTTTTCTTTTTTTTTTCTTGCTTTTTTGTTGAATCATAGTTTAATTAGTCTTTCCATAAATGTTTTACTTTTTTAATTCATTTAAAATACTAATTTTCGTGTTCACACCTAAATAGTATTTCATATTTCTGTGCATTGTCAAGTGAGTTAATGAAAGAAATTGGCATTAAAAAAATCATCGCAACAAAATTTAATAAAAAAAAACTTATTTTGTAGGTATAATCTCAGTTCTAAAAATTTGCTAAAGAAAAACACACAACAGGTGTTTAGTCTGAGGGCTCTGAGGAACAAATTCTTTCAGATTTTTATAAAATTGATTATTATTTATCACATTTTATATTTACTTTCAATTTACATCAATTCTTGCACCAAATATATGCACCAAAATGTCTGTTTCTGGGAGTTAAAAAATATTTGAGTATTTACAGCATCGATTCCTCTATAGAATCATAGGGACTTTACAAACTTCGTACATTCAAACCCACTCAACGCTATATTATTTTTACTATATTCCAACCTTAAAACACATTCTTTTTATTTAATTGCCAATTGGCCTGGGTCATGTGGTAGGTCTAACAAGAACTCCGCTAAGAAAGAAGGTTACTCAAACCAGTTTCAAATTTGTATTTGCACCGCAGACTGTAAGATTGCTCAAAGCGAAAAATAATCGCCGAAAAAAACAATTTTCATAAACTTATTCGTAAAATTTAAGGAATTTGCTTCCAAATTATTTTTCTTAAATTCAAAAATTGTTTTCATAAATTCTCAAAATCAAGCATTTATTTCAAATAAAAAAAAATATATTCTTAAATAACTACAAATTTACAAATACAAAAGAAAAAAAGCAATAAAACAATTCAAAAGTTTCTTTTTTAAAACCACAGAAATATGAAAATTGACTTAAACTAACACTAATGATGATGATGATTGCGTTTAATGTTCTTTTTTTTGTTTTGTTAACAATTCTAAATGAAGACTTCTTTAACATTTTTTTGTTAGTTTTCTTAACAACTAAAATAGCCATAAATGCATTCGAATTCAAATACTACAAACGCTGTATTTACTGATCAAGCCATTTGCAATTTTAGAAATTAATCCTCTTCTGATAAATTTCTTCAAAACAAAAAACATGACTTTAAATACAAATTCAAATATTCGTAAACGTTTGGCTATTTATTAAGTTCTAAATTAAACTGTATTAACTTAAAGGATATGTTATAAGTAAGTTAGTAAGTAAGTAAAAAAAAAAGTAATACAAAATTTATTTTGTTTTTATATGTGTAAGTGCGTTAAAGCTTTAGAATGACTTGATCTTGTTCGTTTTCACTTTTCGTTATTCTACTTAAGCAAGGACATTTCTTCTAAGGTAATGCTAATGAATCAGTTTATCTGTCTGTCTGTCTAACTCTTATCTGTTTTCAGCTAAATTTATAGTGGCTACAAAAATACAATAGTACATAAATACATTCATTTAACACATTATATTTTCATTCACTTTCCATTACATAGAGTATATTTGTATATAAAAATATATACATGTATGTATGTATATAAAATAACAAGAAAATTAAAGTTTTTCGATTTTTTTTTTAGAAATTTAATCTCCCTAGAATTATAAGAAACTTTTACTTTGGTCGTTTTTGTTTTTTGTTTTCCTCTATAATTTTTCATACAAAATATATATATGTATGTATGTCTGTATGTAATGTTTATATGTATGTATGTACGTGTGTATGTGTATATATATGTATGTATGTATGTATGTTAATAATCTCTAAGAATATGTATACAATGATCTGTATGTAAGTGACTGGCGATTTATGTAAGTATGTCCTGTAATATTGTATTATCTTAGTATAATTATTATTTAATTAAGTTTTATGAGTATGATTATGCTTCAAATTATTTTTGTTTAGTTGAGTATCAAAAGTTCTGCTCCTATAATTCCAAGAGCAGAACCTCTTCATGCTAGAGAGCATTTAAGAGCGATGAATCCATCATACGATCATCGTATAGACTTAAAGTTTTTGATGCTCTTATTTTGCGCACTGATGGCGGCACATCTCCTGGCGTTTTGACACGTTGACTAGGATCCCGTAGTCTTTCGTTACTGCCACGAGCATGAAAAACTTCTCGGAATACTTCGAGACTGCGTTGTCTTCTAAACTGGGGTTCTGAGTTGGAGTGATTTCTCAATATGACACCATTATTTATGGCTGACATGGCTTTAAGTTCTGCCTCATTGAAATGGCCATTTATAGGATCAATGGAAAGATTCGTCGAACGAGATCTGGTTACAATATGTGATGGCGTGGACTTTCGTTTGTCCAAACTTTTTAATCTATACTCTACAACACCATCAACTTCATCGGCATCAGTGGCGTTAGTTATCTCTTTGTCATCAGGGGCGTTGTGAGCCTCTTCTTCCTCAATAGTGGTAATAGAATTCGTTTGTAAGCTGCTGGGTGGTGTTGTTTTAAAACCATTTACCTGGTTCGCCGAACTTAAATCCAAATTATTGGGTCTTTTAGTTTGTACATAACTATTGTTGTGTTCATTATGGATTGTCGTCGTCATGGCCGTTGTACACGGTTTATCACAATTGGTTTTATCCTTGTCTATGAAACTAATAATCACTGGTTTATTGCTTAGATTTTTTTCAACCAGATTTGATTTCTCATCACCTCCATTTATATGACGAAATATATCAAAATTTTCTAGGCCATCATTTTTGCGAAAGAGTCTTTTTTGTATAAGAGCTCTAACACCATGCCAGCCTTTTAGTTTTCGATCTGTGTTTTGTTGTTTGGGAAAACCTTGGCCCATATGGCTACACTCTTCCTGTTCGAGTGAGGGAAACTTTTTTGAATTACTTCCAGATATCAATTCTTCTACAGAAACATCATCGTCTAAGCACGAAAAACTGTTTTCTTCTCCAGAATGATTCTGAAAACTATGCTTCTTGCTGCTCTGTATTAACTTTTGAGGATATTGTGTAACTTTAGGCGCTAGATTTCTTTCCAAACACGGATTACGACCCTGATAAGGTTGTAGCTGTTGTTGTGGTTGAATAAGATGATTTTTTTCAGTGGTTGAGGACGATGTGGAGGCATGTTCATTGTTGTCTTTTAAATAGGGAAATAATTTCATATTGGGTGGTGGATTAAACACTGTATTTGTATCATTAGTTATTGTTTCAATATTGTTAGGAGATCGAGGTTTGTGGTCGTAAATTGATTCCGTTTCTGTATGTAAAGTTCCCAAATTGTTAGTGTTTATTAAGGGAGTAGTAGCAGTCATATGGGCACTTAGACGAGCACCTATAGAGGCAGCTTCATGCATTCTTTCTTCAGCACATAGAGAAGTTAAACGGGCCTCGGCATCGTGATCCCAGCAATCTTCACATGTATCCTTGATCAATTTAGCAGCAGGGCCACCACCCCAACCAGTAGGGAAAAGAGGCCGTGCTTTACGTCTAACCACCAAAGACTGCATTTGGTCAAAGGAAGGATGAGAACCTACTTCCAATTCATAGGGAGCTTTATATGGAGGTGTAACTTGTCCGGTTGGATAAAAATCCGAACATCGTGTGGCAACTTCCCACAACACAAGACCTAAGGAATAAACATCCATTTGCTTAAGGGAAGTCTCACAATCTCTTAAATTGACAGCACCCTCCAAAAGTTCCGGAGCCATGTACCTTAAGGTACCCACTTCATTTATAGATTTTGTTTCTGCTTCAGCCACCTCTCCTTTATACTCGTAACGGGGACCAAAAACTTTTAAAGCAAAACCAAAATCTGCTATACAACAGGTACGCTCAGCTTTGACCAATATGTTTCGAGTATTTAAATCTCTATGGGCTATACAGGGTTTGTGTTCATCGCCTCTTCTTAACTCAGTATGAAGATGGGACAGGCCACGAGTTATACTCTTAACCATGCCACAAAATGTTTCGAAATTCATTGTATTCGCTATTAGCCAGTCTTGTAGACAACCTAAGGGCGCCAGAGACAACACCAACTGATATTCCACTTTATTTTCCAAAGTATGACGCTCATCGTAACCTGCAATTTGGAAACCAATTAAACTAAAATTCTAATAACTTTCACTGCTTAAAGGAAAAAACAAAAGAGAAACTACTTACCAAAATAAGTCAGTAAGGCAGGACAGTCCATTAATGGCAACGAATAAATATTTCTTTCATTAATAAAATATTGCTGATGTGCTTCAGGAAATATTTTTACGGCTACTTCTTGGTCATGTAGTAGACCCTTCATCACGGTACCATATTTGCCGCTGTCTAGCATGCAAATTAAATTTAAATTATCCACATTACGTAGATTTGAACTATAACCCGGACCTGAAGGAGCCAATGGTGCTTCTTCTGGTTCAGGTTTCTCACGTATACTACGGAAGTAGATGAATGTTGAAAGCAACGTAATAAACAGGCATAAGATTAATACAGCAAACCAGAGATTTGTTGTATACCAATTAAGTTTATCTTTGGGTTTTAATAAATTAGAAGCTTCCGCAAAACTAGACTTGGACAACTGGAAAAAGGTTGAAAATTAATCCCAAATAAATAGACTGTGTATGTATGTGGTAATATTTACCTCCAGAAATGCTGGTTCTACTACCGAAACATTGCCATTGCAAGAATTTCCCGAACAGCAACAGTAATACATGGAACTATTACGCGATGTTGATGTTGGAGAAGAGCTCACACATTCTGAATGGTTGCACGTGGCATTTCCTTCTGTACTTTCTTTCCAGCACCCTAAAAATAAATACAAATGACATATGTTAACATGGCTATTTGATATTGTATATCAGTTTAACTTATCCTTAACCTAAGGAATATATTTTAAAAAGAGGACGACAAAGGATTTTTCAGAAAAATTTTATGCTGGTAATGCTCTGCCCACATATTAATTGGCCCTATTTTGAAGTGTTCGAATAGTAAACCATAATTTTAGATATTATTTAAATATTTTGAATATATAAAATTAAAAAAAAAAAACTGAGCTCGCCCGAGCAGGGACTTGAACCCTGGACCCTTGGATTAAAAGTCCAATGCTCTACCGACTGAGCTACCCGGGCTGTTGAAACTGAAAACGAGTTTTGCTGTTTTCTCACTTTTATAAGAGAATAAGTAGGTTAAGAGAAATTCACATCAACGAGATCATGTTCTTAATTACAGGGTTACCACTATTCAACTAATTGATGACTTAAAGGGGATTTTAAAAATCTAAACTTTTCACCGAAAATAATATTCATTTTAATGTTATCTTATATTGATTATTGTTATCTCACCTTGCTTTACGATTGAAGTTCCATTAGCTGTATTAGACCAGAGTGAAAAACAAAATGTGTAATCAATTGGACAAATACGATATATGGGGGTTGGGATTTGCTGATTATCCAAATTTGTAGTGAAAGAGTTTTGCAATTCTTTAGCTGTCAAACCGGATGAATCGAATTGTGGTGGATCGTACTCATCAGTATCATCGTCCTCCTCCATCAGTATGCGATCATCTTCCTTAAAGCTCATACAACCAAAAGGTGATGGAGCTACAATAAATATCGGAAATCGGTAAAAAATTATCCTTAATTAATATAGTGAAGAGATATTTTAATTTACCTGATTTCGTCAAAGTTATCAGGACTAATAAATATAAAAGTAATAATTTAATTTTTCTTAACATTGTTTTTACTAGGTTTTGGGGTCTTCCCCCAATATCTCTCTTTATCTTGACACACGTTTTTAGCCTTCAATGAGGGAAGGAGATAGATAGTAATGACAGTTTTCCTTCCAGCTATGATATGTTTGTTAGTTTCCAAAGTTTCGAACACGGTTTGCCATTTCTGTAGACATGCCAACCTGGAAATTAATGATCGTTTTAAAAATGTTTTGTTTATGCATATAAAATTAGTCGATGTCTGCCTTTGCAATATGGGTGCAACCAGTTTAAAGTATATTAGTAAAGTTTTTACTACGTTTTATAGTATTTCAGTTTTTATTGTTGCTGTTGTTATTGTTATTAAAATGTGAATTATGCCTCAGACATTCGTTCTATTGGCAAAATTATGTCTTACAGATAAGGCATGTCTTGCTTTCAATCGTGATAAGCATTCTTATTAATATTTTCTTTTCTATTTTTCTAGTTCTCAGATGTTCATTTAGTACGTACATTTGTTGTTGGTATGAATTTATTTTGTTTTAGTAAATTTAAAAATAATAAATGATGGATGTAGTAATGTGTAGGTATGTATTGAATAGAAGGGTTAACCGATCCATGTTTTTTTGAAAAACTTCTCTTTTAAGAGAGTTTGAAAGGCAATTTGTTTGTATAAATGCCAACACACAATTATTCTGTTTGTAAACAATACAAAGTGTTGCCAATTTTTAATTTTTTTTTTGTCAAAACGTTTTTTTATGAATGAAGACATTTTAAACCTATTGATCTTTTAAGTTAATTTACTAAGCGGTCTACTATTTATGAACGAACAATTGAAAGATAGCACATGATAGAAATATCATCAAAAATACCATCAAAAGAATCAGCACCAAAGCATTTGGTATGTGTTGCAAAAAGGCACTTGGTTTTTATTGTAAATTAAGACACTTTTTTAATTAGCAATGTAAGCAACACTTAATTGTTTTAAATTTATTTTATCACTATATTAAATACATTTAGTTTAATACTGATTCAGTATTTACACACATGTAAGTAATTATCTAAATGCAATGACATAATTATGATGTTTTGTGTGTATTTGTTAAAGTAATTGTTTAAAACGGAAATACAATTTTCATTTCTTATAATTTTTTAATAGACCCGTCCTTGACCGATTACTATACAATCCTTTTCGTTCTTTTGCAGACTTGTTAAATAATTTTCTTTTGTACTCTCTTTCGTAAGGGAACAACCAAAAACAAATATGTATTCCTCTCTTAAACTATATGAAATAAGAGAGCGGTGACACTTCTTGTCATTTACTGCATATGTGTGCGAGATGATTTAGCTTGTTCGTAACGATGGCGCCACATAATTGCATACGTTCAGCATGTTGTTGTTGCGGCTGATTGTAGATTTTTTTTATTGCAGTCTCACACACTTTTTTACTTTACAAAAGCAGTGTTTGCATGTGTTTTGCCTGATTATTTGTTGTTTGTATGATTTTTTAATGGCTTATTGGAATTTTTTTGTTTTTTCCCTCTACACGTTATTTGTTATAAAATTGTCAATGTGGAAAAAAGTAATGGAAGGGTTAAATTATTGTTTTTTTTTACTACTTCTTGCGGGGAGAATACAAAATAATGATGTTTTCCTTGTTCTCTCCATTACATAGTAAAAGCAAACATTTTGTTAACAAAGCAAAACTGCACTTGTTTCTTTTTGTTCACTGGCACTTTTTGTTTCTTGTTTTCTTTTGACATGATGAATGTTTTTGATTTGAAAAAAAATTGACATTCTTTAAGAATTTTTATATACTTTCGGGGAGGGATGTTTTTCTGACACACAGTGGGTGGTGAGTTTGCAATTTCGCTGTTTTGCAGTAATTTTTTTCTTTTCATATCCTGTAAAAATACCGCATACAGAAATAAGGAAAAAAGTGAGGACATTGATTTTTCACCAAATTCATATTAAAACACAGTATTTCTTTTTAATAAATATTTACGTATTTAAGCAACTATTGATTTTTTGTAATTAGATTTAAATTATTGTAAGTTTTTTTTAACTTTATAGAATTATTTAATGTTTGTTTAAAAAAAAGAGGTGTGTGTTTTGTTTTGTAATTGGTTTTACCTTTTTTTTTCTAATTTGAAAAGAAAAATATTTTTTTAATTTAAACACCCATGCACTCACTGTATTAACAAAATGATGAACAAATATCATAAATAATTCAATAATGTTTGAATTATAGTTATTTTACTCCTCTCGTTACGTTAAAAAATTGTTTGTTTTTAAGTATTTGTAATTTTTGTTGTTGTATTGTATTTATTTTCTAATAGCCGACCGGCGCCAGTTACTCTGCTTTTGTGTTTTTTGTTGCTGTTGTTATTCGTTTATAAACTTTAAAATACCATATAGCGCACCGCACCGCTTTCATTTAAAGCTGAATTGATTCTGTGTGTGGCAGCACACCACAAACAGAGAGTATCTGGTTTATTCAAAGATACTTTGAGCAACAAACAGGCAGTGTTGCCATTCTTTTGTAGAAAAATCATGTTTCAAAATATTTGAAAACTACAATTTTATTTATTCAAATATCAAAGAGAACAGTTAAAGGTCGAGTCAGATAGAATCCGTAATACGTTGTACTGTAAAAACTGAATTAAAAAGTATAACAAAACCAGCTAATAGCTGTCAAAGAACTTAATGCAGGTTAAAAGTTGCCCAACCGTATGCATTGCGTTAACGGAAATGTACCGAATGAAATAAAACACATAAGAAAACATGTACTACATACATACTATCAGTTGGTAAAGTCAAAGTTTAACGTGTTAAAGATTGTATGTAGTTCTGCCTTCAGGTTGGCAACTTTCCCATGTGCAGGTTAAGAGAGCGTACATTCCTAAATAATAATTTAAAAAAAAATATCTGGTAGCCCCGAAAACTGTAACGAAAATGGCGAGAATGAAGAAAGTGTGGAAAAATTCATCCATTAACATCAGGTTCACAAGCATTCTAAATAATTCACATATTCTTTTTCGTTTTCAAAATTGAACAAACCGAAAATTCACCACTAGATACAAATGAAATTATAATTTTCATTACGATAATGGCGGTTAATAAAGCTTTATCGCGTGCGTATTATTACTTTTAGTAAAGTTCGTGTTAAATTAAGTGATTAAATTGTTTAATTATATGGAAATATTCAAAATACATGAGGATACTTGCGGAATAAAAATACCGCGTATATAAAAGAAATGTATCCTTTATATTATAAGCACGCAGCTCAGCTATTAGCTTTCTTCTACTCATTCAAATGGGCTTTCTGTCCTAATCAGAAAATTTCCAGTGACTTAAGGTAAGATTTAAGTGGGCATATCTTAATTGGAGGCCTATATAAGGTCGCACTGTAATAACGATATTATCTGTTCATATAATTACAACTCCTAGGTGGAGTCAATCCAAAAATTTTATAAAGGGGGGTGAATTTTATTCTACTATAAATGCGTTTGGCTAGGCAACAAGTTCTGGGCAGCTAAGAACTCTTTTTGTCTTTCTAAGCGCCATATAATGACAGAGAAGATGTTTTGAGGTGTTTTCTTCTTATTTTTCGTCTGTTGTGAATTTGTTACGATAGAATCGGTCTTGTTTAGCGCATATTTTGATCTGCACATATTCATATCGGGGCAGATCTGTCCAGTCTCCGTGGAAATCGTTCTTTTACAAATGAATTTAGAGAAATGCCAATTGTATGTATGAATTCAATTAAATTTTTCCCTGTAACAGCTTTTAAAAACGCATCAGCGTCGCATGTACCGCGATCTCCTCTTGAAATATGGTGTACACATTCTCCAGGGGTCTTATGGCCGCTTTACTGTTGGTAAAAATGCATATATCATCGCACGATATTCTCTGATATTGGATTTGCACAGCGTTAACCTTTACAGCCTTTATTTCAGTCAGTAACCGGAAAGTGCAAGGGACAACCTAAGATTTAGTTGGTCTGAAAAGTCTCCACATCATTGTCGTGTGACGTAAATCCATGAGAGAATGGATAATGTTCCCTAGGATGTATATGTTTATACAATTAAAGAATTGAAAGCGAATTCAGTTACTGCTGCTGCCTTGGCAGCCATATATTTCGCCAACATAGCATAGTAAATAATGCCTTAAATGAAGTATTTCCAAAAGCACCTGTTATCATGATCGCCACCATCCTTATAAAGCCAGTTCGTTTGATTACAAAGTCGTATAGCCCTCACACATTTTTAGGGCTAATACCCCTGTTTAGACGTATTGCTCTTTTGAAACAATAAAGCCTAAAGAAAGAATAATTTCGAAGAACTCCTAAGTTTAAAAATATTACAAATATCAATTTTATTTATTTTGGAAAATGGTTTACAATAGAAATGCATTAGTTTTCGAATGGAATAGCTGGCAAAACTTTACCAGCACACTGGCCAAAACCAATGCGTAAGCCATTGCGCTCACAATGGCCTCGAATGATGACTTCATCACCGTCTTGTAAGAATTTTCGAACAGTACCATCCTTAAGATTAATAGTTTTCGAGCCACGCCAGCTTAATTCAAGCATGGAACCGAAAGAGTCGTCTGTTTCACCACTAATCGTACCAGAAGCCATTAAATCACCAGGACGTACATTACAGCCAGTAACTGTATGATGGGCAATCTGTTGCATAGCTGTCCAATATAAATATTTATAGTTGGATTTACAAATTTGAGATTCAGCAGCATTTTCGGCTAAATAAGTAAAATAAAGAAATTGGTGGTTGTTAGAATGGATACGTATGCGATTTTACGAGAGTACTTACGTTTAACAAAAACTTCTAGATTGATATCGAAATTGAAAGGTTTCTCATGCTTAAGATAGGGGAAAACTTCTGGTTCTTGAGGGAAATTATCGACCAAGAAAGGTTCCAAGGCAGCAATTGGTATAACCCAAGGTGAAATGGTTGTACCTAAGTTTTTAGCAGTAAATGGACCTAATGGCACGTATTCCCATTTTTGTATATCACGAGCGCTCCAATCGTTCATTAAGGTAAAACCGAAAATATTTTTCCAGGCTTCTTCTACGGGTATACGTTCACCCAATTTATTGCCAGGACCACCAATAAAGAAAGCCATTTCCAATTCAAAGTCCAATAATTTACAAGGACCAAACACCGGAGGTTGGCCATCAACTGGCAAAGTCTGGCCCAGAGGACGACGTATGGGAGTACCAGAGACAACAACCGAACTGGCGCGACCATGATAACCAACGGGAATGTGACGCCAATTGGGCATCAAAGCATTTTCTTTGCCACGGAACATAATGCCTACATTTGTGGCATGATGTATTGAAGAGTAGAAATCTGTATAGTCACCAATCTCAGCAGGCAAGTGCATTTCACATTCGCTTTGAGGTATGATTACGCTGAAAAAGCATTAAGAAAATGAATCTCTATTGTTTGTTAAATAATTGGACAAAATTGCCTCTCCTTACCTCTTAACCAAATTAGCATTTTGTTCCAATTGGGAATTTTTCAACAATAACTCACGGGTCCTTGAACGCACCACATTCCAAGCGACATGGCCAAGACTCATAAGCAAATTCAAAGACTCTGCATTCAAAGCATCCTAAACATATAATAATTAAAGTAGTTATTCAAGTTAAGGACAGTTCCCGTATTTTAAATTACCTGAACTTCTGGTGGGTATAAAGATGAGACACCGCTCAGGTCCAATACACTGTCACCGATGGCGACACACAAACGTTTACGGGGCTAAAAAAGTAGGGTGATTATTGTCGTCATTATCGAACTACTGTGCAAGGAATTGAAAAAGATCTTAAAGAAATTTGAAAGGAGCGCAATGTAGGCACTGCCCAAAAAATATATTTAGAGACAGTGTGATAATTCGAATTTGTCGTTTCCACGGCGTACTCAGTAATTGAGTCTATCTTACGGCCCATAGTAAGGTAGTTTGCATTTGAATTTTAACCTCCATCCATATAAAATCCAAATCATTCAACAATAAAAGTCGGTTGATCTCTAACAATGCTTCAGATATGCTGACGCTATAGCTGACGATCTCTCAATGCTGATTTTTCGAATGAAATTTTCTTTAGCAATGACGTTGATTTTTGACTGGGTAGTTGCTTAAACAAGCAGAATTGTTGCATACGAGGTTCGCAAAACTTTGAAGTGATTGTGGAAAAGCCATTTCACCCCGAAAAATTTTAGAATTGGGATGTACCTTTTCAAGAATGACCCTGAAAGAATCCTTATCACCAATTCATAACTCTATATTCTTATGATAACTGACTTTTTAAACATTCAATTATAGATTAGGAATTAGAGGGCATGTGGTTTCAAAAAGAAGGTACCACTACTTATTTTGGATTTATTGCAAGAGAAGTTTTTAGGAAGAGTGATTTAAGTATCCCCTAACATTAGAGCATTTGAAAACCAATATTCGCCTAATTATAGCTGAGATACCGCTCAAAATATAGGTGAAAAATTGGTCGATTTCAAAAGAACCGATCGCCGCAATTAATCCAGAGACGATCATTTATATGACATTGTATTTCATATGCAATTGCAAACCCCAAGCTTTATAATGAAATAAAAGCTTCTTCGAAATCACATCTTTCTGTGTTTTAATGAAATGAAAAATTAAGAATCCTTTGATTGCTTTATTGTTTTTTATATAATATATAAGCCTCTATTGTTTTATCGATGGATTAAACTAGCCGCTTATACCTATAATAAATATTTACATGCATGTATTATTCATATTTTTGAATGTGACTAGCGACGATATTGGAAAAATTTAGGAATCTATTGATTTGGGGTATTCATACAGTCGAACTCGTTTAACTATCAAAGCTTTCTTTCTTATTTTAATTTTATTTAAATTTAATTTCAAAATATACCTATCAGCGGTTGGGTAAATTGTTATCAAATTAAACAAAAACAAAAAACAAATTTTTATTATGGTTTTTATATCTATCAGATACCGCGAGATTCAAGAAAATTAATTCCAAAACAATAACAAACACAGTGAATAGTAAAAACAAGTTAAATAAGTTCTTATTATAATTTATGCAAATACGTTAAAAAATATGCATTTGTTCTACTTGTCCGTCCTAATTTACAATTTTATTTTCAAAAATTCAAGTTTAATATTCAAAAATGTATCGAACGTTAAACTAGATTAACAAGATTCTTTTATTTCAAGCAAACATTAAAAAAACACTACATATTCATTCAGTGGACATGTGATTATTTTAAGCTACTTACATTAGATTTCGTTGAGAAAACTCCATAAGGTAAATTTTCCAAAGGAAAATCGCTTCCAGCAGGTACATGAACAAAACTAGTGGCCATTGTTGTTGTTCTGTTTATTTCTGATTTTATCTGGTGGTTGTTTCTATCTTTCGACAAATGCTTGGCTGCTAAAAATGCCAATAAAACTATCAAAAGCCCGTAAACAAGATATTTACCGTACGCCAGTTCAGCCGAAACTGATTGGAAATATATTTTAACGCGATGTTGTCTTTCCATGGTGGAATTAACGATCATGGTGAAGTTAAATGCGCTCTAAACAGCTGTGTCAAAACCAGCTGACTGTGGTTAATAACAAAATTATATGTTTAAAATATGTTATCAATTTGTGCCAGAGACAGAAATAAATACTGATATCGTGCGCTATAAAGTGAAAAGGTTTGTAAACAAATATGATATGAAAAACATAAATAAACGTCTACAGGTCTCCAAATTTACATAGAAGTCAACGCCTTAGGTTAGCAAGTAGCTCGCCGTTCACACTCGGTGGCCCATATGGCTCATTATGTTGCCCAGTATGAGTCCAATGCCTTAATATCTGCAATTCTATCATCAAAACTATCAGTCATTCAATATTTACAAAAACAGATTGTATATCAGATCCATCATTCTTTTTGAAGAGCATATATAAGTACTTAGTATAACTTAAAAAGCCGGTCATTCTTTTGAAAGTAAATGCTTTATTAAGACATTTTTTTGAAAAAAATTGTACTGGTCATCGGAAGCTACGACTTTCCATTTTTTTTTTTTTTTTTTGAAATTTAGTGACTGTCTCAAAAAACCGCTTACCAATTAATCCAACTAATCCGCTTAAATCCAACTAATTTTAGATACCATGCTCTGAAGTGAAACGTATTTCAGTTAAAGGGTTCTGTATCAATGGATTTTAAAAAAATTTTAGTCAGAATTGTTTTCTAAATACAGTGCACTCGGGAAAACGTCAACACTCGTTTACGTCAACATCCCAAAACGTCAACCCTTAATTTTTTACATTGTCTACTCTAAAACGTCAACCAAATCACAAAGCTCTAAAACGTCAACTTTAAATAAAAAAAAATTTTGAAAATTTTAGCACAGATTTGTGCACACACGCATTTATTTTATGAAATTAGTTCAGAAATTCGGGATTTCCCTTATAAGTATATAGAATAGAAAAGAAATCTGTTCAGTTCTACTTGGTAATGTTTCTAATTCGTGTGAAATTGAGGAGTTAGAAGTGACCGAAGATGATGACAGCGGTTTAGATACAAGTACAAATGTGCAGACAAAAAAAACCAAACGGAGCTGTCAAAATATTAACCGGGCTTTGGATTAGGCTCAATGCGAGAATGTTGAGCAAAATGACTTAAATGTATTAAGACGTTTGCGAGAGAAAGCTCTCTTCCGAGTATTAGAAAGGAAAAAACAACAAAAAAATAACTGATGTTTTTTAGATGCATAAGTATGTGAAATTAAAAATATGATCTCATTTAAAATGTGTTCTTTTAGTTTTAGCTAGGCTGAAAGCCTTTTTTGTTTCTTTTTATGTTTGGTTTTAGTTTATAGTCAACAAAACCGTTTTAAAGCACACTAACAATATGTTTTTATTCAAATTTTTTACATTCATAAACGTCAACAATTTCTTAAACTTCAACACCCGCGGTTTTAATTAGTTGACGTTTTCCCGAGTGCACTGTAGTTTTGACCGAAGCTGCAATATGTGGCCGAGTGTTGTCATAATGGAAAATGGTTCGGTTGCATAATTCGGTCGTTTTTCGGCCAATGTTCGCTAAAAACAAATAAATTGTTCTGTGTACAGGGCCCCCGTATCAGTCTGACTTAATTTTAGCTGCTCATAATTGATGTCACCTTTCTGATACCGCCAAATACAGAGCATTACTTTGATGTAGAGGATATTTTACTTGGCCTTAGATTTTGCTCGTTGCCAGCGCTACATACATATGTGATATCTTGCGCTTGGGATTTCGTAACGAATCTATTTTCCGTCGCCAGTGATAATTTGATGTAAATTCATTTCTTTTTAAAGCAATCATACAACATTTCAGACATGCAAAATCGTCTTTTAAAGTTTCTCGGTTTCAGTTTATGTGGCACTGAAATTGCATGCTTTTGAATACATAAATCCTGCTACTTTTAAACGCTTTGAAATGCTTACTTGAGTCACGCCTAATGATTGTGTAAGCTCTTCTTACGGCTGACACGAATCTTAAGCGAGTAATTTTTCCGATTTTTTTGCTCTTTAAACTTTTTTTGGATGTCAAAATCAGTATTTCTGCAACACGAAAACTACTCAATGCACTGTGTAGTTTTCTTTGTAGTTGGAAAGTTTTTGCATCGTGACAAAATTACCAGTTTTTAAGTAATAATACCAATATAAGTTGGTATTCTACCATGGATTATGATTTAATTTATCATCTTCTTATTTAAGGAATTACAAGTTTTCTGTATTTTTTTTTTGTTGTGGTTTAAATTTTATTTATTTTTTATTATACAACATTTAAAACATTGAACTATACAGTGATATATAAGAAGTATTTAAATGTTATTATGTATTTGCTTAATTTTTTTATTTTTATTTTATTTTATGCGGTTTTGGTTTGGTTATTTTATTATTTTAATCCTTTTATATTTGATTATGTATTTGTGTTATTATAGTAAGTGTTTTTGTTGTTGGTTTAATGTAATTTTATAGATTTATATGAATAGGTACGTACACACATTTAAATTACTTTGCATTTGTATTTTATTTTATTTTTTTTTTTCTTAAATTTTATTTATTTATTTTAAACTGTATATGAGTTTGCGTTAAATAAAATTATTTTTTAACAATTTAACAAACTCTACAACAACATATTTGTTTTAATTTATTTATTTTTTGTTTTTACTATAAGGTATTGTGTGTTAAATGTGAAATGTTTTATTTGTTGTTGTTGCTGATTTTTGTACATATCATTTTATTAATTATTTAGAGAGAGAGAATACACACACAATTGATAAAATTTGTAATTGTCTATTAGTTTAATTAAAAAAAAAAAATAAAATTAATTTAATAATTATCTCCTCTTTCTCTGTCTCAACTGCCTTTTTTTGTGGAGAAATGAGAGTATCAATTTATTTGTAACAAACTTTTTGGCAGTTTTACTTGTTTTATTATTTTCCTTTTATTTTGTTTTGTAAATAATAAAATTGTTTAACAGGGTGTTTTATTAGAGTGAGTTTTCGGTTTTTTTATTGTGCATTGAATGAATTAATAAATGTTGATTTTTGTTTTTGTCAATTTATTTTTATTCCAATACGTACATACATATGTATAGTGTAATATAATTATTTTTTAATTTTTATTTAGATTTTATTTTAATTTAAATTATATTTTTTTTAATTATATTTATATTGAAAATGGTGCAAGATTTTTTTTTTTTTTTTTTGTGGTTAAATATGAGTGCAATTAATGTTTAATTTAATTTATTTAGATTAGTTTTTGTTTTGAAACTAAAATAAGAAATAAAATTGTTTTTCTATATATATAATTTTGTTAAATATTTATTCGATTTTAAATATTTTGCATAATTTGGTGGCATTTGCAGCCGCTTGCACTCCTAATCACTAATTATTGTCAGTCACAGCTGGAATGTTTTTAGCCTTGGACTCAGTTTTAGGGCAAGTCTAAACATTTAAAACTACTCTTTTATTTTTTTTTTTTATTTATTGCATTTGAACTTGCGTCTTTAAATCAATATTAGTTTTTGTTTCTTTATATTTTTTTTTTTTTTTTATTAATGTCACTTAAATCTATTGTAATTAGCTTTTATTCTAAAATGTCTTCCACAAAAGTTTTGTTTTTTATTAATTATTCTTTTTATAATACATTAAATATTTTTTATTATCGTTTACAATATTTATTTGAAAATTGTCTTCAACCTTGAAATTTAGCGTTTTTTATTATTTACCTTAATTATTATTATTACTTTCTTTTATTAAATATTTATACTTTCTTTGTCTTCCAAACAAATTAATTTATGATTTATATATATATATTTTTTTTTAATAAAAGAAGTGTTTATTATATAATTATTTTAATGGAAATCAATTATTTTCCTATTAAATATTAAAAATCTTTTTCACAGGAAAAACGTGAAAACAAAAATGTAAAATTGCTAGAAGTTCCAATTGAAAATTATTTAAAATCACAGATTTAAAAAAAAAATATTAAAATATCACACCCGTTACAATTTCGAAATATAAAATATAGGATCATATATAAATAAATTATTTTAATAATAGCTGAGAAATTGGCTACATATATACAGTTGGGTTATAAATAATAGCAGCACCGCACATTGCCAGTGAAACAAAGCCGCAATATATTGTGGTCTGGCAAATAGAAAATTGTTTTATAGTACCAAGATTTGGACAGCAATTGAGGAATCCATTAATCCACATTAGCGATGTTCAGACCTAGTTAATGAACAGACGTTGTCAGACTGTATTAAAAAAGAAAGGAAGCTCAATAGCTTAAGCTATTTTTAATATATTGTCAATACCTTAAGGGAATGACGTTTAAGCTATGAAATAATATGCGTACATATATAGTGATGAAAAACCCACATTATTTAGTACTGTAAAATATTTACCTCTTATTACATAAGAACGTGTGGACATTTTTTCCTACAGTCAAAATACATTTATGTTTGAACTGCTATTATTTATACTGCAGCAGTATATACATACATATGTACATATAAAATAACACTAATGTTACAATTTTGAAATTTATTCAAGAAGGGATTTAAATTAAAATAAATTTGTAACCTAAAAACATTATAAACTCTAAAAATAATATAATTAATTATCTTGTATAGAAAATGGAAATAAAAATATTTCGACTATATGTATTACAGTAATATTTTAAAATAACACATAGAAAATAAATATATATAATTAAAAAAATAAATAGTAATCTTAATTGATGAAAAAAAGTGAAACGAATTGAACTGTAAAGAATTATGTCAAGAATTATATAATTTTAATTTTATTTATTTATAAATAAATAAATCAGAAAATCAAAGAATATATAAACTAAACTTTGATTATGAACTCAAGATAATTCCATAAAAATTAATCTTAATGAAAAAAAAAACAAACTCAAATAAAATTAAATTTAAAAAAAAATTCTTTGAAATTTTTTCCATTGCGTTTAACGAGACTTTTAATATTAAATATGAAATTAATTGCATGTATTAGTTGTTGTTGTGTTGTTGATTTAACGAGACACTTTGTTTACATTTGATAATACACTTGAAGAAATTACGTTAAAATGTTGTTATACTATAACTATGTATTTATGTATGTATATATAAAAAAATAATTATTTATCAATTATAGTAAAAATTTAAAATAAAATCATTTTTTAGTTTTTTTTCTTGAAATATTTTTTTATCGTTTTTGTTTTTTTCTTATAAAAATGTATGAATAACGAAGATAACAACACTAAACTCTTGGCTAAACATTTAATGGAAAAAGAAATATTTATAATAATTGATCAATTCATTAATTAATTGCATTTTATTTAATTAAACATTTATTTATTGAAATATTTGCTGTATACATATATGTATGTATATTAATATATAAAGAGGAAGTATATGATGATTAATAAGGGAATTGTTAAATAATCTTTTTTTTTTTTTATTTATATAAATATGTATACAATTTTAATGTTTTTTTATTATTATTATTATTATTAATAATTCAATTAATATAGTGTATATAACATTTAATTGATTTTGTTTGGATGTTTTTAATTTTTTATTTAATTGTTTTAATTTTTGTTAATTGATATGCTGATTTCAATTTGAAAAAAAAAGAAAAGTTAAATAAAAGAAAAAGAAAGAAAATTTCAACTAAAAACGAAGGAAGACGACGATATGTTGTATACGAAGATATTTGTTGGTTGTCATTTAATATATGTATAGATTTTATTTTATTTTATTTATTAATTTTTTTTTTTAACTAAAGTGTAGTGTCCTAGTTGGTTGTTATTCTTCAAAACGAATAATCTTTTCAAACTATTTCACCTGGAAGCCCTTTAGTGATTTTGTTGTACGTGTTTTTTTATTTTTTTGCGTTTTCAGAAATAGTTTTAAAATAAATAATTAAACAAAGAAAATTAAGAACATTGTTCTTTAAAGTTATATTATATTGACATTTCTAGCCTTCAAATCCTTAAAAAAAATTTAAGGAGTCTTTACATTTATATTTGCACTAATAATTTATATACTTCTTTACTTTTCTTATATGCTTAAGTAATTTTTAACTTTCCTTTCGTTTTAATAAGTTTAACAATGTGTTTTTTTATCGTATATTTTGTAAGTTTTCCTTTATCGTTTTTTGTTTTAGTATATTTCAAATTAATTACAAATTAATTGATGCGCATAGGGATTAGTTTTCATATTTATTTTTGTATTTTTTTTTATAATAGTTTTTATTTTAAAAATATTAATTGAACAGTATAACGGTTTCAATGAAAAATATAAATTAAAAAGTTACTAATAAAACAAGAATTATAGTTTAAAGTCCTATTCTTCGGAAAAAGACTCTTTTTCTTTTAAACTAAATAACAAAAAAAAAAAACGTTTTTAGTTTTAAAAATAATCTGTCTAATTAAAAGAAAATTTATCGCCTTTAGAAATAAAAAAAGAAATAAGTTAAGAAAAGATAAAAACACATAGATTATGCCTTTTTATGGATTATGAAAAACTTATTCTTTTACTTTTCTTTTTAAATTTTTAATAAAAATGGCGATAAATCACAATTGCACAATGACCCGCCATCGCCAGTTTTACACAATGAAGCACACAATTGATTCCAATTTGGTGTGGTTGTGGCCACAGGTGCTATTGCATATGTTTCAAAAGGTACAACTTGATCGTATTTTTTAACATTTTCCAAAACGACATACTCGTTATTTGCACCCTTATTGCATGGCGTACAACCGGTTAGAGTGACACTGGTATAATCACAAATAATGGCACAAACATTACGGTTTTCTTCGATTTTCATGTAGGCATCAAAATCATTTGTGATATAATTTTTACATGTACAAACATCATCACCTACAATGCAAAGAAAAAT
Organism: Sarcophaga caerulescens; assembly: GCA_927399465.1. Taxonomy (NCBI): domain Eukaryota; kingdom Metazoa; phylum Arthropoda; class Insecta; order Diptera; family Sarcophagidae; genus Sarcophaga; species Sarcophaga caerulescens. The sequence goes on along the minus strand of OV656867.1, from coordinate 67,889,126 downwards.
CATATAAAGAAGAAAAATATGAGAAAACTTTTTTATTTTAAACCAGAATAATAATGGAAAATAAGTTAAATAAATAAAAAGAACAAGATTTGTCGACTTCAATGTTCAATTCAAGATGACATGTGTGATACGGCCTTCCTACTCATTAGAAACAATTTGGTTGATCCAGTTAATGACGGTTTTGTCTAAGTCTTCGAAGCGGTTATTCTATCCAACACCATTTGCCAATTTGTTCACATCCACTGCTCGTCATTGCTTGTGATGTTCGAGCAAAGGTGCAAAATGCTACGCTTTCCTCCATTTCCGTTTTTCTTACACTAATTTTTTAACAATTAGTACAATAAAATCTAGGGAACAAGACTCAAGGACAAGCCTGGAATGTGAAAAGGCAATTAACAATTACTCTAGGCATGGAACTGTACGCATTACGAGTATATGGGTACTTAGTCATCAAGGAATGATCGATAATGTGAAAACTGATATTTTGGTTAATAGATCGGGAATATTACATGCCGTAAAAAAATTACAAACCAAGAAGACCAAGCTAAATTTGTCGTACAATGACCCAAAAGGAAGGATTACAAAAATACTCTGGGCCGATCCAGATGAGATGTAAACCATGAGTATTTTAAAACTAAGTAATGAGCGTATACACGGGAAAATCTGTACAGTATTGGAAAATGACGAATGCAGGGATTTAATGCCATTGACAAATAGTTGATTCTGTTACCCATATGGTTGGTTTAAGATAATCTTATTAAGCAGTAGAGTTGCAGAAAAAGAGATCATGGAGTCATATGATACTTCTCAATTTAACCTAAAAAGTCGCTTTATACAAGCAGTAAAATTATTATGTTTCGATAAAAGCTCATCATGCCATTCGGCTTTGGTTTCGTCACCATGATTTTGTAGTCAGAGTTCATTAGCGGTTATGTCTTTTGAGTTCATTAGAGGTGTTGAATTGCTAAGAGACGCTTATACGTATGTTTTTTCTTTTTTGATTAAAATTAATCAGTTTTGGAAAAAATTTCCCAAAGTGGCGAAAAACGTCATCTACAATACGACCCTTGTCAACCAGTATAGAAAGTGCATCTTATGTGTCAGCCATTTGAAGAGTGGTCAAAGAATTTAAGGATCGGTAATGGTCAGAAAGGCTCCTGGGCGCCCACCTACCGGTTGTGCTTTTGAAAACACTAAACAAAGGTGTCGCTGAAAACCGGAAAACATCAATTTACAATAGTCCTGTGCCTTCATTCGTAAAAAACACAACAGAAAGCGTAGGTACTTCCTTAGTCAAATATGAAGTAAAGTGAAGTCAATGCCAATTTTTCGAAAGTGTGAGACACAAATTAGTCGAACAAAAAATTCTCATACATTTCATGAAAAAGAAATGCACCCACAACGTGTGAATATGCCCTACATTTCTGAAGATAAGACCAAAATTGCATTGACTTATGCGAATAAACAAGAAAAAATTCCTGAGCTCAAATCAATATCTTACGCGTCATCGGCGAGTTACAGCGACATCTCTATTAAAAATTGGTGGAAAAATGTGAATGCATTCTTAGTGGAACACCCTTTGTTCCAAAGGAAAAAAATTCTTTGACTTTAAACACAGAACCGTTAGCCGATTTTGAAAATATTGTATAGAACAGTTCTTAACCGATTATGTTCATTAGAGAATATCGGTATACTTTTATTGCACGAATACAGAATTTTCCGTGTGAGTAAGTACTAGAACTTTCTTAGGAGTTGCATAAAAACGTGTCTTTTACGGGTGTTAACTTTACTTTAAAGATTACATCACCCTTATAAACTTATGTAATTTTAATTCAAAATTACACAGATTTATATGGTTAATTACATACATACGAGTATCATGAACTTATTTGACCAAAAATATGGTTTTGAAATTTTTAAAAATTGTGAAATTTTATTTCATGTTTTGGATGGAGAGCATGGAAATTCTTCAATCGACTCAGATATGTATGTATGTACTATTATTACTACTTTTGTGTGTGGTGACTTACCTAATTGTATTCCACATAATTCGGGACAGATTAGATCTTTTTTCGAATCCATTATGTCTTCGGCATTTTCAAGTTGCACTTTAAAGGGTAAAAATGGCATATTTTTACAATAGGGAGCGCATACGGAGCCACCTAAAGCAGCTCTAAAATGAAATTGCAAAAAAAAAAAACGAAAAACTTGGCTTTAAAACAATTAAAAAACACACAAACATTCAAAACGCACACATACACAATGCCACTTATTAATTTTTCTATTTTATTTATTAATTTTTTTTTCTGAACAACCATCACTTGAATTTGTTTATTTAAAATTTTACTTTTTTTTTTACTTTTACTACTTTTTAATACAGTATTAACTTTTATTTTTATACTTTAATGAAAACTTTTTAATGTATTCCATTCTTTTCTTTTAAGCGCGTTGTACCGTAACTTACCCGCAGAGCTGTTGACACACCAAACTCCAATCTTGAACTGCACTTGATGGCGTTTCAATTGTTACAATATCATCATTGTCCTCAAGGTTCAATTGATGCTTAATGTCATCCCCTTTTGATGGCAGCAGTGACGTCACCAATTCCTTATTTAGTTCGTATGGTTTTGCATGCGCACAAACTGAACAGGACACAGCCAATAGGATAGCGTAAAACCAATGTTGTTGCATGTCTCCTTAACAACTACGAGTAGATAAAAGAGAGAGAGAGAGCACTATGGTAATTGTAATCCGGTATTGAGAATTAAAAATGAGAAGAAACAATAATGACGTCAACGTGATTTAACGATGTAGGCGTTTATGTCAGAGGATAACAAAACTAAAAAGGAGAAGAGGAATGAATAGGAAACACAAGTGAAAAATAAAAATTGAAAATTAATTGGTATGTATTCCTGTATATACTTTTCTGTTATATGTAGAAATAAATGGCTAACAAAGGGTATAATGTGTGTGTAAATGTTATATTCTATGCATGCGTTACTTTTTTCCTACACTAAAAATGCATACCCGTACGTGCATTAATTTGTATAGAAGTGTTAGGGGTATTCGAACACTTTATTTTTTTACACAAATTGTTCGATTGTAATATGATGCACTCCCATTGTTAGAGCCTAATTGTAAATGAAATTTAATAAATATGCAGCAATGGCTAACAATAATAGCCACTTTAAGCCTATATCCTGTATTGTTTACATATCTATTGATTTAAATAGCCATTGGCAGGCAGTGGCTTTTGTTGGTACAAATATATTGTGTGCCTGATGGTACATTTGAAAAATTGAAAATTGATTGTATACTTTGCTTACAGTTCACTTGACATGAAAAATGCATAAAAAGTTTTTCAATTTTATAGCAAAAGTAGCATAAATTAAAAGTCCTTCGCAAGAGAAAATGTAAAAATGTAATAAAGCTTATGTAAAATAAAGCAAAAAAATAAAACAAATTACAACTGCAACCTTAACATATTTAAAGTTCACATAATTTCGCGTTTTTTGTTTCTTACATCTAGCCTTTAATCTTATATTATATAACGGATACAGTTTCCTAGCCCACTCATATTAGGCCACCCAATTTGCAAACTAACACTCTTACTAATAATACGAATTTAAAAACAAAAACAAACAAAAAAATTATAAAAATCCTTGTCAACTACTTTCGTTTAACATGAATGCTTGTATTTTTAGTTTTCTTCTTCACTCTCATGGCATTTCAGTGGCCATTTGTTTTTATTTTTCATGCAAAATTTATAACCACTCGCTCTCACATTCCCGAAAATGGTAAATTCGGTGCCATGGTTAGCTTTTGAAAATGTTTATATAAGTAGTATTGTAGTGGAAACGGAAGACAGCATTTTAGCTTAAACGCGTATACCTTTTACACATTTTAAGTGAATTTAATAATTAAATTAATTTATTATTCAAAAACAATAACAAAAAAAATAAAATATTTTTGCGTATCTCGGTTATCGGGCGTATAATCATTATACATCTAAACAACAGTCAGGTAAAAGATAATATTTTTAATCGTTTATAATATCAACATCAATTCAAAAAATGGGGCAAAAATTTGAAAAAAAGAAAAATTTAAAACAAAATAATGTCATCGAAGAAAACTAACGAAAACTCATTGTAAATCCAAGCACTTTCGAATGGAGTAGAAGGAGTTGTTTATATTTGTTAATTTGAGCTCTTAAATACAGTATTCCCTCGATTTACATCGTAGAATGTTCCGGAAAAAGACGACGTAAATCGAAACGACGTAAATCGAATTTCATATTGCTCATACTAAAAAGTAGTATGTTTTTAACAAGGAACTTAAAAAAGTTACAGTAATCTTTCGATTTACGTCACAGTTGGTTCCAAAAAAAGGCGACGTAAATCGAATGACAACGCAAATCGAAGTTGAAGGGAACAAAATTTTTGACGACGTTAATCGAAACAACGTAAATCGATGGAATACTGTACAAACAAGAACTTTATAAGTAGATAACACTATGCGACAAAATAAAAAAATTTAAATACACCCGGCTAATGACATAGTGTAGGTTGTGAGTTTTGTTGAGTAGATCTCAAAAATACCTTTTTTATATTTCTCGAACTCTCCAAACTTGTTTTATTTGTTTTTTTTACTTTACGCACAAATTTCTGGATTACACAAACATTTCTAACCCGATTTCCAAAATTTAAATCTTGTTGGAAAGGGGAGAGAAGGAGCTTTAAAACGGTATACATATGTATATCTATTATTCGACTTAATATGCTATGAGATTTGTTGAGGTATAATTTTTTTCATATTTTTTCAAGTTTGTCTATTCATACCCAGCTAGCAATTGGAAGATTGTTTTTAAAAAAATCACCTTGCTGAGTCTTTTTAGAGTACTTTTGGTGATCAAAAACTTATTAGTCAGTTACACGATTAAAAAAGGACTCAAAAATGATTCGTGTCAATGAGTAAAATGAGTTCGATTTAAAATACAATAAAAAATTGTATAGCAATCAGAAATTAATCATCCAGACGTTTAAAATGTGACTTTTATTTCCGTTATTTATTATTATATTCTACTTATACTGAAGATTGAAAAACGATTAATCAAAAACAGATCATGCATATGTTTGAAAAGTGATTGTAATTACGTATTTTATGATCATATTTTGAGCAGATAGATGATTAAAAACTGCTTTTCTCTGTATAAATTTTCATTTATGTAAAGATGGCTATGATATAAAGTACAATTTTGTTTTAAATAGAAAATTTTTCTTTGTTTTTTAACGAAATAAAAAAATATTTGTTTTAAATAAACTTTGATGTCTGATGTACATACATCACGAATATAAACATATATTCTTTATCTGTTACTTAATGTTCATGCGAAAGTGATTTTTGAAATCGTGGCGTTGTAAACGTAGGTCTCAGAAAACCTAATAAAAACACTTGAAGAGAGTAAAATACAATTATAAGTACGACTAATAAATGACTCAAATTTTAATCATAAATGACCTAAAAACGAGTCCAAATTAATACGAACATGACTCATAAATGACAATAAAAGGACTCATAAAAGACTCGTATGCGATTAAACGATGACTGAAAGACGACTCGAAAAGGAATCATAAACGAAGTTAAATAAGACTAATAAATGATCAGAAAGTGACTGAAAGACGACTCGAAAAAGAATCATAAACGAAGTTAAATAAGACTAATAAATGATCAGAAAGTGATTCGAAAATGATTATAAAGCTACTAGAAAAAGGGTCGAAAATTACTCTAAAATAATATAGAAAATGACTCATAAGTGACTTTTTAAGAAGAGTCGCTCGTAGTCACTTTTTTCTCCCGACAACAGAGTCTTTTATGATCAGAAAATGAGCGCTTATTCGAGCTTTTTAATCCCGCAGAAGAATCAAAAAAGACTCGAATTTGATTAATAATTTTCAAAATTGCTGGCTGGGTAGTAGCAAACTTTACCTTAAAAATATGAAATAAGTGATGGCATTCTGAAAGTGCATTATCTTGTGAAGAGCATTTCTTTTTATCAAATCGGACAAAAATTACCGTAGTTATTAAAAGTTTACACATTTTGTGATAAACAATCAAGATCTATCAAAAATTCTGAAAATTTTTGAACTAAAAGTTCATTTGAAAAAATATATTGTATATGAAAAATATAACTCGACTGTTAGACTCTTTAAATAATAACTACGGTCCATCTAACTAAGGTCCATTTCTCCCATTTCCAACAAGATTTAAATTTTGGAAATCGGGTCAGAAATGTTTGAGTAATCCAGAAATTTGTGCGTAAAGTAAAAAAAAAAAACAGTTTTTGTCAAATAAAACAAGTTTGGAGGGTTCTAGAAATATAAAAAAGGTATTTTTGAGTTCTACTCAACTAACTGAACAACATGGACTATGTAGTTACTCGGGTGTATTTTCACTGTCGTACCGTGTAATTAGAAGCAACTGTCTCATTAGAAATTGTCTACCTTTTTGCCAAATCTATTAGATGGAGTTGCATGGACCTGATGGCTTATGGCTTATCTATATTCCGTGACAAAATGTTTAAAAAGTGTTACAATTTATTTCAGAAAAAAAAAAAAGCGGAGAAGGTACTAAACAGTTGCGTCGACAGTTTTTTGAGCTTTTATCAATGAGGCGTGTGCCTAATTTGTATATTTTTGACTAGAAGAAACGTTCCCCGAATAATTGTGTAATAACACCAATTATTGTACCGATGTGTTTTGTATACGGATACATTTTTGTAACAAAATTAAAGCCAAAAACAAAATGTATTTATTGTAGCGTAGATTTAGTAAAGTATCGCCACCAGACAATTTATTATACTGCCCACCACCCATAGTGAGTATCCCCTTATTCCATAAAGGCTGTCTTCCGCAATCCTATAGCACTGGAAAAATTTCAGTATGCTGTTCGGATAATTTCATGATTATTACTTAATCAACACTCATGTTTTTTCTTCTGAGATGTATAAACGGTGCACATAATCCAAGTATGCGTTCTGGTGATTCGTTGCCCTCTTCACGGAATCTATATATTGAGCTTGAATCCATACCTATTCTAAAACAAGCGTTCTTTGAATCTACGACAACCGGTAAAATGATAGTTTCTATCCAATAGACTCATGCATAACTCTAATCACTTCTCATTGTAATTTGATCTGTTGGTCATTGCCGCTTTTTCCCATATGATTTGGTATATAGACCTGCCTGTGTTGGCCTAATATACGTCGATATTGCTATGCGCCGACCTCTGTTCTTCTTGTTCAAGTTGTTTGATTGCACCCGCGAGTTTCCCCAAGGGGCTTAAACATTTCACATCCTGTTTTCATACTATTATATGTTCTTGACCCGTCTATTTAGCAACAAATAAACCCTCTCTTAAAAGAGTTTGTAGCCACTAAATTATTCCTTTCATTAGTCATTCTATGTTTACTGATGTTCATAGCGTTTTCTAGTACCGTTATGCAACGGGCTTAAATACAACAGAGCTTGCAGCGCTGTTATAGAACAGGTTCTTATTGTTACGGTTATATCAATACAAGCCCGTTCTTTATCTAACTCTACCTGAACGGTTTTCAAAAATGCGTTTACAGAACGTTTTACTGCATTTATGACTCGATTATTTATGGCACATTGTATTTATATAACTATTTTTATTAAGTTTTTAACATCGATATATCGAATAAAAACCATCGATGTCGATCAATAAAGATCATATATAGTTACGGTGACCATCCGTCCACTATTATAGCGGACAGTCCGCTATTTTAACCTCCTGTCCACTATTTTTTTCGTGTCCGCTATTTGTCCACTATTTTACCACACGTAACTTCTAAAAAGTATTTATTTTCCAAAATGTCCGCTTTTGTCCACTTTTTTCACTAATTCGGTAAAAACGCTTTTATTATCTGGAATTACATATGAAATTGAGTTGGAAACTCTATATATTGTCTATGTTGTAGATGCAATTCCATCTTGGTCTTCAGTTGAAAAGTCGTTAATAAAGGTAACAGAAATCAGTAATGATTTGAATATACTAAATAATAACGAAATTTTTGATGAATTCACTTATGTAAAAAATTATGCAAATGCTGAACAAATAGAAATATGGAAACAATCAGCATTAAATCCCGATATAAAGTGGGTTTAAATTTCGAAACGAAAAATTTTCCTTATAAAAACATCCCGAAATTAGTAAGTTTTTCAATTTATTTGCCAGCGTCAAACGCACCAACAGGAAGAGATTTTTCTATATCTAACAATATTTGGTCTTCCGAAAAGTCCCAAATGGGGCTAGAAACTTTAGAATCCCTTTTGACCATAAAATGCAATTTTGAAATGGACTGTTCGGAATTTAAAACTTTTTTATCTAACAGGCCCAATACTTAAAAAAATACATTTTGTATAGAAATATCAGAAGTAAATTTATACACGCAAGTATCGTAATCGCCGTAGTCGAGTAGGTAGTGTGTTGGCTTATTAGACTGAAGGCCCGAGTTCGTATCCCAGGTCAGGCATCAAAACGAAATATGAAAATATATTTCTTCGGCGACTGCCTCTCAGCAGATTTCTATCAAAAACTCTGAGAGTAAATAAAATTGCCATGAAGTGCTTCTCAAAAATCCGTCGTTCGGAGTCGACTTTAAACTGTAGGTCCCGCCACTCATGTATAAAAGTAACGCACACAACATAAGTGGTGTGAGAAGCTAGGTCGAAATCCTGACTGAAGGGTTGCAATGCCCAATTATGTATGTATGTAAGTATCTCCATATGGATATGTATAGATTCAAGTTCTTGTATATTATTTGTACCTATTTATGTCTGTATTTTAAAAATCTTTATATAAAATATTAATTATAATAAATGATTTTTTTTGTTTTTCAATTTTATATATTTGTCCGCTTTTTTCTCATGGAAATAATGGTCACCGTATATATAGTCCATTACCAATTGCAAACCATATGCAATAGACAATTTTCCCATATTTAGCTTTTTAACTTCTAAATTACGTCTGGTATCTTTAAAAAATTCAAATTTTCAATAAACATTGGATTCGTTTTAAGCCATTTCACACAGATATAATTATTTTTTTAATATTCGTTTGCAGAAATTATTGATCTTTATTGCCTGCCTTATCTTGCGAAAAGTTCTAAAAATCGAGGTCTTTGTAATTTCTTCACATACTAACGATGCCAGCTTCCATGTCTAGCATTGTATGATGAGAATAGGCTGTCTAAGTTAAATTTTCTGCATCAAAATCAAATCAAAAAATAATCCATTGTCGAACATTTACTGGAATTTAGATCCCAAAATATAAACTTAAGTTTATTTTACACAGCAGCTCTACTAACCGTTTTGATGATGGTATTTATTTGTGTGAAATTTGAATTTGAACTGAATCAAATGGTTTATCTAACATTACGTTTTATTAATAACTGTCTATCTATTTTGGCTTTAACTCAATGCACTAATAAACGTATATTATTGTATTTGTTTTCTCTTTATTATTCTTGCATAAAACTAATAAATTCACTAATTATTGACACAAATAAAAGTTCAGAAATTAAACGAATTTTCCCGAAATATTTTTCACGTTTTATGAGGGTTCGCTAGCACGTAATAAATTGAATTAAATATGGATTTATTTCGATGAAGCAATAAATATTTAGACACTAAACTGAGCTGATAAATTACGGTTAATTTTTTACCAAAAATTATTATATATTTTATCTATTTATTTATTTGTTTGTATGTGTTTTTGTGTTTATTATTGAGAAATGGATGAGTGGCAGACTCGTTGAATGGATAGATGGTTAGATAAGAAGTTGCCAAATGTTTATATTCACAATATGTTACCTGTCAAATGGACGGACAATTTTGTTGGTGATAAACTTTTCACCGATTCCTGTTAGTATTGTTTTTTTTATAAATAAACAGAACTTTAAACGTATGAAATCCCTTAAAACTGTACTTGTCGACAGAGACAAGTACGGTACCTGGAAGGATAACAGAGGGGATAGGAAAAAGGAGAGGAAGTAGGAAAGAAAGAATGGGAAGCGGAGGAATTACACAGACCAAAAACAAAACAAAAAATGGGAGAACGCGACTACACTGATGAAACCCCAGCACTTCTCAACCATCTCAAGCCACTAATGAATCTGTGGAGAGCCTTGATGTCGGCTCTCGGCACAGAATTCAAACCCTCAAACAAGCCTCTGCCAAGGGTCCTCAACCTCCAATTGCTAAGGGCTGGGCAGTTACAGAGGAGGTGCTCGACAGTCTCCAACTCTTCCTCATCGCAACATACCCTGCAATAGTCCGGCTGGGATCTGTTCCAGATCCCCGTCAGCGACCTAATCTCGAAGTGCCCCGTGATAAAGCCGATAACCAACCTTAAACTGGCCTTATCCAAGCCCAGCAGCCAACCTGTTCTCATACTGTCTATAGCAGGCCATAGACATCTAGAAACACAACAGCCCGATCCATCCCCCTACGGTTCTGCTCTTTCCTTCTTACCCATCTATTGATGAGGCCGTAGAGGTGGCAGATTGGGGGGTCAGGACCAACTACTAAATCGCTCTCAGAAAGCGAACCTAGCCTAGCGAGAGCATCCGCCGTCTCATTGCCCAGTATTCCGCTATGGCCCGGAACCCAGCATACGGTCCGGTTCAAAGGTCCTCAGCGAGTCCTTGCACTCGCGAACGAGCCGTGATTTGCACAAGACCGACGCAACGGCCCTTAGGGCGGCCTGACTGTCAATGAAGATCATGTAAGATTCCGAATCCGAAGTGGGGCCATTGGCTATGACCTCAATAGCCTTCAAGATTGCGAAAATCTCCCCCTGAAACACGCTGCAGTCATTATTCAACCTGAAGTGAAGTTCAAGACCGAGTTCCCTACAGAAAATCCCAGCACCTGTACCTCCACCTAACTTAGACCCATCTGTAAAGATGGGTATACCTAACTGTTCGTTAGTTGGCTTAAATTAATAAACCATAAATACATATATTTAAATTGACTTGGGCTAACAACATTTTATTCCTTTCAGATATTTTGTCCCTCATATTGGACATTTAAATGTTTGTCTTTGAAGTAACAAAATAATGTAGCGCTGACGGACGGTAGTGATCAGATTTTCGCGGTTAATACCGCTATCAAAAGAGTGTTTAGTATAATGAATCGCTAAAATCTCTAATTTGTTATCACTTTTTTAAATAAAGCTTTCTTCGAAAAGGAAGAATTTTGGAAGAGACAAATGGTGATTGATGTCTATGAGAAACATAACCCTTGAGTAACTATGGTCCGATATATTGGACTTCACCTGTCAGCCAGATGGGTCCACTTATATAGTATATATGTAACTTAACTTTAGATTATGAATTAGCAGCCTCAAGTTAACTCACAGTAAAATTTTCAGAATTTTATCTCAACTGTTTCCATTATATATCTGAAAGGGTTAAAATAATTATAAATGAAAAACGTATTCTTTTGTTAAGTGTTTTACTGCGTTACTTATTAGATTAAATTCCTATTTGACATACATATGTATGTATGTATGTTTAATGTAGGTGTTTGCCTTTCCTGATATCAAATGTCAACTTAAGTTTATTTGCAATCAATCTGATAATTTGATGTTATTAGCCACTCTGGTTTTCCTAAACCGATAAGGGCTCAAACTACTATTGGTTGTCTTGTAGTAGCATTAAGTGCCGTCAAAGTATCGAAATAAATTCGATTTATTAAAATTCGCATGGCACTTGTTTATTATTCAAATCCAATGCTCCCATAGGAACAAATACGACTGTTAATGAATGCAATGACAATACCACCATATTTATTATAAATACATACAAATAGTTGTTACAAAACACATACATACATACATATTTATCAGTTTGATTTGATAAATAGAATAGAATAAAATAAGATTACAATTAATATGAGTATGTTTAAAGATAACAAAAAAATAAAAGGTAATCATTATCCGCAGGAAAATAAACGTTATTAATCAGTTTACATTAACACTAGTCACTGATCGAATTTGATAATATCACTATATACAAAATTTTATCCCATGTCTGCATTTAATTAATTAGTTTTGCTACTTTCCAAAAGGAAACATGAATTTTCCATATCAAATGTCTATTTTTATTTACTTTTTATGAAAAATCAATCTATTATCCCTTGTAAAATACTTATTTTAAAAGATATCCTTTTGATATCTACTTTTTTAAAAATAAAGTGGTGTTTCATTAACACAATATCCGTATTACAAATCAAATAGAACAATTTCAAAACTTCGAATTGCCTTCGCAACCACTACATTCCTTTAGTTGACATTCCGAAAATCTTAAACAAGCACTCAGCGATCTTAGGCCTTTGGATAAAAGTTCACCATTTTATGGATTTGTAGCAAAATTCTTAGGTGAAAGACTCGTAACCACGAGACCAGAGGTGTGTGCACCCAGAGACCATTAGATCTAAGATGGATCTGATCAAGTTTAACGACAAAATTTGTTCTGCATACATCCATATCGAGCCAGATCTGTCTGCTCTCATCTTTCTTTTTGAAATAAATGAAGTTTGAGTGAGATCATTTGTTTACTTCTCTATAGTGGAATGCCAATCTCATGCACGAAAAATAGAATAGAAAAATGCATTTTTAAATTGTTTAATATTTTTAATTTTATAATGAGTTGTGTTGAATGCTAAACAAAGTTCAATTTTTCTTTCAATTAAAATTTCTTCAAAATGCCTGTTGGACATTAACAATAGCATCAAACGTAGACGTAAAAGCTAATTAAAAAGAAAATATTTAGTATCTTTATTATTGTTATTTTTGTATGACCTAAATTTATATTCTATTGTACATTGTAATTTTACACACAGGATGAAGAGAAATAAAAATCCTTGATTTAAAAAAGAAAAGTCTTCTTATCTGTAATGAATATAATTTTTGTGAAGAAGAACCCCCAAAGGTATCCTTCACCATCAAGATACTTATAATAGAACGAAAATATTATTATTATCTTAGCCTTGATAGTAAAAAAGAATCTGTTTAAAGATTTGAAAGCAAAATATACTTAAAAGTTAGATACAAAATTTAAAAAGAAATGCATTTTTTTGTATACTTGAGATATAAACGAATAGATAATTATTACACTTACTAAAGCCAAAGCAGTCCATAAGGCGTTTTTATTTAAATAAGGAGTGTCCTTTACAATATTAAGCCTCCCCTGCTTTAGATTTTGCTCCAGATGCATGTAAAATATTGAGGCAAACTCCGCCTTCTATTTATTTGTTTTTACTACACCAAATACAATATGGCTGTTGTTTCAACAATGACGTCATTGATTGTGAAACCAAAAATTCTCTTTTTGTCCTTTTTAGTGTTTTTGGCAGGTGGAAAATGGTGAGCTATTATTCCTTTTTGTTCATATGGGAATAGTAAATATAATACATATTTTTATATACATTTGTATACGTGTTAATGTGTGTGTGTGTATGCATGTATGTTTTGTATAAGAATTTCTAGTAATTTTTATGCGCAGTTATTTTGGATATTCGTTTTCATCTTTGTCTTCGTTATTTTCCATTTTCTAAGGATAACGAAATACATAACGCGAAGCAGCCATTTTATAAATTTGTTAGCTTCGTAGGAGACTGTGATTTTAAATCAGTTACACAGCTCCTCAGATCGTCAAACAGTAAAGCTGCTTTTCCATTTGTGTCCGTCCCGATTTTGTGCGTACGGCTTGGAGTTCAATTAAAATAATAATATTTTAAATAATCGGTGCTCTAAATAATAAAATAAAGTCGAAAACGAAGAAAATAAAGTGAGATAAATTACAAATAATTATTCGTAATTTGTTGATTTAATTATTAAAGAAAAAAAAAAACAAGAGAACGCTTTAGTAGTATCCTTTTTGTTTAAATTAAAAGTAGTGAATAAAATAACCAAAACAAAAAGAACAATAATAATTAAAAAATATTTCATTGCTCAAGTCATATTGAAATCGTTCATTAAAAATTTTCTTTTTTTATTTGAATTACTTGTACTAACTAACCCCACCAACCAATCAACCAACTAACTAACCAAGCAAACAATTCAAATCAGATCAGCTCAGTTCAGTTCATTTGTATTAATTATTTCCTCTGAACACGTTCAATTTGTAAATCAGTCAAAGTGATTTTCTTAAGGCAATACATCGAAGATCTCCGCAAGATCATTGGTAAGATTTAAATTCCATTCAAATTCCATTCCATTAAGCAAGTCTCCAAATCCACCAACTGTAAATGGATACAAAATTCGTTAACATTATTATAAAAGAAAAAAGAAAAGAAATTTATAAATTATGTAACCGTAAACCGATTTTGATAAATCGATTAAAATTTTATTTTTATGTTCGTTCTACATGTTTTTTTATTTGTCTTTGTCTCAAATTTTAATAAAATTTTTGTCAGTTATTGCGCATATGCATTTAAGCATTTGTATACTTCCCATCGATTACCTATAACCTTCATTAGTCCTTGTCTAGCAACGACCTTCTGCTTTTCCTCCAATACTTTTTTTGTTAATTTTCGTTTCGTTTTCATTGTGTTCGGTTTTCATCGAAACATCCTTCAGAGAAATTTTGGTTATACAACCGCAAAATGTTATTACGTAACTATTGTTTTATTGTTCATATATTTACATATTGTATGTATAATATTGTAATACATATAGTATATGTATGTATGTACATATAGTTAATGCATGTCTATAAAAAATTTGTATTTATTTTTTTTAATATTTATTTAATGTTTAATATTTTATTGTCTAATTTTAGAGGAGAAAATGTCGCTTAATCCAAACGGGTATAAACTTTCCGATAAAACAGGAAAATTGACTGCATATGGTAAGTTTATAAAATTTTTACATTTTTCCACACAAAATTTAATAATTGTATGACATTCAGAAAAAGTTAATTAAATCAACTTAAGCAGAAATAGTTTCAGACAGCAACAATTCAGATATTATCGTCGTTATCATAATATTGTATAACATATTTCAGACAGTTGTGATTACTTTAGTTCATCTTTCTTTTGAACTAAATTACAAAATTTTCAATATAAACATTTCACATTTGGAAGATTAATTATTTTTAATATAGAACTCTGGTTAAATATGAATAAGTAAGTTATAGAAGTGCTTTAATTGTTCTAATTTAGATGCAACACAAAAAAGTAAAATAAATCTACCCTGGACAGTTAGTTGCCTTCCTCCAACGATAACTGCTTCTACTGGTCAACTGCAATTCAACTTTGAATTAATACCATGTGCAGAAAAATGAATAGTTATCTAAAAATATTTTTATCTAAAATACAATCCGCATGGTGAAGAGGAAAATCTGTATTTCAGCACTTACGGATGTAATTGAAAATTTAATATTTGAACTTGACAGGACTATGATTTTATTTTAACTCTATGGAGTCATAGTAAAACCTTTAACACAATTGTCTACATAATTTTGTTGAAGAAGCGTGGGAATATTTTTATTTTTTGCCAATGAACCTTAAACATTTTCATAGCTACTTGTCTGAACGACTTCAAAGAGATGTATTGAATGGCAATTGTTCGGCAGTCCTAAATGTGAATAGGGATTTGCCACTGGTTGCAATTTTTCAGCTGCTATTATTTTGTCTGTGCATTAATGATTAAAGTAAATATAAAAATTGCAGGTCAAGTGACTCTGCCCAGATTACATCGGAGTGCAAACAATACACTTTACAGCATTCCAACTAAATCAAAGTGCAGTTTTTGTTAACAATAATAATATGACTCTGGATAATGATATGCTAATAACGATAGGTGCTAATATTATTGAATTTATTAGTCAGTACAAAAGCTTAGAAATTGCGTTCAACAATAAGCATTCGTGAATTAGTCATATATCCGCAATAGTTGGTCGAGTACATGAAGCCTTTGGACTGTTAAAATTAGTACTCTACACGCTAAAACTTATCTCTTATCTTGTATGCTTACGAGTTCTATGCAGTGTTTTTAACTTAAGACTTAAGGTTGTTTATAATAATTGTCATAATTGTCAGATATGTTTATGACATATGACTACATGGGTTAATTTCCTAGTTAACATATAGGATCAATCAAATAAGCTTCGGGATCTACTTACATTTAGGAGCCTTATCTCTTATACATCAAATGTTAATTTTTCGGCAATTAGTTTATCTTTTTAAATTCTGATAATTAGTCAGGTTCATGTGTGACAGACTATTAATTCAACAGAGAAATACCTCCTCACATCGCCTTTAATTATTGATGATTAGTCTATGCTAAAAAAATGATCTGTAATAACCAGAATATCCAATTTGCAAGCATACTGGCCAATAATTCTAACAAAGCTAAAAAGCTCTGTACGTAATATAGGGTGATTTTTTAAGAGCTATAGGAAATTTTTTCAAAAATTTCAGGTTCATGTGTGACAGACTATTAATTCAACAGAGAAATACCTCCTCACATCGCCTTTAATTATTGATGATTAGTCTATGTTAAAAAAATGATTTGTAATAACCAGAATATCCAATTTGCAAGCATACTGGCCAATAATTCTAACAAAGCTAAAAAGCTCTGTACGTAATATAGGGTGATTTTTTAAGAGCTATAGGAAAATTTTTCAAAAAAAAACACATAAAATTCAGAAAAATGCATGAAATCTTTATTTGAATCGATAGTACGGTCCATATAATTTAATGTTTGAAGATTATTTCATGCAAATGTTGACCGCGACTGCGCCTCAAATGGTCCGTCCGCTTAGTCCAATTTTGGCATACTCTTTCCAACATTTCGGACGGTATCTCACGAATAAATGCTTCAATGTTGTCTTCCAATGCGTCAATTGAAGCGGGCTTGTCTGTATAGACATGAGCTTTAACATAGCCCCACAAAAAATAGTCTAAAGGCGTTACTATTCGCAGCATCTTTGAAGAAGTACGGTCCAATGATGCCACCAGCCCATAAACCGCACCAAACTGTGACTTTTTCTCTTATTGGTAGCTTTTGCAATGCTTCTGGCTGATCTTCACCCCAAAATCGACAATTCTCCTTATTTTGTATATTGTATACCTTTTTTTTCCCTGCATTTTTGAAAGACTCAAATGAGTGTAATGGCACACAATTAAGGGATGTGAAGACCAACCATTTCACCATAGATGTCGTAGTGTGTTGGCTTATTAGACTGAAGGCCCGAGTTCGAATTCCAGGTCAGACATCAAAACGAAAATATTTCTTCGGCGACTTCCTCTCAGCAGATTTCTGGTAAAAACTCTGAGAGTAAATAAAATTGCCATGAACAGCTTCTCAATAAAATTTGTCGTTCGGAGTCGACTTTAAACTGTAGGTCCCGCCACTCATGTATAAAATTAACACACACAACATGAGTAGTGTGAGAAGCTAGGACTGAAGGGTGCGGGCTTCTTGGGGACGATTGCTGTAGACTGTCTAATGGTGAAGGTATAGCACTGGCCATTTTATAGTCACCTAGCAGCAATTCGTTTCCTTGCCGAGATGTCCACAAATACTACTCCCTCTCTTCCACCTTCCTATAACCCATTTTCCTAAAAAAAACCTGCACAATGCACTGCATGAGTAGGGGCCATCCCATGAGTGCTGGTTTCACCAAAAAAAAAAAAAAAATTACGTATCCATTGAGCCAAAAATGAGCTTCGTCGCTGAACACAATTTTTCGATAAAGAAGTGGATCTTCGGCCAACATTCCAAGTGCCCATTTTGATAATAAAATTCAATGATTTGCAAGCGTTGTTCGTTTGTAAGACGATTCATGGTTAAATTATAGACCAAACTGAAGATGTTTGACAGTGAAACAAAACACGAAACGGGCGTGAGCTGTTTAAACCAGTGTTGCCAAAAAGATAATCGCTAAAAAATCACCCATTAGTATAACCCGCCATAGTGCAGTTAAAATATTTGATGGTACCATATAAGTACCAAATAAAATTGTGAATATAATTTACTATGACGGTCTGAATAAATTATACCCAATTTGACAACGGTTAGGATACAACAAAAGCCTAGATAAAATTGTATTTCATGTTAACGCTAAGGTATGATAGATAGTTCACAACTTTCTTCATGTTTGACAATTTCGTTTACAGTTTAAAATAATAAAGATTAGACTCACAATTATTCCCTTTTTTGTATTTCTATATTCTGCTCCACTGTCATTTGAAAGCATTTCGAAAAAGTACAATTCATTTGAATTTAATTAAAAACAATCATTCAAAATCCATACCGGATTCCTTAAAATAACTGAACCTTTTATAATGTGTAACAAATTGTTGCCTAATAGAAAAATTCCTTAAATTCCCTTTCCAAATAGAACAGGGCAATGTACTGTATAAAATAGAGACACAAAATAGATGCACAAAATGTTAAGGTGAAAATGCCAATAGTAGAGCATCCCCTGGAATAGAGATTTTGTACCAAGCGAAGCAAATTTGGCTCATAAATATATGCCTTCATGTGTATGATTGTGTGTGTGTGTGTGTGCGTGGGTAATATCCTGTGACTAAACGGTTTATATTTATTTTATTTCAATTTTCGACACCAACACACATACATACATACATATTTACTGACGTATTGGTGGTGGGTTTTTTGGTTTCCGTCGTTTGACTTTTTGTTGCAAGTATTGTGCCACTAACGTGTGTTTAGAAATAGAAAAAAACGGTTCAAATCTGTTGTAGTGAGTGTAAGTGACTGAGTGTGTTAGCAAAGTGATTTATCACAAAGTGAACGAGTGTGTTGGACATAAAGCCACTTGAATTTATAGCGAAAACAAAATGTTGCAATTTTTTTTTCTCCATAACTGATAATTATTATTCGAGTTTTCTTTCCTGTGATTTTTTTTTTTACTTTAAGTTCTTTTTCCGTATTTGTTTTACTTTCGTTTGGTTTGTTTTCTTCTTTGTTGTACTTTTAGTAAGTATTTCATAAGAGCTTTTTAGATTTTATGTTTGTGACATTTAAACAAAACTAATACATAACTGCTTATAAAGTAAAGTTTGCTTTTTTTTATTATTTGCTTTCTTATTTAACGTGTGAAAATACTCGTACTAGTTTAAATAGATTTTGATGCTCAGCCAAGATTTTTGGTCCAATTTATAGATATGTATGTAGAGTGTATATTGTACAGCGAGTTTAAGGGGGACTAAGACCTTATAAAATGGTTTGTTCGTCCCAGTATGCACACAAAATTATTTTGAAAAACTGTTTATTTAATATTAACAAATTAACACAATACAAATGTCTGCATATCAATATCAGTTGTTGCTTATTTAAATTTGGCGTATTCAATCGGATACTAATTAAGCAATTTATTCAAAAGAATTTTCGATAATAAATTATTTGTCCGATTACAGATTCAAAAAGAACATCTTAAATTAAATATAAAGATAAGAATAAAACGTACTACTATGCAAAATCTGTACTTCATTCATATTTAAGTTATTTATAAATGTTATCTGGAGCCGTTGGCCTCGTTGCTAGTGCTCCTTAATTTTCTTACTTAGATTTTATAATTTTTAATTATAAATCTAATATAATAATAATAATAAAACGTACTACAATATATAGTTACTTTAGGGAATGTAGCCTTTTACAGATTTTCGGCTATATAGCGTCGAATGTTTACTCATCAATGGTTAATAGGTGTAGTCTCAAGCAGGGTTATCCAATCATCAATAGCCTCACACAACTCGTTGATTTAAAAATTGGACACAACGCAAATCAAGGCTATCTTAAGAGAATCAATGGTGTTTTTGTGGCAAAGCACCATTTTTCAGAGGAGACGGGTGCTGGTATATTGTTTCGAAGCCAGGTTTTGATCGTTTTACCTTTATAAGCTGGCGTAGAATCTTGCTGAAAAGTACATGGGTGGCATTGGAACGGTTTCTTGGTAAACTTTGGTCCCATCGTTGAAGACACTCTACCAAATTGTGATGGAAGCTGAGTTATAAGTCTTTTCGACCCGAGGACTCAGTACAGATGTATCCTTAGATGACCGAGCAAAAACCCTATAATTTTGCATGAAAATTTTTCCTTCACGGTAAATAAAATGTTTCTATGCAAGTTATCAGCATGCTTCACCAGAAGACGTTTGCATGTTTCCATCTTATTTTCTTCAAAGCTTTTTTTGTCTTTTGAAATAATTCCATTCATGGTCTTTTGCGTGACAGCCATCTCTCCGTAATACAATTTTGTGTTAACGTAACGTATACACTGAATTTTTCCAATCACATAATATTTTGTTTACGTAGAGTATTACGTTAAATTTTTGATTTGACAGCTGTGATCACTTGCGGTGTTTGAACTGTGTGTGGACGGCCCAACCGGAGGAAGTGGGCGAAAATGCGACTACTTCGGTTCTCATTATCTGATCACTCCATGGTGAAAGCTGAAATAATTTAGAATTCGTGGTATAAAATGGTGCTTTGCAAATTATATTCCATAAACACCTGTAGTAATGGTATGTTTATTTCTTCTGTTAGAATGAGTGTGCTCAATGCTGTGCCAATATATGTATGTGCGTGCAAGTATATACTATATTATTATATTCCACGTTCCTTCTGTATGCCGCACATTCTTTAAGAGTTCATTTTTATATAAAAATTTTGGATAAACAAGCTTTAAATTTCTTCCCATAATACTTTTAAATCATTTCAAACCAATAAGTAAAACACCATTTGGATTATTAAAACCTTCTCGGCTTTATTGTGACAATTTAATCCGTGATATAAATAAGTGCCAGTTAGTGGCACTTTTTCCCAGAAACCAACTTCAATTAGTAATTATTTAAGTCTTTACAAGAAAATCTCTAAAAAATAATGAAACAACGTTAAGGCACTATAAAATACTGTTCGAAAATAAGGGTGGATTGCCCTATGTCACATACCCCACAGTATATAAACGAACCACAATAAGTGTCTCAAATTTGACATAAAGCTGTAGCTTTTGTTGTTCTAGAATTTGGATAATAAATAGACATTCCAACAGCGAAGCCTAGCATCTGTTACAAACTGCCATCATAACATGCAGGCAAACATACATACATAATGAGTACTTTTTTCTTTTTTTTCTGTGTGGAGAGGAATGAAAAGCTCCATTGCATTCAATGAAAACAGAAATAATTTTTCTATTAAATCCCTTTTTTATGACCAACCAAAAATAGAATAGGAATAGAAGGGGAATCATAAACGAAATCTGTGCTGCGTCAAGGTATTGGTGGGATTTCAAATGTAACTTTTTGTGAATAATGGTTATTATTTTAATACGAAACTTAATAACAAAAAAAAAAAAAAAAAACATTATAAAAGATATTAAACTTGTAATCATATTTCATGTTCAAAGATAAAAAGGCCATTATTTCCTGCTGACGGAAGTCAAACTTTCAAAATTTTTTTTTGCCCATATAGTGTGGTCGTTTTATACTTAACGAAAAAATGACTTACATATCAGAGATTGATTGATAATTTATTGTATGTTTTAGTTTTCATTCATCTTTTTATTTGCAGACCTTTTGCCAACCACAACTGCGGCTGTACCAGAGACCCGGGAGTTTCTGTTAAAAGTCATTGATGTTTTGTTGGATTTTGTTAAAGCCACAAATGATCGTAATGAAAAGGTGTTGGAATTTCATCATCCCGAAGATATGAAACGTCTTTTGGACCTGGAAGTACCAGATAGGGCGGTAAATCTCCAACAGTTGATTGAAGACTGTGCCACTACATTGAAATATCAAGTAAAAACGGGTAAGTTTAACTTCTCTTATCTGTTATCAACCAACATAAGCTTTATCCTTGTATTTTCTAAATCATTGCACTCAGTTGCTTTGAATTGAATTAATGAAATTTAAAATTAAATTGAATTCATTAAAAACAATTATCTAAGAAATCAGTATTTCCTTTAACCAACGCCGTTGCTGTTTCCTTTACAAACCTTCCACATCCGCTTGGAATTTATATGATACTTTTATAATTTTTAGCTGCTGTTGTTGTTGTTTTTGTTTGTGGCACACTTCTTGTATAAACATGCTTATTATCGACACTCCAAAAAAACAATTGTGGTCACGTGCCTTTTGAGATTAGAACAGACAAGAGGTACGAGTGATGGGGCGGAGTATAGGCGTGTTTTTTTTTTTGGTTTGGTTTGATTTTCAATAGAAGACAAACCTAAATGCCAAATGACTCTTGCAAAGCCTGTAAATCTCATGTGAGGAGATCATAAAAAACAATATTTTAAGATTTATAAAAATAAAAAAAGAAACATCATGATTACGCCAGAAGATTATGATGAATGCATTGTTAGTTTTGGTTTATAATTCCATCATTAAAAGAAGCAACTTATTTTACAAAAGAGTTTTTCAAAAAGTAATGTTATTTGACAACTGTAGTCAAGTCAGCATTGGCCGTGTTTTAAATATTTCAGGAATAATTTGTTAATTGTTACAGGTGTGCTCTCTGTAGTGTGATATATTATCTCTCTGGTCAATTTAGTTTCGTTTACAGTTCACAGGAATCTATTACAATCTATAGAAGTTAGTAACTCCAATACCCATTGGATTAAAAAAGCACATAATAGTGATCGAATTACTTGCTTCCATAATGAGCGACTATGAATGCCATTACAACCGATTATAGTGAATTAAAGCCAGGAATTTCTTTATTATTATTTCTTTAACACTTCAAAGCCTTTTATTCAGTGGAATGGAGGCAACTTTCGCTGCTTAGGTTGATTGTCCTCATTACGTCATCTAAATAGTCATAAAAAAACCTTTTGAATATAATTCTGTGTTAAAAACCTGAAACTGACAGTGAAGTTTAGTTTTAGGTCCACTATTAGGGTATGCATGAGATATCCTGTGTTTTGCTCTGAGAATATCTAAAGAAGTAATAATTATGAGATTCACCGATGGTATCTGGATAGCTGCAGCTATATGCAAACAAGGTTATTAGGGTGACTAAACTTAAACTGAAGTCAAAAAGACAGAAAGATTCAAGCTGAAAAAATGTAATTTTTACGAAGCGCAGGCGCCACATTGACTATTTTTGCAAGAGAACAACCAAAGTTTAAATTGTACTGTGTAGAGTTATGTGACATTGGCATAGGAAGGAACCTGCAGAATATAAATCTCTTCAGATTGAATAGTGTATAACGCGGCAATTTTTATTTTGTCATTGACAAATTTTTGAGGAAAAGAAAACCAGACTTTTTCAATTCCATGTTTTTTCGTTTCTTACATTGCCTTTTGAAACACCCTTTTTCACTTTTGTCTCTTGTTTAAAATCAACCCTTTACTCAATCCATTTTTTGAAAATGAATTACGTCTGCGGTTGAAAGGTGTAAATAATCTCTTTCATTTTATCAATATTCAATGGACCATAAAATGGTTTTAATACAACAACAACAATCACTAATGTTAGTAGCATTGTTATTGTAATTTTGACTTTCAACAATGGACAACGAAAACAAACAAACGAATTTCTGTGTGAATATTGAAAACCGAACGAAGGTGGCAATGTCTTTAATAAAAAAAATCTTTTATAAAATAAGTTTCAACACACAAACTCAGATTGTCTTGTCCTTCCCCCTTCAAATATGAAACTGCTGACAACACTAATGCTTGTATATTGGCATTAAACACGTCTTTGCCATCAAATGACAGGCATATGCTTAACGTATTGGAGTCATCTCCAGTGTCTGTAAATGCCATTATCTTTATACGAGGCCAGCAACTTTAATCATATTTAAATTTATGCCAAAAATTTGTTGTTGCACAAACAAATCAGTTTTTTATTCCTTCAAAGATCACAATGTTTTGTGGCTGTTTTTAACTGAACGTGTATTCGGCGGCCTTGTTATGTATTGACAATATTTTTCTTTCTTTTTTATTAAAATTGTTGATTTTTTAACAGACCTGTTTAAACACAGATAAAATTTAATTCTATTTAGATTTGTGTTTAACTTTTAAAACCAATGTGTGTGAAAAGGATTCAATTTGCATAAATAAACATTTTTAAAGTATTGTACTTATATTCACAAGAAAAGATGAAATAAAGCTTTATATTGTAAATAAAATTAATATGGATACACATACATATATTCTTTTTTTTAATAAAAAGCGGTATCTAAATACGAGTACTTTCATATGTCGATAATGATTCATTTATTTAGAAATATTTTCTTTGGGTATCTTTTAAAAGCAATACATTTACAATATAATATATCTATGATATACCATATGTTACCATCTTAATATCGTTCCATTAATTAAATGCTCATGTTAATTTCAACAATTTAATGCTTATCTTATTATTATTTCCCTAAAAAATATGTTTTATTAAAATCTAATGTAGCGTTATAATTCTATTGCTGTATGATAGACAAATTAATGCGAAACTAATTCTGCAAACAAACAAAAAATTTAATAGATAAGCACGAGTTTACAGTCAGTGACAACTTTATAAGTACAAATTCATTTTAAGTGAATATGGAAAAAAATAATAAAAACTGATGCACAAGGCATCAGTTTTTCGGCAAATGTCAGTTCGGTTTGGACATTTGTGAAGTAAACAAATAGAAAATATATTCCTTAAGGAATATAATACTGAAAGGGCGCTTAAAATACTACCCTGTGGCAGACGGGTTTCAAACGCGCTTAAAGTCATATTTCTTCAACTGATTGTGTAATTTCCCAACAAATTCGCTCTATTTACACGTAAGTTTGTGGTTCTATTTAAGTATTAAGCTCTCGTGCTAAACCTTTTCGAATGCTGCGAAGTTTCAATAAATAGGGAAGAGCAAAACTTTTTTCCTTCGTTGTTGTGGCTGAAAATGCCGCAGAGAAACACGTCATTGGGCATCAATCGGTGGTATTTAAAGAGAATTGTGTTGACAGACTCTGCCAAGTGCATGTAACCGAGGCTGAAGCTGATCTGAATCACTAACACGAGGAAGAAAATTTAAATCGCTCTTGGGGCACAGAGAGTACACTTGTAACACACAAAGAGCTATAACTCCAGCTTGAAGCTACTGTAGAGTGTGGTGTTATGCTGGAGATATCATTGGGCCGAAAACGACACGGGTAAAACGATTACTGTGAACGGTAAGCGATATGCTCAACAACTTTTTGGCTACTGTCCCATAGGAATCGAAGAAAAGATTGACGTTTGACCGAAATTGATGTTCTTTCTTTGTTCTTGGACATTCAAAAACATCGACACCTAGAAAATGATTTTGATTTTCAGCCTTAAAGAAAAGAGAAAGGACTTAAATTTTGGCTGTACTGAATTTTGTTAGTACAAGTCTATTTGGCGAATAGTGAGTGCATTTTGTTAACGGTAGAATAACACAGATTTATTACTACTTTACTTTGCCAGCATTTTACCATTTTAGAGTTCAGGAAGTTCGGATGATGTGCATACATATAAAGGCAACAGGGAACAAATAGTTGTCAGCATAGCTGACAGATAAATAAAGCATCAAATCGTCAAATATTAGAAAAATAATCGTCAAAATCGTCAAAGACGTTCATTGAAATCGTAAAAATATCGTCAGCAAAAAGAAGTAAATAAATTAAAAGTTAAAAAAAATTGTTTTGAAAAATATAAAGTTAACACAATGTATGTACATACATATTTTAGTTAAAAAACAAGAAAAAAATTAAGAAGTCGTTTTAACGCTTTAATTATAAAAATAAACTTTAAAAACATATGTATATAGGCCGGTGCCTCAAGGTCTATTTTGAGACTTCTCGACCGCGTACAGGAGAGGGCGAAGTTGTTCGTTAATGACGGTAAAGTATCCAACTGTATTGATTCATTGGAGCATCGTTGCAATGTGGCTTGTGTTTTACTGTTCTATTGCTATTACAACGGATTTTGCTCGAGCGAAATAAAGGGAATTATTCCCGAAAATCATGTATTCCTACGTAACACTCGTCTTTCTTGGCAAGCACATCCGTATGTGGTCGATTGGCCAGTGGATCGCACACTGCATTACAGACAAAATTCGTTCTTTAGTCGGACTATTCGTATGGGGAACTCCCTTCGTGTAGGTTGTAATTTTTTGGCTTTTAAGGGATGAAAAAGGCATAAAATACAGACAAATCATCACGGGAGTTCGCAAATAACTTAAAAATATAATACTTCACTCCTCGTTATTACTAACCTAAATTTTCTATAGTAACAATTACAAAGCTTAATGTACTAAAGTAAAGAATATGATGTAAATTTTTAATTTCCAAAAATCGTCAAAATAATGGCATAAATCGTCAAATCTGGCAGCTATGGTTGTCAGTATAATGTAGTATGTAGCAGGATACGAACCTAAGCTGTTTAACCCACATACCTCTTAAAAACTGATGCGTTAACTTTTCTCTTAACTATGGTCCAATCCTATTCTAGGCATCTCAATTTTATAATGTACTGTATTCAAATATTCAAAATTATAAGTTTTCTAAAAGTTTCTTTTTTGAAAAAGTTCTGTTTTAAGATGAGCGATTATTTGCGCTTGTCTATCATGAATGTGTTATTGAAAGAAAAGCACAAGAGATTCAAGCCAATGGAAAAGAAATTAAAAAGGAAGGAAGGAAGTGTTTAGGGAAAAACAAAACGACAAGTGAGTGTCTTTTAGCATATAAACGTCTAATATTAAGCTGACAGCAGATGTAGATGACAGTAGCGATGGCTGGGCCGGCATAAATATTCAAAGAGGGTTAATGTAACTGCAAAGAGTGCAAGAAGGCTTAAATAATTCGTTGCATTGAAACAATCAAGTTCAGACAGGCGAACTGGAGGAATATTCTTATTGTTTTCGCATTTTTTTTAATTTTTGTTTTTTTGTAATTGAATGTGAAAGAAGATTTCAACTTGGCAATAGAAAAAATAAAAAAATAAAAATAGGAATAGAAATAGAAATAAAACAATATGACCTGAAAACAAGGCCAAAATAACAGACAGTGTATCTACAATCAGATGTTATTTCCGTTAAAAAAAGAGAACACAGAAAAACAAGAAATCAATATTAAATATTGTAACCCCACTGTTAAGGTCAGTACGCAATTTTTGTAAACCTATGGAATTGTATTCAATTTTGACCTTTTGTGTTGCAAGACTTTTGTTGTTGTTTTCTATGAATGAGGTATTTTTGATTTTACTTTCGTTGGTTGTTTTTCTCTCTTTTTTTCTTTATTTGTTTAACAATCAACAATTGCTCATTTATTGTGTGGTGGGGGTGGAGTTGGGCTAATTGGAAATTACTTTACACAAATCACATGACTATTAAATAAATACGTTTATAAACATGGCTAACAGTTGCCACTCACCAGGGAGTACTTTTCAACACCACATGTAATGAAAAGTCTGTAGACGGGTACAAGTACGAACTCGAAATAAATATTCCAGTGGGTAAACGTAACCCCTTTATTTGTTTATTTTTTATTCCTTCTTTTCCTTGCTTCAATGTTATCATAATAATAGAAATTCTTGCTGTCAGTTTACATTTGAAGTGCCATGAGTTGTGTTATTATAAAACCCAAATGCTTTAAGCCATAAGCATACGACCAAGCGATGATTTAAGTTTTTTTTTGTCGTATAATAAAAAAGAATGATTTTCAAATTTTTTTTCTAGACGAACTACCCATGCTGAACTTTAGAAAAATGAATTGCGATATGGTGTATGCATAACCGAATCAAAGAGTACATCGATTAAAACTATGTAACCATGTTAGGGTAGATTAGATTTAGATCGTTAAAATAACTTTTATTTTATTAAAATTCTTTCCCCATTTCTCGACAGTACAGAATAATGATAGCCTAAATGAGCGATAATTTCATTCTCTTATAAATCACTAAAATTTCAGCGATTTCACTTTGTTGGAACAACCGGCATTCTCCTGTTAGACAATGACCAGTAATCACTGCAAACACCATGCATATGCGAATAGGGGCAAATCTGCCATATCATAGACCATTTAAACATCGTTATAGCGCGCATTCAACGTAAATCAAGTATGTACGTACATGCAATCAATCATATGCTAGATTACTTTCAAAGTTTTCACTTCAATTTACCTACCCAAAGTACAAAACAGAAATCCATCTAGACATCTCAATTCGGCATTTGAAGATCAATTTTTTTTGGGCTATCGTAATCACCGTAGTCTAGTTAGTAGCGTGCCGGCTTACTAGGCGAGAGCTCTTGAGTTCAAACCCTAGCTCTAACAAATGAAACAAAACAAAATAAGAAAGAAATATTTCTTTCAGCGAGTTTCTCTCAGCAGTTTTCTGGCAAAAACTCTGAGAGTAAATAAAATTACCATGAAAAGTTTCTCACAAATGTGTCGTTTTTAATCGACTTTAAATTGTAGGTCCCGCCAGTCATGTATAAAATTAACACTCACAACATAAGTGGTGTGAGAAGCTAGATCGTAATCCTGGCTGAAGGGTTGTAATTATCAATTGTATAAGTTACCTGACTATCTGTAAGAATTTGATTATCCATGCTGTATACTCAGTAATGAGACCTATACTGGAATCCTTGATACCATGGCGATCCAGCTCACTATGTCTATTTCGCCCACAGTTCCATTTTTTATCTGAGTTCTTCCGATTTATATAGAGCACTTTTTTTTGGCTAATTTGAAGAAAAAGTTAGCTTCGTCGGCTATATCTCCGATCCCAAGGGTGGGACTGTTTTAGAATCCTTGATCCAAGAGCTATCCAACCAACTAGGTCCGACAAGCGCCCCCTTTTTGAATTTTATTGAATTTTACCCGATTTATGTAGGCCATTTGTAATAAAAAGAATACAAAATAAATAAATAATCGAATGATCGAATAACTTTCGAATAACTCTTACTCTTCTCAATTCAAGCGAGAACAACAATTATTTAAGCTACAAGAGAAATTTATTTTCATTTGTCTCCTTTTTAAATACAAATACACAACACAAAAGGATTTTACATTGACTTACGACACAAACATTTCAATTTACGCACAAGACAGACGCTATACTCGTCGTCTGCTACTGTTTTCCTGCCACAGATGGACAAAAATATTTTTCGTTGCACAATCTTTTCTTCCCCATTTGTGGAAGAGACCTTTTTCACATTGAACACATTGTTTTTGTGCCATTCATTCGCATCAAAGGATCAGTGAGCAACGATACAGAAAATAACAACGGATTTTGATTAAAACTCTCCCCTTCAAGTATTATATTTCTTGCAATTGTCGTTGTTGTTGTTGTTGTTTTAGTTGTCTATAGAGTCATCAACATTATATGACTGACTGAATGATTGTATGGAATGAACGTCAATATTTTTGTATCATTAAATTGCTACAGACTCTAAAGAGCAGCAGTCAGAGTGTGCTAAAATGTACAACCCATGCTTATGGTAAAACGATTAAGTGGGGGAGTCAAGTTTTTTGGAATTTGGAGATGGCAGATTATGTTGCCCAAGTTCATTTTTCTTTTTCTCTCTCTTTCTTCTGTCTATATATGTATATATTTAAGGATTATAGAGGATTAGAGATCATAAATGGTATTTTTATATACCCAAAGATAAAGTAACTGATTTTAATGGATTTTAAATGTTCAAAGTTTAACATAGAATTTCTCTTTTCTTATCTTGGAAAGCCATCAATAAAAGTTTTTGATTTAAAGCATATTTTTTTATGAATATATTCGATACTTCTTCTTATAACATTCCAGGTCATCCTCATTTCTTTAATCAATTGTCATGTGGTTTGGATATTATTTCGATGGCTGGTGAATGGTTGACTGCCACTGCCAACACCAACATGTTTACCTATGAAATTGCACCAGTTTTCATTCTAATGGAGAACGTGGTCTTGTCGAAAATGCGTGAAATAATTGGCTGGCATGGTGGTGATTCGATATTGGCCCCCGGTGGTTCCATATCGAATCTGTACGCTTTCTTGGCGGCTCGTCACAAAATGTTCCCCAATTACAAGGAACACGGTGCTGCCGGTTTGCCCGGTCAATTGGTCATGTTCACTTCAGATCAGTGCCATTATTCGATCAAGTCATGCGCAGCTGTTTGTGGTCTGGGCACAGATAATTGTGTGTCAGTGCCTTCAGATGAGCGTGGCCGTATAATTACATCCGAATTGGAACGTCTTATCATTCAACGAAAAGCTAAGGGTCATGTGCCATTCTTCGTTAATGCCACAGCTGGTACAACAGTATTGGGTGCTTTTGATAATTTAAATGAAATTGCTGATATTTGCCAGAAATACAACTGCTGGATGCATGTCGATGTAAGTAAAAGTAAAAATGAAATAAAATTGTAAATATATTCTGATATTCGAATGTAAGCTTTATTTCGCAATTGTTTTAATGTATTTTCATCATTATCATTACAGGCGGCCTGGGGTGGAGGTCTATTGTTATCCCGAAAATATCGTCATCCTAGATTTACTGGCGTTGAACGGTAAGTAGTATTGCTCATTTATTCATTCTTTGAATTTTTACCGCTAATACAATAACATCCCTTTAATATCCTTGCTAGCCAAAAAATAATTTCTCTCACACGAGTGCGATGTCGTAAATAATTAACAGTTTCATAAATCATGCCCATTATGCCTGCAAGTAATTGCCTTTCAAGACCAACCACATTTGCTGTTAAAATTAATCACAAAAACAGATTTTTAAATTCTTTTTTCTTTGGTTGGCACAAAAAACAAAGAGAATATTTGTTTTAAACAATTTTAAAAACTTAAAAAAAAACCAAATAGCAAAAAAAGGAAAATCCACAAATCATTTAAATTAAAAGCACACTTTAAATTCAATTACAAGCAAACAACTCATTAATCAAAAACGAAGTTCTTAAGCTTTTGGTAGGCAAGGTTCTTTTCAAGAGCCAAGAAAAAAAAAACAAAGAAAACACTTGTCAACCGTTCAATTCAATGTGAAATTATCACAATGAAGAGGGGCAAAAGAAAAAAAATAAACAAATAGAGCTATTTAGAGTTTATAAAACCGCAATTGCTTTAAACAGAAAACTAAATCAATGCATTTTTCAAAAGAATATCGATTTGAATCTCTACAGACTACAGGCGCTGTTACATCGGTCACATATCTGTCTTCATACATATTTTGTATGATTCTGCTAAATTTCAGCGATTGGTTGGATGATTTTGCTTTTGCGGACAATTTTTATACGAAATTTATTAACAAAGTTCAGATATAATGCATTTGTGTCAGCACTTATCCAATCTTCAAAAAACTTTCTTTTTGTAAAAAACAGTGAATTCTGCACCGACATTTTAATAAATCTATTGCGATTTTCTCGGTTTTGCAGTCAATCTTCAATTGAAACGATTGTAATTTTCCCCTCTCTATTTGTATGATTGATACACTATCACGGGTAATATGTTTATTGAAATTACCAAAAGTGTTTGAAATTTTAAAAAATATGATGCATCATCAATGCACTCTTTGCTTGAACTGATCCTTTTGTAATGCTGTACTTACTTAAGCTGACAATGCCATTAGCCTAGAAAAATTCAAATGAAGACTATGCGTATTAATCGTACAATTTGAAATTCCATCAAGGATTAGTGGTTTCTTCCAATAGACCCTAATAAAAGCCGCTAGCAGCAGAAGCAATCAATTTGCTTATAAATAGAATACTTTTTCTTTCATTCCTATTTGCTTATAACGATGGCGGCGGTGGTGGTGGTGGTGTTGGTGTTGGCAAAAATGATGGATGTGCTAATCACATCAATTCAAATTGTAAACCATTTAAGGATTAAAATTGAAACTTTCGGCCACAATATGTCAATACAACGGAGCCCACATCTAGCAGAGGAAAAAGCAAAACAGCAGCTTTTAAAGTGTGAAAGGGAGAACTTAAGTGCAATTGCTATTATAAATTCAAGCAGTTGTTGTTATTGCATTTAAATCCTACTGTCGTACATTCATCCATCCATACAATCATCCCACCTTCGAATAATCTAAAGAAAATATTCAAATGAATGATTTGAAGTGCATTTAATTCTTAAAGTAAATTTTTAAATTAAAACTAAAAAGCTTTCAAGTTAAAGATTCAAGTACAGGAGGAGGAAAAACAGTCAGTACATACAGTTTTACATTAATCAAACGCTCCACCCTTGTAGACATGTGAATACAAGTGAGTGAGTTCTTTTGATTTCAAATATGCGGGCATTAGAAAATGAATGTAGATGTGACTCTGCTTTGTTTTTAGGCATTTAAAAATTCATTCATTTCTTTTTATTCTCTTCTCTTTGTTTGTTTTTTTTTTTATTATTTATTTGTCTTTTAAATGCACTTTATTTGTAACAACATAACTGTGACATGTCGTAATCCTTGTAATCCTGCCAGCAGTTTCTCAAACACCTGATGAACTCACTCTGAAACATGAGTATAGTCGTGTAAGGACACCTCCCGCTGGGCCATTTAACAAAATGACAAATTGCAAAAATTCCCAGGATTGTAATTGTGATTTCAATAGACTTCATATTCATAACAATGAGATGGTTGTGCATGCGTGTATTTTAAATTGTAAATAAGGGCAAAATGATTGTACATATTGTAAATGATTTTTTAAGGTCTTAAAAGTTATTAAGAGAGTACTTTATTGCCAAACTTATTTTAAAGAATCTAAAAGATGTCAATAAGGCGTATACAACGTGATTTCAAAAAAATTAAATTATTTGCTTACGTACGAAGCAATAGAATATGTATACCGGTCTTAGTTAAACTTAGTTTGTTCGTAAACTATAGTTATATAAATCGATGGGCCTGAAGTAGGGTTGCCAGATTCCGATTCACAAAAAGCTGGACATTGGGTTTTAAAAAGCTGGACAAAACAAAAAAAGCTGGACATAAAAAATACTGGGAAATACTGCCTTCATATTTGATTATAATGTCTGTTTGGCACAATTTACACTCTGCCGTGTAATTATCTTTTTTTCTTATCCAATTAGCATATTTTCCATCTATCGCAGAAAGTTGTGAGTCGTCTTTTTGATGGACCAGCTTCTTCATCAATATCCATTTCAAGATTTTCTTCAAATAATTTTTATTATTTTCATGTACAAAAAAATAAAAGCTGTACGTAAAGAAATTGACTATCGCTCGCAATAATATTTATTATGATATCAGCTGTTCAAGTGTTGAGGCATGTTGTCAGTGATGATAGAATAGGAAAATCATAACTTAGTTGTATAACAAATGGACAATCAATGTTGGCTAACATGATTTGACAAAGATAACATGAAAATTATTGCCCAAGTTAAATTCTATTTAGCTGGACAAATGAAATTTTAGCTTGAAACTGGACAAGTATCAAAAAAGCTGGACAATCCAGCCAGGCTGGCAACCCTAGCCTGAAGCCTTGTTAATGGCCAACTTCATTGGATAGCATAGAGGTAATCAACAGGGTAAAATTTGTCATTAAGATTTGCATGTAGACTAGAATAATATACAGAGGTAGGTAGGCAGGTTGAAGGGGAGTAGACCGACTATAGGGTTAAAAATCTCATGGCTACTTAGGTATAGCCTGTAGAAAAGTTCAGTAGTTTTTATTGACTTTCTACGAACCCAAGATATTCTAGTACTGGTCCCGAAGCAGTGCGTCATATCATGTCGGTATTTTTCCATCTTTCTGGTAGATTGTCACCCAATAACGGTTTGTTCCGCGCTTGCCAAGGCTATGGAAAGTATAATTAACTTCAGCTTGTGAAGAGTGTAATAATATAATTGCTGATAGGCAATACGATTTCCGTAAGCTAATTTTACTGGTGACATGTTGGCGTTACTTTCCGAATGATGGATTTGGTGAGAGTAGGGTTGTAGCTCTAGAAAAAGCTTTTCACAGAGCGTGGCACGGCGTAATTATAGCATAACTTATTGCTTTTGTGTCGGTAAATGCTTATTTATAAGCTTTCTCAAGAATCGTTTATACGGGTTATTATTGTAGATGGAAACCAAACTTGTCACAATTCTAAATAATAATCAAATTAATAAAAATAAAAACTTTCAGCCTGATTTCGACTGTAAACAATAAACCTAGTTCTCAATAAAAAAAAAAAAAAACATATACTTGGGGGATGTTAATAACCGGCTCCTCTAAAGTGAGTCAACTCAAAATGTGTCAATTTCCGCTTTTTGCGAGCAAAGGATACACAGTCATAATATGTACCCACTGTAAAGATTTTGCATCATTTTCTCTATTCTTTCGTCAAAAGAAATTTTTTCGACTCCTATAGAAAATTTCTAAATTTTGAGCTGATTCGCTTTAGAGATGCCAGTGGCAGTGCAGTATGTAGGCATGTCGGATTTAAAAAGTTGACTGGGTCTTTCGACATTATTAAGAACATATATTTGACTGAAAGTTTTACACATTGCAAACGTTACCCATCAGTGGTAATAAAGTGTATTAACATCGCTCTCACTGGCTCCATACGAGTATATAATTATGAAAGTCAATAAAAAATCACTGTTGGAGAATCTTTTAAACACATTTCAAATCTTTTATTACCTTCTGCTCGTACCATAATTCCACCTCGGTGGAAAACCATAAATAGTTGCTCCCCAAGGGATGTTTAACACATGAACGATAACGCAAACAGTAGCAACCCTCTTTTTGTGGTAATTGTGTTGTACAACCGCACAGAGAACGTCCTCTTCTTCTTCTCTTTAAATTCAATTAGATATGAACGTGATCCCAGGCATTGTTACAACTGGTAAGGAGGCTAGAGAAATTTTGTATGTGAACGTATGTGGGTTCGTGTTAATTGTTTATAATTTGTATTTGAATAGCATTTAATAAGAGTGACACACATATACATATGTATATGTATATACCGAAATAAATAAATAATTTTTATACATTTTATTGGCATTAATTTTGTGGTATTCTCTCTGTACGTAATGAAATTTGTAAATAATTTGTGGCCTATTCTTGTTTAATTTCAGCGCTGATTCAGTTACCTGGAATCCACACAAATTGATGGGAGCCTTATTACAATGCTCAACCATACACTTTAAAGAGGATGTAAGTATTTGCCATGAAGAAGTACTTACTGAATGTACATATGTATATTGATGAGGGTTTATTCAATTTTGGGTTTCTTTAGTTTAATTTTATTTTCTAATATTAACAACAATACCAATGCTTGGTACATTTTTACACATACAAAGTTTGTATTGAAATACAAATTTTTGTTTTTGTTATTCTTGGCAAAACTCATCATTCACATTCAAACTCCTGCCACCAAAAAAAAAAAAAAAACTCTCCTTCCACGAAACTTCTGTTAAAAAGTTAGAGCCACCCTTAGCAAGCAGAACGATATCCTTGATGTGGGTGGGGTGGCATACCAAAAAGGCAATAACTTTTTAAACATCGTTGTAGCAATTCATAGAAAATTCGTACAATATGTTGCCGTCATTGGTCACAGTTGCGACTGATGGCATTTGGCGTAACAAAATTTCGTTTTGTTTAAGGAATTTTTAATTAAAATTTTTACTTGACTTATTGCCAACTCCCCCAGCTGATATCAAGTGAAGCATTTTTAAACTCTAAAGCTGTATTTGAAATGCTCGTACATACAGGTGCATTATTATAATACTATTGTGCTGTGTTGAAAATGCAAAATAAAGCGAATGCCGTATGTATTATAGTATATACTATGGATATGATATATGTACATACATATTTACAAATACTAGCTGACCCGGCGAACTTCGTCCCGCGCTAAATTGATTTTTTTTATTGCCCAAAACAGGTCACATTATATACATACATATTTATTGTAATACTCTGCATAAAACAGTTATATAAAAATAACTAACTTACTATAAGTGTGTGGATCTATCTATCTAGTTCAAAATTTAATCGAAGTCGGTACGTTATTTAGGTGAGGCATACAAAGAATAACAATAAGAGGTCCGAATCATGGGTAGCGCTGACGAAGTTGTAGTTGTTGTACTCGCTCCAAAACTAAAACTAACAGACATACATGTTATATATGTACATTAGAGCGACTCAAGTTGTATGGAAGCGAAATTCGTGCTCGATGTACCCCAATAAAAATGAACCTTGGACTTTTTTAAGATGACATTTAAAATATTTCGGCTCCAGCTTTGACCTCTCGTGAGCTGGACCATTTTGAAAAAGGGTCTATTTTTGGATGTTTTGTTAATTTGAGGTTCTGTTTCCTTACCAACATATACAATATGTATATCATAAGAAAGGTGTTTTTAAGGCGCGTCCAACTGTATATACAATTTTTCCAAGAACGATCATCCATGTCCTTTTTTAAGGATATTCTGTGAAAAAAAAACGGTTGTTGAATTTTTTGTTCGGGGTTGTTTGTAATAATAATGCCAAATTGACATATTTTAATCTTTAGTCGATTTAAGTAAATACGGGTCTCAGCTTTTTTTGAAATTCACGCTAATTCGCGTTTTGTAGTAGTTGTAGTTTGTAGTTTTGTAAATATAACAATAATATTTTATAACTTTTTTTTAATTTGGGAAACAAAAATGCCGCCAAAAAGTTTTAGTTTCTAATCCACTGTTTTAGTAAACGATCGACCAACAAACATACATCTATGCAAATGCAAAATCCGCCGTAAACATAACTTTGGAACTAAAGGTAAACAACCATAGACAACGTCGTCTGTTCGGCCCTAGAACAGTTGGCAGCTGACCCTAATTTTCTTCGAAAAATCATCTTTAGCGATGAGATCCATTACTGGATGAGTAAGTACGCAAAGAAACAAAATGATTCCAATCCACATAAGATCCAAGAGCGTCCAACACAGTATGAAAAAGTTCAGTATGAATTTTAATTTTTGAAAAGACGTTGACCAAGCCATCATTGTTAACGACGAGTACTTGTTGCCTGAGGAGTGTGGATGATCTGGACATCAACGAAATGTTGCTTCAACAGGACGGCGCTACCAGCTACACAGCTCATGCCAGATTGCATATTCTGCACGAGCTTTTTGAGAGCATGGTTATCTCACATGGAGGTAATAATAATTGGCCGATGAGATCGTGCAATTTGACAGCGTTAGAATTTTTCTTATGGGATTTTCTTAAATCGCAAGTGTATGCGAACAAAAACGGCAAACCAAAGTGACCTCAATGTCAACATAACCCATGTCATGGGTAAAATTCAGCTTAATTTATATGCTCTGGATGCGCCCTATCCAGAGAAACTGTAGCAGACATTTGAATGGTGTTATATTCAGTGGTGTTGTCGAGCCGGAATGCTCCGGAACGTCGTTCCGGTACTTCCTTTTTGGACAGGAGCGCGTTCCGGAACTAAAGATGATTTCTGATAACGAGAATTTGGCTGACGTTTTGAAAAAAAAATTAAAAAGAATTGCTGATTTGATTGAGACCTAAAAAAAAAACGCCGCCGCCAGGATTATCATGGAAAATCACCCCCGTCGTTAAATTTGGGACATGAGACCACACAGAGCGGTCGCCTACCCAGGATCGGCCCTGTCTATATAATTATATATACGCGTTCCGGTAAAAAAAATTAGCACAACACCACTGGTTATATTCCACACAAAATGGCATCAATAGGCATTTCAAACAAATAAAAAATTTCTCTGATAATTCAAATTTAGGATTATTTAAATTTAAAGATTGAAAGCCCTTAATGAAAGACCCAATATAATAATGAAACTTCACTTTTTAACTCTATATCGTTTTATCGTTTTGTTTTAGGGTCTCCTTATTAGCTGTAATCAAATGTCTGCTGAATATCTTTTTATGACTGATAAACAATACGATATAAGTTACGATACTGGTGACAAAGTCATCCAGTGTGGACGACACAATGACATTTTCAAATTGTGGCTGCAATGGCGTTCAAAGGGCACCGAAGGTTTTGAAAAGCAGCAAGATCGTCTTATGGGCCTGGCTGAATATCAAGTAAAACGTATAAAGGAACAATCGGATCGATTCCATTTGATAATGGAACCCGAATGTGTAAATGTATCGTTCTGGTATATACCCAGGCGATTGAGAGGTGTGCCACATGATGCTAAAAAAGAACAAGAATTGGGCAAGGTAAGCTACATACTTACATACTACATACATGTATTTTAAAAATAAAAGAAAATTGGTTTAATGTGTATATTTTCGTGTAGATTTGTCCCATTATTAAGGGACGCATGATGCAAAAGGGCAGCCTTATGGTAGGCTATCAACCCGATGATCGGCGACCCAATTTCTTCCGTTCAATTATTTCCTCAGCTGCTGTTACTGAAGCCGATGTCGATTTTATGCTGGATGAAATTCATCGATTAGGTGATGATTTGTAAATCATTTTAATTGTACATTTTTTTTCTATGATTTAACAACATCATCAAACACGATCTACTATATATACATGCATATATAATATTGCAGTAATGGAGAAGACAACAATTTAATTTTAAACAAAAAGTTTCAATCTAAAACAACAAAAAAAAGTTTAGTTGAATTAAAAGAAAATACAAGAATTTAGTGAATATTATATTAAAAAAAAACAAAACAAAAAACCAAAAACAACCAGTCAACCAAGATATATCTTTAAGATAAAAGCATATCACTCATACTTACATACATACATACAAAGCATACAAATACTTATTACATGTTGCATATCGTTCAAATATCAATTGTTTCAATGCATCGCCATTGAGAGAAAACTATTCTTCTTATTAACTTATATTCCATATAGTTTATTTACTCAAAAAACAAAAAAAGGAACAAAAAAGAAATATTATATATTATTATATGTATGTATGTTCGTTGTTAATATATTTGTTAAAAATTTCTTTTTATTTTAAAAGCATATTTAAAAAGGAAAAAAAAAAACTTTAAATAATTGAGTCAATTACTATTATTATTCTTATTATTATTATGTTATGTTTTATGGAAATTGCAACAACAATTATAACAAAAAATATAAAT
The DNA here is from genome assembly GCA_927399465.1 of Sarcophaga caerulescens. NCBI lineage: Eukaryota > Metazoa > Arthropoda > Insecta > Diptera > Sarcophagidae > Sarcophaga > Sarcophaga caerulescens. Next base: position 67,850,052 of record OV656867.1, on the reverse strand, counting down.
TAATTAATTAAAAGAAATTAATAATAGAATAGTATGAATAATAGAAAATCACTAAAGTCACATACAGTTTAAAAAACTAATGAAATAGATCCCTTAAATTACACAGTAAATGCATATTTTTAATCGTATATTACGATATGAAATCAATTATTGGAAACCTAATCAAATAATTTAAATAATGAAAATAGTTACGTTAACACATTGCATATGTATATGCAAACTATAGATATAAAATTATTATTATTACATTTAATCATTGTAATTATTTAAATAACACACCATTTCTCATGTATGTATTAATGTTATAATTATATTTCGATTTAATCCAATCTATTTGAGATGCATATTTCCATCAACTTATTCCGAACCAGTGAATTCATTGTTTACTAGTGAATAATACTGATAGTTCAAATATTCAGCTCGTAATTTTAAATATTCTTTCGGCTGCAGGTGGCATAATTTAATGAGCTTATCTTTCCGCAGTAATAGATAAAGTAAAGAATGCTGCCAAAGTTGTTAGTTAAACTTATATATTCTGTTTTCAAAAAATGTTATTTTAAAGATATTAAATTAAGAAAATTAAATTGGTATTATTATACCGATCAAATGGCCACTTCCTGCGCTAAAGCGCATATCAATTCATTCAAAGACGAATACGTCTTTAATGCTATCTTTTAATACGTCCAAGATTTACGATTAGTTGTAGCAATCTGGATGACGAATTCGTTTAGAATAGTTCATCCAATCATAAAATTGATGTTTTAAATCATCATCGTTCTTTACTGCTGAAAATGTATCGTTAGTATTATTCGCAAAGACGCTAAGTCCACTTTTTTCCAAAATTGAGATTTTATTGCAAAACGGTAACATTGTACATAATACATATTTTACAACAACAAAACATGTCATTATACAGTTTAAAGTTGTTGTAATTTTGTGGTTTGCAAAAACGCTAAGTCCACAAAACTACGAAAAATATTAATATTATTAATTAATTAATAATAATAATTAACATTATTAGTTATTAATATTATTATTATTTTGTAAAAATAATTGCATTTAAAAAATTTTAAAAACTGAAAAAGCTACAATGGTTTTTGTGTCTCCTGTAAAATTTGAAAAAAGGGACTTAACACATTTGCGAATTATACTAACGGTATATGCTTTGTATATGGCTTTTCTGAGCTCCTTAATACAACGCCCTCTTCTCCGCCCTTTACGCGTTTTCACATCAAAAGTTAAAACTTGACCAACTTTATGAAACAAAAAAATCAAAGTTTAACATTGACGGATTCTATGTAACTCGGTCTTAATAGTGTACGACGCACTATTGTTTAAATTTGTGTTTTGTTTTTTTTTTTCTAATATCCTCTAATATCTGAAAACAGACTTTTGTACAGATATTTATTTAAATTTGTAAATAAGGATTGTATAGCCTAGCCGTCTTCTAAATATTATCATTATTAATAAATTGTATTGTTTATATACAATAGTAAAATGCTACAAAAATAATGCATTCGCACATGGGCCTTCAGCCAGACTTATAAGTAATATGCTGTAAAAAAGTCAAACAAAGTTTTAATTGAAATTTAGAAAACATAATCCTGTCAAATATTTATCACATTGTATTAATTTAAGTTAAAGTTATATAAATGAAATTTTAATCATACAATTTACACTGGGAAATGGTGTATGTATTTATTATTAAGTTAATAATAGCAAATTAAATTGATATTTTGTTTGAAAAAACTAATTTCAAAACCGCCGATTTTACTATAATTTTATTAAAATTATTCTTTAACGAACTAAAAGAAAGAACAAATAAAAAAGCATATATTTTTTTCAATGTACGAATATTATAATATACAGAAAAAAAAGAAAGACAACTTTTGCCAAATATAAATTATGTACCTTTGCAAAGAGACCTGTGCTTGTTAATTAAATTGAATATTCCTATAAAGTATGGACTTTATAATTTGAATTATTTTAATTTTTTTTCAATATATTATTCTTTGCTTTAATTTATTGCATGTACTTATATTCAAACAAACAAAACAAAAAATATTTTAATTTATTGTAAAAATTTGAAGAACATTTAACACTATATCTTAAACAAAAAAACAAACCAATTAAAACACTTACAAGTGTCAATTATTAAATAGAAAAAAATATTTAAATATGAAAAACCATTGATGAAACTGTAATTAATTGAAAAGAAAAAAAAAAGCGCTGCCAGTTTAGGATAATTTTTCATTATTCAGGCATATAAAGCGTTTAACTAAGAACTTATTATGGCATGTATTCATAAATATTGTACTGTTACTGGCTAAACTAATTTGTTTATTTAGTTGTTAATTTAATTATAAGTATTTAAGCAGCATAATTTAATAAGTTGAAGATAAAAGTATTTACAAACATTAATGAAATAAACAATTTATGGCATAATAATCATCGAATTATAAAAATAGTTCTATTGACAACAATTATTTACACACATACACACATACTTATTAAAATGCTGTTTATATATTACTCACTACCAAAGCCAAAATCGTCGAACATTTTTCATGTTCCAAAACAAACCAAAAAACAAAAATAATTAAAAATTAAATAGAAAATTGTTGTAATAAAAAAAAAAGAAAAATAATCGTTACGATTAAAATTTGAATTATATTAATGTATCCTATAATAATAATAAATTTGTTATTTGTTTTGTTTTTATTTAAATTTTTTTCTTTCATTTTAGTTTGTACATGTGCGTGCATACATCATAAAATATCATATGCATACTAAATACTATCGTTAAAAATGAAATGAAATATATGTTGTTAATGAAATACGAAAAAAAAACAAAAACAAAAAATTTAAATCAATTATTCTTTAATAATCTGTATGTAAAAGTGTTTTATTCTAAAACATTAAGAAACAAATATAAAAAAATAAAATAAAACAAAACGATTAAATGCATTTCAAAGTTTAAGTTCTAAATAAAAAGGCAAAAAATATTAAAAAAAAAAATTATAAAAATCATAATAATAATCTGTATGTATTTAAGCATATTACCTATAACAGAATGTAATCTACATATAATAACAATAATAAAGGCAAAATCAAATAAAAACTCATTTATCGAAATTATGGTGTGCATTTTATTTAATAAGATTTAAAAAAAAAGATTGCTTAAAAACTTTAAAGATGGATAGATAATAGAGTCAGTCCTGACGTATAAACTGTTCAATCTGGACAACAGAAAATTACATTTTTGTTCTTGTGGTAGCTTCTGGTAATCGTGAATTTCTCAGGTGTGATGAATAAAGTGATATTAACCACTATAGCATCACTCCAAAAATACCCGACATGCAGTACTGGCATTTTTTACTGCATTATGTTTTTAAACTTGCAGATTTGCTGCAAAATTAATATAAAAGAGAATGGAGTGGCTGTCCACCCGATGGAGTCATGAGCGGACACACTTAGGCCGCATATAGGGCCCATTGTGACACCACAGTTTCATCTTCTCCCCTATTCCAGGAACCACTTGGAGCTTCCGATGAAGCGACTCAGACTGCCAATATCCATGCATGACAGTTCATCTAGGTCTTCCATGTAGATGGATACAACTAAAATAATATAATAATTACTGGTGCTTCCTTCCACATCTGCATCTACGCTTATTTTAGCCAAAATGAAAAATACAATAAAATGTCGAAATATTTATTATTTTTCTTTGTGCTTAGATTTTGAATCGTGCATTCTAACAACGTCAGGAAAAACGAACAAAAAAAAACTAAAATTTAAAACATGAGTGTGTGTTGGTGGGTGGGTGGGTAGGTGGGGTGGTAGGTGTGTGTTGGTGGGGGGTCTCTGTCTCTCTGTTTTCTGGAGGGTCTCTTTTTTCTCTCTCTCTCTGTCAACTTTTATTTTTTTTTTACCCGATTTTGATTTTACTATTTCTATTTCTTTATCTTGTAAAACCATTTGTTATCCTTCTTAGGAATCTTTGACTTTTTACAACACTAAAACACTCTCTCTCAACAACATCACAAACAAACTTATTTATTATATTATTATTTTATGTTTCTTTTCTTCACTTATCTCACTCACGTAATTTTATTCAATTTGCTGGAAAGAATCACACAACAACAATTTATTTTGCGAAGAAATACTTTGAGAAATTATTTTCTTTAACCGACTTGGGATTCGAACCTTGGCCTTAACACGACTATAAATCTAACACACTGCCTTCTAGACTACTACACCACACGCCATACAAATGGTTTACTACTAAACTGTATCAATAACTATGCTAACAGGCAAACACAACAATCAAATGGTTTCGATGCATGCTAAATATAGCCAAACCTACAACCGTGACTGTTCCAATACACCCTGTTCAATAAAACAAATTTCAACACAGCATAGAATTTAACAGTTCCTGTTAGTTATTAACAGCCACACAGCAAAAATGCTAACAGAGAGAAGAAAGATCTGCAAATTGTGATGTTTTGTTAATTATTTTTTATTTTTATTATTTTGTTTTTAAAAAATATTGGACGTTTGGAGTTTGTTTTGTTGTATTTAAATAAAAACAATTAGAAGTTATAAAATATTTATTTACATAATACATTTTGTTAATTTATATAGGAATTGTGCCAGTTTTTCGATTCAGAAAAAAAAAATATATTGAAATATTTTATGTTTTTAATGATGGATTTGTACGTTAGAAAATAAAAATAATTAAATTGAAAACAAACAATTTTGTCTATGTAGGTGTATGTGTTTAATAATTATTGTTAGTTTTTTATAATATAAAAAAACAAAATTCAATATTTAAATTAAAATTAATTTTATAAATTGTTATTGCATGAGCCCCCGTTTGTTCTCTGTCATTTGTCTATGAGGAAGAGTTTTACATTTAGTATTTGATTTTATTTTAGTTTTTTTGTGTAAAATTAATAATTATTTTTAATAGGTTTGCTATGTGTTTTGCTTCTCTACATCAAGTAGCATTAGTTTGTATCATGGTTTGTAACTTTTTATGTTTTGTTTTTTGTTTCATAATTGGCAAGCTTTTAAATTAGTTTTGTTTTTTACTATTTTTAAATTCCTTATGATTTTGTATTTGTATATTCACACTTAATTATATTTATTTGCTAATATTATAATATAATAAAAATTGTTTGTTTAAAAAAATGTTATTAAAATTACAAATATATTATTATTTAAATATACATAATATAATTTAAATTAGTTTAATTAATAAGTACAGCTTTTATTTTCGGGTTAAAGCAAATATTTGTCTTTTATGAGTTTCCATTTCTTAATAATTTTTTTTTTTTTTATAAATTAGTTTTTGTTTTTTTTTTTTAAATAATTTAGTAATTTCTAGCTATTTTAAATATGGTTTTTAAATGTTAATTTATTTTTTGTCAATTTGTTATTAAACAAAATAAAATTTCTAATTTAAAATTATTTTTTTATAGTTAATCTTGTTTCATCAAATCCTCTTAATCAACAGATATAATCGATATAAAAAATTTAAAATTAAAGTAAAATTCTGTTTTAAAATAAAATGAAAAATTATTCGAAAGTTTTAATTAGTATAGTACAGTTAGTTGTTTTTTGCAAATTATGAGATTTAAGCATGCTTCAAGTCCATATCAATAGGAAGGCATGCGCCGCATTCATCATCATTCTGCTGACAATTCATCGATGCGACAGCGTACGGCATGTTCCACCACTTCCAGACTTGGATAGTCCAGTTCTTTAACTAAACACAAGGTGGCCGACAATAAATTAGAGCTCTAAAAAATAGAAACGTATGCAATTTACTAATTGGAACTTTTCGAAAATGTAAATTATGATAGGGACGACTGTATGGTATGTATGGATAGTTAACGTTACGAGTAATATTAAGTAAAAGTAAGAAATAGAAGCTTGCAAAGCCATATCAATTGGAATATATTTTGAATTAATTTTGAAAAGTTTAATTTCAAAATAATTTTTTTTTTGTTGAAGATCCCTGACCTGAGGTTTGAACCCAGGCCTCACGTCTAATAAGCCAACACACTACCTACTAGACTACGGCGAGTAAAATAAAAAAATAAAAATCAAATAACAGTCGCCGTAGTCTAGTAGGTAGAGTGTTGGCTTATTAAACGTGTAAGACCTCGGTTCAAACCTCAGGTCAGACAACAAAACAAAATACGAAAATTATTTTTTCGGCGACTTTCTTTCAGCAGATTTCTGGCAATAAACCTGTGAGAGTAAATAAAATCACCATGGAAAATTCTTCAAAAATCTGTTGTTCGGAATCGACTTTAAACTGTAGGTCCCACCCTCATGTATAAAATTAACGCACACACCATAAGTGGGTGAAGGGTTGTAATGAATGACCAATTATGTATGTATGTATGTAAAATAAATAAAATATTACGCTTTTATTAAAATTATAAACTTACTCGATTAATTGGTCTCCTATGGTAACTGCTATAATGATTTAAAACTGCTGTCGACACTGTACTGGCAGAATCTGCATAGCGGCCGTCAGGTCGCCTAAAATACAAACAAAATTAAATTTTTAAATCAAAACGCTTAAAAAAACATTTCAATTCTTAAAACTACCTTGGCCTAGGCCTCTCATCATCCCAATCACCATTCTCACGACCATTTCTATATGCGTAACGATCTACTGGTTCTGTACGTTCTGTTCCAGCACTACGTCTTTGACCCATATGATGTAGAGCAGCTGTACTGCCATAAGGATTGTGATTGCTATGGTGCTGATGCTGCTGATTATCATCCCATTCTGTTAAATCGGTTTGGCTGTGACGATAGTGGGCAGGATAAGCAGGACGATCAGACTGACAGTATTCCTTATAAAAAATGAGAGTGGAAGAGAAAGAAAATAAAAGGAATACATTAATAAATACTCATTCTTGAATAAAATAGTTAAAAAAGAAACAAAAAAACAAAGTCGTGAAAACTGCAACAATCAACCAATATGGAAAGATATGTTATATACAGGATACAGGATATAAAAAGCGAATTCAATTCATTTTAGAGGACGGAATTAAAAAATCAAATTTCTATACTTACCTTCATTGAATGCGTTGAAGCACTGGGTGGTATAGGCACCCGAAAACCACCACCAAGTGGACTTTCCTGATCTGTATCAGGTGATCTCTGATTTTTAGTTCCAGTTAGTTAGTGTGATGTTAGAGATTGATTTTGAAATGTTATTGTTGAAAGATGTTGCAAATGAATACATACATACATACACACGTATGTATATATGGTATGTACATACACAGACATGGACGAATATAAATTATGAATTGAAGAAGATTAGTAAGACAAATAATAAAGAGCATAGAGAATGTATTTGATTTTATGAGAATTTCTTATCAATAATTGGGCAATTCACACGACTTTGTATCGTGTATGTTGTATTGAATACACTTGGTTGTTTGTGAACGCTCAATGCTATGCTGTATTGTGTATTTCGTATTCCAAATGTATTTTTTTTTTGGCATTCAAACAATTTGATAGCACGAAACCAACACAACTTTTAAAAACATATGAAAAAAATGTGTATAATTGTATCGGATTTTTACATGAAAATTATCAACAACAATCATACATTGTTGTATAATCGTCCAACAATACACTCAATACAACGATACAACGGCTTGTGTGAATTGCCCAAATAATAAAATCATAAATAATTTAAGATAAAAAAGAGCAAATTTTTTTAAAATGGAAATTGAATTATGTATCGTACAGAAATCACAAGATTCCTCTATTAAAGTGAAACTATTAAACGCTCAACAATAGATTCAAACAGAAAAAACAGCGTATTCTTCTAAATTTAAAATGTAAATAATTTCTTTGTCTAACCATTTAAACGAATGTATAAAAAGAATTAAATACACTCCTCCTCCTATGTCACATCCATCTTATTCGTAAATGGTGTTATTGATCTGACATGGAAATACGGTAAGTGATTCATTTGGGGTTTTTGCCTTTTTCTATTTCTTAATAATCTATAATTAAAATAATATTCTTAATAAAGAAAAAACTAAGTTGAAAACAAACGACAAAATGATTTTTGAAAAAAAAAAAAAATTACACCCTATTGTTGCGTGACCTAACCCATTAGCATTGGACAAATTTTCAAAGTAGTCTTGCCCAGTTCCCTATTTTTGTTTTATTTTTTTTTTCTAATCGTCACATCTAATATTTTATTTAAATATGGAACATTTTGTTGACGAATCATTGAATTCGCACTTTTAAAAATTAAATTAAAAAAAAAAAAATCAAAATTAAGTCATAAATTCGTGAAGGCCGAATTTTTCACATTCTAAAGAGTGATTTTTTAAGAGCTATAGGAATTTTTTTCAAAAAAACACATAAAATTCAGAAAAATGCATGAAATCATTATTTGAATCGATAGTACGGTCCATATAATTTAATGTTTGAAGATTATTTCATGTAAATGTTGACCGCGACTGCGCCTCAAATGGTCCATCCGCTTAGTCCAATTTTGGCATACTCTTTCCAACATTTCGGCCGGTATCTCACGAATAAATGCTTCAATGTTGTTTTGCCCAAAATGCAAGAGCTTGACTTGCATGACATGTGGTTTCAACAAGACGGTGCCACATGCCATACAGCACGCGTAACAATGGACTTATTGAGAGGCGAGTTCGGTGAACATTTTATTTCACGTTCGGGACCGGTCAATTGGCCGCCTAGATCGTGCGATTTAACGCCTTTAGACTATTTTTTGTGGGGCTATGTTAAAGCTTAAAATTCTGTAATGAATTTCATATTAGACTTGTTTCCTATCAACCTAAACATAGTCGGTCTTCACAACCATGTGCAGCGGATTCAAATACAATTGAGTTCCCAGCGCCGCTGTAGGACAGGTTCTCATTGCCCCTTTTATATCAATACACGCTAGTGTCCTTATTTTGTTCAACTCCAATTGAGCTATTTTCGAATTCGCTGTGTCTGCCCAGACAATTTATTATTGATGACCATCATAGTATAGAGATACCGGCCGAAATGTTGGAAAGAGTATGCCAAAATTGGACTAAGCGGATGGACCATTTGAGGCGCAGTCGCGGTCAACATTTGCATGAAATAATCTTCAAACATTAAATTATATGGACCGTACTTTCGATTCAAATAAAGATTTCATGCATTTTTCTGAATTTTATGTGTTCTTTTTGAAAAAATTTCCTATAGCTCTTAAAAAATCACCCTATACATTGTGATAAAATCAGAAGAATAGAGAGAAACGAAAAACTTACAGCTCGCTCCATAATGTCCGCAGGACAGAACCAGTAGACTTTATGACTTTGGGAAGTGCTTCGCAAGGAGACTTAGCAACAGAAGCTGCACGACGAAATACTCAGAACCCAAGGGGAAACTCGAAGGTGTCTTCCAAGTGGAAGTTTGCGCTATCGAAAGATGTGCTGAATTCAACTTGAATAAGAGGTACAAAAGATAGCACATTGCTGCCAGACAGTTAGTCCGCCTTTTGAGCACTCGATTCCTATTAGATAAAATCGAACATAATAAATCGGTTTTGAGAAGTAAAAGTTCTCAAGTTTAAAAAGTATCGACTGAGGATAAGTTTTGAGAGAACTTGTACCACCGAACTACTACTAGGACTAAGGAAGGTCGATATGTTGTCATCCTACCCCTTTAAGTCCAAATTTCCTATCAGTATAAACCTTGGTTTATGTCGAGAAATTACTCTATCGCAATGCATTAAGAGTGTCTGGAGACAGTCTGTAGAAGCTGAATCGGTATACAAAATAATGTCACCCAGGTCATGTGCGAATTATTGGCAATGAGTAAGCAGACGAGCTTGGGAGGTGAGAGTTTTCACGCCACTGGTGCGGCCAGAACCCTTCTGTGCAGTGAGGGCAAAAACAAAAAACAAAACAAAGATCGAGAGAGGTAAAGGCTCTTCTTGAACCAAGTGGAATTGTGGCAAACTAAACTTTTACTGGGAAATTACAACAAGAGGAGATCTGAGTCAAGCATCAGAATATCAAGAAATAACCTAAGCACTCTTTTGACAAGACACTCTAGACTCAAAGTACACTTATTTAGAATGGAAGAAGAACACATCGTTGGAACCTGTAAGGCATTAAGAAATCCCTGAAGGCAACACACCTAGATTTATATCAGGTGCTAGGCAGGGAATTTTCATTGTTGATACCGGGCAGCATCCAGCAGTTTGACATAGGCTTGGAGAATACATTATATGGATACCCTATAAAGTTTGTTGGGGAGTACAATAGATCGTATGGCGGCAGTATTGTGGCACTACTTCACCACAATAATAATAATAATCACTTTACATTCGTACAGTTCGAAATGCATGCCGTCCCTAAGCTTACATCAGAAATATTTGGATCATGTCCAGAAGTTATTAAATAAAAAAATATTATATTCAGAGGAAAAGAAGTTCAAGTTCAATCATGCAATTTAGTGCACAACAGTAAAAGAAAATTAATGTGTATGCATAGATTATACATATAGAAACTGCTGCATGAATAATAATTATTTCCCAGGGGACACGTAAACATTTGTGATGAATTATTTCGCTAATGATAATGACAATAAAAATGATTATAACGTTAGTGAGTGATAGTGGCAGGGTGATGTGACTAATCGGAAATGAAATAATTTTTGAAATTAAAGAAAAAAAAAATATTTTCCTTCTTACATCGTATTGATGATAGGATAAGCGATTTTCTTTTGGTGTTGAATTATATTTTGGCGATGGTGAGTATAATTGTTCCTGTGTGCGAAAAAAAAGTAAAAAAAAGAAAACAAAAATGATTTTCACAAGAATTTTTGTTAGAAATTTTAAGTGCTGGTTGTGATGAAAATATGCGATATATAACGTGATATCGATTTATAAACGTAAAATCATAACGTAACGTTATTATGTACGTATGTATGTACGTTGCTTATACTAGATTCTCTAAGTATACAAAAACAATAACTGAATAATTAAAAAAAAAAAACTAAATTTGGAATATGACAGCATTTTTTGAAGCAAAAAAAAAAAGAAATAAATAAATCTTTAATAATCAATAAAATAAACAATTGAATGCGAATCGCAATCAAACAAATCAAAAATAAATAAACAATAGCAGAAAATAGTTTTTATATGTAAATGAATACGGTTCTCTATTCATATTAAATAAATAAAACTGAAACTGAAATACATACTAGATATTGGAATTGAAGCTAACTATGGCAAGAAATCAAATCAAAACAAAACAAAACACAACTCTTTCTTTTAAACAAAAGACAAAATTAAAACAAAATTTGTAACAACAACAACAACGTTATATTCCATATGTATATTTCAAATACCTGAGATGGCGTTGACGCTTTTGACGAACCATTTGCCTGATTTGTTTCGCTTACGCTGTCTTCCGTTGTGGCAGGACTTGTACGTTGCGGAGGCTTTATTTTGTTAGTTGTTAAGTTAGTAGAATCAGTTTTTTTATTTATTTATTTTTGGCATTAGTTGTTGCGGTAGTAGGTAGATATTGTAAGCATGTTAATGATTAATAAAATATAAATAGAATAATTTATTCATATTAACTTAGGAATTCTTGTTAAAAAAATGTATTAAGAAACAGTAAAGGATATTCAAATAATTGCATTTTCTTTAGTTTTTTGAATTATCACGCAAAGAAACAAATATATTTTTAAATATTTACATACAGCTGTGTTCAAAATAATAGGAGTGCTACCATGTAATATTTTCAAAGTCAAAAATTTTTATTGTACCAATTTGCAAAACATGATATACATATTTTAATGGTAGTTAGAACGATATGTAAGAAATAAAATACAAAAAAGAATCTCGTAATAACTTTAATATTTGCAATGAAATTGATTCATTTATGTGTTTGGCCTTGATTTCAGTTGATCAAAAAAATAGGAGTATGAGTGTTCTTTTAAAAATAAAAATATAACAGCATATAATTAAAAAAAAAAGTGAACAGTAAGTACGGAAAAATGTAATTAAAAGTTTTTCTACAGTGATTCACATAAATTTTTGTAATTGTGGGACGCTAAAGCACTCTACTGAAGAAAAGAGAGAACTAATTAAAAATCTTCGAAAAAAAGTAAAAACTTACAAAGAAATTAAGGAAATCTTAAGTTACTCCGATCAAATGATCCCAAATGCATTAAAATATAAAAAAAGCCCGAAACGCGTGGGCGCAAGTGCAAAACATCAACTGTCGATGACCGTCGAATTGTGCGATACAGCAAACTAAATCCTTCGGCGTCTTCAAAAAAATTCAAAAGGATCTGAATCCTGCCGTAAGTGGTCCACAAAAGGTGCCATTGCTGACAAAAAAAAACAGGTAGCAGCACGCTTAAAGTTTGCCCAAGAACATATCAAATATCTGGAAGAAAAATGGAGAAACATACTGTGGACCGACGAAAGCAAAATTGTTTTATTTGGCGGCACTGGGTCTAGACAGTATGTTAGACGTCTGCTCAACACGAAATATAAAGCTCAGTACATATACACAAAAGACAGTTAAACATGGTGGTGCAAAACTAATGATATTTATGGGGAAGCTTTTCATATTATGGTGTAGGCCCAATACATCCAATTAGAGACATAATGGATAGGAACGTCTATATCGGCACTTTGTCCACACCTCTAAAATGGATATTCCAACAAGATAAGGACACGAAACACACCAGTAAATTGGCAAATGAGTGGTTTCGGGTTAATGGGGTAAAGGTTATAGCGTGGCCAGCTCAGTCTCCTGACCTTAATCCCATAAAACATCTAGGTTGTGGGAGATGTTAAAAAGTATGCTGCAGAGAAACAACCTTCAAATGCAGAAGAACTATGGATCACAGTGCGCGGATGCGTGGCATCAAATTCCTTTAAACAGATGCCAAAATCTTATTGATTCAATGCCTCGTAGATGTGCTGAAGTCATTAAAAACAAAGGTTATGCAACCAAATACTAAAATAGATTTACTATTTTAAGATAATATCAAACTTTTGTGCCTTTTATTTAAAAATTATTAGGTTGTGTGCTAACACTCCTATTATTTTGAACAATTAATTTTGAGAGTAAGCTTTATTTACATGGAATATTTTTTGTATTCGTAGTTTTAACTAAATAATTAAGTGTTAAAAAATTAGAAAATGTTTTAGAAATAAATTTTAAGTAAAAAAATTTGATATTTACTTTTTTATTTTTCATAATTTTAAACTTTGCTTTTAAATGAAGGGCACTCCTATTATTTTGAACACAACTGTATGTATACATCATTAAAAAGAGTCTTTGCAAATATGTATCAATTGATATACGAGTATATACATGTATTTATTCTCTGGCAGGAAACTCTGTGATGTATGCAAAACATCACAGGTATTGTTTTTTAATGAATTTGTTTTTAGAAGATTGACAACTCAACCTGACTATAAACTCTTATTCTTTTCGACCTTATGCACCTTGCCTGGTTTTCTTAAAGTTGGCACAAAACAGATCCTTTTATGAACGAGTGATCAGTCGACAACACAAGACAATATAAATAGAATTCCGTTTTGAATTATAAATTCTTATCAAGAAAAACAAAAAAAAACTTTAAATTACAAAAAAAGTACAAAAAGGAACAACAACTAACTTCATACCAGTACAACTCCTAAAGTTATCGAACTTTAACCCAATAAATAAACGAAGACTGTAAATGAACTTCTTGTTTTTACAAACATTTAATGATTAATGACAGAATGTTATGCCTTAGAGGCAAATTTAACTAATTAGTCATATTTTTTAATATATTTTAACACATATTTTGCTTAGAACAATCATTCAACAATTTTGCATGGTCCTATCAATACAAGAGGTCGGTTAGAAAGAAGTTAACAGTGTTATAGTGTATATCAGACAAAAAAATATGACCTAAAATGTAATCCTAATTCTAACGAAATTTTTTTAAAAATATTTCTAAAGGCTGTCGAACACATATTCTTCATTCATTGGATGAAAATTTGTTTCATAAACCCTTCATACTTATATCAAAAATAAATATTTTATAAATATGAGAGTATATTTATAAAGAATTTTTATAATTTAATGCTAAACGATTTCTTTTTGTTCAGCTTTGAAATTAAAAGAAAAATAATTATTTCTTATTTTTGAAAGTTCTAAGCATTCTTTAAGTATTATTTCTGTAAGTCAACTTCTATTTCTTAAATGAGTTAGAAAGTACAAGAATACACATCTTTTAAACCGCATTTGAAAATATTTCTTTAGATTAGAAAACCATAGTTATTGTAACAAATACAAAGAAGAAACTTTTATATAAAAATAAATATTTTATTTAATGATAATGTTTATAAATAATCAATTTGTGGCGACAAAACCGCAAAAGACATGTCACGTAAAAGAAATCATATTTTTAGTATTTTACAGAAACTTATTATTATCGATTTCAAACTAGGATTTTTTCAAAAAGTATTTTCTAATAAATTATAAAGATCATAATCATTGATTTAGTGGTAGTAATAAACAAAGGAGTCGGCCATGAAAAACCGAACTGAAGAACAGACACCATAACAGTGAGAGAGCCTAAAACGTTTCATTGTAAATCCGGCCTAATGTTGACAAAAAAAATTAAATATGTCTGTTAGAGTAAGAACTAATTGTGGACGTCTAGTCTAATGCAAACATATCTTACTTAATTGATGAACAACCCTTTCAGTCAGGATTAAAACCTAGCTTTTCACACCACCCATATTGTGTGTGTTAAATTTGTATACATGAGTGGCGGGGTCTAAGTTTAACCTTGTCTACGAACGACAAATTTGAGATAGCTAGGTTTTGAACCACGAGCTCTTTTCTACTTCGGCAACATATCTGCACGCCAATTGTAGTGTGATGTAACCAATTCAAACGCCTGCAATTTGTTGAAGAACATTCTGGATGGATGGTAGGCAAGTGAAAAGTTGTGCTTTTTATCGTCGAGCCAAGGTTAAACATTATTGCTAGTAATCCCAAGAAACGCCCGAGCGTAACGAAAACTGTTTTGGAGTCCATGATACCATGGCTATCCAGCTCACTAGGTCCGAAAATCGTATCTATTTATTTTTTATAGAATTTTGCCCAATTTATATAACTCAGTTTTTAACTCATATAAAAAAATTTAGCTCCGGTCGCAAGTGTTAATCAACCGTTATGAAAACTGCTTTTGAATCCTTGATCAAACAGCTAGTATCCCACTAGGTTCGAAAACCGCATCTTTTTAAATTTTATCGAATTTTGGAGGCCATATTTAATAAAAATATTTTTATTATCTCTTTTAATATTTTTTATTATCTCTAATAAGCAAATTGATATTTTTATTCTTAAATATGTTAAGTTGGCATATGCAGAGTGGGAAATGCCGATAATAGATAAGGATCCTAATATCCCACAAAAATTTCTAGCGTATCGGCATTTCCAACGCTGCATAACCCGAACTTAGTAAAAGTTTGGTTTGGACAACAAAATGTTAATGCAAAGGTCACCTCAATTTTCGGATCTTAATCCATTTAAAAACATCTGTTAAATTGTGAAACAAAGGGTAAATCGCGATAGTGTTAAAAATACCGAGGAGTTTTGAAATGATTTCAAGATGCATGGTTGAAATATGACAGGCAACAATCAATCATGCAAGAAAGTCAATCAAAATAAAGATACGAAAACATGATTTTTTTGCCTTTTTTGTTCAAGTTATAGAAAATTGCTAAAGAAGCCAAATAAATTCATTTTATTTAACAAATAAACATAAATTTTTAATATTAAAACCGCATATTTTGTGAAGAATATTTGAAAGTGTCTGTGCTAGTTGCAAAAATTTTGTTCCACACTGTATGTATTATATCGTATGTATTATATATTATATTATTTTTTTTCAACTAGTGCTTATTTCGTGATTGGTAACACTTAGCTCATGTCTGATTTGACAGATAATTAGTTTTATCCTTCCGCTGAACGAATATGGTTCCATCTAATGCGTTTTCGCTTCGCTAAGTGGGCCTGCGATCGACTTACAGAACATGCCGATTTTGGCAAAAAAAATCATCTTTTCAGATGAAGCTCATTTTGATCTTGTCGGGTATGTAAACAAGCAAAATTGTCGCATTTGGGGCACAGAAAACACGCACGCATACATTGAAAAGCCAACGCACCCAAAACGAGTCACTGTTTGGTGCGGATTTTGGTCCAGAGCCATAATTGGGCCATTTTTCTTCGAAAATGAGCTAGGAGTGGCCGTTACAGTCAATGGCGATCATTATCGGGCCATGTTGAACGAATTTTTGTTCACAAAAATTGAAGAGGAGGATATTGGCAACATTTGGTTTCAACAGGACGGCGCTACGTGCCACACAGCCGAAGCTACACTCGATGTTTTGTGCCCTGTTTTTGATGATCGCATTATCAGCCGCAGAGCTGATGTCGTTTGGCCACCTCGGAGCTGCGATTTGACACCGTTGGACTATTATTTATGGGGTGCCGTCAAAGATAAGTGTTACGCCGACAAGCCAGAAACAATTGACGCTTTAAAGGACAATATTCGTGAAACCATTAGTGAAATACAGCTGCACATAATCGATAATGTGCTTAAAAATTGGACCGATCGTGTAGGCTACTGCATGGCCAGCCGAGGCAGCCATTTCAATGAAATTATTTTCCATTATTAACCGGAAGGATTGTACTTTCAAATAAAAAAAGAAATTTGTGAAAATATTCAGTAGTTTTTTTTTAAAGCATTTTCAAATGCATGTACTTAAAGTAAGTAAAAATTCTTTATGTCACAGAAATGTAGAAAAAATGTATAAGTTAGTTTTTGAAACGCTTGCAAATTATTTGCTAAAAATTAAAATATTTCTTTAAAATTTACATCCCTGGTATACCAGGTATATGTATATTAGACCTTAGTAACTAATTGATTCCTGTGGTAAACAAAACGTGTTTTGTTTTAAAAGTGAAAAAATCATTAGTCACATTAGGCAAACTAGTATTTAGTTCTACATTATATTGTATACTGTATAGTATACTTTGATGCCACCACTAAATTATAGTTTTAGGATTAGCTTTTCAATAATAGCGTTTTGTTTTTGTTAGCCATAATAAAGGCAACAAATTATTGTTAAATTATTGTTTTTGTTTTTGTTAAAAATATTTAAATTGCAATTGGCCATGCAAAATTTTTACAATTGCTTTGTTTACCTTGATATGTGAGAGATATTGTGAAATTTTATTTTAAATTGAGACTCTATTACCTCTTTTTGTGGACTGGAACTACGACGTTGTTGGTACTGTTGCTGTTGAGGTTGTGGTGGTTGTTGTTGCTGCTGCTGTTGTTGTTGTTGCTGTTGTTGTTGTCTTTGTTGCTGTTGATACTGTTGTTGTTGTTCATATTGTTGTTGTTGTTGCTGTTGATGATGCTGTTGCTGTTGTTGTTCGTAAGCATCATCATATGAATCTTCTTCGACAGCCACACCACCACTGCCACCTCTTTGAGCCTCATCGACTTCTTCTTGTGTCACCTCAACATTATCCAACTTTTTTAAGTTTGGTAAAGCACGCAATACAATTGCACGATAACTATACGATAAATAATCAAATTAATAATAAAACAAACAAGGTTAGTTAAAATCATGAAAATGAATGAAGGTTTCTTGTTCTCTCTGAGATTTCTAAGATTTCCCACAAGCGCTCAAAACACACAATACCCATATAGAATGTGTAAACTTACTTGGTTCCGGCACGATCACAGCATGGATTCTCTTCTAACCATAAATACTTAAGATTTGGAAGGTTTTGCAAATAGGCAATTTCATTTATATCCTGTATATTATTTTTGCGTAAATATAATTCCTGTAATTTCAGGCAGTCTTCAAATGGTTGCAATGTGTTAATTTTATTGACACTAAAATCATACAAAAGAAAAACACAAAGAAGGAATTAATACTAAAATTAAATGAAGAAAGAAAAATGAATAAAATGATTAAAATTGTGAAACACTACAAAGAATGTCAAGAAATAAAATAAAAGTTGTAAATTGATCAATTCAATGTGAAACCATTGGTGGTGTTGTTGTTGTTGTTGCGTTTGTGGTCTTTGTGAGAATTGATTTCACATAAGCACATAAAGAACGAACAATTTTCTTTCTTTCATTATTCTTCAATTATATGAATACTTGTAAGTTTTAGTTGCTATTGTATTAAATTGGGGTCAATAATCTTCTTACTAAAGAAAGACAATTTCATTTTATTTCTCTTACGATTGTATTTCTGTATATCTGTGGCTGTCTTGTTTAATTTTAGTTTATAGAGACTTTTTTTATAGACGAACCGACCGACCGACCGATCGATCGTGACATATGAATTAAATTTATTTTGATTCATTTTAAGAAGTAAAAGTTCAATGATTTTTAATTTCTCAACTGTTTTTTATTGTGATTTGATTTGATTGTCGCCAAACGCTTTAGGAAACGCTCTCTAAAAATACATACAATTTGGAAGACTATTAAATCCAATGGTGGATTAAAAATAGAAATTTTTTTTTTTTTTTAAATTTACGATTTTTTTTTCAAGTTTTTCTGTGGCCATGAAAAATAACCACAACAGAATATTAAAAGGAAGAATATAAAAAAAGTACGTTTTAGTAAAATTTTATATGGGAATAGTTTATATATTTATTAATTTAGTTGGCGCAAGAAACCGCGATAACATAAATTAGATAAATAAATTTGTTTTCAACAACAATTTAAATTGTTAGCAAAAAAAAAAAGTTGTCTTAAGTAAAAAATTAAAAACTAACATTCATCTTAGTTGCATTGTTTGACTAAACAGAAAGTTGTTCCTTTCACTTACTAATAGTGGGAGTAGATTATAAATAAGAAAATTCACTTTTAAAACTACGCCAATAAAAGGAAAAAAATAGATTTGAAGCTAAAAAATAAATACACAATAGACTGTCAGCCCGCTTTTCATGCCCATAGATCTAGTATCGACCATAGTAATAGCCTATGGGTAATCGTTAAGCCACCTGTAGAGTAGATGTCATCGCCATACCTATCATAAATAGGCTTCGAAAAAGCTTTTTACACCATAAGTCACTGTACAACATCGACTGTGGACCCTAAAGTTATAAACTCTGAACTTAGGCAGCAAAGCTAAAATTTTTAATTGTAAACCCGACGCAATAATGATGGAAGCAATATCGATAATGATCTAGTCGTGCATAGCTTCTCAATTTAGCCAGCTAAATTCACTATGGTCCGGGAAACTCAATTACAAACCGACTGGTAAGCTTTTTACATACGATGGCATTTTTTTGAAGCAGTGTATTGTTTTTATCTGGTATTAATATTATAGCAGCATAAATAGGGCCCATATTGTTGTGAAGCTCATACAGTTCACTATTAGCTCAGATTCGGAAATTATCGCCAACTTGCACTGGGCCGAAGATGTTGTGTAGATCTTTTCTCTCTTTACCCGACCGTAAGGAAAACTGTTTTGGAACCTTTGGTGCAATAGCTAACCAACCCAGCGTTGCCAAAAATTTTTTTTGAAAAAAAAATTTATATATTTCGTGTTATTAAATTTATTGAAAAAATTTTAAATTTAATTTTGTCGAAAAAACTTGTTTTATTAGAAAACAAATTTAATGAAAACTTGAAAAAAAAGGGAAAACATGGCAAATGGCAACGCTGAACCAACCTACTAGGTCCGAAAGACCTCCTTTCAAATTTGATTGAATTTCGAAGGTCGTATTTGGTAGAAAACCTTGAAAACCCCAGGTCAGATATCAAAACGAAACATAGGAAAAAATATTTTTTTGGCAACTTCCTCTCAGCAGATTTCTGGCAAAAATTCTGAGAGTAAATAAAAATTGCCATGAAAAGTTTCACAAAAAAATCTGTCGTTCGAAGTCGACTTTAAACTGTAGGTCTCGCCACTCAAATATAAAATTAACACACACAACATAAGTGGTGTGAGAAGCTAGGTGTTAATCCTAATTGAAGGGTTGTAATGACCACATTACGTATGTATGTATGTATGAATGTAATAGAAAGAATATATAACTTTCGTAGCTAACTTCACTCACACACATGATTTGACGATTTTTCTTCAAGTTTTGACGATTTTCCAAGACACACAGCCGCTTTTGACGATATTCTTTTAGAAAATTTGATAATTTTATGCTCAACAAATCTGGCAACACTGTACGTAGTACTAACTAATTAAATATTTACTAACTTAATGCAATAACAATTTTTTGAGAATCATACAAGAATTTCAAGAATCTCATCCCACCTATACTATACATGTACAAATAAAGTGTTGATAACTCTTGAACTTATTCAATACATTTCAATACGATAAAGTGCCACAAGTAGTACAAGAAATATTTTCTTTCATTCAAGTACTGTAATCAGATGTGTAGAGAAGAATTCAAGCACTTTTAAATCAACAAGTTTTTAAACAAATACGAGAAGTACTGTAAAAACGGAAAGACTTTAGAAGTGCAATAATAAATTCCAATCTAAACGTATGTGTTTTTAAGGTATTCAGTATTTTTAAAAAAAGTTCTTAGAAATAACAAAAAATAAAATAACGCCATCATATCCAATCAATTAAAAAGAAATTAATATTCTTTGTCACTCTGTATAATGTTCACTTGGATTTTCATTTCATAGTTTAAAATCTAATACAATTAAAAATGCTTATTTTTAGTTTAAATTATATATTTATACAGATGGATGATCCAGTTGTGAAGAGCAAACAATTTTTCATATTAGCTTATGCCCCCATATGCCTATTATTGTAAACAAATGCCGGCAAAGAAATGTAAACAAACCAAGAGAAACGAACAAAAAAAAAACCACTCGAACTACTACACATATTATATATTCAACCCCCAATAAAACTGACAGACTCTAAGAGTTATGAGAATTGGAATACAAAGAGAAATTAAATGTAAATTTACTTCTTTTTGTTTCTAAGAAAATTGTACCCCGTGATCTAGTTTCGTAAACTACGCTATTAAAAGACTACTCCCTCCTCCTACATCCGTTTACTGCGGCTATATAAATTTAATATACTGTTTGTGACACTGACTTTCTCAATGTCGTATATCACGATTAATTTGTTTGGGTGGAATTGACAGAGTTTTTAAGACGGAGTTTTATTGTTCAAGTTATAAGGTTATGGATATCGATTTTAATACGATACTCTTGCACTTTTTGAATTTTGGTAACATTTTTGAAAGAGTAATGACCTGTTATCAGAGTCGTGGTGGCTAATTGATAGAGATTTTATTCCACACTTAATCGGAATATTTCTTCTTTACAACCCAAAAAATGATTATTTTGTTGAAGACGCTCACATTCACATCCAATAAATGATTTGTAGACTCATGTTCTGACTATGATAGCAATTGTTGAAATTTGTTTTTTTTTTTCCAAAACTTATCGAGAAAAACGTCAGAAAATAATTCTTGTTCCCCTGTAATCTGAGGATCTGATATATATGAGGATCTGATATATATGTACAGCAGAAACACACTATACCGAGTGCAAGATCTTAGTCATCCGTTGTCGTAATTAAAATAAAATTTTAATTGAGTTTCAATTCAAAAATCATTAAATATTTGAACCAAATATATACGCAAACACCTGAGGCTTAAGTAAAACCTACAAGAAAAAGGAATCAAATTGCACGATTTCTGTGGGTAGTGCACACCACCTCCACGTTCGAGTGAAACCACATGTCTTAGGTATCAAGATCATCAAATTTCAAGCAAAAGAAATTGGTAATCATCGGCTCGTCGTTGACAGAGTTGACTTTGCAAAATTCGTTTTTAAAGAAATATGGACCGATGACACTGACCGCCGGAAATCCACAACAAACAGTGAATTTCTTGAGGTTGCATTGAAGGCTATTGGATCTTATGTTTGTTCACGTACCCATACATTCAGAAATTTGCCTGACTTTATAATGAAAATTAGAGTCAGCTGTAAATTGTTAAAGAGCCCATTTAGTGAACACATGTCGTCAGATCATTTTTAGGAATATTAAACAATTAAAGCTTTAAAATTTTATTATGCTTTTGTCTGATTAAAAATCTGTTCTGCGGTGTTATCATCTAATTAACAACCATAATTTGACCTTTCGGCTTTTTACTCAATTGAAGGCCTTTCTAACAAAAAGTGTTGCTTTTATAAATTTTTATAATTACAAATTACATTGATGTAAACACATTTTAGTTTCTTTTCTGTAATGAAAAGCTTCTTATTGAAATATGAAGTTTTTTTTGATATTTAGTTCTGCTAAATCAGTCCCTGTTTGCACCGCAATAATTTCTTTAACCATTAAGGGCCATTATTACAACTTGCCGTTAAACTTGGGTTTAGTTAAAGGTACCTTTAGCTAAAGGGAACTGTAAAGTTACCTTTAACTGATTTTCGTTATTACAACTTACAGATAAAATAAAATTAAAATATGGCAGTGCCGGAGCAAAGTCGATAAAACTGCTCAATTAAACAATTTTTTTTTAACGCAGTGGCAACAGCGGACTTCGTTTTTTTGTTGTATATGCTCATTTTATTTAAATTTGAAGTTGCCATATTGAAAATAGTATATGATATGGCAAGTTCAAACATAAAGTGGCCTTTAAATGTTAAAGGTAGGATGATCTTCCCTTTAGCTTGACGATCACTTCTATCTTATTGGGTACTCATAATAATGAAAAACAATTTATCTGCCCATTAAAATCCTCCCTTTAGTTAACGGCAAGTTGTAATAATGGCCCTAAAAGTATTTGTGATTTTTTTGTATTGGAAAACCAGAAAAATATATTTGGTTTTTATTATATTTAACATTTTTATTGTATTTGTTTGTCAATAATTTAAATTAAATTAAATTATTATTTTCCATCGAAGACAAACTATCCCATAATTCCGATAATATTATCAGTATTGGTAACACCTACAAATTGTAGCATTAAAATGGTCGGTTTGTCTTTTATGTAGGGCGGGTTAAATTCGTTTTAGTAAAATATTTTATTTGTGTTTTAGTTTGTAATAAATATTTTCAAATTTGGACAGTCACTCTCATCTAAATATTCCGTAAAATATATTGTCGCAGTTAAATTAAGAAACAAACAAAAACTGCTTCAGCAAAATACGAAATAAGAAAGAACAAGTTCAGTGACATGATTTGATTCATGAAGTGTTGTTTTATTTTTAGATATTTTGTTTAACGGCTTTAACACATTCAACAATTTCTAAAAAAATCAAACTATAAAATATAGTAAAAATTTAAACTATTAACGAACATACATACATATAGACTTATACGAGTAGGAGCCATTGGTTTTTAAAATAAAAGCATTATAAGCACAAATTATAACCACACTATTAACACGACCTTGTGAATTATGCTTTATTGACTTAACAAAATTGTAGCCACAAATTATATCCAGTATCGTATTTAACAACTGTTAACATTATGACAACCTTGTGAATTATGTTTTATTAACCAAAACTGTATACAATGCATATACACTTGGCCATTTCAATTTAAACCGGAATAACGATTTTAATTGAATTGATTGTTTTTCTACGTTTTTTTTTTATTTATTTTAGCCATATTTGGTAGCAAATCCCACATCTAACGCTTTTTCCTATCACGATCGTATTGTACGATTTTAATTTCTACAGATATTAAATAAGAAACAATTATTATTAAACTTTATAAAAATTTTTACGTATGTTTTTTAATCCAATATGACATCAGCTTTTGTAGGGGACCTACTAGTCGCATTGTGTTTGACAACCACTTGTTTCTTTATAAATAGGATTTGTGTGTGATTTATATTTGAAAATATAAAAAACGATCATCGTTTTAATGAATCATGTTCACAGATAAAAATTTATTTTTAAAAATTTCTTGGAAAGAAGAGAACATTTTAATTAAAGTTAATTGAGTCTTGTCAGAATGCAATTTGAAAGTATTTAAATGAAACACTTACACCGATTCAGAATAGGTCTAAGTAAGTTCAGCCTTTGACTAACTAACAGTGAAATTTAGTCAATTACAGGCTCTTTGAAGATTGAGTTTCTTTTAAAGCACTGTTTTATTTCGCAGAATTTTCGTTAACCTTTTAAAGGCACTGGAAGCTTTTTAATTTAAGCCCTTTGCACATGGTATGTGAGGACTACAGCCATAGAGACTATTCTTACGTCTTACGATAATGATAGACAAATTTAATGCGGAATAAATCATAAGTCCCAGAGCGAAATATTTCGACCCCATTGGAGAACTCGCGAGTTTCTTCCAAGTGAAAGTTTACGCCGCCGAAAAATATAGTCAAATTGGACAGAAAATATGTACAGAGGACAAGGACAAAGCAATTCTATCTGACAGTCAAGGCGCCATCCGAAGTAGAGTAAAATCGATAGCAGAATGAACCAGACTTAGGAAATAAGGTCACCCTCTTCTGGATTTCAGTTCATGTAGAAATTCAAGACAATAAACAGGTTGATGAGTATGTGAGAAAGGCAGTTTCCTCGAAGCTAATGAGGCTAGAACCTTACTGTGAAGTAGAGAGGAGGTTGGAAGGGTATACTCGCTAAAGTAATGTTGAATACAGTATTCCCTCGATTTACGTCGTAGAATGTTCCGGAAAAAGGCGACGTAAATCGAAACGACGTAAATCGAATTTCAAATAACTCATACTATCAGATGCATTTATTTATGCACATTTTCCAAAAAAAAAACTAAAATAATTCAATTTTTATTCTGTATAACTAAGTACATACATAAATATAGATGGATTTTTGATTTGTTATAAAAATTTATTTCATATGTTGTTCACAAAAAGGTTAATAAAAAACAAAAAATTATCCATTAGCACTTAAATATTTATTTTTTTCAAAACTCTATTTATATTTTATTCAAATAGTTACACACAAATATTGAATTTTTTTTAAAGAGGGAATTCCCCTGATTTTGTTTATAAACAACAGAGGCGACGTAAATCGAATGACGACGCAAATCGAAGTTGAAGGGAACAACATTTTTGACGATGTTAATCGAAACAACGTAAATCGAGACGACGTAAATCGAGGGAATACTGTACAAGCGCAAATTCTTCTCAAGTCAGACAATCTTTGTTAGGAAGATATTTCAGTTATGCATCAGACTATTCAGAAGTAACCAGCCATAAAACTAGGCATTATAGCAGGGATGCCCAAAGCTAAAACTGCAGTAGTATTGGGGAGCGAGAGAGAACTGCACTGAAAGAAAAGTTGTGTAAACTGAAATAAAATATACGGAAAAAATCCAAAAAGCGGAATTTACAATAAAATTTGGAATAGAAATTTTTCTACAATGGCGGCTTCTAAAGATGCCCCCAATTGATCAGTGCGCCGAATAACACTACTGCGTGACAATGGAAGGTTTTCGATAAGCTTAAAATTAAGTTTTTGAAAACATTTATTTAAAATTTTTTTAATGAACTCCTCATCAGAAAATGGTCTACCATGACTAACAATATCCAAGCTTATCAAGCTTGATAACTCCATTTTTAACATTTTAAATTCTGAGGTTTTTTCATTGTTTTCTTCTTCAAGTAACCACTAATTCAATTTTTCCAAATAAATTTTTTTATTTTTACAAAATAAATTATTAAAATCATCCATATCACTATGATAAGAACAATAGTGCCTTCTAAAAGCATATTCTCTACATTCCTTCAATATTTTATAACATAAAATGCATTGAGCATCACCAAACGCATTTTTTATCATAAAATGTTTCGTAAGTCATAGTAAATTTTTTTCAGTGCTTTAAGCAAAAAATATTACAAAAAAATCGTACACCCGCCACGCATGTGCATTCGTCGCTGTCTGAGTGACGACTAACCAAAGAGAATAAGAATATGTGTGTTTTTAGTTTGCGCAAAAGCACTATGAAATGGGCATCTATGCATTATAGACTCAAAGAACACTTCTTTGTAATAAGCATTCCCTTAAGATTTATCCAGATTGCGTGATGAGGAAAAGAAATCACCAGAATAGATACTTGGAACGCCGTTAATACATCCCACAAGGCTGTTTAACAAGTAATAGATAGGGAGTTAGCCTTACTGACACTGAATAGTATCCTCAAGTTTATCATGGCAGTAGAATTGGAGAGAGACATATGTATATATATATACTGTGAGCGTCAAAAGAAAGTGTACAATTCAAAAAAATATACATTAATAAATTACCGTTAATTTTTTTTTAAATTATTTTATTGCCAGTTTTTAAAATTGAAACAAGAAGAAAAGAATTAGAAAATTTTGGAAATATTGTAAAATTTTTTCGGGCACTCTCCTTAAGTGGAAAACTTGAGTTGAGATTGTTAGGATTTTATCCATAGTGTACACTTTCTTTTGACGCTCACTGCATATAATACATATATATCAACCTATATAGGGTATCATATATATAGAATAGCCTATATATCAACCTACAGTGGCTCCCACCTAATTTCAACCAGCACCTTTAAACAAAAATTTAATAAGAGTTTATAGAATATGTTTAAAAATTAAACAAAAAAGTTTTATTCAGTCTCAAATTTATGGGAAATTTGTGATCAAATCGTCCGCCAACAACAGATTTCGAACAAGAATGACCTTATAGCAGCTCTGAAAAAGGAATGGGCAAAAATAACTCTCCAAACCACTAGGAAGTGGAATCAATGCAAAAAAGGCTGAAAGCTGTAATTAAGCAAATAGGAGGTCATACTAAATTTTGAAATTAAAACTCTTAGTTAATTAATCATTTAATTGTTTGTTTATAGTAAGTGGTTGAAATAAGCTGTGACGAATTGGGTTCCTATATTTTTGGTTTTTAGTTTGTAAGTTTACATTTGATACTGAATAAAACTTTTTTTTCTTAATTTTTAAACATATTCTATAAACTCTTAATCAATTTTTTTTAATATCTTGTTTCGTTTCGAAATTATACGAGCTTAATTTTTTTTAAAGGTGCTGGTTGAAATAAGCTGGGAGCCACTGTATATAGGGTATCTCTACTTATAATGTGTACATCGTTTGGTCGTGGTACTCTACTTCAAATACTTTCTGTATTTTTACTTCCATTTGGAACAAAAATCTATCGATACACATTGAACATCGATATAACATTGTGATACATCGATATAACATCGCGTTGTTATTTTAAATGTCTATTACTTAGGCAGAGCCGCAATTGTGCTAAAATGTCATCGAAAATTTCACAAAAAGAATTGTCAAGAGTAAGCTTATCAGATGTAAGTTTGCCAACATATAAATTATAGTACATATGTACGTACGTATATAACTAAGCATAATAAAATGTCATTACATTTGAAAAACTCCAACTTCAGAGACCCTGTATTAGAGGAAATACATGAGGCAAAACAATTTATTTCAAGTAACTCAATACTGCATTTATACGTTGACCTTATTTTTTTGTATCTTATTGAACTCCATCTGCTTGATAAATAATCAGAAGGTGAATTCAGCAATTAAATTTATTTTCAAAAAATATTTTATAATTTGTGAAAATTCAAAACCTACAAATCAGGCTGTACGTACATATAGGCCTTAACTACTGCATATAATTCCTAACAATTTTTTCGCACTTTATAATTTATTTTTTGATACACAACATATTGAATTGTTTTTTGTTATAACGAATTCAACTTAAGTGGGGCACTTGTATGCTTACTTACCTTAACGCCAACACTTCAACGCCACGCATACGTTTTATAATTGAAACATCACTAAGATCACTTCCCCTGGAAATAGAAAAAATAGAAATAATTACTTATTAAATTACATACACATACACATACATATGTAAATATACAAATTTGTTTTTAATTATTTTTCTTTAATTTTAAAAGCACAATACAGTATTCCCTCGATTTACGTCGTAGAATGTTCCGGAAAAAGGCGACGTAAATCGAAACGACGTAAATCGAATTTCAAATAACTCATACTATCAGATGCATTTATTTATGCGCATTTTCAAAAAAAAAAAAAACTAAAATAATTAAATTTTTATTCTGTATAACTAAAGCTGGAGGTCCACACCACGCGTTCTACGCGTTCTCGCATTCTACACGGCTGTCAAAAAAGTAGAATTAATGTATTTATATGGTGCAAGTTACACGCACAAAAGCGTAGGATGTCTTGACGCATAGAACGCGAAAAGTAGATCTACTTTCTACTTTTGTAAGCATCACAAGCGGCGCGCGTACTAAACAGCTGATTTTGACAAGTTGTTTTGTTTAAATTTGTTTAAACATAGGCACGTAAAAATTGTTGCATGTAACTTGAAGCCTAGAATGCGAAGAAGGTATGAAATGCACGCAACGCTTTGACGCGAAAACGCCTGGTGTGGACCTCCAGCTTAAGTACATACTTAAATATAGATGGATTTTTGATTTGTTAAAAAAATTTATTTCATATGTTGTTCACAAAAAGTTTAATAAAAAACAAAAAATTATCCATTAGCACTTAAATATTTATTTTTTTCAGAACTCTATTTATATTTTATTCAAATAGTTACACACAAATATTGAATTTTTTTTAAAGAGGAAATTCCCCTGATTTTGTTTATAAACAACAGAGGCGACGTAAATCGAATGACGACGCAAATCGAAGTTGAAGGGAACAAAATTTTTGACGACGTTAATCGAAACAACGTAAATCGAGGGAATACTGTACAATTCAATATACATATGTACAGTGAAATAGACTGGAAGAATTGATACGAACATGAACAAATATGGCTGTGTAGTTCGATAGATTTTAAATACAAAACCTTTGCAAAATTCAATGTGGGCTAAACATGATTTGCTTTTTATTTTAATGAAAAACAAAAGCAAAATGAATCCATAAAATAACACAGCGATTGCCAAGAACATTAATGAAAATTAGCGCGGTTGTTGTTTGTTTTCATTTAATAAAGTGCCTTTGGTTTTCCATTGGCTTGGCTAATAGCATAGGAAAGCAAAGCAAAACAAAGCAAAGAGAGAACGAATGGCTTTTGCTAAATAATCCAGGTCGTTTAAAGATGTTTGAATCGATATAACTACAGCCACAGTAAGTGTAAATGTTCCTGTTCTTTTTCTTTCACTTCTTATTCATCTTATGGTTTCTTGATTTATTTTTTTATCTTTCACCTCTGACTGTGACGCTGACTTTTTTTCGGTTGCTTAGACTTTCATGCCTGGAAAAGCGAGTTTAAGTGGCAAAGTGCTCTTTAGCGAACCATAAAATTTTTACATCTCGTACTTCAAACATTTAAAATACATGAAATTAAAAAGAATTTGCTTGGCAACAACAACAACAAAAATAGTTCTTATATTTATGGCATATGAAACAGAAATAATTGTGTTTTGCTAAAATGAAATGCCGCAAGAGGTCTGCCCTACCAACAGCCCTGTTGTAAAAATACATGTTAAATGAGCGTACATAGGTACATAATTTTTAAGTATTTAAGTTCCCTTTTCACTGAAATCTTTATTAAATTGTTAATTTTTTTTTTTATTAATTTTCGTTTATTATTCTTGTTGAAACAAGATAAGAATTCTCATTAGCATACAGGATCTGTCTTTCCTATCTTTAAATTTAAACAAAACATTGTGTGCGTGAGATATCATCGAAATTTCTTAGCTTGCAAAAGCTACTGATGCCGTTATGTTTGTAATATAACATCTTCCAGGGAGCGCAATGAAAATGTCCCATTTTCCATGACTCTGGCGCATGAATAAGGCAGAATTTTAGCGATCACATGTGTTATATTGTCTTTGAGGACCTCTGTAGTTTGTGGCTTATTTACATTTGCCTGCAACTTAAGAAACCATATAAGATAAAACCTAACGGTGTCAAATTGCACGTTCTCGGTGGTCATTGAGATGACCGTGACGGCAAATAGCCAATGTGTCATTAACTATGTCGCACATAGTGAACCTACATGGCGTCGGTATCCAGATCATCCAATTCAGGCCAAAAAAAAAGGGAAATCGTTGACTTATAGTGCTCACCACTTCTCAAAGACCATTGACGCCGCCAGCTCAAAACCCACATCAAACAGTAAGTTTTTCATGTCGCATTGAATGCTTTCGGCTTCCAAATTTCATACAAAATTCAATATATTTAAATACTTTTATAAAACATGTACAACCCCTTTACAATCATCTAAAAAAGTCTACAGTGTAGACTGTACACATTTTCATTTGTCGTCACTCACTGTATGTGCCATCATCCACTTAGAGAGTACAGAGATATAGTGCAACGAAGCATTACTTATTGCACTGCGAATAATGGACGAAAAGATCATCATCATTAACATCGTTACATCACGTTACAACAAATATCAGCAACAAGAACAATAAAAGAAGGCTTGTTGCATACCCAAAACGGATTCAAATTACACTATGAAGCGAATAAATGAAATAAAATGCATTGAAAAAAATTGGGGAGGGAGAAGAAAATGTGTAAAAAGAAAATAAAACAATAAAAATGACAACGAGAACAATAACAATAACAGTAACGATAACAATGAGACAAAAGAGAAACTTACCAACAATTAAGTTTTTTAATGGAGCTCAAATCCGATTGTTTTGATCTCGCAATGACCATTTCTTCTGTAAGGCGTGTCATACTGAAAGCGTCAATGATAACGATGATAATGATATTTTATAACTGTTTGTTGTTGTTGTTGTCGTCGACGTTGTTGTATAAATGACGGCAACGCGAACAAAAAAAAAACAAAAACAAAAAGTCGTTGACAATAAAAATAAATTTAAGTTCACTTGTTGCAATTGTTGTTATGGTAGCGGTTCGTAACTTCGTTAGTCAGTCTAGAGTTAATCAAACCCTTCTAATTATGAGTACTTGGAATTTATTTTTTTTTTTTGTATGAAATTTTTGTTTCTGTATAAATATTCTTTTCTTTTAATTGCTTTAATGCTGGCTTCCAATGTTGTTGTTGTTGTTGTTGAATATTATATTGTTGCTGTTTTAACTGTTATCGTTGGTTGCATTCACTTGAAAATATTCACAATTCAGTCACTTTACAAAGGGATACAATGAACTTGTTGTCGTTTGTGCCCGTAGAGCACTTAGTTGAATAGTGGCTGTTTGGTAGAAGTAGTTGGTAAATTTACGTACATA
The DNA here is from genome assembly GCA_927399465.1 of Sarcophaga caerulescens. NCBI lineage: Eukaryota > Metazoa > Arthropoda > Insecta > Diptera > Sarcophagidae > Sarcophaga > Sarcophaga caerulescens. Next base: position 67,818,760 of record OV656867.1, on the reverse strand, counting down.
CATAGTTGTAATAAAATTGAATTCTTTTTTTTTTGTTTTCTTTATTATTGTTATTGTTGTTGTTTTATTTTATTTGAATATCTACATATAACCACCGCACTGTTTACCAGCGAGTTAATACAATTTTTCTTTTCATTTAACGACTCTTGCCATTCAAATTGTTAAGCATTATATAGCCCAAAGGAAATAACGATACTCTAAATAACAATATCGATCGATCTATTGAAAATCTTGCCGTTGTAAAGCAAAGTATTAAATAAATCAAAATTTGCTATTTGGTCTGCTTTCACAAAAGTTGGAATTCATGTAGGGATGTTATGGAAGGATTTAAGTCAAATGACCATCAGCAACGTGATAATGTCATTGATTTTATTTGAGAACAATTGATTTATTTTAGTGAACAAAATATGTCCTCACGGAAAACTCCCTTCCATTGGAGGAAATTAGTGAACAACATTGCCATATTGGAAAATTCTCATCAATATTTAGAGAAGCATTTGGTCTCGTCTTGTAAATCTAGTTAGAATTGCGCTTATGCTCAACGGATTAGAATAGAATGGCATATTAACACCCTTATTTATCAACAAGTCATTAATAGTAGTCAAGATAGTCTAACCCGCGTTCCCATATGAGAAGATATTTCTTCGACGACTTGCTTTCAACAGTCTTCTGGGAAAAGCTCTGAGAACAAATAAACTTGTCATGATAAGTTTGTAAAAAAATCTGTCTTTCAGAATCAATGTTAAATTGTAGGTTTCGCAACTCATGGATAAAATTAACACAAGCGATATGGGTGGTGTGAGAAGCTAGGTCGTAATACTGACTAAAGGATTATAAGGACCAATTAAGTAAGTAATGGTATACAACACAGTCCAGTCCATTAATTTTTTCCAGACTAAATTCCTGAGGGAATTTTTAAATAATTTTGCAGCCAAGAACGACAAATTTTCTATGTGGCTCTCTAAAAGGTAGGGAACTAATTCTGTCTACTCATAATTGTTAAAACAGAGCATAAACTATAAAGGAATTTTAACAACATGATTTTCATCCGACGACAACTGGCGTATTTTATTCAGAATTTGACCCTGTGGTGTTGTATTAATAAAAAAAAAAAAAAATAAGAATTGAACTGGAGCTTGAGCAACAAAATATCAGAAAAATATTCTGTAACTAGGGGTCCTGGTAGCCTAGTGGATAATATACTAGTCTATTAATGTGAGAAATGTTATTTCCACCAGAGGCTCTGGTCAGGTACAATGCACCGAGCAATATTGATAAATAAATATTTGGAAACTGCTCCTATACAGCTGATTCAAATATAAAATTTTAAATTCCTTAAAATATTCTGAATTCGAAATGGAAAATTTTTAAAAATACAATTAGAATTTTTTTTAATCCTATTAGAAATGGTGTAGTCTAGGCTAAAGAATGAATGTGAATAGATATTAATGCTTACACATACATATGTATGTATGTACATATGTGTGTACGTGTATATCGACTGAATAAGAATGCCTTTACAGCAGGCCTTATTTGGTTGAGTGGAGGTCATAGAAGTAACACCAACGCCAACAGGTTTTTCTTGTTCTTCTCTGTTAACGATAACTATACAAAAACGACGCCAACAACAAAAAGAATAATAGCAACAAAAACTATTATGAAGAGAAATTAAAAGCCGACAATATATGTAAGTCGCTTATTTATTTGTTTATAATATTAAGCTGACTTTCGATAGGTATTCTCATATCTATTCAACTCGATTCAATTAAACCGCTCCCTCAAACCTCTCATCCTCCCCGCAGCCATTCACACATTCCCTCGGATTAGTTTACTTTACTCAAAACGAATTATGATAACGACTTAATAATTTTTGTACTTTGTTTTTGAGCAGTTTAAAGAGTTTAAAACTATGTATACAAAGTCTCTCAGTAATAAATGATTTGTTATTGTTGTTATTAAAAATAATTAATATTTATTTTTATAATTAGTTTTTGCCGTGTAAACAAGTTATATTTTTGAAACTCTTTTTATTTTTATAATAAATACCATGTAAAATACTTTGTACTCATATACATATGTATGTATATATGTAATATGTTTGTACGTATTATAGTGTGTTGGTAATAAAAATAAAATAAAATGTTTCCTATACAATATCTATTCCTTTCTTTCGGTTAAAATTTTAAAGACTTTATTATAGTTTTGAATGAAACACGTTGCGTATCTTTACTACTCTATGCGATAGTGGCGTTTGTGGCGAATGCGGCAATCAGAGTTTTTAGATACAACAGCAGCGCTATTTACTCTTATTTTAAACTTGTATCTTATGGATGACTAATCACGTTTTTATTGCTGTTGTTGCTGTTTTCATATTTTTTTGTTGTTTTTTTAATTTTGTGTTGGTGTGTTTTTCGTATATTTGTTTCTATTTCTTGGTTTTTTTTTGTTTTTTTATATTTAACTTAACCCTTGGAGGAACGGTTGTAATTTTATGAATCAAAATTGATACTGTGCCTGGCAAAATTTTAAAATAATTCCCCTGCATAGCGTTGGATCTTTTGAAGATTTGAATTGTCGATCCCTTGTCTAGAAAACCAACAATAGATTACTCAATAGACTAAGGTGATATCATATTTTAGACAAACCTACAAAAACTTAAATTTGTTGTCCATTAACACTGTTCAAATGGTTAATTAATTGTTTAGAATTTTCAAAAGGAAATTAACACAAACTTTTGAGTAGTAAACAAGCAACTTTCACGATTCATTACCTTGATTTTTTAACTTTAGAAAACCTTATGAGAAATTTTGCTGCTGCGAGTGTTATATCCAACACTGGTAGTCAATAACCTCATAAAATGAAACTTATTGAGCCTGGCTTAAAATCCATTAACTTTCTAACCATTTTAAATAGAGATATCTTAGGTCCTAGTCTTGATTTGGTTGTAATACCTCAGCCATTCATTGTGTAAATAATGATGGTGGATTGCTAACGATTGTCAACGCTAAAAAAAAAAACAAAACTTCCGTTTTAGATTCCCAAATGCCTAATTATGATGGAAAAGATATGCAGTGATCATCCAATACTATTAACTGTGTTATCGGAATTGAAAGATTAGAACTTGGGAGATGCTGATGCTCACAAGATGTAATGCCCACAAATTATTCAAACAAAAAGGGACAAAGAAATTAGATTGCTGCCCCAAGCAATTGAGAATAAAACCTACAGCTATTGAACGCTATGTTCAGAAGCATATCTCTCTCTGGGCCCGTAATCGAGTTACAGTCCCATAAGTCGCAATTTTATTTTAGCATTTTGAAAATGAACAGATACATGAAGTATTATTAGGGATTAAATAGTTCAGGTTCACTGACAGTAATAATTATTTTAATTTAATTATAATAATATAATAATTTAATTATAATAATATATAAAATTCTCGTGTCACGGTGTTAGTGGTTAAACTCCTCCGAAATGGATCGACCGATTTTCATGAAATTTTGTGTGCATATCGGGTAGGTCTGAGAATCGGACAACATCTATTTTGCATATCCCTAAATGTTAAGAGGGCGTGGCAAATCGTTAAAACTGAATATTTAGGTACATATTAATCGAAGACGAAAAAACTTTGGTGGGTAAGTTCGTAGAGTCGATATCGATAAACTCACCAAAAATGGGCGCGGCAACCCCCCCCCCCTTCAAATGATATCTATAACTCTTAAATTACTGAACCGATTTTAACCATTCTGTTTTTGTTCGAAAGCTTATCAGGTTTAGATGGTTTAAAAAAATTCGATATAGCAAAAAGTAGGCGTGGCAAGCCTTTAAAATTGAATATTTAGGGACATAGTGATCGTAGACGAATGCAATTTGGTGGGTAAGTTCGTAGAGTCGATATCGACAAACTCACAAAAAATGGACGTAGCAACAATCCCCCTTTAAAAGATACCTATAAGTCGGCTAATTCGATGGTTTATAACTACATATGTACGAGTACATATATAACATGTATGTCTGTTAGTTTTTGTTTTGGAGCGAGTACAACAACTACAACTTCCTCAGCGCTACCCATGATTCGGACCTCTTATTGTTATTCTTTGTATGCCTCACCTAAATAACGTACCGACTTCGATTAAATTCTGAAATAGATAGATAGATCCACACACTTATAGTAAGTTAGTTATTTTTATATAACTGTTTTATGCAGCGTATTACAATAAATATGTATATAATGTGACCTTTTTTGGGCAATTAAAAAAATCAATTTTGGGCGGGACGAAGTTCGCCGGGTCAGTTAGTAATAGTATAATAATTATTTTAATTTAATTTCTACAATAACGACTTTCGGAAAATTCTCATTATTAAAGTGCAACCAGTGGGTTAAAAACAGCGCTTCGTGGTGAGCGGAAGAAAAACTAAAAGAGTAATGAACAGGGCAATATGCGGCAAAAGAAAATTATCAAAACTGTATGACGTTCATTGTTACTAATCTTGAGAACATTTATTTATAATTTGTTTTATTTTATTTTATTTTTAATAAATAAAATTTAATCGTCAGACGTCTATCAAATGCTTTTAAGTTTCTTGACACTTCTTAAACTTTTTCGACAATTTCTGAAGAGAAAATGAAAACAAGAAGCAATTGGCAGCATATTTTGTATTCGCCATCCTTATCATCTTATTTTCTTTTCTGTGTTTTTCACTTCCACTGTTTCTTTTTAACTGATATTACGAAATATTAATATTTTTCTCTTATTTTCCGTTAAACATTATGAAAAGTACATACAACAACAATAACAATTTACTATTTATTTGTAATTAATTTTTTCTTTTTTTTTTTTCATCACTATTAAAGAGTGGGGATCGATTTTTCACTGTATTCGTATGGTTATTTTTCTTTTATGTCTGTTTTGCATCCCACAGTAATTTTATTTTTTTACGTTTTCTTCTTCTTGTTATTTTTTCTTATTTGAATGCGTGATATTTCCACAATTTTTTATAACAAATTTACAGAATTTTCACAGACAATTTTGTCTCACAGAAATTTGTTTAATTTTCAAATTTCAAATAAAATGAAATTTTTTGACTTTTTGATTCTTTTTTTTTTTTCCTTTCTAACTTCTTTTTATGTTGTATTTTCCTTTCTATTTTTTTGATTATTATTATTAAATTTTTGGTACATACGGCAAGTGTGTATATTTTTGGGCGAGGGAAATCATTTGATTTTTCTTTATTTTTGTTCATTTAACCATTTATTGTACTTTTTAACCAGGCAGACAATCAACACGTACCGCATTCGTTTACTACTGATTCTCCCGTTAACGTGTCATATACGCGTCGCTTGTGCACTGAGACTAAAATGTGAAACAAAAAGCGAAACGAGAAAATACGAAATTCCATCACACTGACAACATTGCGGTGGTTTTGCTCCAAAACAATTTTTTTTTGTTTTTGTTTTGCGGCGAATTTATCTTGTTTACGTTCTCTTTGGGGGAATTTCAATAAACGTAATCCATTGATGGATTTTATTTCATTTATTTTCTTTCTACTTATGCTCTAGATGCAATACTCACGTTCAAAAAATATAATCGCATTGTCCGGTACAAAGTCGTAAAATTAACGTTAAATTAAATTGGTCCATGAATGAATGTTTTTTAAATGAAAACAAAAATCGTGTTGACTGCACAATTTTGTAATGAATTCAACTGCGCTCAACGCATTTAAAATATTTATGTGGTACTTACGTAATAACTGTGGCTACTAAGGCTGTCATCGAAGTTTATAGTCGTCGAAGTGAAACTCTAAATGTTTAGACTTTTTTCTATCTTGGGGCTAAAGTGCTGAGACACTTTTAAATGAGAGAGTGCACTTTTAAATTTACTGCCAATTGCTATGCACGTAGTAATGATGAAATGTGACAGGGCTTTGCAAAAGACCCAGACGTTACCATTAGGAAAATTGATTACAAAAATTGTATAGTTATGCTGAGACCGCTCACAAACTTCGATAAAATGCAGCAGGTTCAGCATGACGGCACCACCAATCGATTTATTGCTCTAACAATTTCCAGAACAAATTATCCCAAAACATTCTGATGTCAATCGGCCACCATTCTGATCAAATATCATTTCTAATTGAAACCGCTTGTAAAATAGCTTAAGAAAAAACAATTGCAACGAAATTGGTAAGAGAAAATGGGCCAGGTTCCACATATCTTTAGAAGATACAAGGACAATTTTTTTCAGAAGGCGATAGAGCAGGATCTACAAAGTCTAAGCCTGAACGATACGCAATAAAACTAATGGCGCTTGACAGATCCATATTAAATAATTATGTTACAAGAGTTATTTCTTATTTTAACCAGCTCCTTTTTATATTTTATACTTCACACGATTTTCAGTTTTATGCGTATACTTTTAATTATTATTATAATTTTTTTAATTGCAAAATATTTAATTAGAGACTGACTACAAGTACCTACCACCAGTAATTTATTACGTTGTGTTTCAAACTTATTTAAAATTTATAGAATTTAAAGTGTTGTAATTAATACCTGTAGAGGAGACATACTAATTTAACTAGCATTACATATTAAATTATTTTCCACTATACATATTTAATTTAAACGATTTTTTTAGTTTCTTTTATGAGAGGAAACTCCCTACTGCAATTAATTCTCCCACATATGAAAAGGATATAGAGAAAAATGTGTTAATAAATGTCTCATATATTTTCATGTTGGGAAATTCTTGTTTTTCCTCGCATTCTTTTATATAGAGAGTTGGATGATGACAGCATTTTTGAGGCGAATTTATTTCCTATTAGACACATTAATGTTGAAAAATTCAGTACTTTAGTACTTTTTTCAGTACTTTTCCATTTTAAAAATACCGCAGTACCCCCGCGGCACTTTTAGTACTTTTTTATTATTACATATTTTATGTCTTGTGCTTTTCAACTATTAATTAGTGTTTTTTACGGGAATTCCCGGGACGGGAATTTTACAGTTGTTGTACAGGAAGGCATGATGGTGTTGATTTATATGAAAATCTTCTGATCCGATTGGGCCAAGTTTCGTACGAACATAACCTCAACATCTGTCATCGTCCGTGAATGCTAAGAACTTCTTAATTCCTGATGAACTGACCAAGACTGGTACAGAGTTCATAACCTGCAACGTTTTACACAGATTGTATCAGTTAAACTGGGTATTTTATAGTTTTTGTACAGTGAGGCTTACGTTTGTTGTCATATGATTCTTTCAAGTTTCCACTGTAATTCGTATTTAAGAGAAAATTTGAAGAGAGAAATTTGCAAAGACAATTTTGCTTTTGCAAACACACTTTTGCTTTTGCAAACACACCTTTGCCTTTGCAAAGACAATTTTGCTTTTGCTAAGACAATTGCTTCTGCAAAGACAATTTTGCTTTTGCAAGGCAATTGCTTTTGCAAAGACAATTTTGCTTTTGCAAAGACTATTGCCTTTGCAAAAACATTTCCTTTTGCAAAAACAATTTTGCTTTTGCAAAGACAATTGCTTTTGCAAAGACAATTGCTTTTTTATTTTTTTGTTTTTTTTTATTTTTTATGAAACCAGCACTCAGGGGATGGCCCCTACTCATGCAGTGCATTGTGCAGGTTTTTTTTTAGGAAAGGTGGAAAGGGGGAAGATGCGAACGGCAAGGAAACGAGTTGCTGTTAGGTGACTATAAAATGGCCAGTGCTATACCTTCACCATTAGACAGTCTACAGGCAATCGTCCCCAAGAAGCCCGCAGTTTCTCACACCACTTATGTTGTGTGTGTTAAGTTTAAAGTCGACTCCGAACGACAGATTTTTTTTTTTGAGAAACTGAAAAGAAATCGCCGAAAAAATACTTTTTGTATTTTTTTTTATTTTTGATGTCTGGCCTGGGACTCGAACCCTGGCTTTTACGTCTAATAAGCCAGCACACTACCTACTAGACCACGACGAGCCGTGGTGCAATGACAATTTTGCTTTTGCAAAGACAATTGCTTTTGCAAAGACAATTATGCTTTTGCAAAGACAATTTTGATTTTGCAAAGACAATTGCTTTTGCAAAGACAATTTTGCTTTTGCAAAGACAATTGCTTTTGCAAAGACAATTTTGCTTTTGCAAAGACAATTGCTTTTACAAAGACAATTTTGCTTTTGCAAAGACAATTGCTTTTGCAAAGACAATTGCTTTTGCAAACACAATTGCTTTTGCAAAAACAATTTTGCTTTTGCAAATACAATTTTGCTTTTGTAAATACAATTTTGCTTTTGTAAATACAATTTTTCTTTTGCAAAGATAATTACTTTTGCAAAGGCAATTGCTTTTGCAAACACAATTACTTTTGCAATGACAATATTGCTTTTGCAAAGACAATTTTGCTTTTGCAAAGACAATTGCTTTTGCAAAAACAATTTTGCTTTTGCAAAGACAATTGCTTTTGCAAAGACAATTTTGCTTTTGCAAATACAATTTCTCTTTTGCAAACGCAATTGCTTTTGCAAAGACAATTGCTTTTGCAAAGACAATTGCTTTTACAAAGACAATTGCTTTTGCAAAGACTATTGCTTTTGCAAAGACAATTTTGCTTTTGCAAAGACAATTGCTTTTGCGAAGACAATTTTGCTTTTGCAAACACAATTGCTTTTGCAAAGACAATTTGCTTTTGCAAATACTATTTTGCTTTTGCAAACACAATTGCTTTTGCAATGACAATATTGCTTTTGCAAAGACAATTGCTTTTGCAAATACAACTTTTCTTTTGCAAAGATAATTGCTTCTGCAAAGGCAATTGCTTTTGCAAACACAATTGCTTTTGCAATGACAATATTGCTTTTGCAAAGACAATTTTGCTTTTCAAAGGCAATTGCTTTTGCAAAGACAATTTTGCTTTTGCAAAGACAATTGCTTTTGCAAAGACAATTTTGCTTTTGCAAAGACAATAGCTTTAGCAAAGACAATTGCTTTTGCAAAGACAATTGCTTTTGCAAAGATAATTGGTTTTGCAAAGACAATTTTGCTTTTGCAAAGACAAATTTGCTTTTGCAAAAACAGTTTTGATTTTTCAAAGACATTTATGCTTTTGAAAAGACAATTATGCTTTTGAAAAGACAATTTTGCTTTTGCAAAGACAATTGCAAAGACACTCAATTATTTTATATGCAGAACAAATTTATAACCGTCTTTTTACTGAAAAAAATATAGAATTAGAAGGAATAGAAAGCAACGATAATGATATTTTAGAAGATAAAAATTTTGAGGACAATTTTGAGGACATAATGTACCTACCGGTTCGATAAAAAAGACTTAAAATCTTTTGGAGAATTTGGTAAGCAAACGGAAAACATAAAAAATCTTTTAGAGGCCTTGTTAACTATTAAGCCAACATCTGTTGAAAGCGAGAGAGTTTTCTCTCGTACCTTTTATATGTTTCTATTGTTATTTTGTTTTATGTTTTTGATCTCATTATACAAAATACATACTTAACAAAGTAAATATATGATTTTTTGGTCTAGGCGGGAATTCCCGGAATCCCGAGAAATTTCAAAATCAATCCCGGTTTCCCGGGAAATGAATAAGTCCGGGAAATGAAAAACACTACTATTAATGCATTTGCAACATGTTCAACGTAATGCTAAAGGTTGAACTAGTCTTTAGCTCCGGTTAGACAAACGTGCCCGAATACGAAAAGCAATGAGAACGCTTGCCGAACAGTAATGTAATTTCAGTAAGCATTTACATTGCTCTTCATATGCTGAAAATGAACGTATGTTCTATTATGTTCCTACGATGTTTTACTAAACGGGGCTTTTACGTTTTGTTACGTTCCGATTCACTTACTTTTATTTTGTAAATGAGGAACACGAATATATCGTTAGTTTTACTGTTCCATGCCGTATGTGTATCAAAAATATAAATAAATAAATAGTCTAGTAGCTAGTGTGCGCGCTTAGTAGACGTGAGCCCACGGTCCAAACCCAATGTCAGACAAATATTTGTAAAAAAGTACTCTTTCAGTTATAGTCGAGTACCATTTCAAAATTCCAGTTTTGCAACACTGAGACACATATTCGTTTTGTTATGAATATAATGGAAAGAAAGAAATACAAAAATATTACAGGCATGGCAAAGGAAAAAGTATAGATATTAATTTTCCTTTCTTAATTCAGTAGTGGCTATGTAAAAATTTCAGAAATTTAATATTTAATAGAAAATTTCAGAAATTTAATATTTAATAGAAAATGCAAAATTAAATGCCTTTATAAGAAGTTAAATAATTAAATTAATTACAAAACATTTTAAAAATAAAGACTCCTCCCTAATTAAATAATTTTTAAACCGCTATAGCGGTATAGACTTTGACAATTCATTAATAGTTTTTCTAATTTTATACCGAAGTACACTTCTAGATTGTTTAGCTAACTAGACCGCTTTTCACATACAGCCTCTATTTATTAGCAGTAAATACTTTATTAACTGTAATCGGACTGTTCTAAAGTTCTAAATGTTAGTCTTCCTTTCCCAGACAATCATATCTTCATTTAAGAAATCACACTTCCTGCTGAGCTGCATTTTCTATAGAAAATTTTTCGATGACTTACATTTTTTATAGAAAAATTTTCGATGACTTGCCGTTCTATAGAAAGTTTATCGATGACTTAAATCACATTGTTTAAGAACGAGAGAGTTTCCTGATATAAAAAATATCAACAAAGGGAAATCCAGAGACGTAATGTGCCGATTCTAAAAACCTGAATTCGTACTTCTAACGATCTCAACTAATATTGCAGTCCTTCTCATATCATTTCAAGCAAACTTTGAGTTTAAATTAAATTTTATAACTTGAAATCTTAGAAAATACATCATCTTTGCAATTTTATATTTCTTAAGTGCTTCAATACTACACTACATTAATAACACTTAGGATTATTATGATTAAGTATTTATGTATTTTAAACTCACCTTCTCCATTTTGGTCATGAACTCTTATTAAAAAGAAGATACTGTCGCCGATTGTTAATGTTAAGGTTTTGAAAAGATGATACTATGCATTTTTCTCTGACGTCACATATAATATTTATTGAAGCATTTGGTGTTAGGTCACTATGGTGATTTACCAAGGCGATAAACAAGATGCAATGAAGCGTCAAATTACTTTTATTAACTTATCATGTTTTCCATTTAAAATCTAACAAAGTTGTACTGAAATCAAAAATTAACAAATATTTCATAAACATATCAAAATTATAAAAAAATAATCAAAAAAATTCCTTCCAAACAAAAAAATAAATATATTTTTCTAAAAACATACAAATATTTTTATTTTTAAATAGAAAACTTAAATATTATATTATATATCTGCGGTAAGGTAAATCACATAAATGACCTCTCCACATAAGTCTCTATTGACTTTAGGACAAATACCGGAAGAAGAGGTCAAATTGAATCCGTAAGTTTTCAATAAAAACTAGTTACCGGAAACACGATCACGAAAGTCGATTTGTAATTATTTTACGTTTTAAGGAAAGCAACTAAAAGTTGTGAAAGTTTATATTCAAACAGTTCAAGGGGATCCGCCAATGTTGTATATCGCAGAAAACCTGGTGCATCAAATAAAATGAATGGCATACGACAGCCTGCTATTATACCAGCCAACAATGAAATACGACAAAGAGTTCTGTCCGCTCGAAGATTAAGAATGAAAACTTATCAGAATCAATTGACAGATGCTCAGCAAACCATAGCTGTAAAATAATTATTTCACCTTCTATAACACGTATTGATTTCCTTTCTTTAATTTTTATTAGGAATTGGCACACGAAAATCGTATACTACGTACGTTACATAAACGACAGGACTCTGCTCTAGCCAAATATGAGTCAACCAATGCTGAGCTTCCACAACTATTGCATTCACATGCTGAAGAATTGCGTGTTTGGCAAACGAAATATAAAAATCTACAAGCTACCAATAAGGATTTAGAACAGAAACTTAAACAAAAGGAATCTATTATTCTTACTCTGAGTGATCAGAATAAATACTACATACAGCTGAATAAGGACAAGTAACTTCATATTTAAGAATTTTAAGTCAATTCTCTACAATTTTTTACTTTTTTTTTAGAAATTTAGAAGATCGCCAACGCTTGACCGAGAAGTTACAAGCCCTGGAAGCGCGTTTACAAGAGAAAGAGAATGATATTAAAATGATGGCCCGTAAAAAGCAATTGGAACTCAAACAATCCAAACACCAGCTACAAGTGGAACAAAAGAAAAGTAAAGAACTCTTAATGAAATTGGAGCATGCACGCTTAGAATTATCTGGCTATCGGAAACTAGAGGAAATACAGGTAAATTACTTATAATTACCATTCATTTTCAAATATACATCAATTTTATATTGTAATATTATTACGTAGCTACAAGAAAAATTCAATATTAACCTTAGGCGCAATAAGGTATCCAATACCGACAATGCAAAGGTAGATCCTTATACAAATACCACAGACAGTGAAGCAGCAACAGAAGAACCTGATGCACCACATAGTCAAAGATCTACGCATAGCACCCAAAATATAACACAACGCACAGCGCGTACAATAAAAAATGTTACAAATAAAAATCATGTGACTTTGGCAGCCAGTCCCCCTACTGTAATACCACAAGTTGCAACAAAAATGCAAATGCCTCACAACAGACCACCCATAGCTTTAAAACGTTTAGAGCAAGGAGATGGTGATGCTTCTAATGCTCATGATGGTTATAAAATGACAAATTCGTTTTCCTTAATGCAAAAACAGCATTCAAATTTGTCTTCCAGAACGCTTAATAAAACCGAAAAGGTTCAAAATAATTATGAAGAAGATGAAATTGAAAATGACGATGAAGGTGAAAATGATAACGATAACCAAGAAGAACAAATAGATGAATTGGATGTTAAAACAAAAGAAATCGATTGTGATGAATCTGATAATAATGGAGATTTTGTGAGCAATTTTGATGAATCAACCAGTGAGTTGGATACAGACAAGGATCTCCAAGAATATTATGAAGAAACAGAAAAAATTGAGGTAGTCATCTTACATACTTACATTTTATTCATTTGTTTTAAGCGTATAAATATTATTTATATAATTAAACAGATGCCGGATTCTAGTCAAAAGACTCGCATGAAAGAGGAGATATCCTGTTTACGAAAACAAATATCCAATGACTATAAGGAACGTGAAGCCTTTTTGGATACGTTTTGCCGGCAAGCAACAAGTGGTGCTTTGCGTGAAGAAACGCCTAAGAAACGTAACAGTATTGCAACAAATCACATTGTACCCAATAATCGTAAAAATAAGCTTTTAGCGGCACTCAAAGCCATAGATGATAACAAGAGTCAGGATTAATTAATTATTCATAATATATTTTCTCTATTTTAATAAACAAACATATTAAACGAATTCATTTTATACACAAACTACTCAAATCTTACTTTACACGCACTAATATATACTCGTATATATAAGTTGACTTACAATCAAATCACTGTTGTTTTTTGCCCCTCATTTTACTTAATGCTCTTGACACCTTTTTTCGCAATTCCTTTTGGCGCTTTAATTTTGACAGTTCTTCTGCCTTCTTCTGTAATTTGAATTTCTTCACACGAACTTTTGTGTCATGTCTGTCTTTGTTGCGTTTCTCTTGATAATTTGTTTCAATCATGCTCATGAGTTTAGCAACCTTTTGTTCGTGCGGAGAACGGATGACTGCCACTCGTTCTTCTTTCTCTTTAGGATTTAATGGACCAACTTTGGGTTTATCTTTGTATGGCAGAGCTCTTTGTAAAGATTTTGGAATGACCAGGGGTTTAAACACTTTGGGTGTACGTTTGATTTCTGTATACAAACTATCCGGCTGAGCTTCATTTTTAATTTGACGTTCCCTCTTCAATTGTCCCATTGTCTTCATACCCTGCCAATGGAGTTTTTGATCCGGTGGCAGTAAGAGGGTAGTAACCGGCGCATAGAAACGGTGTACATCCACACGGAACCATGTTCGGCAGAAGACAATATCACTCAATAAAATCTTATCCTCAAATGTGGCTCTGAAAGAACCTTCAGGTGTATGATGGGCTTTTTTAATTTGACCTCTTATGCCAGAAACGGTTTTAATTTTTGCTCCTTCAAATTTAGCAACTTCTAAGCTGCTATTGAACATGCCTTTGATAAATGCAGACTTTTTGTATATTTTGAAAGGATGACCGACTAATTTTAATTTCTTCATAATTTGGCACGACTTGTCCAATTCTGTTACACAGCCAGTGGCTGCTATACGAAAACCTAACCTCTTTAATTCTTCCTGATCATGACGCACAGTTTGCAATGCTAAAAAGCCAGTGTTTTGAGGCGTAATAGGTCCCCAGAAAGTCATACTGCAGGTAACATGTTCAGGAGTGTACTTTAGAAATCTGTGACGGAAATTATCTTCCACCTTGGCATAAACAGCCACACTCTGGAACCGGCGCCATCCCATTGATATTATAATAGGATCGCCCGACTTGAGAATCTTTTTATACCATCTATGTTTTTTAACTTTACAATTAACATAGCCGATATTTTCCTCCGCCATATTAAGGCCACCTATCAGCACAGGATAAGAGGGATCAAAGTTCTCTATGAATTCGGCGGGTAAATCTTTGAAACCCAAACGTACATACAAACCGGCTCGGTAGCCTTCAATTTGTATACGCAAATCATTATCCAAGTTTTCAAATTCACTTTTATTTAACTGTGATTGCTTTTGAGCTTCAGCTTTCAAACTCTCATAGTAGTCGTGATCACCAGTTATGCGGCCATCATCTTCTTTCTCGCCCTTATTGTCATACTCGGCATCGAATTTAGCTTTAAGCTTTAATTTCTTCGCCATTATTTCGGCTTTTGTTAAATTTTCTTCTTCAACACGGGTTATTTTACGTTTCTTACTTTCGTTGGAGTCGTCTGCAGTTTTATTTTTATCTTCTTCGTCTTCTTTTAGATCTTGAGGCTTTCCACTTTGTTTTTCTCCTGTTTCCAAATCTTCAAAATCGCCATAGACTTCACTATCGGCATCGCTCATGTCGTCTAAACGCAATAAGTTCTCGGCGTCTTCTGATGCTTTCCATTTGCCAGTAACGAAACAATTTCTTATTAAATCTTTATTACTCTCCTCTAGCCAATCTCTTGTCGTTTCTAAAAAGTAATATTTTAAATTTAATGCGTGACAAGAAACATGTTAAAAATTATTTCTTACCAAAATTGTCTTGAAAGAAGCAAGACTCTTCTTTGTCTCGTATATCTTTGTCTTTTTGTTTTTCCTTCTGTTTTTTTGCGGCCACCTTAAAAAGACCACCAATTTCATCATCTGAGTCTTCAGTGTCCTGCTGTTCATCATTTTCTTCTTTTTTGCGTTCGCTAATGGAGTAGCATCCATATACTATGCGCATTAGATTCTTAGATTCTGAATGACGTTGCAAGAAGGCATCTCTTGCTTTTTCCGCCAAATTTGTTTTCCAACTCATGCTATTGGCTATTATAGCTTTTTCATCCTCTTTTTCAGTATCTTCATCTTCAGATTTATCAGAGTTTTCGCTATCAGAATCATTAATTTTTGCTTTCTTTGATTTTTTAATCATCTCTAAATCCTGATAATCTTCATCTTCTGAAGTATCTTGTTCGGAGCCACTGTGCTCTCCAACTTCTTCTTCTGAATCTTCGTTACGCCAATCTTCCGCGCCAAATTCATTGCCATTTTCATTATCATCCAAACCGTCCTCTTCATCATCGTCATCCACGCCAGAGTCTTCTCCCTATAATAACTGTTTTAAATAAATTCATAAGTTATTAGACACACTAACATACCTTTTCATCATCTTCATCACCACTCGAATTTGCATCATCTTCAATGTAATCTTTTGACTTTATTGCTTGACCATCAGAGAACAATCTAAATTCTTGCTCATCTATTTGTTCATCCACTGTTTGTTTCTTTTCAATAAGTTTACCCACCAACTCCTCTTGCTCTGTTGCCTCTGCAGTTTTCTCCTTATGACTATGAGATCCTTGCAATTCTATATAAACAGCATCTTTATCATATACAATGCCACCTACTCCTGACATGGGCGCATAGAGGAGTCGTTCCTTTTCCAGTAAAGTACGTTTCTTTTCCGTTCCTGGCAATGGACAAGGATCTGGAATTACATTTAGTTCGTGAATACGAACATCTCCTAAGCCTGCTATATGGACCATATGCTCTTGTTTCAAAGGCACACCTCGAACATAACCATACAAAACTACATCACGATCACATTTTGGATTTCGACGAATTGTATCGGTATTTGTTATATCCTCTACGCGATCTACCACTACATAGCTATGGGCACCTCGCCACTGTAAAGGTCTAAACTTCATAACCGATATAAAACGTCCCAGATTTTTAATTTCATTTCTTAAATATTCTCCATGAAGCAAGCCAGACAAATAAAACAACTTGGCTCCATCATATACTTCTGTCCAGAATCGATGCTTCAGTTCCTTCTTGCGTTTCCTCAAGGCTTTGGGATTCTTAATCATATCCAAGTGCGTAAGAACGCCCATTATTTTGGGCATACCATGAACTTGACAAATATTAAGAAATTCAAAAATTTCCATTTCAAAACCGTAACTGGCATCACACATCAATAATACCAAATCAGCACACTTGGCCACATCAATCATGGAATTTATGTCATTATTGCATTCCAATAGTGTAATGCGTCTTTTCTTGGATGTGACTATTGTTATGGGTCCCTTAATGTCGTTGACATTTGTTTTGGTAAACGATTTGATTAAATTATTTATAAGTGTTGTCTTTCCCACTTTGGGCGGCCCCACTACAGCAATTAGAACTGGAGGCGGCTCATCGGGTGTCTGATCTACTACAGGTATATGTTGTTTCTTGGCAGTGATATCCTCTTTGCGACGAAAGTTTCTTTCAGCTCTTATAGCAGAATTGATGGCAAAAGCCTTTGGATTCCTTTGACGAGCCGTCAAATTTGGTTCTTTTTGATTGGACTCTTTCTTAGCTTTTAATTTCTTTTTCTCCGCTTTAACGCCAGACTGACGGGCACGGTGAGTTTTCTTTTTATCGATACCTTCATCATCCGGCATAATTATTTATAATAATTGTTGATAATTTTTTTATTTCTTAAAAAACTGTAACTTTTTAAAAATATTTCACTTCAAATACTACACGTGCAATTCAACTGTTTTGTTATTGTAGCTGCTGTCGAATGAAAATGTCAACATTTCGACAGGGTTGCATTTTTACATGAAAAATTGTAATAGACTATGATAAATTGGAATTGTTTACTTCTTAGTTTTTAATGTGATAAAAAATTATGAATTAATCATATTATAAATTTTATTTATAACAATTATAGAAAGAATGTCTATAGATTAAAAATTAAGGAAAAATACACAACTTGAGAAAAAAATTCGAATATTAGAAAAAACCATATTATATAACGCATCAAACAAATTATTTTATCCTTTGAGATGTAATTTTTATTCATAATCAATTAAAATAAAAATAAAAAACGAAAGCAAACTATACAGTATAGACCTTCTTTTGAATTTTTAAGATATGTAATAATATGACCATTGTAATTGGCGTAGTAAATATAAAACCAAAATATTTGCGATTTTACTAAATATTAGCATTAAATTAATCAATTTCATACATTTTTATTTGATTTATATTTATATACTGTAAATAATTTTTAATATTTTAGTAATAATAATAAAAATTTCATTTCGATAATAACCTTTTCAATACTTCTTAACAAAAAGCCAATTATTCTAAAGGGGTTACCATCTTAAGCTGACATCTGTCAAGAGTCTAGCAGTTTTTCCAGCAGTGACGCCATGTTGAAATTTCAACTACTATTATCGCTCTTTTACATTTCTTTCTTTCCGGTTAGCAGTCATGGTAAGAAATGTTTTCGATTTTTTGTGTGCCGAAATTTCATTAAAATGAATGGGAAAATGTTTCAAGTTGTGAATAAAAGTAAGATTTTACTAAAATTAAATTGAATTGCTAATATTTCTGCAAAAGATAGTGTGAAAAACTCTTAAAATATGGGCTAAAAAGTGTACATTTCTGCCTAACGTGGAGTAAAAGAGTTTTTTGTGCATTTGACAGTTTCTTTCCCAGCAGCGAAAATGTCAAAATGCACAACGTGTTTGGAAGAAAAAAGATGCTATGAATTTGAATAATTTCTTTTTGTTTTGAGAGTTGACTTGAATAACAATTTCCCTGTTTTAAATGCAATTTCGTTGTTATTTTACAAATAATGTTTGATAAAATTAAAATATTTAATAGTTCTTTATTGTATTGGTTTCTTTTGTAGCCTTTCCAAAGATTTGTACAAACTGGTCGCATTGCGAAATGCTCGGCTGGTCCCTTGAAGGGACGTCTCATCACCATCGTTGACGTCATTGATCAAAACAGGGTAAGTTTTTGAAATGAACCAAAGTGTGGTGAACATGAAAGACTTAAATATGGTGTTTGTTTACTGATCATGATGATTATTGGCTTCTTGATAGGAAGTGCCAACTGATACATAAATGAAGCTAATTTACCTAATAACTGAAAACCTAAACAAACATCATATTCAGAAAAAAGTGTTTACGAATTACTTATATTCGCTAGAGGTGATATTTTTAACTTAGTATTTCTAATTTTTAGGTTCTTGTTGATGGTCCCTTGACTGGTGTTCCTCGTCAAGAATACAGATTGAACAACCTTCATTTGACTAAGTACCGTATCAAGTTCCCTTTCACTGCCCCCACCCGCATTGTGCGCAAGGCCTGGCAAGATAGTGACTTGAAGGCCCAATGGAAAGTCAGTCCCTGGTCTGCCAAGTCCCAAAATATCTGCAAGGTAAGTTGTGGCTAATATTTGCCATATTAGAGACAAATATTCTAGACATAAATCAACATGATGATAATGAAAGTTCTTGATAGGAATTGCCGGCTGATACATACATGAAGCTAATTATTTCTTAGACTGAAGATTTATTTTATTAGAATAATTTGACAAATAATCCATTTTTATTTAAATTTCTTATGAAAATCTATTTTTCAATTTAATTTTAGCGTTCCCGCTTGAATGATTTCGATCGTTTCAAGTTGCGTTACGCCAAGCGTCAACGCAACAAGTTGCTTACCATTGCCTTCAACACTTTGAAGAAGCGCACCAAGGAAGATGGTACTGAACGCAAACTTAAGAAGGACAGACGTGAACGTATTCGCGAATTGAAATCTAAGGGCATCAAGAAGGGCGCTGCCAAGAAGTAAATTTTACAAATTTACTTAATTGTCTAAATAGTTGACTAGTGTATTTCTTTAAAATGGAAATAAGAAAATAAACAAAATCTACAAAAAAGATGTGAAACTATTTTATAAGAAAATATACGAAATGAATTTTAATTCCAAGTGGTTGGCGGATTCCAATATGTGCGAGCAAAAATAATTAAAGAAGTTTCCTTTTAAATTCAGTTTAGAACATTAATATGGAATAATATCTGGTTTCTCAAAAATGTGTTCCTCATAAGATAGGATTTCCTTTTCGCATTTAAATAGTTATCTTTAAAATTAAACTAGAAAAAAGCATAATTTATTTGGGAATTCCGCTAAAACATGATAGAATTGGTAGTACTATAACAACCATATCTATTCACAAATACAATGCAAATCAAATTCAGTTTGAAACTTTTCAGTTTATTTCTTTAGGGCTTGCATAAATCAAAAATGTGTATAAAAGGAACAAAACATAACAAAAGAATAAAAAGGTTTTCAATTATCAATAGTTTTAACTATAACAGTTCACTTTTCAATAATAACTAAGGAAATTGCTCAGTATTCTGTATGTAATTGTACAGATTAACTTTTTGTCTGTCATTTCAAAGATCCTCGATCGTATATCCTCTTTTAGCTGAAAGCTATTCGTTCGACGATGATTGCTTCTGCTGCTGTTGTTTTTTGTCTTTACCATAAAGTAATTGCCAGTTGTTTGGATGATTATAACCCAAAAGAATAGGCAAATGCAAAAAAAGTGTCAGATGTTCAGCTTCAATAGTATTGGAAATTTTTATCCAATCGCGTAGCCATGCAATCATTTCATCATTGCTCAGATTGATTGGATTTAAGCCGCGTATATAACAGGCATTTCGTAATGGTTCCAAAGGCATATTATGAACGCCACCTTCGCGACATATAGCTTTATCCATATAGTGCACTAGAAATGCATGCTCATAAAGGCTATGACGCTTAAACAATCCTGACGGTATACCATGTAGTTTATTAAGCAATTTCTAATCAGAAAAGAATATTTGAAACTTCAAAAGTGCTAAGTAATAGACAAAAGTAAAACTTACGATATGTTTGCCCGGTAGAGAGATTATATTGAAAGGTGCTTCTGCAAAGATGTCTTTAATTTCTAATATTTGTTCTACGGTGGGATGAGTACCACTTCCCAATTGACCCAAAACATTTCGAAACTGTTCATATTTAGAATGTGTTTTAGTAGATTTCAATTTGGCCTGTAGACAGCGTAAAACTGGTTTGTTATAAGTCAATCGTTCATGGAAATAGAATTCCTTGAATTCAGCCCTTTGTTGCAGGGTCCAAAAGTGTGATGTTAGAAATGAGCGGGGAAACATAAAACTAGAAAAATTTTGTATTCGTTTAAAATTGCACGAAAAGTGAAAAAATAGTGAATAACTTACACGAGAGGAAATATAGCATAACCAACCATAGGCAGTGAGGAGAATATTAAAGCCGGTGCAACTTTGAACATGTCTTTAGGCATTTGCATATATAGTTCCAATTCTTGCCTATTCAGTGACTTTAAGCCTCTGTCGGATGAGTTAACAATGCGAGTAATTTTCAAAAAGCGTTTCATATCCCCAAAGAATAATTTGACGCCATCGAAGAATACACGATAGACTTTTACGGCAGAAGGAAAATTTTTCTCCAGGACTTTATCATAATTCTTAACGTAGTCAAAGAATCGTGTAAACATATAACCCAGAACATTTTTGCGCACTTGTTGTGTAGACATTTTTACTTTAGTGACGGCTTCTTGTTTTTTCTCTTGCAGTTGCTGCAATTTAGTAATGCTATCCGATAATGGCCTTTTGGGTGTCTCATGGCATACCGAACTTTTAGATACTTTGAGTTTTTCTACTTCGTTTGGCGTTGATGGTGGTTTGAAGTCGGCATCCTTGGGGGGAAAAGGAGAAGTTGGTCTAGATGTTGTTTTCTTTGTTGTCTGGTCACTAAAACGATGTAAGATGAATGCGAAATATGTAATTGAAAATGTATACCGAACTGAACAACTCTGCCATTTAAAATCTTAAGAGAACATTTTCTGATATACCTAGTAACTGATTAAACTTCCCAAGGATACTAGTTTTGTTCGACCAGAGATTACAATGATTTTTAAATTTAAAGTTTCAGTTCGATTTAAAAGCAAATTAGCCAAAATAGCGGGATACTAGATAAGAAACTGCAAAATATTTAGAGCGAAATTGCAGAACAGCATATTAAAGATAAAAACCAATTATGGTTTCATTGATAGGTAATAGTTCAAGTGATGAACAGATTTTATAATTTAACCTTTAGAATAATTTTTTAGAAACCTTATATAAAAACTATTGTTGGGTCTAAAAGTCTTAAGAGTGTAAATTCTGCAGTATTGAGTTTCATGGATATTTGGATACATATGTATTGGCATTTATGAAATATGAACCGATTCTTCCGCTCACTTAAAAATACATTTGTAAAGGTCAGCTGCTGTTTTTTAAAATTGGTCTTATTCAGATTTATCAGCGCTTGGCTTTGACCATTGTTTATGGCTTAAACCTAGTTGATACATATTCTCCAACACTTATAAAGGCAGTTGTGAAAACTATTATTGGTCTTATGCAAATACCTAATACAACCTTAACTAAAACCTATGTGACCCCAATTTCTTCGACATCTTTCTTAACTTTCAAACGTAAATGTAAATTTCTACACCTAAAGATATAAAAAGTTAACGAACCTATGATATCATTGCACATACCTTGAGGTTACGTAGTGTCTTCTTCTGAATGCATTACCTAAACAGCTGTGTTGGAATACAGTTTCTTGGTAAACGCTGACCGGCAAGCGTGTCAAACGAAGTGCCAAGGCCATAGTTACGCTTCTACTTGCAAAAATATCCAACGTAACTTTTTTTGCATTCAACTCGCACTGGCGAAGGAACAAATGGATCGAGGAGCTGGAAAATAGTCCTCGCCCTTATCACTGTTCGTTGAATTTTGCAAGTTTTCTCCTTTTTGTGTAATGCTGCAATGTTCCGGTGTAAATTGGTTAAAAATCCAAGAATAAAAACAAAAGAATGTCAACACACAACTAATTAGAGAAAAACATCTGATGGCCAATGATGCCAGATGGGTGAAATGAAAAGTTTCATGCCTGGTTTAACGAACAAGAAAACGCGTTTGTTAGAACTTTTGAATATATGTAAATATTTGAATGTTTTGTTTATAATTTTCGCCGAAAAGGCGGTTATTATTATCACTGTCTTTATGTCAATAAAATTGGCATTCGATTTATCACAAACATTTATCGGAAAATTCTTTTTTTTTAATACAACAAAATGAGAAACGTAGTTGATAAAAATTGGATGTAGGATCTTGATAATTATCCTATCAAAATGGAATTAAAATTTGATTAAAATCAGTTTTTAAATAAATAATAAGAAGTCAATTTACATCGCTATAGAATAGTAATTTGAGACGGCCTTGTTGAACATCTGTGTAATTAAGTAGTTTATGCGTATAAAAAAACTATCCCCATAAGAAATATTGTATTTTACAATTGAAATAAATAAATAAGTATTGGTTGTTCTTTTATGGGTTAATATCCCCGGAACACGTAGTGCGCCTGTACAATTCTCTATAATCTCTTAATAGCAGCTTTCTTTGGGACCATGGAATGGCTCTCTTAGCTTATGAAGACCAATCAGTGTAAAATTTTCAACAGTTTAGCTCCAGACATATGCCTTAGATAAACGTACTCGCAGCTTCACTCCGCTATATTTACATCAGATTTATTTATTTTATTTGTTGAAATGTTATTCATTTGTTTTTTATTTAATTTTAAATTAAAAAATGAATACAGAAAGAAAGTATTGCGGAAGTCTTGAAGAAAATCTTGTAAATTTGCGGGAAACGAGCATATTAATGAGCATCTTTCGACATTGAATTGAATTAAAAACAAATACGAGTTCTTACTTATGCGGTGATCAAACTAAACGGTTAAATTGCTTGAAAACAAAAAAAAAAAAAATTAAGTGCGTAAAATTTGTTACTTTTAAATTAAGAAATTAAATATAAAAGCAAGTGATTAAATGATTGCATATAAGAAATAAATAAAAAATATTAAAAAAGTGTTTAAACAAAAGAGAATGGAAATCCATTAGCAAAATCATGGTCACATTTGTATTTGCTGCTCAAACAATAAAATCGCAGCATACTTTAGGTGTTTGATTTTTATACAACGATTAAAATGGAATAAACATATAAATTAGAAAAGAAAATTAAGAAAAAAAAAATAAAGAATATTAAGGCAAACAAATAATGAATAAAAAAAAGTAAAAAAAATAAGGAAAACAAAAAATAGAAAAACACTTTGAAACCTTGAAAAGAGTAAAAGGTACACACACACACTCACACATTTGTCTATACATACGTAGTATGTATGTATACAGCGAAGTACACACGTTAATAAACACAACAAAATAAACCATTTGAGTGACGATGGTGTAACAAAAACTTGTTTGAAATTATATTCGTAGAAGTGTATGTATACACCCAAGTGCAGGCATGCATGCAGTCACATATATACATACTACACAAACATACCAATTCTTTAGCGTAATAATCATGTGTTAGTGTGTGCGGTCGTGACGATATTAGGTGTTCAGTGTCATGTACTATAAATTCTAGTTGTTGTTGTTGTTTTGTTATTTTACTCTTCTAAAAGTAACATCATCTTCTGACTTGAAAGTGTCTCTTGCTCTCTTGTTACCTCTGTTTTTGCCACGGTCTCTGACTGTGGCACTATTTTCTTTTTTAGTTGTGGTTCTTCTTTTGTTTTTACTTTTATGCGTTTCTTGTTTTGAAACCAAAATAATAAATATGTATGTACATATTCTATACCCATAGTCACACACACACACATACATATGTATATGGGTATGTACATGTTTTGTTTATATGTATGCATACTACATACATATATTATATGTATATACATAAATACATACATACGTACAGATTCTAAATAACATGCTTTCCTATTGCTTTTTTTAATATTCGAAAAACATGAGGAACACATGAGGAAAACTCACTTTAACTCGTAAGATTTTGTGTACACACATATGTAGCTATATTACTGTTTATATGTTATACATATTGTTTGAATTCTGCATAAATATTTCGTCAACGTATGCAAGTGTGTATATGGCTGTGTAAAGTATACATACATATATATATGTATAGGCTTTTATGAAAGTCGGTACTTTTGTGTGTATGTTCCAGAACTTATGATGTATTTGTTTATTTTTTGTTATTGCTGTCGCTGTCGCTCTTGTTGTTAATTTTGTATAGTTTTCTAGGTAATAGAACACAACATATGTTTTAACACGACCGATATAATATTAATAACAACAACAACAAAGAGAATATGAATAGCAGAAGAAACAGCAACAAACCAAACAAACAATATTAGCTTTATGACGAAGAATTATTTCGTTTTCGCTTGAAAAAGACAATTGTTGTTGTTTTCTTACGCTCGTAAAATTGTATTTTCCTTGTAACACGATATTGCCTACAGTTTCTTGAGTATTGAGAATCTCGTCAAAAGCCAAAGAGTATTAAATTAACTTTCATTGTGTTGCATGGAAAATGCCAATACTGCTAAACCTTTTGCTATCGGCACTTCAGCAGGCTTTGGATTTATATTTATTCTGGAAGGCTTTTAAAATTCAAGAAATGAAATTTTTTATTTGCAAAATTAAAAAATTCTGTTTGTTTTCCTTATTTCAGAATTAAATCTTTGTTGTGTTAGGTATAAAATGAATTTTTGACATTTTAACTCAATAGGATTTATTTCTGTTCCATACACACATTTATAGAGGTTCGTTGGACCGCAATGTTTTTATTATTTATTATGTTAAAATATCAAATAAACTTTAAATATTTTTTGCATTGATATATTAAATTATTTATTAAAAATAGAAATATTGAAGCTCATTCGTTTGAAAGCATAATTATTGAAATTAAAATAAAAGGAAAAATATTAGAAAATTTACTATATTTGTCATGGAGTTTACGCGATTTACGAAAAGTGTTTTGTTTATATACATAGGTTATGTTGGCTTTGAAAACTGCTGTGGTATGTGTCTTATTCGGATACACCGGTAATTTAAGAAAACAGCGCAAATAATAGTCACCTTCACGTGTGATGACCATGCCTTCAAATCGTTCGTGTAGAATAGATAACATGGCATGAGCCGCGTGGGGCATAGCGTCGTCTAAAACTACATGTCGTTGGTGTCCATATCATGCAATTAAGACCAATAAAAGTTGGTAATTATATATCATCGCCGCTGACGGTGATGACTAGGCCTACTTTGTTCTCAAAGAAATTTGGACAAATGACGTCACCAGCTCAAAATCCACACCAAACAGTGACTTTTTCGGTATTCATTAGACCAAGGAGGGTCTAATACCAATCTCATGCGGATTGGTATTGTCGCAAATTGGCCGATTCATTGAATAATAGGGCTTAACGCTTAAAACGATTATCATTGAAAATTAAAGTTATACAGCGAACACAAGTCGTTGCCTATGATCGTCCTTGGTGATTTGGTGAAGCAAATTGATTGAATGAGAACTAATTTAACAGATGCAGCTGTCCCTCCAACTTATCTCCAACTAAATTTCGCTTAGATCGTAAAACACTTGCTTTGTCCAGTTCATGTCAATAGCAACTCTAGCAGTTAGGATCATCTAAATTATACTTTTTCCGTAAAAAAAAAAAAATTACTTTCTCCATTGATAGGTTGACGCCATGTAGGTTTGGGCAAATACAAAACACCTCTCACTATATACCTATGCCTATCATTGTAACATTTCGTAGTAACGTAGATCAAGTATTTTTTTAATTTCTTGGCATGATAAATGATTGTCAGTGGTGTCGTGTCGAATCTGCCTTTTCTATCTATTTTATTTCTTTGAAATTCCTTTAATTGTAGCTTTAGCATTAATTAATTGCATTAATTTTTCATTAATTTTTTATATAAAATTTTAGCTTTTTGACTACTGCGTTCAAACGAATGTCTTACTAAAAACGGTAACAAGTTTACAAATCAATGCATATTTAGTTTTTAATCGTAAGAACAATAAATTAAGTGCGATCAAACGATTGTCTATGATTGTAACTATTAAATTCAATATTTTTTATTTAATTAATTTACGGTATCACAGTGGTTAATAAAATCAATTTAAATCTGTGTATTTCATTTAAAATGTTATATCTTGTTATATTCTCCCTTGAGTATAATAATTACACAATACTTTTAAGGTTTCATTTCATTTTAATTAATTTTATTTGTGCAAATAGAAAAAAATTCTTTTCCTGTAGGAAACCTTAAAGTTCCTTCAACTCATGTTACGACAGGTGATAACTGTAATATACGCAATTGTATAACAACAATAACATTTTTTCATTATCTAACGGAAGTCCCTAATAATTAATGGTGTCATGAAATATTTTGTATTTTTTACGGTTTATTTTCTATGTAAACTTTAGTAGATTTTGTAAGTTCACATAAAAGTTTTGGTTTTTCTATTAAAGTGAGGGTAGCAATTGAAAAGCACGACAAATATTTTGGGTTAAAAGAAGGTAAACAAACAATAAAAAAAAAAAAAAATAAAAGAATATTAAATTTAATAACATACCTGTAGTCGTTGTTGTTGTAGTGGCGATAAAGATGGCAAAGTTATTTGCAGCAACAAAAACTCCAGTGCACGGGGACCAATAGAAAATTGTTTGTAATTTTTTTTGTCATTTGTATTTCTGATTTGAAAAACCTTAAAATTTGACAAGTATTAGTTTATCTAGCATCGTATAAAAGCTCATGGCTTACCTGGCTGGCGTTGTTTTATAACGTAATGGCTTCAAATTGTTCAAATCACATTTGATTGGATATATTCTGTTAACAAATTCTGACTGCTTCTTATTGAGGGTACGGTATCCAACTCAATTTATGAATTCAAACACCTTCGTAATGTACGAAATTCGTAATCGTGTTTCCCGTAGTGCATATCCGCTTTTATTCGATTGGCTATTGGAGCACAGAGATAATCACTCTTCAGTCGCTCTATTCGTATGTAGAAAGATCCTCTTGCAATATTTTTTCCTGTTAAACATCCATAAACATCTCTTTCTTTCCTCTCTATAACAACCTATTTTCTTTGAATAGGCGCCATCATCTAAGTGTTAATTCTGCAAAAAAAAAAAATAAAATAAAAAAGACAATATCAGCATATTACATCGGTTAACATTACTTTCTTTTAAATGTCTGCTTTCAAGTGATGCTGTTAACTGTATGGACAAAATGTCAACTTTTGATATTCCATTGTAAACATTTATTTACTGTATCATCTATATACATACATAAATAAATGCATTTAAACACACATACATACGTAAGCATTCATTCTATTACAAGTTCATGTCTATGTGAATATTTGTAAAAGATATGTTTGAAAGACAAACCAACAATATCGTCAGATTTTTAGTAGATAATATTTTTATGTAGTCTTTAATATTTTTTTTTTTCTATTAATGCATACATAAAATGAAATGCATGCCTACAACTACATATATGAGAGTGTATGTATGTGTGTACGTGTTTGTATATTACATTTACTCAAGTATGAAAGTAGTTCCGTTGGTCTTAATACTTAAATATGTAACTGTTTTATACGTAATACGTATACACATGAACATGCGAGCAGATTGTGCAGTGAGTGTGAATGTGAAATACCACAAGTACTTATTACACGGTACAACAGTACGTATAAGTGCTAACAGAGATTGACTTGTTGTTTGTCATACGTTGTGGTGGTCGCTTTGGTTGTTGGTAATTTAGGCTTCCTTTTCCGATTATGTTTTATACTGTATACTTGTTTGTTTCTTTGTTTATTGTTTGTTGGCTTAAATATTCTCTTACTTACACTATCAACATAATTTGACAATCGTCTGTTGTAGTTTTCTTTTTCACTTTGAACGCAAAGATTTTTTCGAGAATAAAAATTTTCCTTTAATACATACATATATGTATGTATGTATGTATATATGTATGTATGAATGAAAGTGTGGATAAACATAAAATATGAAAAAATAAAAAACGAGAATGCACAACAATACTTGAGATTAAATCAATGGAATATTTTTAAAATACTCCACCTTTAGAAATTTTTATTTCTTTCAAAGAATAAATGTTGTAATCAATATTATGGCAAGGTAGCAGCGCTTTTGTTGGTTTTCTTCCATTTGTTTATTTATAAGATTGTCCCATGAGGTTGTGCTACACCACTATATACTGTTGCGTTGTTCTTAAAATATTTCCCAGAACATGGTGAAAATGTGGAAGAAAACGAAAAAAAAAATTCCTCTCTTCTAAGCAGTAGGTTAAACAGAAAAACGAAGAACACGGTCGCTTAAAAGAATTGAATTTCAGATAATTTTCTTGTTAGTTTTGCTTTGCATCTTTTTTTTTTGTTCAATAATTTCTGAAACTAAAAGATAATATTTATTAAGTTGTGAAATTGTTTGTCTTTTATTATATTTCCATCAGATATTTTTACGCAAACAAACTTTTCAATTGCTTCACCTATTGTTACTCGTGTTCTTTTGTCAAACCAGTTTTGTTTTCTCATAAAATCGTAAAACCACTGATAAATTAATACAGAAAAAAATATGACATTGAATGGCAATTGAAGCACCAACCAACACAGTTCATACATATATAAAATTGTGGTTTTTCAATTAAATTTTCCATTAAAATTTTTGGTCCTGTCATTGTGTTCAATAAACTACATAATTTATGTGACTGATAATTTATGGTTTTTCATTTTCTCTAAAAATAGCGATTTATTTTTCAATTTATATATAATCTACAGCGGCTAAAGAGTTCGTTTTTTATTGATGAATTGTTATTCATCAGTAAATATATGAAGTGTGTGTTATAATTAAAAATCATCAAAAATGAAAACTTATTCTATTTATTGATATGAGGAATATGTAAATTATTTATAATATTAATAAACTTACTGCCACATATTATTTATTGAGTTTACGTCATTTCAAGAATATGTATTTATTTTAAGAATGTTGACGCAGTATATACAACATTTTTGAAGTGGTATTTCAAATCTTATTTTAATTACAAATATAACATTTAATTGGTCATTGACAACCTTCAGACAGAATTGCAGTTTAGGTTCTCATAACCACCCATGTTGGGTATGTTAATTTCATCTACAAGTGGCGGGATCTACAGTTTAAAGTCGATTACGAAGGATAGATTTTTGAGAAACTTTTATTGGCAATTTTATTTACTCTCAGTATTTTTGTCCGAGGATTGCTAAGAGCAGAAATTCGACAAATTTCAGACCTAGGGTTTGAACTCAAGAGATAGCCAATATTCTACATACTAGACTACGGCGACTTCATAAAAAATGATATTTGCAATCAAGAATTTTCCAATAGCTAATTGCATTTTCTTTGAGTCAATTATTTAAAAATATGCCATCAATTACGTAAATTAAATAAAGGGTACGCCAAATAACTTTTTTTTTATTGAAAATGCTTTCAAAATAAACTACTGAATATTTTCTCAAATTTCTTTTTTTATTTGAAAGTACAATCCTTCCGGTTAATAATGGAAAATAATTTCATTCAAATGGCTGCCTCGGCTGGCCATGCAGTAGCCTACAATTTTCGGTCCAATTTTTAAGCACATTATCGATTGTGTGCAGCTGTATTTCACCAATGGCTTCAAGAATATTGTCCTTTAAAGCGTCTCTGGCTTGTCGGCGTAACACTTATCTTTGACGGCACCCCACAAATAATAGTCCAACGGTGTTAAATAGCAGCTCCGAGGTGGCCAAATGACATCAGCTCTGCGGCTGATAATGCGATCTTAAAAAACAGGGCGCAAAACATCGA
Organism: Sarcophaga caerulescens; assembly: GCA_927399465.1. Classification (NCBI taxonomy): domain Eukaryota; kingdom Metazoa; phylum Arthropoda; class Insecta; order Diptera; family Sarcophagidae; genus Sarcophaga; species Sarcophaga caerulescens. The sequence continues at coordinate 67,788,389 of OV656867.1, read as the reverse complement.
GTGTAGCTTCGGCTGTGTGGCACGTAGCGCCGTCCTGTTGAAACCAAATGTTGCCAATATCCTCCTCTTCAATTTTTGTGAACAAAAATTCGTTCAACATGGCCCGATAACGATCGCTATTGACTGTAACGGCCACTCCTTGCTCATTTTCGAAGAAAAATGGCCCAATTATGCCTCTGGACCGAAATCCGCACCAAACCATGATACGTTTTGGGTGCGTCGGCTTTTCAATGTATGCGTGCGGGTTTTCTGTGCACCAAATGCGACAATTTTGCTTGTTTACATATCCGCCAAGATCAAAATTAGCTTCATCTGAAAAGATGATTTTTTTTGCCAAAGTCGGCATCTTCTGTAAGTCGATTTCCAAAGTAATGTCGCAATATTTCCCAGCGTTGTTCAAGCGTATACACAACCATATTCGTTCAGCGGAAGGATAAAACTAATTATCTGTCAAATCAGACATGAGCTAAGTGTTACCATTCACGAAATAAGCACTAGTTGAAAAAAAAAACGTTAGATGGCGGACCCGATACATATATTGAGTCGGAGATAAATATCTCTACTAGAGGACCTGCCAGTGCTGCCACTAATTTTTTTAACTTTTTATTTCTGAAAAAAAACCCTATTTTTCAAAAGAATATCTTGTCTTCCTCCAAAGTACCAAAATTTTAGAAGAAAAGACCGGAGTAGGGTGCCTGTGTTACATACTCTGTTAGTGTTTCTTTGCCACCTTTGCCCGGGACTAATAAAATACACAATTTTTATTTAAGTAAACCCTTTTCTTTGAAACATCATCATAGAAAATATTTTAAAAGCGCAGTAAATTAATTGTTTAGCAGGCAGTGTTACGTATGCAACATGTCTCCTTCACAACTGAACAAAAAAAAAATTAACAAGATCCCACGATATCATAATTTGTTATAACCGTCGAAAAAATTTAGAGTTATAAAACAAAAATTTAGTTGTAATTCAGATTGATTTAGATTTCTACCAATTCACTCAATAATATTCTAAAAGGAAAATATTATACTTAAATTTCTTCATTTATTTTTAGATTTATGATTTTGTTGCTATAAGAATGCATGTAGATTTTAACGATGTGTATAGCCGTCAATACAATTTTCATTATGTTTAGCGCCTCTTTCAGTCTGACTTAATTTGAATCAATGTGTTTGTTTTTAGTTTTATTGGGAATTATAACTGTAAAAAGTAATTTTCCATGTATTAGATCTATGTGTTTGGTATTAATATTACCTGTATAAAAAATTCCACAAAAATGTAAAGTTCCTTGAGTTTCGGGAGTCTCTTATTAGATCGCTAATAAGGTTACCCAAAGATATTTCTAATGGCAACCAACTAATATCTAAAGTGACATATGGCAGACCACAAAAAACAGCTAACACATCTTTTGTAATTTTACGTGAACAACATTATATTGATAAGATTCCTACACCGGAAAACTGTAAAAGAGATTCTTCATATCGCCGCTGCAGAAATTGCACAAAACATCAATTTCGAAAAGAAACAAAATATAGATGTAAAACGTGTCCTGAAAAGCCAGCTCTATGTCCTGATGCTTTGAGCCGTACCACTTATTTTGTTGTTAGTACATACATATGTGAATAATATTCGATTTTTTACTTTATTTAAGCTTTATAAAATGAATTTTTTTATTTTTGTTATGAATTTTGTGTAAAAATGAATTTAAGTTAATAAAGGTTAATATAAATCATGATTTTCTAAATTATTTTCAAAAAATATCTTTCGGTATCCGGACGTCTAATGCCGTCATTTGCACATCAATGGAACTAACATTATGAAAAGCAAATGACGGCTATAGACGTCCACCTTTAATTTAAAAAATTTTATAGAAAAAACTATAATTTTAATCTATAAGTATTAAATCTCCATCAAACTCGCCAAGATTTAAATAACTAAACAAAAAAAACGAAGTGTGTTTCTGAGTGCCTTCGTCAATTTTGTGGTGAGCGTCAACGTGTTAAATAACTTCAAGCACCAACAAACTTCAAAAAAAAAAAAAAAAAAGGACGAAAGGTTAACACAATTTTTCTCTGGTATTCTAGAATAAACTGCACGAATTGGGGTCATCTCCTAAATGTGGGTATAAAAAAATAAAGGTTTCCTTACGTCCAAATACGACTATTTTATTTGCTAATTTGTTTGTTTAAGTGCAGGATTACTATTTATCTTTATTGCAGTGAATGAGGTGTCAACATTGCTGTATTCGTTTGACATCCGTTCTTTTATATAAAATTCGCAATAAAGTACTTGCAGTGTAAGCTGTATTCAAAAAACAACCGAGACGAATATGTACTAAATTTTTAGATTGATTTTCAGAACTAAAAATAGCAATCATTTTGCGAAATGTTGTTTTTACCGACTCTACCAGTTTGATATTGTATTTTAGTACTCAAAATAAATTATTTTCGATAAGAAATTCGAACAATTACAAGCAAGAAATTTCAATTAAGTATTCTACAGACGTTATTAGAAACTTGTAAAGTTCTTTTAATAGAATGTTAATTTAATCGCTAACAACAATATAGACAACGGACCTTAGGTATCTAAATTTAAACTTAATTTAAATTGTATTTTTAGCCTTACATTTCATATGCAATATTACATTCCATATGCAATATACATACTAAACTGCCTGGTAAAAAAGAATGTATTTTCTTTACATCATCAAAATTACAACATCAAAATCATGCAGTTGTATTTACTAGAAATCTAATTCAATTTCTAATTCCATCAAATAATCTTTAATTGTTTTTATTTCGTTGTGTCAATACAAATATTCATTCGTACAGACTTAAAAAACAAAAATAATCTAAAATTCAAATCTGCCAGAGGAACCGAATCCTATACAAAATGTGTATACTTTTTATTTGTTTGTTTGTTCGCTTGTTTGTTTTTTGAAAAGAACAATAAATTAAGTTGGTAGTATGGGTAACAACAAGTCATCATCATATCAAACTATCAAATGAACACTTAACAACATACATACACACACAAAAAAACATATGTATGTATGTATATATGTTATCCTTTAAAATGCTCACATATGGAACAATGTTTGTGGCCAACTATTTAGAAATGTGAGGATTATTTGCATACATAACGAGGATAGTGTTAGAAGGCTGTAGAATATCTATTTATTTAAATGCAGCGATTTAGAAATAGTACAATTAAAATTTCTGAATTCTGGCTAAAACGAATAATGTTCGAAATTACTCCTTCAATTTTAAAAAATCTTTTTATTCGATATTTAAATCCAAACACTCATTAGTAAACACTTTTTCAGAAAGTCTGACTTTATTGGTAAGAGAGGAGGAGAGAATAATGACATCGGGAATAAGCTTTCTAGGTGCATATTTCGAAATTTTTTGGTCGCTAAGGCTAAACTTGATTAGTATTACAATTAAAAAAACCGACATACAAGCTTATAACCTAACTGGCGGGTCTGTAAAACCAAATTTTGCGATATTCTTGATATTTTTCGTTCATCTGAAGTAAAAATAAAAAATTGTATTTAAGATTTGAGACAATGGCGCGTGATAACATCAACAATAAGAATAAAGACTCTGAAGTCTAGTTGCTAATGTATTGGTATACTAGACAAGAGCTCAAGAGTCCTAAGCTCAGCTCAGACATATGGAAAAAAAGAAATATAAAAAATTATATTTTCGGCTCTAAGAGTAAATAATTGCAAAAACTTCTCAAACCTGTCGTTTGAAGTCAATGCCACTTATGGATAACATTAACACAAACAACATGGATAGTGTGAGAAGCTAGGTGGTGATTCTTACTAAGCTTCCTGGTCATTTAAATATAAACTACTGTCCTTCTGTGGAAAAGATGATACTACAAATGTCAATTGTATGGCGTTTATGGCAATCAATTCCTCAACTTCTAAGACACCTAATGTAGTCGTAACTCATTGTTTTCATTGAAAAACAACTGCAAAGGTGTTGCGGAAAAAACATTTTCACTTGAATGAATACGTAAAAAACAAAATCGCTAATATTTTTTTATAGTTTGTGGGTCGCTTATCGGATTTCGGTATGCCTTAATACTTTCTTCCTCTACTTTGTGCGCGTCTTTTCCAGTAAGTCATATCAATTGAAGACAGAGCTTCCTCTATTTGGTTCTTCCAAAGCCGACAAGGTCGTCCTATACGTAGCGTTCCGCTAACCTCCTCATCAAATACGTGTCTGGCTAGAACATGCAGCCGAAAGTGTCTGAGCCAGCTTAGTCGCTGGTAGTGTCATTGTCAAATGCTTGCTACTGAGATATCGTGATGTATTGACAAATTTATATCGATCTATTGTAGATACAATGTAGTTTTTAACCATAACCACAAAGCCAAGAAAATATTGTATGAATTAATTAGAAACGAAATTCCGGGAAACAAATAATTTGACGAAATGCTGAAAAAAGATAATGCCACACTTGTGATATTATATTCTAGAAAAATCCTTGAAAAGAATTGTGGTGAGTAAACGAGAACTCTAGGGCCATTGGCCAGATATCATTTAATATTTACTAATTGAAAACCCCATGTTCCGACCATAATAAACTTGTAAAGTTTCCATTCATAACGTTAGTTTCATTTACTTCTGAAGAAGAAACTTTAACTTGAAAGACTTTGTAATTTAATTTAAGCTTTAAATTTTATTAAAATTTAAAATAATACATTTTAAATAAAATTTTTCTAAATTTGCATCTTATTGTTAATTCGTTTATACGAATGTACATGTATACACATACCTTTTTAAATATCGTTAGTCTCATTCGCAAATGTGTTAAGTCCCTTTTTTCAAATTTTACAGGAGACACAAAAAACATTGTAGCTTTTTCAGTTTTTAAAATTTCTAAACTGTTTAAACGCAATTATTTTTACAAAATAATAAAAATATTAATAACTAATAATGTTAATTATTATTATTATTACAAATTAATTAATAATATTATTATTTTTCGTAGTTTTGTGGACTTAGCGTTTTTGCAAACGACAAAATTACAACAACTTTAAACTATATAATAACATGTTTTGTTGTTGTAAAATATGTATTATGTATAATGTTACCGTTTTGCATTAAAATCTCAATTTTGGAAAAAAGTGGACTTAGCGTCTTTGCGAATTATACTAACGATATGTATTGTCGTATTCGTGTGTTTATATGTAAATTAATTTAAATGGCACCACCACCCACGTACACAACGTCCAATGTGATTTAAATAAAAAAGTCGTGTTTGCATCCTTTTTAAACAAATACATTTACACCCTTAAATACAGACATAATCACATTCACACATGCATACATTAATGCATCCATGTTTTTACAGTTTTATTGTCTAATACAGTGACGTTCAAAATCTATTTGAAAACTAATCGGGGTATTATCGTGGTGCCCTGCACACATCTTTATTTATTGATGACTTAAAGAAATCAAGAGAATTTTGTTTTTACTTTAAAGGAAAGTGTAGGAAACGTAGTATAGAAAGGAAAGTGTAGGAAACGTAGTATAAGGAAATGTCATAAAATTTACTTTAAAATAAAATTCCTTGAATTTGAATAATATTTAGAAAACTTAAATTTTGTTTGTTTTTTTTGCATTTTTAAAAGATTGTCGTGTCTTCAGAGTAATCCATGTGGTCATGTTGACAATGTCAAAAACGATTATTTTTTTTTTTTCATTACTGTAATCGGGTAAAAGTGAATTGTCATGTTCAAAGACTGAAAACATGCAGCGAATAGAAAAGCTGAAAGAAAAATGATGGAAATGAAAATTTATTAAACAAGACTAAAACAACTCATAATCGACCATGTGGAAACGTGATTGTAATACATTTCTATGGATGAAGGATCATACTAGTGTCTAATTAAATCAAGGATAAAATGTTAAAAAGTGAAAATCATATTGAAAAAAGTGTCCATTACACCCGACATTCATTCACTCATTCATTCATTCATTCAAGATAATTAGAAAGCAACTAAGAAAAGCTACAACAAAAAGTGGCAATAAACGTAGAGGAATTCATACATTAACTTGTTTCCTTTATTTAAGATGCTAATTTTCTTAAAATTTTTTCTAGGATCTGGAAATGACGCAATATTAACGAACAAACGTACTTGAAAAGTTAAGATTTTTAATGTCTTTTTAACGACCTTCTCTCAATGTCCCAAATACAAAGTTAATGTCTTTCTTTTATTTGCATTACGTTAAGAATGTTTAAAGTCTTCATTAGTTCTTACATACATTCCTTAATTACAGATTTGTAAAGCTGCTAAATACTTAGAGAATAAGTTCGAAATAATTTTTTTTGAATAAATTAATGACCGAATGCCATCCTTCTTTCCAGCAGCATTTGCTTGCCTTCGCCAAGGAAAATTAGACAACAGCTGTGATTGTAAATGTTCTCCCACCTCTTGTATAATTTATTTTAAATTAAATCCTATTTATTATTTTAAATCTGCTGCTGCTGTCATCTTAAATGTTTGTCTAAAAAAAAAAAGAACAAAACCAAACGAAGAAATAAAACCATTAAAATCCCTACTTGTGGTTACAAATACTTCTCCATCATCAGTATTTCAAATTTCAATCTTTAATTGTTTCAAAATATCATTCTTCGCCTTCTATGTATATGTATCTGTCTGCAGTTGAAGGTTTTCAAAGATTTTCAAGGACATTAAATGTTAAATATTTTACAATCCTTTTTTTCGTTTGGTAATGAAAGATAATAAATTTTGATACGAGAAAAATAATTCACTTCGTTAAATATTCTGGTCATTTTTTGTTCAGCTAAACAAACAAAATCATTGATTGGAAAAATTACCAAAAAAAGAGAGTAAAAATAAGAACAAAACTCGTGTGAAATAAGCAGCTGACTAAATGAATCGATTGAAGAGTATCCGTTCGTTAAGTTTCTTTGTATTGTTTGTTCCGCCCTTATGTTTCGATGCAGACAACGAAAAAAAATCATCAAATCTTTGGGTTAATGAATCACAGTGTGGCTATAATATTAGTTTTGCGGCATGAGGTATATGAAACCAACATCGACAGTTTATTACGGCCATATTATAGAAGCTACATCTGTCAAATTAGTTGTCATTTATTCAACCTGTTTTGGCAAATCACCATGGACCTATATAGCATTCAATTGTTTTATGAAAGTGGTTATTCTGTTCGGGCAACGTGTAGCATGCTTTGCCCTCCGAGAGGACTATGTATTTGCAATGTGGTGGATAAAATCGAATCCACGGGTTCAGCAAACGATCGACCAACACCCGGACGTTGACGAAACGCAAAATCTGCTGGAAATATCCCCGCTGTCCCTGAAAGTGTAGAGGAGAATTTGAGTCAGTCGATTACGTGTCGTTCACAGGACACAATTTGGAATATTCAACTTGTTCAGGAATTGCAGATAAACGACCATAAATAACGAGTTGTGTTCGCTGAATTTGGTCCGGAGCAGTTGGCAACTGATCCACGAAAAATCATCTTCAATAATTAAGGGCAATTTCTGAATTTCTGGTTACGTAAACAATCAAAATTATTAAATTTAGTACGATAACAATCCACATCAGCTCTAAGAGCGTTTGATATGTATTTTGGCCTGGTGGCGTTATCGGATCATATAGTTTTAAGAACGACCTCTATAGGTCGACTTCTTTTGGCCTAAATTGTATGATTTGGGTACAAACTACATGTGGTTTTCACAGGACGGCGCTACGTGCCACACAGCTAATGTCACATTGGATATTCTGCATGAGCGATTTGGGGGCCTGGTTATCTCATGAGCAGGTAATGTGAACTTAAGTCGTAGATGTATGTGAATAAGCCATAATCCGAAATGGACCACAAAGCCAACACGACAAATGCCATCGATTAAATAGTCAAGAATATAAATTGAACGCAGACAAAACTACTAAAATATGCCTGAACTAAGATGAAAACAAATTCGATGTAAACGTCCTGAATTAAAACAAAGTCGACCTATTCCTGAAGCGGATGTTGAGTGGTGATGGAAAGTGAGCACAAGGTGATGTGAAAACAGTCATGGCGTAAATTGTGCCTCTTTTTGAATTGAAAATAAAACAGTTTTGATATGTATATGATGGATTGTCTGTCTCTACAGCAATCCAATACATATATACCTAACTGGTAATTACAACCCTTCAGTCAGGGCTACGACCAAGCTTCTCACACCACTTATGATCAGTTTATACATGAATGGCGGGATCTATAGTTTAAAGCCGACTCCGAAGGACAGATTTTTGAGAAAATTTTCATGACAATTTTATTTACTCTCAGAGTTTTTTGCCAGAAATCGGCTGAGGAGAAGACGCCGGGGAAATATTTTTACATATTTCGTTTTGTTCGTGATGTCTGTCCTGGAACCGTGGCCTGTCTCGTCTTATAAGCCAAGACACTACCTACTAGACAATCCAATACTGTGAACATACCCTTTGGAGAAATCAGTACAGTCCAGCACTCTATTTTGCTTAGCAGGAATGGCCTTCGTATGTAGATACATATCGATAGTATATTCCCAAAAGCTACGTGTGCTTAATTAACAAATGTTTAGCCTTCCAGCTAACAATACGGTGGCCAACTGTTCCTATTGATGACGATTATTATTATAAAACTGAATTGTCCAGATTTTTGCCCAAATCGAAATATCTTTAAAATGGCAATAAACTGTTATTAATTTATCTTGAATGGGAAATTTATAATAAAGCTTTTAATTTAATGTAAAATATAAATAAAAAAATATATTTTCAATTTGCTTTTAAACTAACAATTTAACTTCGTCTGTTTAACTTTTTTGTACTGTGTTGTGTGTTAAATAAATATATCGACTTTGGCAAAGTCATATTTATAATTGTGCATACATATTTAAAATAATTTACTAAGAAAGGTAAACTTTAAATATGCAAATTTTACATTTTTCAACGTATGTATGTATGTATGTACTATGCCTGTGGTATAATTATTTACGCTACATTTCCTTCAATTTGACATTAGCATGAGTAGTGTGCGTTGTTTGAGAACGTATGTATGTATGTATGTAGAAGTGAAACCTTCTACGGTTGCGACCTCAAACCTTTGCCATTCACATTCTGTACACACAGTAGGTACAACAAACAATTACACTCTAACAAATCAAACAACAACTAAGTAAGCACAAGTAGAAATTTTAGATTAAAACATAAATTTTCTCTACGTGTAGAATGAGCAGACAAAAATAGTTTATGAATTACGATTGTTTTACAGGAGGCATGACCGTGTGGTATACTATGAGTACACTAAATGCTTGGATTCCATCATATACATAAAGGGTGATTTTTTAGCTATTATCTTTTTGGCAACACTGATTTAAACAGCTCACGCACGTTTCGTGTTTTGTTTCACTGTCAAACATCTTCAGTTTGGTCTATAATTTAACCATGAATCGTCTTACAAACGAACAACGCTTGCAAAGCATTGAATTTGGCATCATTGGACCGTACTTCTTCAAAGATGCTGCGAATCGTAACGTAACTGTGAATGGTGAGCGCTACCGTGAGATGATATCCAACTTTTTTTTGCCCAAAATGCAAGAGCTTGAATTGCATGACATATGGTTTCAACAAGACGGTGCGACATGCCACATAGCACGCGTAACAATGGACTTATTGAGAGGCGAGTTCGGTGAACATTTTATTTCACGTTCGGGACCGGTCAATTGGCCGCCTAGATCGTGCGATTTAACGCCTTTAGACTATTTTTTGTTGGGCTATGTTAAAGCTCAAGTCTATACAGACAAGCCCGCTTCAATTGACGCATTGGAAGACAAGATTGAAGCATTTATTCGTGAGATACCGGCCGAAATGTTGGAAAGAGTATGGCAAAATTGGACTAAGCGGATGGACCATTTGAGACGCAGTCGCGGTCAACATTTGCATGGAATAATCTTCAAACATTAAATTATATGGACCGTACTATCGATTCAAATAAAGTTTTCATAAATTTTTCTGAATTTTATGTGTTTTTTTTTTGAAAAATTTTTCTATAGCTCTTAAAAAATCACCCCTTATATAACGATGTGTAGATGAAAAAAAAAAACGAAAATACATAAATAAATAAATAAAATAATGAACATTTACTATTACAATAGCCGATAATAGAAAAATAGAAATAGAAATAGTAAAACCAATAGAAAATTCAATATTAAATTTAACAATTTTTCTCTTTTCTCTTCTTTTCTCTTTCTTGCTTAATTCTTTTGTTATTATTAGCACACAGACACACACACACACACTGTATGGAAACTTTAATATAAATAAACTATAATAATAACAAGAACAGGAACAACAACAACTACGCAAACGATATATATTTAGAAGAACATTAAAAGAAGACAAACCTCAAGAGAAAGGAAAACAAAAAACTTAACATATGATGTTGGCCACAGAAGTTATTGTTCAATTAATTGCTCAATTTTATTTAAATTTTTATAAACTTTTAATAAAAGCTTGATGTTGTCAGTATTACCCGCAGCACTTTCCTTGTAAAAATACTATCTATCCGCTACTATTTAATGCGTAACTCAATTATCTATTGGAAAAATCACAACTACAACAATAACAACAGCAAAAGCAACAAATTAGTTGCCTCCATCATTATACCAGTAGTAATCAAGAACAAGAACAACAACAAAACCGTATTAATATTTCATAAATCTTAAAAAATTTTTTCCTCTCTTTTAAAATACTGCCTATAATTTAGAAGTAAAAGAAGATAAAAAAAAAAAAAATACTAATTTTCATAGAATTTATTAGAAGACAAAAGGAACTTCCGCACCTTCAGCCAAAAAACCACCTGTACAGCCACCCACTTTAAGGACTTACAGCAAGAATACATACAAACAAATCACCGTTAATGTTTTAGAGACGAAACGAAAAAATTCCAAAGATTTGAAAACGTCAAACAACAATTGAAATAATGGCCATTAATATCCTGGATTATGATCATTATGCCATCAGTGCCATTGTTACGGTCAGCATGCAAATATTTTTCTTCCTCATCAATTCAATACTACAAATGGATAAATTAACAGATTTTGCTGGCGGTGTTAATTTCATTATAATATCCTTATTGACATTTTTCCTTGGACAAATCGATCGACCATCTAAGGTAAGTAAGCAAACACAATAGCAATTGAATCTTTTGATAAAAAATATTCATTATTACATAGGGCCACATGCATATGAGCACTTAAATTTTAATGTCCACTCAACTAATATGTATTGAGTGTTATTTAATGTTAAAAGTTTATTCAAATCACCCACTTCAACAATCTTTTATGATCAATTTTTTTTTCTGTAGAGATACTGATTTTTGTTGTTGTAATAAACGATAATTTTAAGGCCAAAATTCATGAACATTAAGTGCATATTGTGTGGCCTACAAGTGTGTAATAGGTTTTTTACATACCATATTTATACGTCATATGCATACATATGTATGGGTCATTCCATACAATACCTTCACTGTATTAACTTAACAGTGACAACAAAGAAAAGTAACATTTATACACAATAATAGTTGCGTTTAGTGGTAAAATTTATTGAACTTTGCAAAAGGGAAAACAAAGGATTCCACGTTCGAAGGATTAATACTGAAGCATTAAAATAAGCTTCATTTTCAAGTGATTTCCATCTAAATGTAGCCCTTATGTCAAAGATAGTCGCCGCAGGTAGTTTGTTGGCTTATTAGACGTGAGGCCACGGTTAAAACCCCAGATCAGGGCCGTATTTCACTAAGCTACAAGTTCACAATTACAAGTGTTTTTGCCTGTAAAATTGTGAACTTGTAAATGACTGTGTTTCATAAAAATACAATTACAAGTTTGTGGCTACAAGTGATTTTTACAATTTACAAGTCTACAAGTTATACTTCTACAAGTCGTTATGTTTCACTAAAATAAATTTTCACCTGTACACTTGTAGAATTGTAGAAACAAAGTTTAGGGTCGACGATGACTCTCAAAAAAATTTTACAAGTTACAAGTGAATGATAAATTGAATTAAAATTTGATTTTTAATTATTTTTTAATAAAAATTACTTCAAATAAACACAAAATCAAACAATTTAAATATTAATTAGCATTTATTTATTTATTTTGTTTGTTTATATTTATTTATTTTTTTAAATATGTGAATATAATAAAACAAACTATATCACAAATTATCGAAAGCGGCAACACCACTAATCATATGTTATAAACGTGCAAGTCAAACATATAAAATATTCAATTGTTCATATTTTTTTTTTTGAGTGCAAAATGAACGTTTTATACGATTCAAGTGATTAAAGCGATAATGAAATCGCATTAAAAAGAAGGAGAACATTTAGACCACGTCTGGAATACGAATTCCTGGAATCCACGTTGGAGTACAATGAGCGTTTCAGGTTAAAACGGGACAAATTTCTTTTGCTGATAAATTTGCTGTCTCCAATACTGGAGAGAGAGACAAATAGAAGCCATTCTCTCACGGTGCAACAGCAGCTGCAGATAACGTTACGCTGGCTAGGAACAGGAACCACATTCCATGCAATAGGTGACTTGCATTGTGTAAGCAAAGTTACTGTGTGCAGAGTTGTAAAAAGCGTAGTAACTGCAATTAATTCCGCTTTGTTTGCAACGTATGTAAGCTGGCCAGAAAACATGGATCAAGTGGTGTCTAAATTCTTCGCCATGAAAGGCATGCCGTTAGTTTGCGGCTGTTTGGACGGCACCTTAATAAAATTAGATGCACCCAAAGAGCATGAAGAAGCTTATGTTGATCGGCATGGTAATCACTTCATTTCATGTATGGTGGTTTGTGGACCCGATCTCCAATTCTATTACTCATATGCAAATTGGCCTGGGAGTACTCACGACTCTCGCGTCTTGCGTAATAGTTGTTTGTTCCGCAGAATGGAATGCGGCTAAAATCTGCCGCACCACTCTAACTTTATTGTGTTGATTTGCCATTACAAAATAATAATTTTCTATTTTTTAAACACAAACTATATATGTTTTGATTGATTAGTGGTGTGATAACAATTAAAACAAATTATCGATATACATTAGAGTACCCATAATTGCAAAAGTATTTGAAATAATTTTTGAAATTTTCATATATTTCATCAGTACTCGAATACATATATTCACACATATATTTCATTTATCAAAATATCTTAGTAAAAATATTTTATTTTATTGGGATTGTAATTGTAGAAATTGTAATAGTAGGAATTGTAGTTTACAAGTACAAAAAGCTACAAGTATTGTGAAAATTTTCATGAAACATAATTCATTAGCACTTGTAAGAATTAGAATTGTGATTGTAACTTGTAAACTTGTAGAATTGTAGTTTAGTGAAACAGGCCCCAGACATTTCGAACAAAACGAAATATGAAAAAATATTTCTTCGCCGACTACTCCTCTCAACAGATTTCTGGAAAAAATAAAATGATAAATAAAATTGCCATGAACAAGTTTCTCTCAAAAATCTATCTTTAAACTGTAGGTACCCCTCCCCACTTTTGGATAAAATTAACACACAGCACAATAAAAGTTATGTGCGAGAAAAGCTAGGTCGTAATCCTAACTGAAGGGTTGTAATGAACAATTATGTGTATATATGTATGTTACAGTGTAAAATATTGGCACCGAATTTATATTAAATATTTCCTTCGGCAGTGCCAGTAAGCAATAATACTCAAACTTCATCCTTTGCTGATGATAGTGCTGCCATTAGCACACCTGTGACTTCTACAAGAACAAAATTTTCAGCTAGAGAAACTATTAAATCTGTGGAGAATAAATGTGAATGAACAAAAATGTGTGCCTATTACATTCATGCTACGGTGGGACACATCATGTCCCCCCCATATTAAGAAATATTCAAATAGAGCCACAACCGTTAAAATTATTTACCATTATAGGCAGGAACCCTTAATAATGATTTTGTGTCGGAACAGTGCCATAACCATCAAAATTGCTTGCCATCATAGACAGGAGCACGTAATAATCATTTTGTATCGGACGTTGCTTAATGTGAATGCGTAAGAATATCGCAAGTATTGGTAAATTTACCTTACATATCAAATTAGGGAACTGAAACTCCACAATTCGCTGTTAAAGTATTAAGAGAAGCTAAAAAGTACTCACACTTAAAACCGTCTAGCTTGCATAGCTTACATATACTGAGTTAAACAATAAGAAAACTGGAAAGTATTTTTAATATAAAAATCACATTTTTACAACACGAATTTACCTTCTTGTTAAACGATTCATTTGTTTAATATATAATAAAACTAGCTGACCCGGCGACCTTTGTCCCGCCCAAAATTGATTTTTTTTATTGCCCAAAATAGGTCACATTATATATATATTTATTGTAATACGCTGCATAAAACAGTTATATAAAAATAACTAACTTACTATAAGTGTGTGGATCTATCTATCTAGTTCAAAATTTAATCGAAGTCGGTACGTTATTTAGGTGAGGCATACAAAGAATAACAATAAGAGGTCCGAATCATGGGTAGCGCTGATGAAGTTGTAGTTGTTGTACTCGCTCCAAACTAAAAACTAACAGACATACATGTTATATATGTACATATGTAGTTATAAACCACCGAATTAGCCGACTTATAGGTATCTTTTAAAGGGGGAGGGTTCCCACGCCCATTTTTGATGAGTTTGTCTATATCGACTCTACGAACTTATCCACCAAATTGCATTCGTCTACGATCACTATGTCCCTAAATATTCAATTTTAAAGGTTTGACACGCCTACTTTTTGCTATATCGAATTTTTTTAAAACCATCTAATCCTGATAAGCTTTCGAACAAAAAAATAATGGTTAAAATCGGTTCAGTAGTTTAAGAGTTATAGGTATCACTTGAAGGGGGAGGGTTGCCACGCCCCTTTTTCGCGAGTTTGTCGATATCGACTTTACGAACTTACCCACCAAATTTTATTCGTCTACAATCAATATGTACCTAAATATTCAATTTTAACGATATCGACTCTACGAACTTACCCACCAAATTTTATTCGTCTACAATCAATATGTACCTAAATATTCAATTTTAACGATTTGCCACGCCCTCTTAATATTTAGGGATATGAAAAATATATGTTGTCCGATTCTCAGACCTACCCGATATGCACACAAAATTTCATGAAAATCGGGCGATCCATTTTCGGAGGAGTTTAACCACTAACACCGTGACACGAGAATTTTATATATTAGAAGATAATATTGTAAACATACAAAGTTAAAGTTCATTGCGTAGTCACATAGAGTTTTTCATTTATAAAGTGAGTTCTCAATATGGAAGCACCCATATTTGTGTGTATGTATGTACATACATATGTGTATGTATATGAAAATGTATAGTTTGTTAAAACACAACACAATTTAACAGTTTCTTTTATAACATTATGACAGGCTACAATAGAGACCTTTTAAAATTAAATGTATGTATGTGGACTATACTCAAAATGCAAGTTAGCAATTTTCTTTTTTACAATCATAGTCTTCCGGCTACATACAGATATACATTCTTTCATTTATACGAGTAGTATGCAATATATATGTATATATAAGTATGTATGTGTTATATTAACTATTGTTTTATATACTATACACATACATTTCTAATTTCTAAGTACATAATGGCAAACAGTAATTGAAAAGAATTAACTTTAAATATTGAATAAAATTAAAATTTAAATATTATGATAAAACAATAAATTTCCGACATGAGCCTAATTCCTATTTAAAATTAAACATTAAAAATAATTAATTCTTATCTTATCAGGTGATATTTAATAAGGCCTAATGAAATAGGCTGCTGTAGATTTCACTTTTTAGGTTAGGATAGGTTACCAAAGTAGGTGATGAAAATACCTCTACCCCCAGACCAGAAATATTAAGAAAATAAAGGCAAGAAAAATAATAAGCAGTAGAAGAGATGAATGAATGAAAGAGATGAAACATTCTAGAAGTAAAGAATGAAGAAAAACAGAAGAAAAAAAAATAGAGAGTAACACTCATCTAACAAGCCAGATAGTGCCACGGATTAAACTCCCACAGTAGTTTGGAAATTCTACAATCTTCCCTATTCCGCCATGAAGTTCACTGTTACTTCGATCACCTGATGGATCAGCCCGAAGAAGTGATAAAGGAGAGATCTAACAAACACCCGGGGCTCTTCACCTCTACTTTTCTTACCAGTTCCTTGGCAGTCACATTGCCTGTCACTTTACAATACCGCGAATCCAATACAGTATCTGTTCATAAGCCTCGAGAGAGTACTCTTAAAGGTTAAAACCAATCTCGAGCTAACTTAACGCCCAGTAGATTCAACCCATTATTATCCACATAGATAACTACCGCAGTCCTCGACGCAATGCGTTTCTTATCAAGCTCCACTGTCTTTCTGATTGCAACTAACTCAGCCTGTAATACATAGCACTTATTTGGGAGCATACAGAACAGCCTCATACCATCACCAAAGTAGTTTTCCGCTCCAGTGTCAGCCTCCATATTCGAGCTATCCTTAAAAATCACATGTCCTTCAAGTAGATTACTTAGACATGTCTTTGCTCCCTGTCTGAGAGTCACATATCTAGCTTCACGTCACGGCCTAGCTTCTCACACCACTGATGTTGTGTGCGTTAATTTTATACATGAAGGCGGGACCTACAGTTTAAAGTCGATTCCGAACGACAGATTTTTGAGGAACTTTTTCATGGCAATTTTATTTACTATCAGAGTTTTTACCAGAAATCTGCTGAGAGGCAGTCGCCGAAGAAATATTTTTATTTTTCATATTTCGTTTTGATGCCTGACCTGGGATACGAACCCGGGCTTTACGTCTAATAAGCCAACACACTACCTACTAGATTACGTCGACTAACCATATAGTCTATGAAATTCGTACTCTTATAGGCTAGACATATTCAAACTTTCCTTTTTACTTTTTTTTTATTTTCGCTATAATTTGTTTTGTCTTTTATAAAAATCGTTTTAAGTATTTTTATGAAAATGAAATCTTTAATGATTCATGTTTTGAAGAATTAATTCTTTGCTGGTGCTCTAATTTTTACTCGAAAAGATTTTCAAATGCAATATAAAGGATTAAATTACTTCCTTCACAAAATGTATTTACATGTGTGTACAAGTACGATATATCCGATATATTACAAAAAAAAAAAAAAAATAAAATAAAAAGGAAAGTATATTAGAATACCAGTAAATAAGTTATATTGTAAAGCATGAAGAAAATTCATACTCTGTCATATTCATTTTTGTATTGTACTTGTAAAGTAAGTATTTTATATTCATTACAATCTGGCATTTAATCCATAAGTTAATAAGCCAATATTGCAAATGCGCAAGAAGACAAATAAATCAGACAAGAAATATTGTTTTTAGATGAAAATGATAAATTCAATTTAAATAAATTTTCCACATAAGTGGTGTCATAAATTACTCGTTAGATTTGAGGAAACATTTACTGCTTATTGAGCATATCACTAGTCAGTAGCTAATCTGAGCTTCTTTAACAGCGTCTGCATATTTTCAGCGTATTAGAAGATTGATAATGTAACTTGCATACATATGTACATAATTGGTTATTACAACCCTTCAGTCAGGATTACGACCAAGCTTCTCACACCACTTATGTTGTGTGTGCTAATTTTATACATGAGCGGCGGAACCGTGGAATTTAAAGTCGATTCCGAACGACACATTTTTGAGAAACTTTTTCATGGTAATTTTATTTCTCTCAGAGTTTTTGTCCGAATTCTGTTGAGAGGAAGTCGGCGAAGAAATATTTTTACATATTTCGTTGGAGATGTCTGACCTGGGGTTTGAACCGTGGTTTTACGTCTAATGAGGCAACACAATACCTAGTACTACCTACTACCTACTAACGCTAATAACTAAAACAGGTGTTGCAATAATTTTGAAACTTACAAGGTTATTGAACGTATGGTTAGAGGCAGCAAAACTATTCAAATATAAGCGATATTGCTTTCAAAGGTTACGTTCTATTGAAGTGAGTACATCAAATTGTTATATCGTTTGAAAAATAACTTTGCTTTTATATAAAGCTTATGTTGAGTTGAGCTGGACTCATTAGTTGTGTTCACATAAAATTTAGAACTATAAGGTTCTGTCTCTAATTCGTATATTTTTCAATGATTTTTCTTCTTAATTTTTTTTTTTTGAGATTTGGAAGCAACAGTTTTGAATGGGATTTATTGCATTGAACCTAAAACCTAATGTGCCAATAAAAGAAAAAAAAACAATTTTCTCTCTCTAAAATTAAAATTTAAACAAAAATTTTAAAAATTTTAGAATTTAAACAAAAATTCCGAAAAAGTTTCCGTTTTAAGTGAAATATGGTCGCCGCAGGATAGTAAGTAGTGGATTGAGTTAATAGCCGAAGGCTCGAGAGTTAGAAACCTCAGCTGCAAAATTCAAACAAAAAGAAAAAAAAAATATTTCAAGAACAAAACCCTCTCAGTCGTTTTCTGGCAAAAGCTTTGAGAGTAAAATAGTTGCCATGAAAAACTTCTCAATCCTATCGTTTCTATAGACTTTAAACTATAGGTCCCGCCATTATAATAATGTATGTATGTGTGTAATGAATGTTAATTGAAAATCTCGTAGAGCAGTTAATTTGCTCTTGTGCTCCTTTTAACTTGGTTAGCCGTTCACTATGATTTCTTGTTTAAAACTTTTTTCCACAGGTTACAGGACAAGAGATATTCCCATTTAAAGAGCGCCAATTCTAAATGTGCCTGTGTTTTATATCTTTGACATTCCTCACGATATCTATGATTTTTAATTAAATGATTTTTAATTACAAATCAAGCCTTTTAGAAGTATTTCCCCAAGGCATATCCAATAGGTAGTAGCATCTGTACAACAAGTACAACAATGCAAAAACAACAGGCATTTTGTTTTTGTTAAAGTGCTAGCGGAATGTCAAAAAAATTAACCCTCAAACCTCCATAGGAAATTAATAAAAGCAATTAAAAAAACTAAATAAATTTTATATATTGAAATTTCTTTTGATTTTTATGTCATGCTTAATTACGCAATAGTGGGGCACCTATAAATTAAAAAAAATATTCCATGCAGTCGATAACATTTCCACTTTATGTAAAGAACATGTTTTTATATGGCCATCGAGAAAAATGGCAGCTGCAAACGTTATTTGTTATTGGTTATAGTTTATGCACCTAGTTGGACATACCGAAATCTTTTTTGGGTAATTCATCACTCTCGTCTAAATAAATATACATATAGTAAATCTAGGTTGTAGTTTAAAAGGTATGTGTATTTAGTGTTAAAGACTTAAATATTATTAATCATCTTGCAAAAATTTTAATAAAATTGGCTTTGAAATAGTAATCGTGAAGAATTTCTAGAGTGTGTATCATTAAGGATACATCCGGTACATATGAGGGTTTATAAATACGAAAATGATTATCGAAACAAAACACAAAAAAAAAAAACAACAAAATTTTGACATTCAAAAGCGCGTCAGATGTTGAGACGATGCTACCTATTGGATATGCCTTGTATTTCCCTTTCGAAGAATTGATACAAACTGTATATATACGAGTATATATACAGAGTAAATCCAACTCAAAAGAATTTTCTTTCAATATTAATTAAACAATTAAGAAAATCAATTACAATTCTGGGAACGATGATTAAAAGAGTGCCCATGACTGTTGTATGTTGAATTATGTGACAAAACTAAATCATAACGTTGACAAATTAAAGTGTGAAAAGCAATTTAATGGTCATGTCATAACAAAAATTAATTCTCGTACATTACATTCAAACATACATACATACATATTTCTGCAGGCGTTGATCTTTAATGGAATTACTCTGCATAAAATTGAAAAACAATTTTACACTCGATAGTGATGCATTTACATGGCCGTTGCACAGAAACATTTGCATTTAATGGCATTTGAAAAACAACAAAAACGAAAAAAAACACACACAAAATTGACTTTTTCAAAATATTAATTTCGAAACGGCAGCAAAAACTAGAAGACATCATATCCTGTCATAAATAACAAGTTTATCAATCTATTCGAATACAAAAGTTAATTGTTGTTGTTGCTGCTGCCATAGATGTAGCCTGTAACTTGATGATGCCAATGATGATGATGATGATGATGTTGAGTCGTGCCTTTACGACACTACAAGTATTTTCATGTATTCAAATATCTCTACACATTGCACATTTACATGTAAAATATATGTATGGGTATGGGTATATGTATGCGTATGTATATACATATAAATAATTTTATGCCAAACTATTTTCATATACAACACAATGCAATTGTGCATGTTTATACACCCCAGACCTTTCTTTTAGTGAACATCTAAGGCAAAGGAAGAATAATAAAAGAATGTTGAAAACTTCCTTCTTTTCGAGGGCCTTTTTATTGCAACAGCAAACAACGTGTTGTGTTCTTCAGCGTAATTATTCTGTTCTATAGGTTGTAGGTACATACTGTTGACGATGTTGTTGCTATTGTTGCTGAAGGGGTATATAAAAGTGAATCATTTTCACGGACGATTTAAAATGATTTTGTTGTTTTCTTTTTTGTTTTTCTTTGTTTCTTTTTGTTTTTTTCCTTTTCGTTATAGTAAAATGTAATTAAAAAATCAATATCAATTGATATAAAAATTTTATGAATTTAAAAACGATCTTAAACAACAGCAGCGGCATGTGATGTACTTTAAACAACTTAACACACAGACAGACGTTTCGAACAATTGAATTCTGTTTAACAACTGTTTAAAAAAGTTTGCGGTTTTTTCGAGATTTGAAGCTCAATACTTAATAGCAATTTCAGTAGGCTGGTAGATAGAGCGAGAAGCTAGGTCGTAATCTCGACTAAAGGGTTGTAATGATCAATTACACAGCCCTGCATAATAATTATAATTGGTCATTACAACCCTTCAGTCAGGATTATTGACTTAGTTTCTCACACCACTTATGTTGTGTGTGTTAATTTTATACATAAGTGGCGGGACCTACGGTTTAAAGTCGACTCCGAACGACAAATTTTTTTTGAGAAACTTTTAATGGCAATTTTATTTACTCTCAGAGTTTTTGCCAGAAATCTGCTGAGAGGAAATCGCCGAAGAAATACTTTTTGTATTTTGTTTTGATGTCTGGCCTGGGGCTCGAACCCTGGCTTTACGTCTAATAAGCCAACACACTACCTACTAGACTACGGCGACTTCACAGCCCTGCATGGATTTTGTAATTAAGATGGCTCCAGGTGCTTCCGCTGAACACGAATCTAAATTTCGAGAAAAAGGGGATTAAAACCCCTAAAAATAGCGTTTTTGGCCATTTATGAAAAATTGTAGAGCTAAACACTGACGTGCTAGAACCATCGCTATTGTCAGAAATTGACAATGGATCATTGCTCTTTAAAATGAGCCAAATTGATTGCATGCACCCTTAAAGTAGGGGTTGGGTTTATGTCAAGGGGTGCATGAGAAAAATAAACACATTACGGAGGTCCTTAAAAATTAATCAGATTTACTTGAAAATTGTTACTCAGTGGTTTTTGGGGACGCTGATTACAGATCTTCATTCAGATTTAAAAAATTCAAAATGGCGGATCCAATATGGTGGTCGAGGTTTATAAAAATTAATCAGATTTACATGAAATCTACAAATTTACTTTTTCTCGAAAACCTGACGTGATGGAAAATGCCTTCGGAAACACCTGGGGCCATCTTATTTGCACAAAAAAGTCCGGATTTTGCAGGGCTGTATTACGTATACATAGTTTGTTGTAATAAAACAATAGGCTGAAAATAATTAATAATGGAATTATACAGCCATGGACATTAAATTAGCACAAAAATTTATCATAAAAACAATCTAATTTTTTATAGTATTTTAAGTCTTTTTATAAAAAATTTAAACATAAAAACATAAAAGGCATTATTATTCTTTAAAGCAAAAACAAAAATTTTGACTAAATTGCCGATCGTATGCTCATTAAGGCCTGCAACATATCAAATGCTAGATTTTAGCTGGACAGTAAAATAGCACAAAATTAAAATTTTTGAAATAAAAATAATATATTTTAATAAATAGTAAAAATATTATTGTTTTTCGTTTACTTGGTCAATATTTGGTAGAATAGCCTTTATTTTTAAGCACCGCGTGGCATCTACGGGACATGCTTTCAATCAAATTCTGGCAACGTTCTTTGGGAATCGAGTACCAAGCGTTCCGTATTCCAAGCCACAAATCGTCCAAATTTTTGTACTTTTGTTGAGCAATTACACATTTCACATCGTGCCAGATTTTTTCAATCGGGTTTAAATAAGGACTTTGCGCCGGACAGTCTAAAACGCGAATGTGCTCTTTGTAAAACCAATCCTTTACCAGCTTAGACGTGTGTTTGGGATCATTATCTTGCCTAAATATGAATGAAACTGGCATGTTTTCAAAAGCATATGGTTCCATTTAGTTCTTCATAATGTCCAAATACTTGTAACGGTCCATTTTTCCATTAATTTTGACGATTGGACCCACACCGTGCCATGAAAATGATTCCCACACCATGATGCTTCCTCCACCATGCTTTATGATCTTTTGATTGTAACGTGGATTAAATGCCTGACATTTTGGCCGATGAACAAAGACCCTACTATCCGGTCCCAAACGATTTATCTCTGTTTCATCACTCCAAAGTATTTTTTTCCAGAATGAGAGGTCTTTATCCTTGTAGCAAAAAAAATCATAATCAAACTATAAATGGATTTTGTGCTAATTTAATGTCCATAGCTGTATATGAATTCAATCAAGTGAATCAATGAATTTAATTTAAAACAATATTTTATAAAGAAATTAAAAACCTGATCAACATAAAAAAATTGTACTATTGTGTCTTTCAATTCTTGAAATGCTTTCCTATCTCGTTCACATTGTCCTAGCGCCACATAAACTGTGGAATACAATAGTAATTGAATTCCTTAAATACCGCGGAATGGGGAATAGGCTTTTCACAATATATCTCTTTTGAAAACAGCGCTTTTTCACTTCAAAGAAATAAATTAACCTTGAATTTCTCTTTAATTCCCTTTAATCTATAATTAAAATCTAAACAATTGGCAACCCTTATAAACAGTCATTTAAGTGATTATATCTACAGAAAGTTTCCACTCTATAAAGGTGAAAGTTTAAAATAAAAAAGTTTTTAAATATTTATCTAACTGTCTGTCCGTCCTAACATTCCAACAATGCTATGTTTTTATATACCAAACAAACCACAAACGAACTAAACTATTACCATATTGTAATTTAGAAAATTTTTAATATTGTTATAAAGTCAAGCCAAAGTAAAATGAAAACTAAAATATTTCATTTGAATTCCATTTGTATGTATAATAACATTGAATTGAATTTATTTAAGAAAATCAACGTTTTAAATCGTAAGACATTTTTGTTTGCATTGGATTTACCAGCAAAGTGAGGACGAAAAAGTTTTTGCTTTGCGATCATATCTTTACGTTATTTACGTTATTTACGTTATTTTTACTTGCATATGCCGCAAAAGCGTCATTCGTCATAATTGTTAGACCTACTCACAGGTTACGTTTTGTTTTTGGAAACAAAAATTTCATTATTTGGTTTTAAAAAACCCACTACTTTCTGAAGGAAATAAATTTATTTTTATTATTACTGCGTAAGTAAATTTGAGTATAAGGTACTACATACTTCAAGCCTATTTAATAGTCAGACACATGAGTCCACAGATACAGTTATGAGTCCTCTGAATAACATACCTTGAAACGACAAAATTATGTTCACATTGGCATAACGTCAAACCTTATGGTTTATGGAGGATAGACAGGTCTTTGACATAAAAATTTTTCGATTTACATACATTACGTTATATAGTAGAAGAATTTTGATAATAATTTCGTTTTGTAGCACCAGTTTAGATTTTATTTCACCTTTTTAGCAACTGGCTAAGCATACCGAGCTACATTTTTTAGTTGGAAATATTCGGAGTGGCCTCAGGAAGATTGCCGACTTTTAACAGATAATAACGGCCATTTTATTGAAACCAAATTTGTCGAATTATTTGTAGTTTACGTTCGGACATTGTATCGCTTGCTTAACTCTTTTTTCGATTGCCATAATCATCCTACTATTCGCTATGTTGTAATAAGTCGCCGTAGTCTACTAGGTAGTGTGTTGGCTTATTAGACTGAAGGCCCGAGTTCGAATCCCAGGTCAGACATCAAAACGAAATTATGAAAATATTTCTTCGGCGACTTCCTCTCAGCAGATTTCTGGCAAAAATTCTGAGAGTAAATAAAATTGCCATGAAAAGCTTCTCAAAAAACTGTCGTTCGGAGTCGACTTTAAACTGTAGGTCCCGCCACTCATGTATAAAATTAACGCACACAACATAATTGTAATGACCAATTATGTATGTATTCGCTATGTTGTGAATAAAACCGAATCTACTGGGTCAGTAAACAATCGACCAACACCTCTACGTTGAAGTCAAGTTCAAATCTTTCGAATACTTTGCCGTTTTCCACGAAAACGTAGGAAAATACGTGGCAGTCCATTTCGCACTTGTTCACAAGAATTTGGACTTTCGCAGACGCATAGCTTGACGAATTATGCATCGTGACCTTAGTCTGCCTTTGTACAAAATTCAACTGACCTAGAAACTAAAGTTAAACTATCAATGGGTTCTGGAATAATTAACAATTGACCCTAATTTTCATCGATAAATTCATTTTCAGTGATTATACCCATTTCTGGATGAAATATTAACAAATGTTAACAAACAAAATCGTTGAATTTGGAGCGATAACAATCCACATGAGGTCTAAGAGCGTCCAATGCATCGCGAAAAAGTTAATATTTGCTGGCATAATCGGTCCATATTTCCTTTGACAACGACGTTAACCAGGTATTCACTGTCAACGGTGAGGAATATAGGTTGATGATTACCAACTTCTTTTAGTCTGAATTGGATGACCTGTACATCAACGAAATGTAGTTTCCATAGGACAACGCTAAGTATCACACATTGCTTCCTATATTGGATTTTCTGCACGATCGATTTGAAGGCGTGGCTATCTCACGTGGAGGTGATGTAAACTAGCCACCAAGATCGAGCGATTTGACTTTACTACTGGGGTTGCCTTAAGTCGCACGTGTACGCGAATAAGCCACAAACCACAGTGGACCGCAAGGCCAACATAACCTATTCTAAGGTTCAAATTCTATATGAACCGAACCTCTTCATATAGAAATATTTTTTAAATATCAAAAGAAATCAAGATGTATGTATGTATGTATATCTTATATCCTATAAGCCACTGTAAGAGTCCCTAAAATGCTGTATTTTCTTAATTACTTAATGTTTCAATACCTAAACAATTCGTAATGAACTTGATTTGTCTATACTGTGAATACCACACTCTGATGAACTTCAAATAGTTTATATTTTCATTTAATACGTCAACCACATTTGAGGTGAAATAATGCAACCAAAACGTACACGTTCATTCGAAAAAAAAAAAAAAAAACAGGAAAATATTAGAGTGTGCATCTGGAATATTTGCTGGCGTCTAGCCACCGCTAATTGCGTGCATTTGTTTGTTGTTTAAGAAATCGTTTATATGCACAGAAGCTAAATTATTAACTAAAAACACTAAATGCTAAAACAACTACAAAAAAGGTGGAAAAACATAGGAAAAACTGCTTAAAAGAAAACTAAAATATACCAAAAAACAAAAAAAAAAAGAAAGAATAGGTTTGTCAATGTGTTGAAGAAGTGAAAGTGAGACGAAATGAACAATTTTCAAGGAACTTTTTATTAAAGCCAATGTCATTGTGCATTTTAACACAGTCAAAGCCAAATACATGTGTGCTGCATATATACATACAATATAGTATGTATATGAAGTGTACATATGTACATACGTTGTATAATAATCAAATTTAAAAATTTCCATAAACTTAATTAAATTGTTTTTTCTTATTTTTTTTTTACTTTTTTTTTTTTGGTTGTTGTTTGGTAATAATTTATTCATTTTACGAACACTTTCCCATGTACATATTTTTCTATTATTATTTTTATTTATTATCTAGTTCTATGAAAGCTTTTATTTATAAAATAAACAAATTTCATATCCGCATTGTTTAATTGCCAAAAATTTCTCATCGGGGAATTGCATTTAAGCGACGCTGTAATATGCGACACTGAAGAACATTACTTTCGTCGTTATTTTTACGTTTATTACTGCGTAACATTTTTTAATTTCAAATATTTAAAATTTTTTTGGAAAACTGTTTTTATTTAAAGCAGTAATATATGGTTACAAAGTTTATGTAACATTTCCTTTTTTTTTTTTAGGATTTTCTGATTAGAAATCTAAAACGAATTAAATTTAAAGTCCACACGCTAATTATTATTATTTTGTTGTATTTACATATGCATGTATATATTTACATATAAGAAAAGTAATAAATTATTTATACAATTAAATGTGCAACCATGGAAGAGACTTATAAATAAACAAGACTTTTATTCAAGTTAATATTGTTATTTAAATTTCTGAAAACTTAATTTCAATGCATTGTATTGTAATATTTAGTAGAGGACATACATAGATGTTTTTGAATCATCATCATATTTATTAATATATGTATATTTTATACAGAAACAAAATATTTATTTGAAAAGTCCGCATTTAGTTTGCCATACAGGCTGGCCAGAAATTGGTAACAGCACGAAAGAGACTGCCTGAAGAGAATCAACGTTACGATATCTTCGGTGGCAAACCATGTCCTCTAAAACTGTCTACAATTTGTAGTCCAGCCGGGTCAAATCAGGACTGCTTGACGGAAAAGAATATGAATGCTAAAAAATTGTTTTAAAACCATTTTTCTTTTAATTATAAGCTTGAGCAATATCTTGCTCGAATGTCTGTGGTAGTTTTTGGAACAAAGAACGGTTACAACAGCTTTGAAAATGATTTCTTGGTACACATTAACCGAAGTTTTCACCTATTGTTCGCAAAAATGCAAGTCAATGACCACATATCGTATGAGAAACCCCACTTTAATGTCTCATACATACATAATTGGTCATTACAACCCTTAAGTCAGGATTATTGACCTAGTTTCTCACACCACTTATGTTGTGTGTGTTAATTTTATACATAAGTGGCGGGACCTACAGTTTAAAGTCGACTCCGAACGACAGATTTTTTGAGAAACTTTTCATGGCAATTTTATTTACTCTCAGAGTTTTTGCAGAAATCGTCGAATAAATACTTTTTGTATTTTGTTTTGATGTCTGGCCTGGGGCTCGAACCCTGGCTTTACGTCTAATAAGCCAACACACTACCTACTAGACTACGGCGACTTCAATGTCAGGCGTTACTTAATACCGGAGATATTGGCAACGGAAAATATTTTTTTTTTTTTTTCAAATTAGCAAAAAAAAAGTGATAGAAAAATATACCTATTGGGGGAAATGGACCTAGTGGGCTAGATAGCCATAATCTCAAGGATTCCAAAACAGGTTTTCTTACGGTCGGGCGTTACTTGGGACCGGGGTTATAGGCGTCGAAGTTGTTTTCTTCAAATTTTCTGTATAAATCGCGCAAAAATGTCGATTTCTTGCGTTTTTTTTTTTTCAATGACTTGCATTTTTTGTGCACTTTTTTGGCCAATGACTCTCTATATAAGCGGGCAAAATTTTTGATGTCTTGCGTTTTTCTAACGATGATTTGTATTTTTTGTCAATGACTTGAATTTTTTTTTTGTTGATGGCTTGCATTTTTTGGGTCGATGACTTCCTGTTTTGGTCGATGAATTGCATTTATTTGGTCGATGAATTGCATTTATTTGGTCGATGAATTGTATTTATTATTTTTGATGATAAAGATATTAGCTTTAGCTCCTATATTAACTTCGTCACTGATATCTCTTAGGTAATGCCTGGTCGTAACAAAACCTTTTTTTGAATCTTTGATAGTGCTATCCACTCCACAATTTTACTTTTTATCCGCTTAATTTTTTTTTCTAATTTAAAAAAAAAGTCATTAGTTTTGTCGACTATATCTCCGTACGAACAGGCCCGACAACAAATTACTGTATGTACACGAAATATCTGCTGAGTAATATAAATAAATTTCTACGTATAATAGAATTTTGATAAAAGTTGCATGATATACTTTCAGACAAACGTATATAATTATTTTATACACTGACAAATAGTGCATTTAAATGTAAAATGTTTTAAATTAAATTTAATACTCATGTAAGTGCATGAGTTGTTCATATAATAACATTTAAGTACGTGTTAGTTAGTTTGGTTAATTCGTATTTAGGGTTTGTCATTTCAACATTTTGAAAATAATACTTTGCTTTAAAAAAATATACTTTTTATCTTTGCCAATTATAAATGAAAAAATAAAATAGCAACCCGTTGATGTTGTTAAAAATTGTTATCTTTTAAAATACCTTTCAACACACAAAATTTTTATACATTTTTAATGGCAGACATAAATACGCACTCATATCTTCATATGCATATGGTCGGTAATCCTCTACAGAGTAATAAATAAAATAAAAATGTCGAATAAAATCAAATGAAATATTCATTTCATAAAAATAAAATAACCTCAGCAATTAAGAGCCATGGTTAATATTGACCAAATTGTTTGCCAATAAAAAGCGAAAAAGAAAAAAACATTGTTTAACACTTTAAAAAAAAAAAAAAAAAATTTTGTATTTTTTTCTTGCCATTGTATTTATTGTGCATTTGGTATGCACATTATAAACGGAAATATATATGTAGAGAAGAGAAGGACGGAGAGAGGTATAAGCAAAGATAAAGACATTTTTATTGTTTTCTTTTCTCTCATTTTTTGTTTTTCTTTTCTTTTTGTTTTGTTAACAACAACAACAGCTTATTGTTATTATTGTCTTTATTATCGCTTTTGTTGGTATGTATACACCTCCTCTAAGACCACCAGCCATAATTGCCACGTCATATGCAATACACCAAAACGTTTCCTCCACTTTGTGGCAACAAGAATATGTCGTCAATGTTCTTGTAAATGTCCGTGTGACCGAAAGTCATGCTCATGTTAAACAATGATGTTCACATTGAAAAGGTTATTCGGAAATATAACCTTTAAATCGTCATTTAAATGTTTGCACCATAAATGTTTGATTCCGTTTAAATTGCAACGTAATGTAATTTGAAATTATATTTTAATTAATTTGAGCAAAGTTATTATGACCATATGTTCTATATGTACTGCCGGAAAACTTGAGTGCCTTTGGGAATCTAAGCAATTATCGCCAGCATGCGATATTCAGTTTTACTTATTCCTTGTATAAAAAGTATGGGAAATTCATTTATATTTTTGGGAATTTCTCCAAAATTAATTAAGGAAATTGAGGTCAACAAGGACAATAATCCGCCCAGCAACTGATATGCGCACCCATGAGTTTCCTTTTGGAATGCATCAATGCCTCACAGGTTCCAAGAATGTGTTCTGATGATTCATAGTCATCATCCTTCATGTTGTGTTCGATTTCTATTCTGAACAAACCTATTTGGTTTGACAAGGGTCCTATCGTTGAATATACTTTTCCAAATATCTGCCCCCTACTCTATAGAAAAGTTCTGGGCCCATCATCGGCGTGGAAACTCCCGCCTGCTCTTGAAAGATATCCGTGTGTTACCTAATCGACTCAGAAAATTTCATTATGAGATCAAAAACTCCAACTCCTGTAGCCATCAGATTACTCAATACATTTTTGTTACTAAATCTCGTTGCGAAGCATTTTCCAAATTTATAGAGTCTACTGATTCTCTCCAGGAAACAGGTAAGGAAGTGTCTGTCACTGGATTCATTAGGTCATGAAATTCCCTAATGAGTTTTATGTTAGACTTCTTTCACTTTACCCTAACCATAATTTCTAAAGCATTTATCTTCTCTCTACCATGCACATCGGATTTAAATCCAAAAAAACTTTCAACACGCTAATGTCTATATCTTGTTCAACTTTATTTAAGCCGTTTTCAGGTTTGTTCTGTCCGCCCAGACTAAGGCCTCATGGGACACTATTGATCTGACCATCATAGTATACATGCTGTGCATAATTCCTGAATTACATCGTCAGGATTTCTTTGGAAGCTTTCTGCATATCATTATGCTATGTCAGGCTTTTACTTAAATACACTCTATATGGCCCTTTCATGTTTATATACTACACTAGAGCCCCGACATGCGTCGTTAATGGGGACCGGTGAATTGCGACGCAAATCTAAACGACGCAAATCGAAACAACTTTTTCTATACAAATGCATCGAAATTTAATTCATTGGGACCAAGAATTCAAACGAAAGCAAAATGAATGAATAATGAAAACATTTTTCATTATTTTATTTAGTTCAACAAATGTTTTTTAATTATTATAAAGAAATAACAAAACAATAAACAGAAGTTGCAAGAATTTTAAAATACAAAAAAAAAAATTCTAAATATGTACCACAATACAAATACTAAAATGGTAGTACTCAATGCTGCAAGAAAAAAATTAAACATATGTAGCGTCACAAGTCGAAATTTAAACGTTGTATTAAAGTTGGTATTCAAACGACGCAAATCGAATCGACTCCAATCGCGGACGAAACGACGGAAATTTAATCGACGCGAATTGAAATTGCAACAACGCAACCCGACGCAAATCGGGTCGACGCAAGTCGGGGCTCTAGTGTATACAGTTAAATTCGCAGATATTTT
This sequence comes from Sarcophaga caerulescens, assembly GCA_927399465.1. Classification (NCBI taxonomy): domain Eukaryota; kingdom Metazoa; phylum Arthropoda; class Insecta; order Diptera; family Sarcophagidae; genus Sarcophaga; species Sarcophaga caerulescens. The sequence goes on along the minus strand of OV656867.1, from coordinate 67,757,436 downwards.
ACCTCTAGTTTATGTGATATTATATCACCGAGGAGTCGAATTTTTTTCCATTTTGGAAGTTTTCTATTTCTTGCAAATGGTACTATTGCAGTCTTGTCAAGGTTTATCTTTAGGCCTACTGGCATATACCTTCGACTTACAAATCAGAGATCTCTTTAAATAATGTTGCAAAGAGTCCTTTAGCCCTCAGGACTATATCATCTTTATACCCTTCACAGTTGATGTCCGAATCAGGTAATATTGTCAAGAGTTCTCCCACAACCAAGCTTCACATTAGTATTGAAAGGACACTAGTCTGTGGACATCCTACGGTTATACTGACCATCAGTCTCTGATTGGACCATCCATCTGGATATAATAGCCTATAATGCCTTTGTGTCTTAAAATGTACAGAAAAAAATGCGACTTTGTTTGCTTATCATGAAGCGATTTCGAGATAAAAAGATCTCTAGCATGTGGTCAGTATGTAAAATTAGAAGTTAACGTCAAAAGTTTTTCTACCATTCCGGATTGGAGAAATGTTGTGCAAATCGTTTAATATTTGCAGCATTCGGAAAAAGTTCTTCTATAAAGGCTGGTTTATTAAGGCTCATAATTTTTAAAAAGAAATTTATATTGTGTTGTTAAAACTTATGCTTCAATGGTTTAAACTGCTCTTAAAAATAGTTTTTTTCTTTTTAATTATATTTTTATTATCTTCTGAACACCCTTAAATGTTACTCATGTGTGGGATTAAATTGTAAGCCATCAATTTTCATATTTGTAAAGTGTGTTTGTGTTAAAATATCATCACAGTTGTATACAAAACTTTACATATCCACATGTTTATATGTTTGTACGTATGTATATGTGCTTTAATAACCAAACATTTTCATTTACAGGCCTACGATAGCCGCCAGTTGATGGTCACTTTATTTGTGTGCCTTTGGGGCGCCCGTCTATCTGGTTATTTACTGTATCGCATTGTTAAATTGGGACGAGATAAACAATTCGATGATACACGTCGAAACATCATTAGATATGCTGTATTCTGGACATTTCAGGTATGTAACACGTACACATATTCATCATACTGTCAGCCAGCCTTATGCCATAAGAGAAGGAATTCCATTAAGGAATTTCAATAAAAATTCTAAAGTCTTATAAGGGTACACAACTAAAAGGGCATTTCAACTAAAATGCATTAAAAGTGAATAGGTAAACTAAAGGTAAAGTTATGATACAATACCTTAAAATAGGTTTTGATGATTAGATGCCATAACTTAATTTTTTTTTTTTAAATTTATATCTTTTCATTGCCTTTACGTCAAGGCTTTTACAAACGTGATGTATGAAACCACCCATATATTGTGTCAATACCAACATATGTATGTACGTACCAGAACGTACATACATACATGACTATATGACTTCCCTTGCAATCAAGTGACTAAACGAATGAGTGAATCAGTTTCATTATTCTTTTTTTTTTCTTTTTTTTTTAAAGAAAGGACATATAAATGAATCTTTCATCCCCTTCCACTACATCCCTCTCCCTTGTAACCTTGTACCCACAATTTTCCTTTCACATCTGTTGTTTATTGTAATTTAATTGAAATGGAAAATGTCTCATAATGTGAATTTTAATTAAATTTTCCAGGCTGTTTGGGTGTATGTCGTTTCATTGCCCGTCATTATTATCAATTCACCACGTCATTCGCAACCAAATGCTCCCAAAACAATGACAACATTGGATTCAACTGGTACGGGCATGTTTATAGTGGGCTTGTTGGCTGAAACATATGCTGACTTGCAGAAATTTTCATTTCGACAGGATCCTGCCAATCAAGGGAAATTTTGTAACGATGGTAAGTAAATGGTGCCTACCATTTGATTGTAATGCATCATCAGGCGATATTATGAACAATGATACCTTAATGGCTTTATAATGTTTTATGCTTGGCTGTCTTCTATAGGATTATGGAGTTTATCGAGACATCCAAATTATTTTGGTGAGGTGGTAATATGGTGGGGAATTTTTGCAATATCTCTTAATGTTATTTCTGGCCATGAATGGGTGGCTATTGCCTCACCAATATTTACAACATTTATCATATTGTTTTTATCTGGTATACCGCTTAGAGAAAGATCGGCTGATGAAAAATATAAAGAGTAAGTAAACTGTTGCCCTTTTAACTTACTTCACGTGTGGAAATGTGGTTGCAATAGTTGTTTGATAGTTCGTAGATGCGTATGAGCAATATTTGTATTAAAAAAATTTGAAATAATAATCATACGCTTACATGCATGTGATGAAAATCCATTCGTTTAAAAATTGTCGTAAATCGACGAAATAATAAATAAATTTTAATGATCATTATGCTATACATGAATGGTTTTTCATTACAGAGTACAGTGTGTTGCAAAACAATAATGATAATCAAACTTTTTTTTTTGTACATAAAATTTTAGTCAACTGGAATACCGGAAGTATAAGGCATCAACTTCACCATTAATACCAGTTCCACCCTCTGTATATGTTGAGGTGCCGGCTGCTTTGAAATTCATTCTTTGCTGTGAATTTCCCATTTACGATACAATGAAAATACAGAAAGACATTAGCCCATATTCACTTTCAATTGCAAGATCCCATTCACACATATAGCAGTCAATTGCCCACTCGGGCAGTGGGCAACAAGGCTTCCAAAGCAACGTTGGTCATTCCCTACAGAAATATGGTGATACGGGTTCAGTGCATCGAGGACACTGTTATGGCGCTAATGGGGGAGATGCTGAAAATCATTTGAACTGCGGCGGCAGTTGCCGTAATTCTTATGTGAAAACAGCAAATCCTTATCAAAATGGTTCAGGCTATGCGGCCAGTTATGGTCACAATATGAATGAATTAGCTTATCATCCACAACAGATAGCACAGCACCAGCACTCACATCAGCATACACATACACATCATCACTCGCATCCCCATCATCATCATCATCAACAGCAACAGTTGCAGCAACCGCAGCAGCATCAACCTGTCGCATCAAAAGCTTTAGATGTTGATGACGATACAGATGATGGCATTATCTATATGCCAGGGCCATCGTCATCGAAAAAACAACCTCATTATTTTCCACCATCTTCACAGTCAATTGACTTTGAGGAACCCTCCTCAATCATAGATGTTGAAGAACAAATCGAGCCAGAATTGGAAGAGGACTATGATGAAGATATACCGCCAATTGATCTAAGCAAACCACCCAGTGTGGAGAGTTTTGTAAATAAAATTCGAACCGAAAAGGAAGTACAAATTAATGCCGAAGGTAAATCCATAACGGTAACAACAATATTGTGATTCATTCATTTCTATGTTGCTTTATACACATCGTGCTTGACGTATTCACAACACTCGTTGTTTGTCTTATTATCAGTATCAATATCGAGTTATCGACAAGCTTATTTCAACAGTTTATAACACAAAATAGTTACTACTACTACAACAACAACAACAAATAGCTATTTCTTTGTTATAGGATAAAACAAAAAGAAAAAAAGAAAAAAAAACCAAAACGACCCACAATACTTTCGATATGTGTAGATGGTATAATTTAATTAATCTTAAAAATTTATGCAATAATTTATTATATTTAATTGTGGATTAAAAACTAATTAATTAAAGAAGACACCGCTCAGCGATTATTTTATAAAAATAATGTAAAAAAAAAAAAAAGACATGAAAAAAGATAAAAAAATATTCCTAAAAAAAAAGAAAAAAAATCTATTTTACATACATTTGTTGGAGACAAAAAAAAATTAAAACGAAAACAAAATAAGTACAGTAAAATTCATAATCATATGGAATTTAAACTTCCAAAAAGTTTGAAATGATAATTTATAATATTTTTCTCTTGAGTCCATATTAATTGGCTACAGTTTTGAATGGATACATATCAAGTGATTGTCTCTAAGAAAGCTTTTATATTTAAAACAAATCATAATTCATTAATAAATTAAACGGAATTTTCTTTTTGTCACCAACTGTATGTAAAATTCAAACAAATAGTATTATTAGTTTATAGTAAATTGTTATCTATGCATATCAAGAAGAGCAGTTTTATTAATTTGCCTATTTAAATTGTAATTAATTAATATGAATTACTTATTAAAATAAATTGATAATGTTGATGTCTATTTAAATTAAAATTTCTATTAAACTGCTATAGGAGATAATTATAAAAGCAAACTAAGACGAGCGGACAAATAAGAAATTAAATCAAAAATAATAGGAGTTTTAAAATTTAAAATTTTATAATTTTTTGAATTCAAATTCAGTGAAATTTTTATTGGTGCTACAAAATTTTGTGCATCTCTTTCCCAATTACACATTAATTATGGTTTAATTTCTTATCAAGCTTTGTAGGGCAGCAAATGAAATGTAAACAGTTTAAACAAAACTTATATACAAAAATAATTTCTTAAGAATAAAATTAAAGAAAAAAAACTATGTTTAAAGAAAGTGCCAAAATAATACTCGTAGTTGTTATTTGTAGCATTACAATTGTTTTCAGTTCTATTTGGGCTTGTTACATATTAAATAATGAAAATAATAACAATAAAACTGAATTAACAAAATGAAAATGATTAACAAACAAATAAACTACTAAAGTACCATATACTTGTGCCTCATCTTTATCAACTTAATCATAATAAAATTACTTCTTTATCAATTGTTCAAATTCTATGGACTTGTTACTAAATATCGTAGTTTATTACAACTTTTATGGAAAACTGTTATTTATTTAGATTATCAAGCAAACAATATACATATACATTAACAATAAACAAAAAAATAAATAAATTTCAAAAGAAATTAAATCTATTTTTTAACAACATAAACAAAATATAAAAAGACATTTGCTAACAATCTAATAAAATATTAATAAAGAAATAATGAAATAAAGATAAAAAAAACATATTTTCGTATCAAAACAATTGCACCCCGCCCACCCAAAAACAAAAATACAACAAACAGCACTACCGCGAGTAAACTAAACAAAATAATAATTACTTTTCAAAGAATAATAATAAAAAAAAAAACTATGTAATATTCAAATTTAGCATTTTACATACATATTGACATATTTTAAAAAATTTTAACAACCAACAAATAATCATTTTTTTAAGTAGGATTTTGCAAAAGCAAAAAAAGAAATTCAAGCATAACCTTTTAAAAATCCTTTTCTTTTTGTTTTTTTTTTTTTAATAAGTAGTACTTAAAAAAGCCTCAATAAAATTTAAATATGTTCATAAAATGTTCGAAAACCAAAATTTTTTTTATTAATAATATACAATATTAAGGAACTAGTAAACTTTTCAAATAATAACTAACAGTAAACAAATAAATAAAACCAAAGTAAATAAGTAATATATGTAATAATAAATAAGTAATATAATAAATAAAAAAAATCATAATAAAACTATTTTATTTATACATAATTTGTATTTGCAATAACATTAAAAATAAATAAAAATAGTGCAGAAAATAAAAATAATAATAAATAATTTTATTTAAACGTAAAATTTTTAGTAATGAAGAGTAATATTTTAAAGTACATAAGACATAAAACCAAATAAACAGATAAATTAATTAATTAATGCATTTCTATGTCGGTATAATTGTATGTATAAATCAATAATACAAATAATAATAACACTATGCGACAAAATAAAAAAAATTAAATACACCCGACTAATGACATAGTGTAGGTTGTGAGTTTTGTTGAGTAGATCTCAAAAATATTTTTTTTATATTTCTCGAACCCTCCAAACTTTTTTTATTTGACAAAAACTGTATTTTTAGACTTTACACACAAATTTCTGGTTTATTCAAACATTTCTGACCCGATTTCCATAATTGAAATCTTGTTGGAAAGGGGAGAGATGGACCTTTAAAACGGTATACAAATATCTGTTATTTGACTTAATATGCTATGAGATTTGATGCGGTAAACTTGGAAAATGCGAATTTTTTTCATATTTTTTTAAGTTTATCCGTTCATAGTAGCAAACTTTACTTAAAAAATATGAAATAAGTGATGATATTATGAAAATGCATTATTTTGTGAAGAGATTGGCACTTCGTTTGATCAAATCGGACAAAAATTACCGTAGTTTTTATATAAATAATATAACAGTCGTGTTATATTTTTTATACATGTCATCTCATCAAATGAACTTATAGTTCAAAAATTTTCAGAATTTTTGATGGATCTTGATTGTTTATTACAAAATGTGTCAATTTCACGTTTGAGCGACCACCAGAAGTTGGCCAATGTTTGCGCAAAGAGAAATAATAATATTTGCAAAAAACACAAATGTTAGGCGACTTCTGGAAGTCGTGCAAACGTGAAATTGACACATTTTGTAATAAACAATCAAGATCCATCAAAAATTCTGAAAATTTTTGAACTAAAAGTTCATTTGATGAGATGACATATATAAAAAATATAACACGACCGTTATACTATTTAAATAATAACTACATACTTTGAGAATATTATCACTTATCCTATATTTTTTTATTAAAGTTTGTTGCTATGACTGGACAAACTTGAAAAAATATGAAAAAAATTCGAATTTTCCAAGTTTATCTCATCAAATCTCATAGCATATTAAGTCGAATAATTGATATATGTATACCGTTTTAAAGGTACATCTCTTCCCTTTCCAACAAGATTTAAATTTTGGAAATCGGGTGAGAAATGTTTGAGTAATCCAGAAATTTGTGTGTTAAGTCAGCAAAAACAGTTTTTGTCAAATAAAACAAGTTTGGAGGGTCCGAGAAATATAAAAAAATAGTTTTGAGATCTACTCAACTAACTGAATAACGTGGACTATGTAGTTACTCGGGTGTATTTTCACTGTCGCACCGTGTAATTAATTAAAACAATATATGTATGTAGATATATACATAGGTATGGTATGTATGTATACATAGTAGCAAACAGAATGTATACAATGACTATGTCTCATATGATATTTGAATACATACAATATTTTAAAATAATAATAATTAATTATTTTCCTATCCCCCCTCCTTTATTTCTTCTTCTTTAATTGAGTACTTAACAACTAAAATTTGTTTTAATTTCTGTTATAAAAGGGTTAATTATATATTAACATATATGTACATACATACTTATATAAATAGATAATAGAATAAACATCAATACCCTATCGTAAAGTAGTTAAACAATTAACAATGCCCTTCTAGAAAAAAAAACAAGTGTCTACTAAGAAAACATTCAGCAACGCTTACGACAACATGTCCCATGTACGACCACCAGTCAATAAAATAAAATTAGTTGGCAAAATGACTAGGGTAATGTATAAAAACATCATAAAGAATAATTCCAATAACTATTATGATAACGATTTGTCATTTACAGCAAGACAACGATCCAAAAAATAAATCTCGAGTCGTAAAGTCTAGGATTAAATAGAAATATGTATATTAGGATCGCCGAAGTTGCCGGAGTCTAGCAGGTAGAGTGTTGACTTATTAGACATGAGGCCTCTGTTCAAACCCCAGGATAGACATGTCCAACAAAACGAAATATGAAAAAATATTTCTTCGGCGACTTCCTCCCAACAGATTTCTAGCAAAATTTCTTAAAGTAAAAAAATAAACTTAGTCGCCGTAGTCCAGTAGGTAGTGTGTTGGCTTATTAGACGTTAAGCCCGGGTTCGTATCCCAGGTCGAAATATGAAAAAAAAAATATATTTCTTCGGCGACTGCCTCTCAACAGATTTCTGGCAAAAACTCTGAGAGTAAACAAAATTACCATGAAAAAGTTTCTCAAGAATCAGTCGATCGGAGTCGATTTTAAACTGTAGGTCATGCCACTGTTGTATAAAATTAACGCACACAACATAAGTGATGTGAGAAGTTAGGTCGAAATCCTGACTGAAGGGTTGTAATGACCAATTATGTATGTATGTATGTATGTAAAAGTTTTTCAAAAATCTGTTGTTCGGAATGGAATTTAAACTGCTCAATTTTATACACAACATAAGTGGTGTGAGAAGCTAAGTCATACTCGTGACTGAAGGGTTGAAATGGCCAATTATGTATGTATTTATTTGGTGTTATGGAGTACAGCTATGGGGTACTGCCTCAGCTTCGAACGTAGAGAAAATTCAGAGACGCCAAAATAAAATTTTACGAATAATCACTGCAGCCCCTTGGTATATCAAAAACTCGAATATTCACAAAGATCTAGATGTCCCGCTGGTTAAAATGGAAATTGTAAGACACGCTGAAAAATACTTAGATAACCTAGATGGCCACAAAAATCCATTAGTCCGTGGTATTTTACGTCACACTGGCCATATTCGATTAAAAAGGAAGGATACTCTTGCACTCGGCCGAAGATGAGAGAGATGAATGAGGCCCAATGCTACTTTACTTTATTTTATTTAATTTTTACTTTATTTTATACTTTGAATACTTAATTTTATTTGGCAATGGCTAAATAAATATATAAATTTTTAGTTTTAAGATTTGAAGAATTATTGTTAGTTCATTATTAATGAAGATTCAATAAATAATAAATGAAAAAAAATGTATTTATGTATAAATTAAACGTCAAGAATGTAATTATAAAAATTTAGTCCAACCATAAAACTTTATGTACAAGAACGTAAACCAAATTTGTTTTAATTTTTCAATTAAAATAAAAAACGATCAAGAGAGATTCATAAAGCGAAATTCAAATATCAGAGTAAAGGCATTATTACATTTTTTATGCTTGCCACTATATATACATAAATTATGTACATACATATTATATGTACATAAATTATGTACATACATATTATATGTACATACATATATCATATATTATATGCGTGCAGTCTGGTATACATATTTTGTTTGTATATGAGACATAAATTAGTATAAAACATAATATATCTATATAGTCTATACATATGTATGTGTAATTACACATGTTTGTCTATGTATATAGTTAAAAAAAATTAGTATATTTTTTAAATAAATTAAAATTAAATAAAAAAATTTTGCAAGAGGAAATAAATACATATAAATACATATTAACTTGTACTTTATTAAAATGTAATAAATAAAATAAATATTTCTAAAAATTCATTATAAATTATTAATATTATGTAATTCATTAACAAATTATTAATTATTTTCAGCGAAATTAAAACAAACATATTAAAAACAATAAGTTTGAAAAGAAAAAAAAATGACAACAACAACAAACAAAACAAATTAAACATTATAAAATAAATATTTTAATAGATGACATCAAAATTCTGTGTTTCATTTAAACAAAAAGAAAAATAATTTAAAATTCTGTACTTACCAGAACTTTCTTAAGATTAATGCGAAATGGAATCTTGATATTACTGGACCTAGAACAAATTAGTAAAAAACATGATTATTATTATTTTTCAACTTTAAACGTTTTAATTAATTATTTTTCTAAATTTCTACTATGCTTGGTTTTGTTTAAAAAAGTAAAAAACATTTTCCAATCATATAATCAAGGAAATTTCAATTAAAAATTTTGAATTTCAAAGTTTTTCCACGTATTTTTTCAAATATTTTTATTTGTTATAAATTTCAATTTTATTTTTTTGTCATAAAATCAGAATAATTAAATATATTTGCTAATTTTTATAAAGCAAGTGGAAAAAATGTTTGGTTTAATGCGCTTAAGCTTACTTCGTGGCGCCAACAAACGTATGCAACTGGTGCGGAATTATGGTGCACAGGCCATTAATCAAATGTTGCAACTGCAGCACACTGAAATTTGTGCTGATCCGCCGTCAAGAGGTTTGGTGCTGGGTGTATATGCAGAAGAGGATGACAAAAATGATACGGGCATTTTAACACCGGCAGCTTGGCGTTACAACGTACAGAGGACAGGCGGTCGAATGCTGGAAGTATTACGCATGTCGGGACCAATGCCTAAAAGAGGCCAGTGCCGCTTGTTGTTTGCTCAAGAAACTGAGAAAATTCCTTATTATTCAGCTGTAGCTATCATTGGTTTGGGTAAGGAGTGTTTGGGTTTTAATCCGTATGAAATTATTGATGAACAAAAGGAGGCCATAAGAAGATCTGTGGCAAAAGCATGCATGGATTTGGCTAAATTGGATACAGATCGTATTGAGGTCGAGAATTGTGGGCATGCAGAATCTGCTGCTGAAGGCGCTGCTTTGGGTGTTTGGGCTTATCAAGAGTTAAGAAATCCTAAAAAACGTATAGCTGTGCCCTCAATTGATTTGTTTACTTACAAAGATGAAATATGTGACATTGAAGGTTGGCGTATTGGTTTGCAGAAGGCTGCAGCGCAAAACTTAACCAGGCAATTGCAAGAAATGCCTTCCAATCTTTTGACACCCACCGCATTTGCTCAAAATGTTGTTGAAGTTTTGTGTAAATCAGGCGTCAATGTAGAGGTTAAAGTGGAAGGTTGGGCCCAAAGTCAAACTATGAATGCGTTTCTAGCGGTGGGTAAAGCATCATGTGAACCTCCTGTATTTTTGGAACTCAGTTATTACGGCACTTCGGCGGAGGAAAGACCGATTGTATTGGTGGGTCAAGGAATTACATACGATAGTGGTGGCTTGTGCTTAAAAGAAAAGGACGAACTGTTTCGTATGAGAGGTGACATGACGGGAGCTGCAGTTGTGGTAGCAACTTGCCGAGCAATAGCTGGATTGCGTTTACCGGTAATTTGTTTTCTTCAATTTCTGCAGTTTCGTTTTATATGATCACAAAATTTTAATACACGATACACTTTTATTTAATCATAAAACGATTTTCACTAATAAATTTAAAATATAACTGCAGGTCAACATTCGAGGTTTAATACCTTTGTGCGAGAACGTAATTGGTTGCAATTCTTTCCGTCCTGGTGATACCGTTAAAGCCATGAACGGAAAGCACATTAAAATTCAAGGCACAGATCACGAGGATATGCTGGTTTTGGCCGACGCACTGTTATACGCTCAAAACTTTTGCCCCAAGTGTATTATTGATGTGGGAACAACATCGGGAAGTATGAGACCATGTCTGGGAGAAGCTGCATGTGGTGTTTTTACGAATTCCGAAATATTATGGCAGCAAATAAAACATGCCAGCATGCACACAGGCGATAGAGTATGGCGGCTTCCATTGTGGGATTATTATGGCGAGCAAATCAGGGCTGGTAGATCATCGGATGTACAGAATTATGGCATTGGTACTGGTGGACGGGCTTGCAAAGCAGCAGCTTTCCTACGCGAATTTGTGCCATGCGGTCAATGGATGCATATTGTAAGTTAATAACGAATTAAAACTTGAAACAAAAATCAATTTTTACTTTTTTTTTCTAAGGATGCTACAAATGTTATGGGTACTGCAGGAAAATGCTTTGAGTATTTACGCAGAGGCATGGCTGGCAGACCAACACGCACTTTAATTGAATTTATAGCTCAAACAATATGTAAAGACACGGCTCCAAAAATGCCCAAAAAGGAAAAATAAATGAAACAAGATGTCACGCCTCCCTCTCCCGGCACCTATTATTCTTACCCAAATTTGTTTGTGAATTTTCTATGTTTGTGCAGTTCATTTGTTCTGATTTCTTTTTTGTAAAATTTTGTTAGTGGAATTATAATTAAATAAATAACGATATTTATACATTTTAATAACAAAAATACAACAAGCGGGGTTATTGCTTTATAAGAATATGAGAAGGGGGATAGTTTTATTAATAGCTATTAAAACAGTTTCGAAAAACTTTGTTCTAGTCTACATACATACATACAAAATAGTAAGGATTTAGTTTCTTAAACTATAAAAATAAGGTTGGCATTGAGTTGATACGATTGCTTTTAAATTAAAAAAATTCCATTTTGTGATTATCACAATGACATTGCTTTTGACAGTACAATGTTTATATCCATGGGGGGATAATTCTGCAGTAATTTCACATTAGAGGCGAAATCATTTTGAAGTATTTGTTCACGTTGTATTCTAAAAAAGGAAAATAGCTTAGCTTGACAATTTTATATAAAATGTATCAAAACTTTAAAACTTCATCTTTAAATGCAGCTCAATTTATTTTCATATCTGCGGATGAAAAAGAACTTACAATATCATAGCACAGCATATCTTGAGTAGAAAATCGAAACGTTTTTCATCTGAAAGCACAGAATCCCAAATGCGTACAACATCAGGCAGGGGAAATTCTTGTGAGAGTATTAGAGAAATCCACCTAAAATAATAAAATTGATATAAGAGTCTGAAGCTAGTATTTATTTCACAAATAAATAACGTCATAATACATTTGCAAATACGTTATCTATTTAAAAAATAAAATATTACCTAAAACTGTAATATTGTGGATGTAGTTCTTGTGCTTTCAGACGTTCATATATTTGTAAATCTTTGAGTCGCAACATTTCTGACAAACGTTTCATCATATTTTTAATACCACCCTCTGAATCATCCAAGGTTTTGATAAAGAAATCACGAATTTCGGCCATTAACGCTGTAAAACAATAAAAACAATCGGCTTCTGCATGTTCTGTAATAAAATAAAACATCAAATTAAACTAATTAACAAATGTATTGTAAAGAAAATTGTACTTACTTCGCATCTCTTGATCCGGATCTGAAGCCATGACATAATAAATTGGACCAACAATTTCATTCATACCCTGAACATAACCTTGACCCGGATTAAGTTTTGCATACAGAAATAAAATGCGCTGTACAACTTCCCAATGAGCCTCTTGGCCTTCTTCCATTGCTTTATACGTTTCTTCTGAACGTTTTGTTATAAGATTTATCTAAGGCATGAAAATCAATCGTACATTTACACATACAAAGTACACCATAAAATATTGATTACAAAGCAAATTGTACATGAAAATGAGAAACGCATTTAATATACCTGCTGCTTTAATTTGTAAAATGCGGCATGTGTTAAGATTGTTTATAGAATATAAAAATAGCTTATCAAATAGATGACTTTGGAAAGGTTATGCTAGCAATGCTTGCTCTTTACATAAGGATCCAAGAACTCTTCTTACCTTGGTAACACCTAAGCCTTTTCTTTCGACATTGGCCGATTTCAAAACGGAGGGCACTACCCTCTGGTGGAGACGTCTCTCACCTTTGCTATTGACCACTATGTCACAGGGATATTCGGTAGGTTGTTGAAAGAACGATATATCTGGACAGAGTCTTCTGACATCTTTGTCGATTTGTAGTAGAAATTCATTGTCATTGAAAAAGGTATTCCAAGCACTATCTGGTCCCTCGCTTAACGGGTGGTCACTTAAACCAGCATTACTCTCATCGCTATTGTCGCCATTTTCCTTTAATCCTGGTGGTAAAACCAAATCCTCAATGAAGTGTCGATAAAGTGATCTCTTCTTTACCAAAGTGCTTGACCAAGATTCACGTTTTGTGCCCAAATAGCCCAAAAGAATTTTCCAACATTGTGATCTCAGGCTATTTACGTCTGGTATACCTTGCGGTATAAAAAAACAAGACGTAAAAGAAAAGAAATATAATTCATAAAGTGGTTAATTAACGAACCGCAAATAACGAATTGTTGTTGTGAAAGTTTTAATTCATCACTTTATTTGGGGGGCGATATTTTTCAGTGTGTTGGTTGATGGGAAGGTAATATAAATGATGAATGGATGAAATGTTATGTTAAGCGTATGTACATACGTACCATTGGAACACAATTGCCTCAGCTGTTTCATATCAATTTCATCTTTGGCCAGTGCATTTTCAAATTCATTTATACTTAAATATTTTTGTTTTATGAAAACATTGCATTAATTTAATAACTTTTTTTTAATTTTAAATTTCTTTTGTACCCACCGTGCTTTAAATATTGACATTATTCGGTTTACTTCACACTACCGTTTCAGTTTAATAAACAATTTGTTTTGTTTTTATTATTACGCGTTGCCAACTTTAATGAAACTCGTACACATTATAGGGGTTTCATTAACCGACAGAAATGAAAAACGCTTAAATAATAAAGTGGTGAAAAACTCAATGACGAACGAGTGAATTAATACAAGCACTTTTGAAAAGCGTTCAAATTTAACGCGAAACGAGGATTTCTAAAGATTTGCACTTACAAACACTTAAAAAATACAAATAATTAAAGGTAATGAAAATCACAGAAAATATAACCAGTGTTGATTATTTAGGTATTTTTAATACACATTTCAATTGATTCTTAATTATACTGAATTTTGGCTATATATTTCGGCCAAGCCTTAAGAAATTCCTTTTAATAATAAAATAATAAATAAATTATGTTAGTTTTCAGCATGTAGTGGTCAGGTAACGAAAAACGCATTTCTGTTATGGCGCTATTTAAGCGTAATAAGAAAAAAAGGGGAAACTCCACTCCCTGGGGATTAGTTGAGTATTTGTCTTTCGGTGCACAAAATTGTATGAGGCGACTGGAGGAGTTGAAGACCGCCACCAGTCGGACCGTTCAAGCACTCCAATTTGTCAAATCTTGGATTCAGAGAAATCCGCTCAGCAAACGAAAATTATGGCCCAGACTAAAGACTTGGTACTTTCAAACTCCGTACCGGATATATGTTGTCTGCAATTTTGAAAAAAAATGATGAAAATAGGCAAATGCGTTTAGGTGGTGCGCACTGCTGATAACTTGCACAGAAAAATTCTGTTAACAGGTGAAAAAATTTAACAAGAAAAATGATAGGATGTATGCACGCTTATCTAAAGATGCATCTTTACTAATTACTCGGGTCGATAATAGTCATAAACCGGCTTCAGTCATCATTTGGTGGGGTGTCTCTTACGATGTCATCACTGACTTACTTTTCTGCGAGCAAAGGGTCAAAATATTGGACAAAGTTTTCCACGAAATAGTTTTGGAAGCTTTAATAAAACAACTTAATCGATCCAAGAAACCAAGAAACTGTTTTGGAAGCTGGTGTAAAACTACTTAATTGTACTGTGTTCCAAACAAGACGTGGAATTCTGAGCATCCTAGCTCTGCAACAACTTCAATCCGCTAGACTACAAATTGTGAGCAATTTTAGTAAACATGGTTTCCGACAAAGGATACTCCAACATTGATTCTTCTAAGACAGCCTTGATTAGTGCTCTGGCCAATTTTTGTAACAGTCTTACTTAAGGCGTAAGTACATGCCAAAAGTGTACATTTCGAAAAAATTTTTTGTTTTTGTATACAAAATAAATATGAAATAAATTGTTTCAAAAACATCTATTGCATTAATTTTATGGCCGAATATACATATATACAATACATGATTAATAAAATGTCAATAATTTGCTAATTTGCAAATTATTAAAAATTTATGTTTCTGCTGCTAAAACAATATACATTTTTTAATATTACACAAAAACCATTTTAAAAGATATCCATATTTTATTATTAAATTATAACCAACAAGTGTTAAAGACCCCAAAATCTAAATTACTGACGATAAAGTACAATCAGTAATACACACAATCAGACACATTTGTAATAAAGACGTCTATTAAAGAACAGACAGCAGATCACATTTAAATATTTTTGAAATTTTCTTTCATTGAATTTTCATTTTTTAATTTTTTTTTGCACTACAAAAAGATATAAAATCTTTCAAAAAGCATCTGTTCGTTTATAATGACTTTAAAGAAGACGAACAATTATATTCAAATACAGTTAATGCAAAAGTTTGACGTACACTTCAGTAGATAATATCATAATTGATGGTACATGAAGACTACTTTCAGTTTTATTACTCATATTGAATTGTGTTGCTGGATATATTATAAGGAGTCCGAAACTAATGTAAAAATAGACTGAATAAAGGCATTTAACGATTATGATATATTAAGGCTTTATTTTTCAAATCCATTCATAAATGTTTTTGAATTTTAAAAAAGACACTGTCTGTTTAACTGTAGTCTCCACTGTATTATAATAATTCTCTCATTTAATTTGATTGTACGCTTTTTTCAAGATCTCGAGAACCAAATTTTTGATTGATGTGTAATAGAACTAAGTATAATACCATGCCATTATACTATACCGCGGTTAGTGGACCGGTTCGTAAAAGCATACCGGTTTATTAAGTAAAGCGCATACATACAATCCATAAATATTTTTCGTTTTTACTGAGAAATCAGTTTTATATGAGCATATAGTGGATCCTTCTTAAACGAACCGAATATAAAAAAAAACAAATTTATTCATAATATTACTTAATGATTGAATTATAAAGAAATAAAAGAGCGCGAATTTTACGTCGAATAAATAGAAAAAATAAACAAATAAATAAATATTAAGAATATGTATAAACAAAATGCCTTATGTTTAATGAAAAGCCTTTCAATTGAGTATAAACTAGTGAACGAGAAACAACGTGTATTTCGTGTATGAGTAAATATTATAGTGTAGCGTTTTCGTGTGATTTGAAAAATTCGTGTAAATTTTAGCGTCCGTCTCACAGTGATCAAAAAAAAAATTGAAAATGAGTCAAATAAATTACTTGCCACGTCCAGCATTTTGGAAAGTGCCCGACTACATAAACAAAATGGATAGTGAAAACGCTTACGAACAAGAACATGTTTTCTACCCTACACCGCGAAAATCATCATTGACTATGTATCGTGACGCTAAACCACAAAATCAGAAAATGAAGAAACGTGTTCGCTTTAAGGATATTGACGATGAGCATCAATATCATTATCATGTTGATGATACAAATCATGTAAGAATATTATAACATATTAATTTATGTGTAGGTTTCTGTTTAGAATGTTTAATTTTTCTGTAATTTGAATAGACAAAATCAAATCGTTTTTATTGTTTTTTTTTTATTTCAATATTTTTATTTCAATACTAATGTTTGTGCGCGGCTAAGAGAAAAAATTAAAACATTGAACTGAAAATGTGCACAAAATCTGAAAAATTAAAACGAAATTTACAGCCAACAAATGAAATTATTGTTTTTCTTTTATTTTCGTTTTAATTTCACATAAAATATGAAAAATAATGTACGTTCGTTCTCATGTTTTTTATATTTTTCTTTAAATTTTTCTTATTAGTTCAAGGAAAAACAAATTTCATTTGTAAGCAAAATATCACATTTAATAAACATTACATTCGATCTGTCATAATTTTTTTGTATTCTTTTCGAATTGATTTATTAAAATTTAACTGCAGACTACCACTTTCTATTTATTATTTTTAGATTCTTTTGGGGTTATTAATAATCTAATCTGTTCTGTGTTTCGCATTTTATATTTAAAAGTCAATCAAATGAAATAATAAAGTTGCATATAAGCTGCTTCCATTAGATGCGTAATTAAATAAAACCAATTCAGTAAACCTAAGAATGTAATTGATATGAAATTCATAGCCAGAATTTTTTGTTGCTTTAATAATAGATTAATATCACCAATAGGTAAATATGGCTTTTGCTTTTTAAATATGAAAAATATACAAATATTTAAAAAAATTTATAATAAATAGCAAGATAGACATTGCTTGTTTTAATGCATGCATACATTCATACATTATTAGCTGTCTTTTAGATTTAAATTTAAAAACTTAGATTCCCACAGAGTAACAAAGTAAAACTAATAATAAAATATTTACTTTTGGATTTTCACACACAATATTTGAAATTTTTACGATTTCATTTTGTATAATTAAATAGTCATAAACATCGAATTCATGGGTTCCTATATTCCACTGTTACGCATGTTTAGAAATTCAAAATTTTCCAATTCTTAGCACACGTGCAGTCTTTTATATGCAGATAAATTCTAAGTATTAACATAATATCAAATAGGTACTGGCAAGATAATTATCACCGCATAGGCGCATAAACTCAGAGTACATATTAAAAAGTACGATTGTAATGAAAAGGTACCAACTTACATTATATCGGATCTTCCAAAAGGAACCTTCGTGACAGTTGATAAGTTCCAGTTGTTGAAGCTACATCTGTCAAATTAGTAGTCACTTATACAGCCTGTTTTGATTATTTTCAATGGAATAATATACCATTCAACCAACATAAGCAAATAATAAACATGCTTTATCAAAATGAGTGTTCTGTTCGAGCAACGATTTCATCGACAAATCACATTCTACGATTAGGCCCATTTCTTGATGAATGGGTACGTGAACAAACAAAATTGCCTTACCAATTTAAAAAATTTAATTTAATTTATATTTAAAATTAAAGATAGGAATTACTTAATGAAAGCCTCGGTATATTACTGAATAAGAACACTCGATATCATTTTATAGAATAGGGTAAAATGAATACGTTAATAAAAAAAAAAAAAAAACAGTGCACAAATGTTACAATAATTTATTTGGCCCCATTACTTGACAACGCATTGTCATACAATTTTTATTTTATGATTTTGTTAATAAACATTTCAGTTCTTAATTAAATCATTGACCATAAACTGTGCGATCATCTACGCAATGCTTCATTAAATAAAAATACATATCGAAATGATTTTTATTTTTCTCGTTGTCAGTTTTGTCTTCTGATGATCCAGTGACACAATTAAAATTGCAATAAAAATATAAAAAAAAAATCCACAACATTTAAAACAAAAGCAGTTGTTTCAATAAGTTATGAAAATTAATTTCAACTTATAATTTTCTTTTTCAATTTCTTTATATATGAACAGAAATAATATTTCGATTGACATCTTTAATCTATTTTGCTTAAAATTCAAATGATGACGATGATACATACAAAACTAATTGATGTTCGTGTTATTTCGTGATTTAAGAGGTAAAGGATAGTGAAAGTTCTTTACGTAGTATGATCGTATAAATAGCTTTAAGGTGTATTTTAATTTAATTGCAAAAGAAAAAGAAAAGAAAAGAAAAACGGTGTTACAAACCTTAAACTGATACGTATTTCGTTAATGTACGAAAATAAACATACTTTAAACTCTGGCATTTAAACGAATAATAAATAATTAAACAAATTATTTAGATTGTTAGCACAAAATGACGTATTTTAGTTATTAATGAGAGATTTTCAATTGAATTTTAAATATGACAGATAACATATTTCTTAAGTATTTTGAATTTTTCGTAGGCCTGTTAGTGTAATTTTACTTATAGTTGTTTGTAACAGTTGCTACCAAATAGTAATAATTTTATTTTGTTTTTTTTTTTATATTTAAAATGTTCATATATACATTATGTGGGGGAAGGATACAAATATTATTACTTTGGCTCTAAAAACACATGTTCATTTCAAATCTTTTAAATTCTTGTTGTTCTTGCTTCATTATATAGTCGATATTTTCAATAGAAAATCAAAGAAAATACAGAAAATAATAAAAAGTTAAAGAAAAACACAACGATAACAAAAGCAAAAAAAGAATGAAAATTTTTTAAATATAATTTATAGGCGTAGACGAAAATATTTTTATTAGAAAGTAATACTCTGGGTTTATAGTTTTAATTTAATAACTTAGAAAAACAAATAAAGTTGAGCTAAGAACTGTTAGGATTTCTTCTTAATAGATTTGCAAATCTGTTTACAAATGAAAAAAAGTCAATCAAATTATTAAAAAAAAAAAAATAAATAATAATACAGTGAAACCCATAAATCTTGCATTATAGATCTCTTAGAGCAATTGCTGATCTCGCTGCTGTATTTACAGTAACGTGGTACAGTAGTTTTTATGGTCTTTAGGAAGGAAGAAATAAATTTCAACATCTGTACATGCATAGCGATTGATGCCTCTGCCTCAGCTGATGTTCAAGATGAGACATAATTGCAGAAAATAAAGGAAAAATACAAATAAATAAAGAATGAACAAAAAATTGCTTGTTTCTCTGGCATGGTGTTTTTAAATTTAGTACTTGGGCAGCTTTCAATACGATCAAAACGTTTTATATTTTCATTTAATTCGTGTATAAATTACAATATAGTTTGCAAAAATAAAAAAGAAAGATAAATTTTTTATACTGAACAATAAAAAGAAATAAAAATAAAATCAACCACTTAGTAATTTGATTAAAAAAAAATATTTAACGTACTAATTTGGTGTTTTTGTAACGGGAAATTAATTTGAAATTAGTTTTCGAAGTCACAACAAACTCCAGTTAACGTTATTATTTAAGCGTGCCGTTGATTTTTTTTATTGCGATTTTATATGATCGTTTAAATTGTCAAGGGTTTTCAATTGTCAGTAACAACAACCATGAGCCCTAAACTACATGAATTTGCGGTTGTTTTGAAACGTGATGGTGAAAATACTCCCTGGGGTATACGTTTAGTCGGTGGCAATGATCTAGATACGCCATTAATCATAACACGGGTAATAATTTTTGATAATTTCCAAGGTTTTGTGCAGTACTTACATATACATATATGTATTATGCAACATGATCTTATCCACCTACCAAACTATTTATTATCTGCTAAATTTATACGTTACAATACAAATTGAAGAAAAAAAAATGTGAAATTAATGAAAGACGAAATAAAAACATTGAAAACAAAATTGCAGAAATAATTGATTTTCTTTTGTTGTAACAGTGACTAGAAAAACAAAAGAAGGACACAATGTGCATTATAGTTTTCGTTTTTTTTTTTTTTTTCTTTCCTTTGTATTGCAAACACAATTCATCAATTTTTGTTAACAAGATAATCCATTTGCCAAGTTTATTTACCGTAATAAACAAAAAGCCGAACAAAAGCTATTGCACTGCCGAAAAATCAAAACAAAAACGAGAATGTAAAAAAAATAAAACAAAAATTTAAAAAAATCTCCTACAACCAAACGCTCTTTGCCTCCCACTGTTTTAAATTTTACACAACATTGCAAAAGATTGAAAACAATTTCAAGTTGGCATCAATTTCATTTTCGCTTTTTTATTTTGATCGAGCACAACAATTACAATTTTAACTACAATTGTCAATACCAACGAATTGAGCTTTTCTATGATAAATTCTAAAGGAATTGCTTTATTAGCTATTTAAGGAATAACCCACAAAATTTCGAAAACTTTACTTTTAGGAAAAAATCAAAACTTAAAAACGAAAAATTTTTGAATTGAAATGCTTTCAAACAAATAACTCGTAAATTCAAAATTGTTTGCCAAGAAAAATAAAATAATAAACTAAAACATTAAGCAATAAATTGTTTACAAAAAGAATCCCAAACAAACAAGAAAACACTTTTGCGATACCAACTTTTTAAGAAAATAAAAAAAAAATACAGTCAAATGTCGCGCCAAACACAAATTGGCAAAACTTAATTCAAAATAAACAAAGAAATATTTTAATTTAATCGTTAATTATGATGCGGTGGTTAAGAAAATTATAGTATATGTAAAATAGCAAATTATTGTATATTCTTAAACCATTCAACCACATACACAGGTTGAAAAAAGGACTCCTAACTCAAAAAAAAAAAAAAAAAAAAAAAAATATAAAAAACAATGGCGAACTATAACTATAATAATATAGTATTTCGAACGTAATAAAATTAATTGAATTAAAATTTACTTTCGAAAATAATTTTTCAATTTCGAAACAGAAACTCAAGAAGGATTACATCAAATTGATATGTACATATGTATGTAAATACATACTTAAAATACGTTTCAAATCACGTATTGCTATATTTTCAAAGAATTAAAATTACTCATATTATCATCCCAAAACTACAATATTATTTTGTTTTATTATGTATAAATTTTTAAATAATTGCCTACTATTATTTTAGTACAGAAGATTAATTAGTTTTATTAAATTTAAGCAAAAAACTTAGAAAACAATTTGTGTTATTTTTAAATACGAAAATTAGATGAATCACACACTTTTCATTTGACACACCTGGAATTCATCATAGCATTCTAAAGAAATTTAGAATTATTTATTCGGATAAATTCTTTTTTCCCACAACAACATGTCACTTCGCGCAAATTAATAATAAATTTCTAAGTTTGACAGTTATATTATGTTATGCTATAACATATACGTACAATCTGAAAGAAATATCCGGTATTCACTTATTTTCTGAAAATTGTTTATATCATAAAATATGTTTAAACTTATGGTACAATTTTAACGGAATAAAATCCAAATCGAACATTTTATTTATTTATTGTTTTTATTTCAGAATATATGTATGTATGTACATATGTATATAAAATTGAAATCGGAATATATATTTCATTTTAATAATAAATAATATTATTTTATAGCTCACATTTGTTTTGGTGCATACTACTATCTCTTACAATGTATTGTTGATGCTTTTATTACATTATATTCATTACAAATCAAATGAGTAACGAACGAGTGCATTTTTAGCCAAAATAAAAAAGAAAAAACTCAAGGTTGTAAAAACAAACAAAAAATTTAAGAAAACTAATGAAAATAAAAACAATTCTGATGTTGTCAATTTCACAAAATAAATTTCTAACTAAATATGACCGATTTACAACAAGGCTATAAAATTAATATTTTCGAAATGTTTTCTATGTTAATGTTACTTTTTAAACATAAAATTAATTGATCCGTAAATCTATCTTCTGTATTTCATTTTTAAGGTACAAGTGGGTAGTCCTGCTTTTGGTGAACTATTAAGAGGCGATATTATAGCGAAAATACGTGATTACGATGCCAGAGACATTAGCCACGCAGATGCCCAAATGTTATTCCGTACTGCTGGCAATGAAATCAAGCTTGTTGTACACAGGTATTTATTATACACATAGTAACTTTGTAATAAAAAAAAAATATAATAAGGTTTGTTTATTTATAGGGATAATAAAATTGCCTATACTCAAGGTCTCAGTGGAGATAGTTCAAGATCAGAATCGGCATTACTCTCCACAAGCCCAGATCCCAATCCTTATAGGTATTTTTATACGACAAAAAATTACTACAACCACTAACATACGGTTTTGTTTTGCAGAGCTGCTTCACCTTTCTTACCCGGTCCTGGTCATTATGAGCGTGCTTTACAAGTACCGGTCGACACATTGCCCCACACAGTATTTCCTAAATTAAATGCTTCAGGTGGTTATGTTCCCCCACCCGAAAATGCTTGTTTCTCACCAATGCCTACACGTGATCACCTACAAGATGTAGCTGAAGAGCAAGCTGCTATTGTGAATCAAGTGAGTTCCTAAATGCCTACTACCCACAAACATCTTAAATTCTGAATTGATTTTACAAAATTTAATTTTTTTCTATCAAATGCTTTACATAAAAAAATGTTCTTTTAACTTAAATTTTAATTGCGAATAAAAAATATAACAAATTGGGTTTTGCATATTAACATGGCATTAACATGAACCCTAATTGCTTTAAAACAAAATTAAATGCTTTTAAATTTATTGAATGCATTCTCTGTCATTTTTTATTAACATTACAAAAATTAATACATATTGCAATCAGCGTTGCCACAAAGAAAAATTTTTCCCTACCAATATTCTTACCAAAAACCTACCAAAATTATTCCAATCCTACCAAAATTTGAATTTAAGTAAATTTAAATTACTCAGTATGAATGAAATTAACGTTTTATTGCTAAAATTAACAAACATTTCGTTGTTCCTTAGTAAACACAGATATGTTAAACGTTAAAACAGGGTTTCTAATTACATATTTTCTTACTTATTATACATTTTATTTTCGTTTTTAGACCTAAAAATAAACAATACTCCCAACTTTAAATCTTACAGATATTAATTGTATTTTTCTACCAAAAACTAAATGAAATTTGAACAAACCAACCAAAACTACCCCAATCGTACGTAGCATTTTTAACACGTTCACGCCGGCGCTTTAATTCGTACTTGTCGCCTACGGGCGGCTGTTATATTTATAATTCGTTATTAATTATAATTGTTATTAAAGATAAATGCTTTTAAAAGAACGTGACTCTCACGTATTTTTTTCGACAGCCGAAGTGTTAAAGATCTAAATATTTGGTATTACGTATCGTCTAATAATTTGATCAATTGCAGTTTAGTGCGGGCCACCGGTGGTACGTGTTAAATAAAAACTACCAATTTTGGTCCAATTGGTCCAAAATGGCAACGCTGATCGTGAGTGCATGAATTACAAAATTTGATAGAAAAGCTTACTTTTAGGCTTATACCAAAAAATGCAAAATGTGCTGCATGCAGTAAATTGCATAATTTTTCATGCAGCATTTTCGTTTATTTCCATTGTTACATACTTTCAGGCATATTATAAACTTAACTTGCTTTCAAATATAAGGGCCGCGCCCCTCAATAAATAAAAACAAAAAATTGCAAAAAGGAAAAAAAAATTTATCGTAATTTTTATTTTTCTTTCTTTATTTTGCTGTTTAATTAAAAAAAAAAACTTTTT
This sequence comes from Sarcophaga caerulescens, assembly GCA_927399465.1. Taxonomy (NCBI): domain Eukaryota; kingdom Metazoa; phylum Arthropoda; class Insecta; order Diptera; family Sarcophagidae; genus Sarcophaga; species Sarcophaga caerulescens. Next base: position 67,733,016 of record OV656867.1, on the reverse strand, counting down.
TTTTGAAAAATTACAAATTTTTTCTATGCTGCAATGCAGCGTGAAAAATGAATGCAACATTTTTACTGCATGCAGCACAAAATGATGCAACATTTACTACATGCAGCATAAAATTTGGCTTAAGCCTAAAAATATATCAAATTTTTTAAACCTTTCTTCTTCACGAGCAATTTAGAGAAAATTAACTAAACTTATTAAGGTGCGTGTGTATGTCGGTTAGTATTATCCTAAAAATATGTCTTCATTTAAAAAAAAATTGTGTTGTGTTTTTTTTTAACTTTTTTTAAGTTTATTATGGAAAACAAACCAACCAAACAAACTACCAATCGTAGCATTTTTAAATAGAAACTACCAATTTTGGTCCAATTGGACCAAAACGGCAACGCTGATTGCAATTTCATTTATTTATTTCATTGTTTACACACACATATATATTTATAAAGGTAAGAAAATCAAATACTTTGTCACGGATTAGGGATATTTTGCAACTTAAACTTTAAAAATTTGTAATACTCCAATAAATCCAAGAAATATGTATACAGTGAACTCGTGTTAACGTGAATATCCAGAAATATATAACCTGGACTATTCTAGGTTAGGTTAGAAAACGCGTACTTGTCGAATGTTACAAGTACAGTACCCGGAGGTCGAATTGACCCATTGTACAACGTCCTAGCTTCTCACACCACTCATGTTGTGTGCGTTAATTTTATGCGTGGTGGCGCGACCTACAATACAATTTTTCATGGCAAATTTGATTTACTCTCAGAGTTTTTGCCAGAAATCTGCTGAGAGGAAATCGCCTAAGAATATATTTTTTTCATATTTCGTTTTGATGCCTGACCTGGGATACAAATCCGGCCTTTACGTCTAATAGGCCAACACTCTACCTACTAGACTACGGCGACTTCTTGGACTATTCGAAAACTTGAACAAAATTTGAAAGCCGAAAGACGTGAATTTAATATTTCTAAGCTTTTTGTTTTTCATTTACTTTAAGGTCATACATTTTATAAATTCGGCTTAAAAATCGTAACGATTTCAGTTCACATTGCGTCAGGTAAAAAACATTACGTTTCAAATTAAAAAAAATCAAAAATCATTCTGCACTGCCGCAATTAGAAAACTTTTAAAATAAAACAGAGAGAAAATGAAAGAGTTTGCAATTACAACGCAAACGAGCCCTGTTTGTGCTGAATAAAGTTGCATGACAAAGCATATGTCTGAACTGCAGAAAAGTCTGCTCTAGTTGCAATGATTCATAAAATAATATGACCGAATACATGAACACCCTTTTGCAAAAATTATTTGAAGTTTCCCCGAGTTTACTGCAATTCATTTAAAATTAAAGTGTTATAAATAAACAAAACAACATAAATTTGTGATTACAATTAATTAATAGAATTTAATTTTTATTGACACTTTTCATGCTTGAGCCTTTAAAATTTAAAATCTAAGGGGTACTTTATATACCAGACTGATTGAGAAAAACAAAATATATAAACAAAAGTAAATTTCAGAAATGGACACACCATTTTAATTCAAAATCTCATAGTCGTTTATGGGTATATTATGACAAGCAACCGAACAACTAAAAATTTGTAGTTGCAATAAAGAAATTATTTACAAAAAAATGCCATTCCATAATCGAGCCAATAATTTGTGTTCTTTTTCAAATTTATTGAAAATTTCACACACCTTCAATTACGACAGCAAATTAATGTTAATGAAACTCCCCCTAATCTCAAACTGGACTTATTTTTGACAAACAGACCTATCAAATTCATTTTTTGTTTTGTACGACAATATAAAGTAGGAGGTATTCATAATTCAAATTCAAATAACATAATTCAACCACTTAGAAATTCTAAACCTATAAGATGAGAAGTCGTTAACCAGGAACCACTCTAGAAGTTGTCATTGCTGAGTTATGTTACGTAAGGTGAGGAATTGTTTTAACCACTGCAATTGTGTAACTTCAAGAAAAATATTTATTCGGAATCACCGATCGATGTTAGCGAACACAAATTGGTCAAAGTTTTCAAGCCTTAAATCCAACTTTAAGCGAGATATGTGGAAAATGAATCATATGTCCTAATAGATTGTCTCGTCATGTTATTGACACATACCGGAGGTTTTTTTGCTCAAGATGCTTGACTTATTGACAGACCTATTTTCAAGTCCTTAAAACCTGTAAGCATTTGTGCAGTTGCGTAAATAACATTTATTTCGAAAACAAATATTGTTCAGTAGAAATTTGGGAACAAGTTTTCTTTTTTTGCTGTTTAAGAAATAAATTTTAAGTAGTCACGTACTATTGCTGGAGATTACTTTGAACAAATATATGCACAAATGTTTCATCGTTTTAATTTTGGCAAACTTATATATATAGGTGATGTATACGTACATATGTATATACTTATGTACATGTATGAACACGTATATGTTTAATATGAATAAGCCATTGTGTCTCAGTAAAATTCTTTCTCTTTTTCATTGAATTTTTAAAAATAAATATGCATGTACCAAAATTCATTGAACTTTTTACAAAAAAATATTTAAATAAACTTATGTTTCGTTGAAAAAAAAAAAAAAAAAAAATCAACTGTGAACTGAATTTTAGTACAGATGGTCAAGGTCTACATCACCTGTTGGCTCGTTTTTTGTAAAATATTATAACAATATAAAAAAAAGCCTACCAAAAAAGCTATTTGATCAATTAAACAAAAATCTGTTTAAAGGCATCATAATACTTCGGTATATTTCGAAAGAAATTTTGATTCATAGGCATACATTTAAAAGAAAAGTATTATGAATTGTGATATAAAAAAATAAAAAAGAAAATAAGTGACGCACTAACAATAAAATCATAGATGACTGACTAGATGTGCATATAGTATTCCAAACAGATTTGGTGACATCAATTATTCATATACATCATCATTATTATATGGTCTCATATTCATTATGATCATTTGGGCATTGTAAAGAGTTTGAAAATAAAATCGAAAATTAAACAGTGCATGATGAGAAAGCACGTTTTCAATTTTTGTTCTTTTATAACAATAAAAAAAAAAATTATGTTCTTACACATCTAAATACATACAGGTGTATTTATGTATGTACATACATAAGTAGAATTGTTTTCAAAACACTTTGGTTCAAAATTCAAATAAAAGAAATCTCATTTTTGATATTTACGCTTTCAATGTAAATGATGAAAATGTTTTCACTTCAAGGGCGTTTTACATATAGGTTGTGTGACTTTCAAAATTAAATGATTTTCACGTATTACCAAGGTTGCCATTATAAATTTTTATTTATTAAGCGAATAAAAATATACATATGTATTTCTAATTGTTATATACAAATCACAAAAATGATTGAAAATTTCAATTAGAATTGATGCTTTAAATATTGATCGATTTATTTTTCGTTTTAAACAGGGTCATAACACTGCATAATTTATAATGTTAGCAGCTGTTGCCAACTGTAAATAGATTTTAAACGGCTAATAGAGATTTTTTTCAAAAATTAAATTCCAAAATTAATTTTATCGAAGGCTTCTTAATAATAGAAAGAGCAATTATTTAATTAAAAATCATTAACAACTAATAAAGAATACAAGAGCGGACTGTATGGTTACAAGAGCCAAACTATCATTACAACCCTTTAGTCAGAATTACGACCTAGTTTTTCACACCACTTATGCTGTTTGTGTTAATTTTATACATAAGTGACGAGACCTACAGTCTTAAGTTGAGTCCGAACGACAGACTTTTCAGAAACATTTCAGGGCAATTTTATTTACTCGCAGTTTTTACCAGATATCTGACCTGGGGTTTCAACGTAGACTTCATATCTAATAAGCCAACACACTATCTACTAGACTACGGTGACAAATATGGTCGTGAAAAGGAACGAAACGAATACTAAGCATAAGTATAAGGGTAAGGGAATGACCCCTTTAGACATGTGACGGAGTAGAGGAAACGTAAACGTAGTGGTACGTAAAAAAGAGAAGACTAGGTAGTCGATTTGTTGAGGATCTGGTAGATCTGAAGGACTGTAACCTTGAGGACCTAATAGGGATCATAAACGGGAGATGTATTGATTTTTTGTTATTGTTATATTATTATTGATATTGAATTGCTATTTTTTCACATTTCTTGCCCTCTCTTTCATTTCTTGATTATTCTCCCTACTTCTCCGCTCGTAAGAATTAGATACAATTTGTAAATGTAAGGCGCTGTAGTCTAGTAGGTAGTGCGTTGGCTTCCTAGATAAGAGCTAGTGAGTTCACACTCTGCACTTATATCTTAAATATCGCTGACCACCTCGCAGCAGTGTTATAACTAAAACTGTGAGTAAATAATTGCAAAAATTTCTCAAATTTGTCGTTCAAAGTCTACGGCCTGCCATTGATGGGTAAAAGAAACACATAATTTAGAATGTAATTCTGACTAAAGGGTTGTAATTGCCAATTTAGGATGGAAGTAATTTGTAATTATACAGTAATTAATAAATAAGTCCTTTAAAAACAACTTTAGGTTTGAACTAAAACTTTAAACTGTAATAAAATTCGAAAATAACTTTGAAGATTTTGTAATTAATTACCCATAAAGCAGACAAAACAGTTCCCCTCCAGAATTAAAAGACCTCTAAATAGGAATATGCACGTTCCCATCGACTCTTTCTATGCCCTACAATAAAGCGTATATCGTTAAAGTAATTGAGCATTAATAATATCAAACGAAATATTTGAATTAAGTTTAGAGAATTAAAATATTGGAAATGAATAAATTTTTAGTATCATAAATTATTATAACATTTCCGTGAATGAGGAGACTATGGGGAAATTAAATTGAATTTTAAATATTTACATTTAAAATTAAATAATTAATATATGTATTTTACAAACATAAGTGCTTTCTAACAAAATTAAAATAATTACCTTTGAATAATAGGTATTATTTAAACAATAAATTTGAATAATAATGAAAACAATGATAAACAATTTAAAGTCAACAATTATTGAAACAGACAGGCAAATTTTGTACTGAATTTACATTGTGGGGAGATGGAAGTGGCCCAAATATTTTAATGGCAAATGTGTAGGCGCACCAAATGTATACAAGTCCAAGTTTATGCTGAACACAGAAGAAGAAAAACGAAAAATAAAATATATTTTACACAAAACATTGAGAAAGAAATATAAAAAAAAAATTAAATCTAGAACGAAAACAACAACACTTTATATCTGCAAAACTTCTACACAAACAAAAATAATTTTATATTTATTATTTTCCTATTTTCTTTTTTTTTACTGTATATAATCTAGAATAATACATAGACAATTAATTTTTGAGAAAAACAAAAAAAGGAAAAATAAATTGTATATAAATATATAATAATATGTATTATATCAACATGGAGGAGGAGGAAAATGTTTTCGACTGGCGCTGTTTTGCTTGTATTAGAATATAAAATATGGAAGAGTAAAAGGGTTGGGGGTGTTGGCCAAAGAGGAATGGCGTAAAAATTAATAAAATAATAATTATTTTTTTCTCTATATGCTTATGTACATATGTATATACTCCTTTGTGGATGTATGTGTATAATATATAGCAAGATCTGTTATGGCTGTACATGTTTACTGTTTGCTAGTGCATATGTATGGTAGAATACATATAAAAACAAAATTATATATTTATTTTTTATGAAAAACAAATTTTCTTTTCATCATCAATTTTTGAAAATTTCTTTAATCAGTTGCTTTCGGAATATTGTTAAATTAAGTTCGCATTATAGAATACTAGGTAGTTAACCAAAAAAAAAAAAAAAATTAGATTGAAAATATTTTTGTAAACGAATTCCAAACGATCTCCAGACTATACGAAGTGAAATTTTAAAATCAAAAACCTAAAAGTGAAAACGGAATCGTACGATTAAAACAAAAACAAAAAGCAAGTTTATATTTTCTTTACTATAGTTTTTGTACTTTTGTGAATTAAATTAAAAAAAAAAATAGTGTATTAAAAACTAAAAACAGTCATTTTATAAAGAAGAACTAAATTGTAAAAAGAAAAATAGAAAATAAATAATAAAAGCAAGACGTTTGAAATTTGTTGTTAATATTATATAATTTATATATTTGGAAAATTTGTTATTAATTTTTAAATTTTGTTTGTTTTTTATTTTGTATATAACAAAAAAAAAAGGAGTTTTATTCACGTCTATTTAAAACACATACACAAACACAAAAAACATTAAAATGGAGTACGTACAATTCAAAAACGGTTCACCACACTACTACAGGGAACAACCTGACCTCAACGAATGTATTCAATATCAAGTAAGAATTTGCCTTGAACATTATAAGTTAAACAAATTTATATAAATCAATTAAAAGGCTTAATACTAGTAAAAACACAAACGACAAACTTGTAAATCGCATTGAACAACCTAGTATTACAATGAAAAAAAAACAGTTTTAATGCATACAACTATTAGAAATTGGTTTTCGACTTTCGATTCAGACAAATAGATACAATACCAATTACTAATGTACTGAATCATAATAAATAACTGCATATACTTGCAAAAATATACGCAAAGACAAAAAAAAAAAATTCGAATATATTACTGAAGACATTTGCCAACCTACACACGCCCATTTAAAAAATCGACAGAATACATTCTCTATCAAACAATGTTATTTTCATTGCTCTGTGTAATGTATACTTTATTTTTAGATTCATACAAACAAATTAATAACGAATGGAAAAATGAAAATCTTAAAAATATTTGCAAAAAAGAAATATATATGTATACACATGTATGTGTTGTATATGGTATACATATTACGTCAAGCATTTAAAGCAAGAAAATTAATTATACTACGATTAAATGCTTTTTGTTATTATATGGTGTTATATGTTGTTGTTTTTTTTCTTTTGCTTTCACGAAAAGCAAAGGAATAATTTCGAACAAACAAATCAAGAACAATAAACAAATATTTTTGGTAATGGTGTGAATTTATTTTATAAATTCCTTAGCGTAACCGAAATGAGGAAAATAATACGATGATTATGATGATGATCAACATCTGACAGCAGATTTAAAACATTTGTCGTTTTAATATCAAGAAAAGAAGAAATAAAAAGAAAATCTTTTTCATCAAATCGAAAATACAGGCAAATTAAATCAAATCAAATCATAAAAAGCCAAAAAATAAAAGTAAAACTATGAATATATTATTTTCTAATAAATTCATTAATAAATTAATTTGAAAAGTTATATAAAATGTTTGTTTTATCCTTTTACAAGGTTAAGACCCACAAAGTAAAATATACTCGGATCAATTGAATATATTTTTTAAGTACAAAATATTATAAATCACTGATATTAGCAAGAAAGTTTAAAGCAATTTTCCTTTTAATATATAGTTACTACTTCAATTGATCACAAGAATAAGTTTTTAAAAAATAAATCAATTTATCAAATTCAACTTACATTCATAATCTTGAATAAAGGTGATGTAACAATATGAATATGAGGAATGAAGTATGACTTGTTTTGAGTTAATGGCAAATTTGTAAATTTTTGTTAGTATTTGAAGGTTGATGTCCTGTAATTAAAAATAAACAAAAATTATATTTATTGATGGAAATAATGGTAAAATTTTATTAAAGAAAAACACTGTTTTTTGGAACAAATAATTATTATTATCTATTTTTTGCTTTCTTCTTTCTTTGTATACTATATTGTACAATAAGAATAACTTGAGACGCAAATGGTATAAAAAGATGTTTAATGAAATTCAAATTTCCTTACATTTAATTACCTATGACGCTTTGGCTACATTTTTGATAAGCATTTCAATCTATTTGCGTTTTTGTTTTTCTTTTTTTGTATACATTTTGGCGGGTGTGAAATGTAGAAGGAAATAGCAGGTATTAGAACAAATATTTAAAAATACAAAATAAATTCGAAAAAGAAAATTTTATTTTTGTATGAATGATGATTCCTCTTTTAGATCAAGGTTATTAGTTGAAGCAAGAAAATAGAATGAATAAAAATAATTTAATTTTTTCATTTGTATTAAAAATAATTGTATCTATTTATCTAGTTTGCTAATGGTAAAAACGAATGATGTAAATAATTAAAATGGCAGGTGAATTGATTAAAATTACTAAATTAAATTTAAAAATAGATAAAAGAAATAATATTACTTCCTTCTTTTTCTTAATCAATTAAAATAAATAAAAAAATTCATTTGCCCAAACAGGCAGCGTCATCTAAAATGGAAGCTATCAGTTGTTTGTCACGTAGAGCAGCATTCACTTCTTCCTCATCCCATTGAAGTTGGACTTTACTTAGGCGCGGTTCTTTTTTCTTAACAATGCGCAAAATCCCTCTTGTCTGTACTAAGTCTACTATACTGACAAATTCAGCTTGATCAACTGAATGAATATTACGTTTTGAGCAGACTCGTCTATAGACTTCATGCAAACGACCAATCGTGATGTCCTTGTTTTTCTCTTTACGCAGCATTAACATTAGGGAACATAACATAAGTTTCTGTTGCAGTGGAAATGATTCATCCATATCTTCGTGCAGGTTTTGAGAAGCTCCATATACATTGTTTAGCACCGCAGCTACCTGTGTTACCTGCACGGGTTTAAGGGTTTCTAAAAGAGTTTTTCAAATAAATAAGTACGAATATAAGTGTTTTAAAAAATTTTGTAAGATTTTTGGAAATGCTGACTTGAAAATAATAATTTTATAATTATTGGGTTATTCTAAGAATCTATTCCCGAAATTTTGTTTCGGTTTTGTACAATGAAAAAAAAAAAAAATAAGAATACGCTATAAGGGGCTAGTTACAGTTTGTAATATAGTACATCCCTTTCTTGAATTCATCAACCTTTATAAATGGAATGTTTGCCAAGCTAAAAATCTATTAATTCTTGTCAAAAGTGCTTACCTTCTACATTTGACTGCTGCTCCCCTTCCGCCAGTTTGAGATTTTTCAAATTAATCTCTTTATCACCAGCTTTCTTTTGTTGTTCTGCTATTTCCACAACACGTCTACCAATGTCCAATGCTCGTCTAACATCACCACTTACGGCACTGACTTTAGCTGCCAACAATTGTAATGTGACTGGAGGAAAAATATCTAAAACTTCAGCCTCTTCCAGGCGAGATTTAAAAATTTCAACAATTTGTTGTTTGGAGTATGGCGGAAAATGCATATGTTTCGGTTTTAGCTCGCAACGAGCATTGAGGCGCAACAGAGTCCGCTCTGTCAAATCCAAACTGTTGGCAATGCCTACTAGAAGTAATTTTGCCTCTGGCAGAGAGGGCCATTCAAATATGGTATACAAAACAGATTGTTTTGAACTGCACAGCTGGTCAATCTCATCGAGTACAATGAGCAGCATTTTAGAAGAGGTTTTGAAGTACCGCTGTAGTGTTTGTAAATGATCTCGTTCTGTACGACCTTGTGGTTTAATTTTTAATTCAGCACAAAGTTTTTTATATACTCCTCCTATGGAAGCAATAGAAGTGCAATTGACATACACAGTTTGAAGATGTTTATTAAATTCAGGTGCTCGTAAAAGAAGAGATAAACAGGCTGTTTTGCCTGTACCTGGTTGTCCAGAAACATATAAACTACCAGATTTTTTAGCCTCTAAATGTTCTCTAAAGAATGAACGCAGTTCATCCAATTGTTCTTCTCTTCCAGGCAAGTTTTGACATTCTGCACTATTTAGAACTCGACGGGCATTTTGATATTTGTTGCGTACAGGTGATGCTTTTTGGGACTGTTTCTCAGCTCTCTCTTTGGAAGAATTGTCAATTTCAGTTTCTTCTTCCAGCTTTTCATCTATACTTAAACGATCTAATAAGCGTGAAGGACTTACTAAGTGATTGGCCAAACAACTGGACTGTTGTCTGACTTGTTTCGGTGGCGAAGCCTGTTGACTATCTTCATTGTCACTTGTCACGTCTGAATCAGCTGAATCGTCCTCGGCCAGTCTTTTTAATAGTTCCCGTTTCTTGGAGGCAGGCATAGGTTTTGTCTTGCTTTTAGGTGTTTTTGGTTCTTCCGATCCAATAGATATTTTTGGTAGGGTTTTATTCGAGTGCTTTTCTTTCTTCGTTTTATTAATTAAATCACAATTTTCTTTGTTTTCTTTGACGCCACAACGGAAAGAATGTTTTTCTTCCTCGTCGTCACTATTTATAGTTGAAGAACTTTCGGAATTTCTATGCTGCCATATACTTTTTTCTCTGGCTGTCTTTGGTGTGGCAGGAAGACTTACTGCTGTTGTTTTACCAATACTACTTAACCGTGAAGATCTTCTATATACTGCCATTTAATAGGAAATTCAATTGAAAGAATTGATACGAAAAAATTAACTTTTCAATTTAAAATTCTTATTCGCTATTAATTAGAATAGAAACCACTTTAAACACACAAAGGACCAGCTTTTGTAGATTTCTTTCTTTCTTCAAATTTATTTAAATGCATCAGCAACTTCTATGCTGGCAAAGAAAAAGCGCGGTAAACAAAACTTCAGCTGATGCAAGAGCTACCAGACTTTGAAAAGGACAAAAACAGAGTTGTTATAAAGCGATAAGTAAAAAGTACACATCATGGCTTAACAAATATTGTATAATTCTAAAAACTGCTCATAATATTGAATTCAATAAAATTGTACACTGTATTGTTTAATAAGCTGAAACATTAGTTACCTTGTTAGAGAAATTGCTAGAACTGATTACAATCCAAAACAGTACTAATTATTAAAAAAATATGTATTTCTGGATTGGGCTGGATTTGTTAAGACAAAAATTATTTTCTTCTTACGTAATATTTTAAAAATAAACGAATAAATAACAATAAACGTACATATGTTGACTGAAAAGATAAAAAATATAAAAGAACAAACATGAAAAACCAATCAGTGTGAATAGGAGGAGCAAAATTTTCAAATGACCACCAATATAAAGTAAACAGACAGATGAAAATTCGGCTATAAATTTTCGGCATATATATCACAAATCTTGTATATGTATATATATATATATACATATGCATGTATGTATATATATATGTATATAAATATTTCCATTTTGCCAAATGTTCTCGATTTTTCATTATTTTGGACGATGTCTTTAGGCGAAGAAAAAATATTTTTATATTTAAATAATTGTATATAAGACATATACATATAACACAATTCACACATATTATTAAAATGTTTTTATACTTAAAGCAAATACCATAAAATGTACAAAAGTCATACAGTTATAAAGAACATAAATGAATATTATAATAAACAATAATATTTTCGTATGGAAATATTCAAATTAATTAATTAATAAATTTTATATTATATTTAAGCCTTACCGAACAACTCCACTGGTTTTGCCCGGTGCTAAAGTGAAGAAAGATGCTCCCACCACAGAATCCTATTTGAGACATTATCCCAATCCAGCTGTACGTGCCCATCCCCATCATGACTATCATGACAGTGTAATGAAGCAACGTGTTGCTGATACCATGTTGCACAAAGTTGTTGGTCAAGATGCTGACTCTGGCAAAGTAAAATCTTTTATTTTCGACAAATCTAATTGCTTTAGTTATTTATAATGTTGTCTAATAGGTTTTCCACAAACAATTCAACTCTCCAATTGGTTTGTACTCTGACCACAACATTGAAAACACCATCCGCCAAACAGTTCCGTAAGTATCTCTTGTTTTATATATACCTATGAAATATATACTAATAAATTAGGTATTTAAATAATAAATAGAAAGTTGTAAAAAAAAAAAAACTATCAAAATTAATGAAAATTAAAAATCAAATTAAGCTTGGGCTTAATATTATTTGCATTTATTGTACCAAGATTTTAAGACTAAACTCTGCTCACAATTTATTAACAAAGGCTACACTTAAACTACATGCTACACTGCCACACGAATTATTGTTATTTGTACTAATTTGATTAAATATATTTATATAATTAATTTATTTACTTTTTTTTAATGTTCCAACGAAATCGACGTATAACAATTATGATTATTGTGAGATATGCTGTGTCCCTAAATATATAATCTTTAAAAAATAAATATGCACGTTTTACGTAAAATCCTATTTAAAACAAAAAAAATAAACAAACAAAAAAAAATCAACTTAAACAAATGTGTATTAAACAAATTGATGTGATATTCAATATTTTTTTTTGTTGACTCTATTGTTTGTTGTAGTGTCAATGCAATAAGGAAGAGTGCTTTGTTTCGTCCTTTGCCAACGAAACTAGACCGGTAAAAATGAAATAAACAAGTTATTATTTTAAGTTTTTCGTTTTTTTTTTGTCACAAATCATATAGAAATTAGAGTAGTTGAAAATTATTTGATCCCACCGATCATTATCTCTTTTCATATCTTAGAAAAAAATATGTGGTATTTTCCCTTTTTCCCTGCTGAAACAAAAACACAAAACAATTAATTGAAACACATAAACAATTCCCTTCCAATTTCCTTTTCGTATAGTTTTATCTTAAACTGATATTAATTTTAATAAAAATAAATAGAAATCAAAGATATGAATAAATTTTTTCTAAACAATTATATGTTTCTTGTAGTATGAATATGTTGATTGTAGAACAATTAACAAAATTCGATATTTAGTAATATTTTTTTTTGTTTTTTGAAATATAAACGCTGTATATTGTTTTTGATAATAATCAATTTTTTTTAACTATTAACTCATTAACTCATATTAATGAATATGGTTTTGTTTTTTACTTTAAAATAACTGACAATTTTTTAAATGAAAACAGAACACAACAAAATAAAACTGAACAAGCTCCAATTTTAATTTGTGAAGATTGAATTCGTTTGTTAAAACCCTTTTTTGTTATCTTCACATGTGTTTGAACAGTCGTTCTGTCCTTTTCTTTTCTTTGGTTCTTTTGATAGTTGATTTCTTAGCAAATCAACTCTGTTTTTATTTGTTGTTTTTTTTTTTTTGAAATTAACACTGCAACCCAATAAACCAAATTACAAAACAATTCCAAGTACCCCAATAAAATCGTTAGAAGTTTTAAAATAAACTAAAAAAATAAAACGTTTTTAATTTTAAAAAACAAAATCAAGTAAATTTAGTTTTAAAGACAAGTAGTGTTAAGAAGAATTAGCTGCACGATTAATATTAGAATTTTCATCGATCTATCTTTCCTGGAACAAAAATATAAAATACTGGAGCAACAAAAACAGAAAGAGCTACAAGAACAACAACAACGCGAACAGCGACAAAAACAGCTGGAACAACTATATCATCATTGAGAATAAACAAAAAAGACTAGAGCAAAATAATTTACTTTACCATATGATTTTAGCAAAAATCTCTGAAAATAATACTAGAAGAAATCGTTTTACCAAACTACCCTTTTCGATCACCTCCCTATACTCACTTTCAACAACCAATCGCACTTAAATTTTGACACGATCCCAATATCCATGAATCAATTGCCTATACATACTATATACCCGTACTCCCCACACTAATAAAATTCTAATTATAGCCTATCTAAAGCAAAAACAAACAAAGCTTATGTGGCTGACAAAATAAATTCTTACAAAATATTCTCGTTTTCAAAATTCCATTCTTGCTGAAATCGATTACAAAAATTCTTTACGCTTTCCCCACTAATGTCTTTGTTTAAATGCTAATGAACATATAATTTTGTAGTTCTAACACCGTTTTTCTTTTACTATTAAAATAAATTAAGATTGAATTGGAAATTTTCATTTAAACTGTCATTTGAGTTGCAAATTTACCAAAAAAAAAAAAACACTTTTTTGTTTGAAACTAATTCTAACTTATTTTGTGCACATCCTGTTTTTTCTCTCTTCTTATTACTCTACGCTCTATAAAATATAAAAAAAAACAAAAAATAAAAATTCGTCCAAACAAATAACAAAAATTCTAAAATATTTATAATCAATGATGAAAATTAAACGAATGGTGATGTCTGTCTATTAATCAACAACCATAATGACACAACAACAATATGTGAATGCTTTTGTAAACAACTATAACAAACAACAACAACAACAACAATATGAACTACTATAACAACCATCACCATACTACCGCGTACCTAACAATTGATTGGCTACAGTTACAAGAAAACATTTGTCTATGATCCATCAAAGAGTGAAACCTATAGAGCCATCCAAGAGGAGGGTTATGGCAATGCTGACTATACTCAGGAGGTGACGGTGCCAGTGCAACCAAAGGTTTTCCATCCCAATAGAATGGTTCCAGGAAAGGTAAGATCAGAGCAGTTAGTGATTGACTACAATCTGCAAAATCAACCTCACTGTGTCTTCTTACATACAATCTACACTATCTCTCGCACGCTCAGTCGCTCAGTCGCCCGCCAGCCAGATCGCTCTCGTCATATCAAAAACGATACAAAACAAAATTCAATCACTTATTGTTACGTCAGCTCAATATATCAGTTCAATATGTCCTGTCAATCACTATTTGTCAAATCATTTTTGTTTCTTTTTCCCTAATTCTTAAATTATTCCTGTTGTTGTTTCAACTCATCTGCTGTTTTGAAAATGTAACTTTAGTGTGTATTGTTGTTGAAAATTTTTTTTAAAAGTATCAATTTTTGGAACGCACTGTAAACAGTATTCAAAGTAATTTAACAATTAATTAATTAGCAAGCAGTTAGTGCTTAATGTGTAGCCGCCATTAGTCTGTAATCGATAATTATAAACGTTCATACATTATTAAAACCCATACAATTAATGCAAATGTGTAAAATTGCTTCAAATCTAATCATTGTTTCATTAAACATTTCTACTCAAACTCGATTAAAAATTTGAATAAATGTTGCATTTGTTTGTTACACTTAATTGAAACGAAACTAAATATAATCAAACATAGAAAAAAAAACATATAAATTTTCATAAAATATCATTAAAATTAAAAATTATAATTTGTTTAAAACAAAAAAAAAAATTAAAAAAAAAATAATTTTAAATATTATTTTCAATTCCATAGAAGCCAGTACAATCAACGCCCATTTCCGGTCCGTCGTACAATGTGAGTATTAAATATTTTTTTTTTATATATTCAATTGGAAAGAAATATTTTCAAATTTGAAATTAAATATTTAAAAATATTTTCTTCTTCTTTAATAGGTGGTAAACACAACAGATGAAACCATTCGCCAAAGTGGATCGTTCAATCGTTTGATGTACAGTGTTTTGGGTGCATCAGAATATTAATTATTTAAAGAAATTTCTTCTTATATTATATAATTACTATTTTTTTTTTTTTTAATTTAACATCTTCACAAACAAAAATTTACTAAAGAAAACGCACAAGAAATCTTTTAATGTAATAAACACTCAAGAAAATATCCCATAGTTAACGATCAAATTAAATAAAAGAACAACTGAAAATTCATTAAATCTACAAAAACCAAAATTCAAGAAAAAACTGTTATAACCTGTCATAAATATTGAAATTATTATAATAATTTTAACTAAATTAATAATAATAAAAACAAATTAAACAACACTAATTATGAAAAGATTTTAATTGTACGAAAATAAATTCGGGTGAATTGGACTTTTTGAGTATACATATCAGAGATCAGCAACGAGTATTCAAAACGATGAGTAGATTCGAGTCATACTTATAATTTCAGCTACTTATACGCATTCATACTTATTTTAATATCATACTCATACTACTCATATTCAAAGTTAGAAATACTCATCGTACTCATACTTAACAATACGCGCGATGTTGTTGATTTCGACTCTCCATGATTCAACATATACACGAAGCACAAAATAAGTATGATTCGAGTACGAACACCACAATACTCGCTAGAAGGTTGTGTGTGTGCTTTGCCTGTTGTCTTTGCCTTTTCTTTTCTCTTCTTTTGTAAATGCAACAATAACTACTACTGTCAATTTTGATGAATGATTCGAGTGACTCGAATCATTCGTAAGTATTATAAGTATTTTTCTAAATTTATGAATCTGAATGAGTAGGCGTATGAATCAAACAATGAATCGAATGTTGTGAGTTTGATGTCAACGTTGTACTCATACTCATTGCAACCTATACTTATAAATCAATGTTGTAGCGAGTACGAATGAATCAGAGTAGTTGAATTTCAATTCTGTTGACTCACTCATACTCAAAATTTCATAAGTACCTATGAGTAGCGAAAATACGATTCATTGCTGATCTTGGATACATATATAGCTCAAGTACCCTATGACAAGTCTCCCTTTGGATTTAGATTAGTTACTGAGTTTACCATTTTATAATTGTTTAGAACATTTAAATCGAAATTTAATTTGGTTATTCGATTTCAATTTTTCAATTTTAAATAAATATACGTCAGTTAAAAAAAAAAAAAAAATAAATAATCAAATTAGGGTGCGTTACTTACCAGTTTCTGCAAACAATTTGTTCAACATGTCAGTTACTTTCACTTAAAATAGAGCTTAACGATTTCAGATATACAATAACACGTTAACATGCGCTAAAAAATAAAAAAATAAATAATAAATACAATTAATTTGGTCAAATGTTATATTTATATCGTATAGTATATAATAAACCTTCATAAATAACTGGTCATAACCCGATGTGTTTCGCTATCTCCCTGTATATTATAATTTTTTAAATCGAATTTCATTACAAGAGTGTTCATAAAATAAGTTATAGAGTGGTCACTTAACGATAACCGTATCGCTGTTATAGCACTATTTAAGTGATATTTTCAAAACCCTCCGTCCGCTCGAGATAGGTACATAAAACTGTTTACGATCCGTTCAAAGTTCGAACGGCGGAATCCGCTTCGCAAACAAAAAAAAAAAAAAAATATGTCTCGAGAGATGAATACCTCACAAAAGTCCATGAGTTGAATTATTAAAAAAGACTTGGGACGGGACTTTGTGCTTTCAAACGCTGTACTGTGCTTTTGCGGATTCAAATTTTGAAAAAGGAGAATGGCAACATCTAAACGTCTTTTGGGAAAGCAAGCTGATAATCTTCAATGGCAGCAAAAAATAAAGTAGTTTATCATACGGTCAGAGCTCTACAAACATAAACGGCCCAATGACACCTCCAGATAATAATGCGTACCAAACAGTTCTTTTTTCTTCTGGATGCAATGCTTTCTTCAGCTTTTTTTCAGCTCCACATGCAACAATTTTGCTAAAGACAAATCAATATTTAAAGCTTGTTTTTCTAACACCGAATCAGCATATCTACGATAAATGGGAAGCCGGTTTTAATTGTAAGTTTAAATGGATGTGCAAATCTAAATGCTCAATTGCCGTGGAATTGATAAATTCCGATTATTTACGATATTTTCGACAGTGTGCGCATTGCAAAGATGTACGCTACAGGCCTAACCAAGCCTGTAAATTCACCAAATTTCTTTATAATCTCTTGTAAAGTGATCCATCCTATTAAAACACCATTTTCGTTGATGTCCTATAGATCCTTTCATTATTATAGTAAGAGGACTTGCTCTTAAAGAAATTCAATAAGAGCGTTTAACAAACAAACAGATATTGCTGATGTATGTATTTATATAGCTTATATATTCAGATATAAATTGTAATTATCAAACCTTATTCACAATCATTTTCCAATAAAATATTTGGCACGGTTGTCATGATCAAAACTTTGTTACCACAATTAAATTCGATAATAAAGAGTACAATAAAATTTAAATAAATTTTTTTTTTTTATGTAGTGAAGGTCAAAATGACAAAAAATGAAAAAACAATTCACCTCTTTTTGACAAACAAAGAAAAATTAAATCAAAATCATTGGCTTTTTATGAATCAAGTATTGCTAATCAGACGATGTCTTAATAGATGACATGAAATAGTTTTAAAAATCAATTGAATCAATGCTGTGACTAGTTTGTACTGCTGTCAAACTCAAACCAATAGCAATAATAAGAGCTATTCCAGATTCAAATCCCAGAGAAAGGCGAAAAATGTTAGTTATGGTTTTTGAATTTTCAAAATAATGCCAATCGTTTGACCGCAATTGTTTTGTTGTTATTTATAACTTATTGTTGTAACAATTATTTCTAATTTCGTTTTTCTTTTTATATTATCAAACTTAGTATACAAAACAATAAGAATTTTTAGTCTAGCGGATTTCACAATCTTGTTGTATGTTTTTGGTAAGATATTCGCTTGACCGCAGTAATCAAAAAGTTAATTAAACTTTAACGTCTAAATTTTATATAAAAAGATAAAGAAGTAAAGTAAACTGTTTGAAAATAGGCTTAGGAAAGTGATTAAATTACACCGAAAAGGTCTTAATTCATAACCTAAATTAGTGTAGGGAAATCGCCATAGTCTAGTAGGTAGTGTGTCGAGAGCTCGTCGTTCAACATTTGGCTCAGACATCGCACGCAAAACGAAATATGAAAAACTAGATGACCTGTGCGAATATTTCGCACCGTTAGTTGTCATTTTTGTAACATAAAATGAAAATAATTAATAGAAATATTATTAAAAGTATAAAAATATTAGAAATCATAATATATCATACATATTTACATACATATGTTTAAATGCTTTTATAATGTACAATGTTAGAGGTAATGACATGATCATCGTTAACTTTTTGCCCGTACGAATCCTTAATCAAACAAAAATATCTTTAAACGTACGCACTCGAGAAAGAGCCACGTATAACTGCCCATGTGAAAAGACCGGTTCTGGTAAATACAATCCTACCTTTTGAAGGGTTTGACCTCGTTTTTCTTAAAACCTTTTTAACTGTTAAATATCAGCTGACACTATATATATGTATATATTAGAGGTGTGCACAAGACATTACCCTTCACCGAATGCAATACTGTAGTGTACTCTTTTCTGTTGCTCTTGATTTTACGAGTGCACTGAAATGTGTATTTCTCATTTATTCAATGTATACAACAGCACTCGTTTATCTGTGAAGTAACGGAACTATGCTTTGTGTTGTAAGAGCATATTTTACTACTGAAGCTACATTTTCAGTATTGCCATATTGAAAAATATGTGTACATAAGTGTTTCTATACATTCTTGCTTTCGCCATAAACTCTTTAAAAATGTTTTTCCCCGAAATAAAAAGTTTAATATAGTTACTGGCAATGCAGTCGTCGTCGAAGATGTTCGGTTCCCGAGAGCAAAACATTCGGAGCTTTCTTATTCATTGTTGTTAAAAAACAAAAACAAACAGCAACAAATACATGTTGTGACTCTATGAAGTGTACAATATTTTTTGTTGCACTCTTCACACAACTATCTTTTATACTGTTGTACAATGGTTTACGAGTGCAGTTGTTTTTTTGTACTCTATGTTTGCTTCACACTTATTTATATTTGCAACTACAATCAATATTCGGTCTTGAGAAAAATGCAATAGTGTGCAATTTTATATGTCTTGTGCACACCTCTAGTATATATTAAAAGACACCGTATTACTACATTTCATAAAACAAACAATGCCATGATAATAACGACATTACCAAAATGGCTTTTACAACTTTATATATTATGTGGAATAGCATTACAATTAAGCGACCCTGTTTATCGCACTTGATCCAACAACTACTGCAAAGTATTGCCAAAACAGCTTTTTACAACTTAATATGCATATTATATATAACTGACTTAGTAATAAACGGCATTACAGTAAATAGCGGTATTGCCAGAATGGATTTTAATACATACTATATTATGTAGAACTGCATTACTATTAAGCGACCCTGTATTACCACACTTGAACAAAAACATATAATCATAATGACAACAGTATTATCATGCAGTTCTATATAAAATATAATTTTTATCAATGAAAATATTAATTTTTCAATTTCTAATTATTTTTCGTCATTAGTGTTAGATATAAGCTTTAAAATGAGATATCATTCATTAAATTTGATGCGGTGGTATGGGAGATATTTGCAACCGACAAAAAAAGTGCTTTAGAAATAATATATATGATTATTTCTCTTTCAGTTTTCTCTTAGCATTCTTCTGGCAAATACTCTGAGAATGTATGAAATTGTCCTGAAAAGTTTCTTAAAAATCTGGCATTTGCAGTTAACATTAAACTGCAGGTTCCGCAGCACATGAATAAATTTAATACACACAACATGAGTGCTGTGAAAAGCTAGGTAGTAATCTCCTAACTAATGGGGAGAAGGGGGAGATAATATGTTTTGTGATAACTCCATGTTCCTTAAAGGAAGAAAAGGAAAAATTTAGACAAAATCGAGCATGATTGGTTGTTACATTATTAAAGTGTTTTGGCGCTTTTTCATTAATGATACCAGCATTTTCAGCATGTCAAGAACAATACTATGTTAATTTTAATTCTAATTATGCTTCCTGAAACTTTAAAATTAAGGCTTTTTAGAATATGGTACTCAT
The DNA here is from genome assembly GCA_927399465.1 of Sarcophaga caerulescens. Lineage (NCBI taxonomy): Eukaryota > Metazoa > Arthropoda > Insecta > Diptera > Sarcophagidae > Sarcophaga > Sarcophaga caerulescens. The sequence goes on along the minus strand of OV656867.1, from coordinate 67,712,504 downwards.
GATGCTGTTGTTATTTTATTTATTGTTAATTGTGCTTTCAGGAATCCAAAAATTCAAATCATTTAAAAGCAATAATCATCATAACAAATGAGGCGTTTCTATTTTCTTAAAAAAAAAAAATAGTTCAATTAAAAACTAATTATGTAAAATTGGCCAATAGTATATTGATTTTTATCTGCTGTTAAAAACAGTGTGTGTTAATAGATTATAAAGGTCACAAACCAACAAGATTACATAGTACCATCTACCACCACTAGATAAGTATGTAAGTATTCGCATTATAAAAGGTTTGTTACAATAAAAATAAATGAAATAAAATAAAATGAAGCAGAAATACGAAAAGAAAACATTAATCATTTTTATTTTGTTAATAAAACTAAAGGAATTACTGCAAAAGGTTTGAAAAGTCATAGAAAAATACAAAACAAAAGTAAATGATATGCTTAAATTTCGATTAGGTAATGTTTTATACGTATATGTATATGTATGTACATAAATTTATAAATATATACATATATACATTGAACATACAGTACATACATATGTACATTAATAAGCCATATGCAAATATATAAAGGTTTACTTTTAAGACAGTCGTCATAGATGGATGGATGATGGTATGTGATATTATAAGATCACGTAGACCGCAATTTGGTAAATTAAAAGCATCAAGCATCAAATATCAAGAAAATAAAAACAAACAAACAAAAAATATATTAAATTAAATACATAATAACAATAAGAAAACAAAGGAAAAAAAAACAATTTTAAATAATTATTGCATATGATAGTATAGCAGACAACAAATGGTAGTACCTTTGCCTATTAACAGCTAAACTAAATTCAAAACCCTTATAAATGATGACTAAACATATTATATTATATCTGATCAAACTATACATATAAATACATATACATATGTAAATGTATGTATGCATGTATGTACATATGCCATATACATAATGTTTTCTTTTTAATTATTTAAATCATAAAGTATGAACGTATGTTGTTATGATAGGTGTTGGTGCATTCTACAATCGTTTTGATTTACACTCGTAAGAAGTTAAGCATGCGTAAATTTAGTCTTGTTCTTTGTGTACCAGCCAAACAGTATCATTTTAACCAAATTTAGGTCAACCAATGTGGTTGACTTAAACAAAAAAACATAAAAAACAGAAAGAAAAAGATGCAATACAATTTATGACAACAAAAATAAAAATTAATAAAAAAACTACATTGAAAAAGAAAAAAAAAAAAAAACAACGAAATAGATCTCTTACAATCGTTAGTTTAAGTGTGTAACCTACATACTCCAATACAAGTAAGTCTTGTATGTACATACTACGTATGTATGGTATGCAACTGTAACTATAACGAATCGCAATGAAGTTTTAAAAGTCTTCAATTAAATTTCTACAAACGACATGAATATTGAAAGAAAAAAAATGCTAGTGTTGCCGTACACAGGACGACTTCCTAAAAGATTGGATTCCTTCGGTTACTTTAGTTAGGTTTGCAACATAGTGAGGTAGTTAATTAATTTAATTAAAGTAAAGGGTGATTTTTTAGCTATTATCTTTTTGGCAACACTGGTTTAAACAGCTCACGCACGTTTCGTGTTTTGTTTCACTGTCAAACATCTTCAGTTTGGTCTATAATTTAACCATGAATCGTCTTACAAACGAACAACGCTTGCAAATCATTGAATTTGCCATCATTGGACCGTACTTTTTCAAAGATGCTGCGAATCGTAACGTAACTGTGAATGGTGAGCGCTACCGTGAGATGATATCAAACTTTTTTTTGCCCAAAATGCAAAAGCTTGACTTGCATGACATGTGGTTTCAACAAGACGGTGCCACATGTCACACAGCACGCGTAACAATGGACTTATTGAGAGGCGAGTTCGATGAACATTTTATTTCACGTTCGGGACCGGTCAATTGGCCGCCTAGATCGTGCGATTTAATGCCTTTAGACTATTTTTTGTGGGGCTATGTTAAAGCTCATGTCTATACAGACAAGCCCGCTTCAATTGACGCATTGGAAGACAACATTGAAGCATTTATTCGTGAGATACCGGCCGAAATGTTGGAAAGAGTATGCCAAAATTGAACTAAGCGGATGGACCATTTGAGGCGCAGTCGCGGTCAACATTTGCGTGAAATAATCTTCAAACATTAAATTATATGGACCGTACTATCGATTCAAATAATGATTTCATGCATTTTTCTGAATTTTATGTGTTTTTTTTTGAAAAATTTTCCTATAGCTCTTAAAAAATCACCCCTTATATAATTAACACACACAACATAAGTGGTGTGAGAAACTACGTCGTAATCCTGGCCGAAGGGTTGTATGTACATACATATGTACGTATGTTACGTGTGCAAATTTAATACGTCTCCCAACAAATAGATTTCTAAAGCTTCTTTAATTATTTCTGTAATTAACTGCTTTCTGAACTTTCCTAGAAGAAATATTTTTCATATTTTTTTTTTTTAAATATCATTTAATGACACTGTATGGGTTACAGTTCAATATTCATTTATGTTATGAAAGTGCTCAAACCAGCAAACGAATTCGCTCAAAGGAAGGTGGAGCAAAGGAAAGACAATATAAATTTTTCTAAAAAAGTTATTCTCAATGACGAAGCTTAATTAGCACATAAACTGGCTGAATGGCTTAATGAATACATAAAATTTATGAATTATGAATTTCATGAAAAATAAATTCACCCGCAACGGGCAGCCGCCGGGTGCAGATTTTGGTAAGACGACGTGATTCGGACTTCCGTTTTTGAAGATGAATAAAATTGCAGAGACTGTGAAGAGCAGTCGTTACAGGAACATGATAATGTAGTTCTAGTAGCCGTAACTGGACGGCATGCTTCAATTGATTTATTGCAGAAATAATTACCAGAATTATCAAGAGAAATTCCGATGTCAATTTAAAAATTATAACTATCTCAGAAAATACATTTTTCACTTTAAAATTATTTTTACTGAGACGCCCTTTATTTTCAAAACAAATTAGTATCAACTCATGGAGACTTTTAATCTAAAACAAACTGGAATACAACAGTATTTAGATTGCCCTAATTCAACGAAAATTAAATACAATAATCAACACTTTTAAAATTTTGTGCTCTGAATACTAAATATTGTGTGTTTTGATTTTTTTTACAAACATTTTAAATTCGCAATAGGAAGATTGCAAAGAAATAGCATAACATTTCTACACAGCAGATTCTAGTTTTGACGAATGCGTAATCGAATTCAAAATTTTAGAAAGAAATGAAAAATAACTCTTCAGAATGTTATTTTAAATCAAAGACATTGAAAATCTGCTACAAACTATATTTAAAAACGTTGTTTTTGATACAATCATTTGTTTGCCAAGGTGTAGTCTGCAGACTGGATTCATAAAAATATCCCGCTTCTGCAGAACTAGTTGTGAAGTGTTCTCAGTGTCCGGATCTGTATGGTCTCTCAACAAAAGGGTTCATTAATTTACCTTTACTCTGATACCGTATACGCACAGCGGCAATCTTTATAGCCATTTTTTCAATAATACTTCAGTAATTGAGTATTGTAAGGGACAAATTAGGATTCGGCTGTACAGCAAAGATTCTGGATTCGACTTTGTCACAAAATCGAATCTATCAGTATATACTTGCATGACGTTTTCGAGGAGCTGTACAGCATTATTATAAAAGGATCTCGGTGTGTAGGTCATATTAGATCCTTGTTTGCCCATTAAATCCACAGTGGACTTGTTGGCCACTGTCTATACAGGCATTTCCAACATACATATTGAGAGAATTCATGTTTCCATGTTTGGCTCATAATGATGATGTGGAAAACCATACATCGAACCTTATTCAGTTGATTTAGCTACTGTGCCATCGAATTCTAAGGCAACGATTTACAGTAACAGTACTTTGGCATGCGAATACATAACTCTCATAGAAGTTTTTACAGCAATAAACCTTAATTTTTAACAATACCTAGCGTGATCCAATAGTTCGTATACTAAACATACTAATTGCTGGAAAATTAATAAAAAAAAATTTGAATCTACGTCTCCAGCGATTGCAGTCCAAGTCCTGGCAACTCTTACAATAATGACCAATTTTTTTTTTCAATAATCAAGAGTGGATAACTTTTACTCTCTTTTTCTAAACTAGTTGGTCCAACCGGTTACAAGTGACGTCACCTAAACAGGGGAAAAGATTTGCTTGAATATCATAAATAGTTAATCCACAGCAACAATAAATGGTTTGCAAACATTTTTTAAAAAGTGAGAGTAAATAAGAGTAACAACAAACAAAGCAAGGAGTATGAGTATGAATACGAATAACGGGTATTGTTGTTGTTGTTGCTATTTTTTTGTTTTTGTTTTCAAACAGTGTTAACCGTTAATAATTAACCATTTTCAAACTCCTCAAACGGCTTTAAGCGCTTGACAATGTTTACTATTACCACCAATACAGCTATGGCAACAACAGCAGTAACAGCAAAAAGACATAAATTGTATCTTGGTATCGCAACAAATACAACATACCATACAAACACATACATACACACATACACTGGCAAATGTATGGTACATTTGAATGTCTTCTATTATGTTTGTACGGTACGTACGTTCGTTTGTCTTTTCGGTTGATCTCTTTTAAACAGGGCTCTACATGCAATGGTAACGGGAAATGGAGAAGGGTAGCGGTGTGGAGTTGAGTTTGAGAAAACAAAACTTATAATATGTGATGTTGTTGTTGTTATTGGTATTGTTATTGTTGTTGGTAAAACTTTAAGCCAAGTTGAAAATAATTGTTTGTAGGTGCAACTATAAAAGCTCATGATGCAGTAACTTTATGTGCAGATACTTTTGTTACCGCATTTAACGAGGACGTACATAATCTTCTTGGGCTTTACCGTTAAACGTTTGTTGCAAACTGTTGTTATAAGCGTGTTTGTGTTGAGTGTGTGTGTGTTTGTGTGAGCGAGTAAATTATTTTTTTTTTTAGTTTTCCAAACTTAAAAAAATATTTTTGAATGTCTTGTAATTGGCATTAGAGTGTGATGAAATAACAACATTTAACAAAAGAAAACAAAAAAACGAAAACAAGAAAAAAAAAACTTATTTCAAATAGCAATACATATAAAGTTAATTAAAAAAAAAAATATTTCATAAAAAGTATAACAAGAAGTTGAAATACAAACAAAAAACAAACAAAAAAAAAAAAGAAGGTAAACATGCGTTCATTTGTGATAATTTTCTCATTGGCCTTAATTGGCCAAACGGCCGTCTATGGTCAACAACATCAGCAAATTGATCCAGCTTATTTGCGTCAATACTATCAACAGTTGCAGCAGCAAACTGGTGCAGCACAACAAGGTGATGCAACCCCCATCTATGAACAGAATTCAGAGCCAACACAACAACAATACGTTTCGCCCGGACAACAGTTGCGTGTCAAGGATAATGTACAGGAACAAGTAGGTTTTCCTCACTATTTTTTTTTAATTTTTAATTTTTTTTTTTTTGGATTTAAAAATTTTTTTCTGGTTACAATATAAGAAATGTATAAAACTTTCAATTGATTGAATATTAAAAAATTCTTTGTTTTGTATAGATTCGTGCTTCTCAACAACAGCAACAGCAACAGGGTTATGTTGCTCCTGTTGTGCGCGAATATTTACAACATCAACCTCAACAGGTATGATTGTAACCCCCATAAAACGTTTGTTCGCTCCTTCTCCTATACCATAAAAAAAATAACCGAATAGTAGCCATACTAATATTGGTAAATTTGTTTGAAAATGGTTCTCCTTTTTTTTTTTGGCAAACTATTGGCTTTACAAACACTTCTGAAGTATAATTTGGAAAACAAAATTCAAAAACCTTTTCTATTGGCTATTATAAACACTTCTAAAATATACTTTAGAAATTCAAAATTCAAAATTTTTTTTCTCTACACCTATACTATTACAATATTGTGTAATATTATATCCCTTAAACTATTTGCATAAAGTTCTACATCTGAAATGATTTGAAATTGTCAAAATATTTAAAATCAAAAGAAACTGTAAACGAATTGGTAAAATTTTATTTAACCAGCCTATAACACTAATTTAAATAGTTGTTAAGCCCTGGTTCATATTGCTAGATTAGAAAAGATGTAGTTTTTGTTAGCCAGTAATATGTACATGCATGTATAGTTTATTAAAACATTTTCTTTGGAAATCTAAATTTACTTTTCAAAAATTTACGCCAGTTATTGCCAGTGACATTTTCTTCCTTTAAATGGTAAAGTTTTTAATAAGAAAACTGCTGCAATTATAGCAAGTTTCCCATAAAGCCAAGTCGTTTTTTTTTTTTGAAAATTTTATTCCAATTCCCGTTTAAATTTAATTTTTTTAACATTAAAACTAGAAATTGTTTTGAAATGGTGATGATTACATAAAATTCATTTTAAAATAAACGTTAATAGCCTTAGACTTGAAATATTACAAGATAAAATGAAAAACTTGATGTGGTTTAAATAAATTTTTATAGCTTAACAAGAAATGACAAGAATTATGTAATAATAAGGAAAAACAGCATAAGCTGGCTTAAGTGAAAATTGTAGTGATAAATCAAATACTGTTAAGAGGCCAGCTTAACTTGAAAAGTAATTTTTCTTGAAATAGATCATATCTTAGGCAAACATATATTAGGCAAACATTTTTTTAATTTCGTCACTTTTGGCAAGAAGTTTTTAAATAAAAATAACAAACACGGTATTTAAATGCTACTGCAAAATATTATCGAAAGTATCATATTTGATAGGCATAAAGATTCTGGAGCAGACTAAAATCAAGTCATATTAAACAGAATATTTATATTAAGATTCGTATCCGTAAGGCATACATGCAATACAAATTTATTTGGGCTAAAAATTTATTTATTTTTATTTATTTAAGTTGGTCAAGACTAAAGCTTAAAAAGTTGTGTTTTTAAGTACAAAATTATTAAAACTCTAACGACATTTATAACATTTTTATAATTTTAAAATTTTTTTGGTTTATATTTTTGAAATTTTTTAACTGCTTTACTCCAACTATTCTTTTTAGAATTAATTTTTTTTTTTTAATTTTTTATACACATTTTATGTTAAAAATTTATTTTCAACTTAAAAAAATAGAAACAAAAAATACTATTTCCTTAAAAAATTTGCTAAGGCCTTTTAAATAGTTTAAACATGCTTGACAAGCAGCAAATATAGTCCATTAGGATTTCAATTACCCAACTAAACTCTTTATAGTCAAGAAAACTTTATTCAAAATGGCTACACTGAAACGCTTTTAAAAATGTTGTAACTCAGCTTCCCACAAACACGTTTAATAATGAGTTCAAATCCTATAAGAAATATTATCTTTACATAAATAATTAATTTCTTACCATAACATAGATACACACATAAATTATGACATTTTAATTTCTTTCAAAATTTAAAACCACCAACATCCCCTCTCCATTTTAATAGCCTTGCTTACAAAATTTTATACTAAAAAAATCATGATAAATTTCTTTTAGATCCAGTACCAGCCACAACAAGTGGCTTATCGTCAGCCTCAGGCAGCACCAGCTCCTAGAAGACAACCACCCCAGCAACTGCAACAACAATATCAAGCTCCCAGACCAAAAAGTAAACAACAATTGGAACAAGAGGAAGAGGAATATGATGATGTAAGTAGTAATACTGATGAGATAAATAAGTAGGATAGTAAAAACACAGATTTTTGTCGTCTCTGGCTTGTCTTCCTTGTAAGAAAATGAAAAACGATTTGCGATTCGCCTAATAATTGAACTTTTTTTATTTATAAAATATCGGCTTATATAAGCAACAGACGGAGAGAAAGATTTGTTAATAAAAAAATTTACAGCCATTGTTTAATGCAAACACATCGTCTGTGTATGTGTGTGTGTGATTTTATAAAATAATTACAATTGTAATAAATTATACAAATAAAAACAAATACACACACGCTTTTGTACAACAAACATACTAGTGAGTGTCGCTTTATGATGTTGTAACGTATAATGTCATGTTATGGCATAAGTTATATCAACTGGAAGACCCATAAAATAAAAACCGATCGACCGACCAACCAAGCAACCAAACAACCAACAGCACTTACTAAAGGTCATTAACACTAGACGCTTTATCTATGCATGCGAATTATTATTTTTATTTTTTCTTTTTTCGTTTTTTGTTGGTATTAACAAATTTTTGTTGCTGCTGCCAGTTGGCAAAATAGACTGTGTGCAATTATATGCCACATTTTTCTTTTTGGTTTTTTTTCCGTGGCAATTGGTAATGTAGTTGCAGCTATTGTATGCAAGTTTTCATGCATGAATACCAATTGTTTTAGTGCCTCAAGTTTATGAACGTTTACAACCAGGGGGAGGGGGATTCTCTCAAGCAGCAATAGCAACCAACAGTCACTGCAAAATCCTCAAGATATGAGTACAGATATGAAGAAAATTTCGCACACTAACGGATGCTGCATTTTTTTACACATTCATTCATTTATTCGTTTCATTCCTTTAGTTTTTCTTTAAAAACAGCAATATATCATTTGTTTTTGTTGTTGTTTTCGGTTTGGTTATACATATGTACGATATGTTTTATAAGTATTTTTTTTTTATCAAAGCTTCCGTACGGAAATGTCTATTGAATGTTGGTTTTGCTGTTTACCATCCATTGCTGTTATTTCGAATAAAATCCATTGGATGTTAGTGTGTCTTTTATTCTGTTTCGTAAAGTTTTTCATATTAAAAAAACGAACATTTTTATTGATTTCCTTTCCTTTCATTTTATTTATTTTTCCTTTAATATTATATTCGTTCAGTAATAATTGCAACCAATCGCATGCACTTTATTCACACTGTCTGGGTAATATAATAAGGTAGAGTTATGGAGGTTATAAGTTTAAGTTTAACGCTTATGCAATAGAAAAGTAAGCATTCCATGCTGGTTGTTATTTAATTTTAATTTTATTTCGAAAATTAATTTATTTTCTTTGCCTTGCTATTATAAGTGCATTTCAAATTTCAAATTTATAAGTTGGCCACATTTGCAGGCATGTAACTAAAAAAAAAAAATATAATTAAAGCCTCACTTAATAACTTTGAGTATGCCTTTGTATTTATTCCTTGTGATTTAACAAATGAATCATGTCATTGAATGTGTTCATATTGATTGGAACATTAGAACGTCTCTTTTTCAATGGATGTTTATAGGCAGTACTTATACAAGCTGCACCCAATATTGGTATGCCAGCACCATAAGCAAAAATTTTTTAAAATGTACAAGTAAAACTACCTTAACCCACTTTTACGAATGGCAGTCAATTTAGTTTCTCTTTCAGTTCAGTGCAGTTTCCATTCCATTCGAATCCATTCAGTTGCTATTTGTCTATGGTATGCGAGCATTGAAAGTTTATTTGAATGTAAAATGAGTAAATTTGTAAGTTTGTAAAATAGAAGTACCATTCATCCGTTAATTACATGGTTTTTATTTTTAACATTATTGTTATTGTTATTCTTGTAACAATTCATCAATTACAAGATACGAATTGTATTACATGGTAAAGGTTGGAATATTTGAGTGGTATTCAACTCTATAACTTTTAATTTTAAACGTTTTTCTTCATGGTGTTTACAATCTGTTTTTAACAAAAGTTTAAAGACGTAAAGTAATTAAAAAAAAAAAAAATAATTAAAAACTTTTAATCATGATGCTGTAAAGTGAAGCCTAAAAATACAAGACAAGTATGAAACCATTTGCAGACTTCCAAGAATTTTCACTTGAATTTGAAGAAACTGGGTCGGTTATGACTAATAAAACTCCTGTGCGTCAACGTATCGTCAGTTACTTGCAAATATTGCAAACGAGAAAACCCAAAAACATAATTGCTATCAATAAAAGTAGCATTTTTTAAGAAGAACTACGCAGCGAGTTTTAATACAAGACCTTCACCTTCATGTGTGGAATATTCAGTTTACTGAGCAGCTCAAACTATCAGACCATGGAAAGCTTTGGCAAAACGCTTAATGGTAATGATGAAGATAAAAGCAAAGTCAATTCGAATTTTTCTAAAAAAGTAAATTTCTTCGATAAAACGCATTTCCATCTTAATGGCTTGGTGAGTACCAGAGATCAGCAACGATTATTCAAAACGATGAGTAGATTCGAGTCATACTTATAATTTCAGCTACTTATACGCATTCATACTTATTTTAATATCATACTCATACTACTCATATTCAAAGTTAGAAATACTCATCGTACTCATACTTAACAATACGCACGATGTTGTTGATTTCGACTCTCCATGATTCAACATATACACGAAGCACAAAATAAGTATGATTCGAGTACGAACACCACAATACTCGCTAGAAGGTTGTGTGTGTGCTTTGCTTGCTGTCTTTGTCTTTTCTCTTCTTTTGTAAATGCAACAATAACTACTACTGTAAATTTTGATGAATGATTCGAGTGACTCGAATCATTCGTAAGTATTATAAGTATTTTTCTAAATTTATAAATCTGAATGAGTAGGCGTATGAATCAAACAATGAATCGAATGCTGTGAGTTTGTCGACGTTGTACTCATACTCATTGCAACCTATACTTATAAATCAATGTTGTAGCGAGTACGAATGAATCAGAGTAGTTGAATTTAATTTTGAATCTTGACTAACTCATACTCAAAATTTCAATTTTACCTATGATAATAAATTTGATATAAATTTCTCAAAATTTACCTATGAGTAGCGAAAATACGATTCTCTTCTGATCTCTGGTGAGTACATAAAAAGTAAAACTGGGGCTAAGAAAACTCTGACAAACCAGAAGAAACTGTTTGGTGCGAATTTTGAAAAGGCGGTGTGATGGGGTCTTACTTTAATGAAGACAAGCTTGGAGTGACTGGCATTCGTTATAAGAAAGTGGTTACGGAGTTCTGTTGGTCCTATCTAGATGACATAGATCTGGACTACATGTGATTTTAGTAGGACAACACTGCCACCCGTGCATGACTCTATCGATTTATTGTGTGTAACGATTTCCAAGACTATATGATTGAATGCCGCACTTACATACATACATATATCGTGCTTATGCGGGTAAAACAGAAACAATTTCTGAACTCATATCTGAGATCCAATGCGTTATCGGTGAAAAAGTCTTGGAAAATTTTATGAATGACTTGTCATTACAAACGTGGCGACCGTTTGATGGATATTTTATTCCACACTCAATCGGAATATGTCGCAACTATATCATAGGATATGTGTTTTTTTTTATGGAAAAGTGCCTTCTTAATGAGACACCCTTTTTAGAAAGAATATTATTTTAAAACTGTTGTTTCCAAATTTGAATTGTAAGAATTTTTTATAATTTTAAACTAAATATTTAAATTGAATTGCCTGTAGATGACAGTTTGTTTAAAATCTGTCACTTTTTCAAGCCACTTAAAAAGTAGTACAATTAAAATCTAAAGTCAAATAACAGACTAAATTCTTTTTTGTTTAAAAATTAAAATAATTTACATCTTCCCACTTTCATCAATCTGTTAAAACAAAAGTTAAATTCCAAGCGGTCTCTTGTGAAAAAAGTTGGGCGACAATTTTAATTGCAATGTCAAGTATGTATAGGGTGTAAATAACTCAAATGAATGCAACTCTTTGTTGCCACAATAATAAAGAAAAAAAATTAAATAAAACAATAGTTTATTGTCCCAAAGCCAACCTTGGGTTAATAACCTTTTTGAAAATGTTGTTGCGAGCCATCTTCGTCAAATTTTTGCCAACGCAAGATGCAACATCAGTTTGTATTGTTTCTCGCGGATTGTTGGGCATAAATTAACGATTAAAACTGAAGAAAAAAAAAATTTCATTCAACATTTTTCAGTATGAATTATTTGCAATTGTTACTGTGGCATGATATGCACTTATCGTAATAGTTTATTGTTAATTTTCCCATTTATTTACATTTTATTTCTATTTTTTTTTATTATCAATCTAAAATGCTAAATTTATGAGAAAACATTTATTGTTGCAAATTTAAAAAATTATTTTTAATTTTAAAGTGATATTTTTAAATCAATTTTTGTTTTTGATCTTTATTGAAAAGAAAAAGATAAAGCCTATGGCAAGGTAGTAGAAGTAATGGGCAATTTTTTGTTTTCTTGAATTTGTGTGTAGCAACCCGATCCGAATATTTTCAACTTTCATATTTGCTCCAGATTTTAACGTGTTTGCTGTCTTAGCCACCCATTCAAAAAGAAAATGAAAACAAAAATTATTACAAAATATTTGCTACGCACTTTAGAAAAAAAATTTTTTTGTTTTTCTATAAAAATTGTTTTTATTTATTTCTAGTTGCTGTTGTGAAGCAATACTTTGTGGAATATGATCTATATTGCATAATCAATATTGTATTATAGCAAGTAACAGTAATAATAGTCACGTTAAGAGTGCGTGTCACAAGCATTCCAACATCGATTGATTGTACATATTCTCAGTTTGCCTTTCAGCCCGACACCAAGCCAACTGATTCAACCAACCATTTCAGTTATATGGTTGTAGAAATAGACAGACAGACATTCACTTCAAATAAATATGATTTTGCCACAATTTTTCACTTCTTTTTCTATGTCTCAAGTTCCAGTGCGTTTTGTCGACATAGACAGCCCAGATTAAAGTTTTACTCTCGAACACATATATATTTTATTTATCTCGTTTAACACAATTTATATGCAAAATGTGGAAAAAAAAATATGAACAGACATTAAATAGGCGTCTTAAGCAGTACTATTGCCACACACCCACTTTCAATATTTTTTTCTTTAAGAAATTTATTTCTTGTAAAAGATTTTTAAAATTATTACGATACAGCTGCGTGCAAAATACTATTAATGGGACATAATATTAGTCTCATGGTATTTTATATTACAAAATATAATATTTATGCGTTCATTTATGAGATAAGATTTCAATTTAATTTCTTTAAGTTGACATTAGAGGTTGGGGGCAGACGCCTATACAATGATGTTACGACAGGACACACTTAGGTCAATAAGGCCCATTGTGATACCACAGTTATTCAATTTCCCCTAGTTTTGGAACCATTCGGAGCTTTTGAGCGACTTAGTTATCTAATGTCCATTTTAGGCAAAAACTCTGAGAGTAAATAAATTTGCCATGAAAAGTTTTTTTAAAAATCTGTCTTTCGAAGTCAACTTTAAATTGTAGGTCATGCCATTCATGTAAAAAATTAACACACACAACAGAAGTGACGTGAGAAACTAGGTTGTAATCCTGACTGAACATAATGTAATGACCAATTATGTATGTTATGTATGTACATACATATATTAGAATATAGTAAATACCTTTTGTATCCAATATTGCAATTTGTTATATTGTTTAGTAAAATATTTTTCTTTTATTTTTCAGCAAAATTCCTCCTATCAATTCGGTTTCGATGTGAAAGATGACGAATTCACCAACTATCAAAATCGTAAGGAAGTCCGTGATGGTTCTGTTATCAAGGGCAGCTATTCTGTAGTCGATTCAGATGGTTTTATACGTACCGTTAAATATACCGCTGATCCCAAAGAAGGTTTCAAGGCTGAAGTCATTAGAGAACCTACAGATATTGTAGTCAAGGTACCTACACCAGCACCACAACAACAACAGCAGCATCTGCTACGTCCTCATCATGCACCAGTCAAGGCTCAAGAGTACAACTTGAAGCCACAATATCCCCATCAGCAGTACCAACATTAGGAGAAAAAAAACTATAAAAAAAAGAAAAGGATTTAAAGTAAAATTAGTAAAAAAAGGAAAAAAAAAAAATAAAAAAGAGAAACATTTTTATTGATCTAAGGAACACTATCGTTAGGCAAGAAGTTCCAAAAAACCGATTAAAAAAAATATCATTATTTATTAGATAACGCTACTCTACATACATACCATATGAATACATACTCGTTTATATACTATGCTTAGACTAAATATGTACGACAACCAACCAACTTATAAACTGAATTAGAGAAAAAAATATTAAAAATAGAGATTCATTTGACCATACAATACATACATGAAACATATTTCCATTCATTTATTGTTTTTGTAACGAAATAAAAAATTCACATAAAATATTAAAAATAAAGAATAAAAAAAAATAAATTAAAAAAGTTCACAGGCGAACATTTACTTCACATTGAAAGCCAAACAATTGTTGTAGCCGTGGTTGTAAAAGTGATCTTTAAGGTGATCGTATTCCTTTTGCGTTAGCTAAGCGTTAGAGTTTCGGGTGACCATTTGTTGTCATGTTTGCATTAAATGTTTTCATATGTGGACCGGTCAAACCGGTTAGTTGGTGAGTGATTATGCATAAATTAAATCATTATGGCTGGAAATCAGTGGGAAAATCTTAAAGGGAATCAACACAAAACACTGAAATATCATTGCTGTGGCTGCTGCTGAGGATGTTTTACTATATTACTCACCCAAGTATGAGTGTCCTTTTGCAATGTCCTTACATAAATTAAATGAATATACATATATGAATAAAATAGTATTTGTCTGTCTCTATGCAGTTTGTGTGTGCTTTACGAAATGATGCGTTCAGCATATGAGTTCAATGTGAGAAAAGGGGTAAATTGTTTGAATCAACAATTAAATGACCTTAAAATAAACCGGTTCTGGACATTCTTTGTACCAACAACATACAATTTTTTTTTTAAAGCCTTGTGGAATACTTAAAGTATACACAATTATTCTTAGAATACAATGTTCAATATTAATTTCACACAAGACAATTCAATCATTAAAAAGTGTTCATACACACCATCTCTAATGGTGGTCACAAAACATATCAAGAAGAAGGACAGTGGTCTAATGGTCTCAAACTAGTAAACAGCTGGTTTCTATCCAATACTTTTTGCTTTTCTAACGTAATGGTCATTAATGTCGTTTTTTAACTTTTTCCTTTTTTTATTAATCGTATGCAAATGAAGCATTAACACCCTTAATTTTACTTCTTTTACATTATCTTGTAAGAATTTCTTCTGCTTTTAATAGTATCTGCAGAACAACCCTTTCGTTTGTCTTCGTCTTAGTTAGATCATTATCTAACCCTTGTAACATTCTATTTGCCATCATCATTGGGATCACTTGTAATATAAAAAGGTCACTTAATAAACTGGTTTCACAAACAGAACACAAATAGTAGAACCAAGTAGAAAGCTGAATTTGTTCATTCAATCGTCCTTTGTTGCTTGTAAAGAATTGATGGTCTTCAGAAAAGTGACCCATTGAAAGGATCTTGCTTGCAGCAAAAGTGCAACAATGTTTGGATGAAAAAATAAACACAGTGAAAAACCGGAGTGGCCACTTTTTCCGTGAGAAATTTTCCACGATCATTTGGAAATTTTTCAATATTTAATAGTGACCTACATTGATGGAAATACACGTTCATCCATACATAAGTTTTTCTTCTGGCATGTTTAAAGAAGTATGTATGTATGTAACTGGGCATATCAATGAAACGAAAATGTTGAGTGAGTATTTTTTTGTTTCATAGGCTTAAAATTTAACAAATTTTTTTGCATTCGATGTTGATAGTTGTTTCGCTTTCAGCAAACGATAAAGATGATTTGCCTCTTAGTTTACTTTTATTGTCACTGCATTGTATTGTTTCATTCTGATTATGAAAATATCTTTCAAAGTTCTTTCTAAGTTCGAATGCCGATACTATTTGAATTCATTAATTGCCACAAAATTTTTCTTTATGTCCATCGGTGAACTGCAAATCTGTATAGAAAATTCATTCATCAACCAATTTATTATAAAAAAAACGCTGGTTATAAGCAAATTTACTGTAGAAAATGCAAGTCATCGTTAAATTTACTATGAAAAATTAAGTCTTCGATAAATTTACTAAAAAATGCAAGTCGTCGATAAATTTACTATGAAAAATCGAGTCATTGACAAATTTACTGTATAAAATGCAAGTCATCAATAAATTCGTTATAAAAAATGGAAGTCATCCATAAATTTACTGCAGGAAATGCAAGTTATCGATAAATTTACTATAAAAAATGCAAGTAATCGACAAATTTACTATAGAAGATGCAAGTTATCGATAAATTTACTGTACAGAATTTACCATAAAAATTCAAGTCATCGATAAATTTACTATACAAAATGCAAGTCATTGATTATAATAAAATAAGTCATAATATTGTTTTGCAAACTAGTTCTAAATAAAGACACTCAAAGAAAAAAGTAAACACGAAAAGAAAAAAAAAAGGCAAAGTAAAGACTTGGAAAACATTAATCATATTCAGACTACAGGCTACCAACTACAATCGCTCAAAAATTGATGTCAAATTAAAATGATTATTTTTAAGTCAACACGATTACATAACTAGACGATCACCGCTTTAGCTGTGGTCAACTGAGTCTAAAGTTATCAATACATTCAAAACTACAGGCTACAGACTACAACCCTTGGAATATATGCACACATTACTCCATATGTAAGTAAGCTTCTGATATCTTTCCGAATGTACCGTGGACAAGAGGTGTCCTGCAAAACATGGTCATTGTGGTGGTGGGAATGAAAACGATGAATTGATTGATGAGCATCACTTGTATGATCTCACTAACAGGACTCTTGTTTCCTCAATGCATTGTTCTGAGCTCTTTGTAACGTTTTCCATTGGGTTCCAATATGGATCTTCCTAGTACCTTGTATGTGGCCACATTTGTTGCCAGCTGTGAGTGAATAGCCATTAACTACATTAGTCTAGTAGACCGATTGACTACAGAAAAAACCAGCCCTTGTTTTTTCCAGGTTAGAGCTACTCATGAAGACTGAGACAGAATTGTGCTTATGAGAGATCCAACAATACACGGCAATAATAAAAAGAAGTTGAATTGCTCATTGTAGCTCTTTTTGAATTTGATGAGGTAACAAAGTAAATATCCAGCTGGAAAAAAGGGACAAGAATACCTTCTAAAAAAAGACAATAAAAGTTTACACTTTTTTGCATTTATGGCATAAGATAACATCGAAATGGCATTTAAACTCAAAATAATTTCACAAATTTTCTTGCATGCAAATTTTTTTTTTTTATCAAATTTCCTGCCATAAGGGGGTAATAAAACAAATTGCATTGGAATTTTTGTGGAAAATTAAAAAAGAGAAGTAAACTAAAATTGTTCGTTTCATTTTATTTCATTTCTTTTCATGTAAAGAGATAAAAATCATTTGTTTGTTAAACATCCCCCAATTGTTTCAAATGCAAATGAGCATAAAAAGTGCAACATTTTTTTGTATTTTGTTTTTATTTCTTTTAAATGGATAAAGAAAATTTGCATAGAAATTTTATAAATAAAAAGAAAACATTATATTTTTTTTATTATAAATTCAAACAATATTTAAAAAGTCACGTCTTTCTTTTGCCTACTTTTGATGCGGTTTCTTGAGATTTTGCATTTAAAGTTTTCCCTGAGCTAAATCCCAATAATGTTGAGTATAACCACCCGTATTATCCAGCCACAACACCTTAAAAAATTTACATTAAATTCTAATCATTTTGAATATTCCCAAGTCATGCTTAAAGACTTACTTCACCCTTGTAACGGTTGCCTGGCTTTAACGTTTCAAAACGTTTCTCAAACAATACCGGTGAGAGTTCAACATGACCGTAGTTAACATGATGTGGTTTTGGATAGTTTAGGAAAATATCACTTAAAAAAAAATAAAGAAAAAAAGAGGAGGAAAATTATAAATAAACGCATGAGTAAAAGAAAAAATGAAATTTGAATATGGTTTCGATGGTGTCAAAAAGTCAACAATCATGATAACAATTCAATATTTTCATTATTTCTCTTTACGACGGTAATAATGGTAATAAAATCGACCATAAGGGCGATGTTGTTTAACTCAAACCCACTTTACTTACTGTAAATATCGAATTTCATGAGAAGTCATCGATGATGAGAGGGGTTGTTTTATTGAAGATAAAGATGCTGCTGCTACATTACGATCGCCTGGCTTATCACTTACATTGCTTGTCTCAGGAGTTTCTTTTGAATTCTGCTCAATTAATTTATCATCAGCATCATTATTATTAATTTCATTGTTGTTGTTGTTGTTGTAGAGATTTTCTTTTAAATTTCTTTGTTTTCTTATAATATTTGATGGGTATTTTTGATCATTATTTGCTAAAGGACTTGCCCTTCTATTGATGTGATAGATTTTATTATTAAAATGCACCGGTAATGTTTGAATTGCTTTCCATGATGATTTAGTGGCTTCAAAGGGTTCATGTTGATTTATTTCACTTTCAGTATTTACTGCATGAACAGGTTGTTCACTTACCATAGAGGCTGTTGTTTGTATAGGATTGAAATACTCATAAAAAATGGGTTGTATACGGGCAAAGTTCTCTAAATAATAAGCAGATGATGGCTCATTGCTGTTGGCATTTGTTTGGCTTAAAATATTCGTTATTAAACTATTTTGGGGTGGAGTAGCATGGGTATAATTTGAAGATGACTCTGATGCTTGATTTGTTATCCAACCAGAAGTGGTTTTCAAATTTTCTCTTTCAATAGCCATTAAATTATTATCCGGTATACGAAGTTTTGAGTTTTGTTCATGTCCTCTGTGGTTTTCGTAATCTGTCTGGTAGATGGTTAAGCCCTGACACATGTTTACTATGAGCAGAGCTTTAATTAAAAGCAAAACGTTAAACATTTATTTTAGTTGGAACTTGGTTTAAACTTTGTTGTTGGTTGCTTTAAAAATATTTTATCTTTAAATAAAATTGAAGAAATATTTCCGTTTTATAATGTCATTGTAGCCGGAAATATTTGGCTGTGGTTGATAGTGACCATTTGAAAATTTTTTTAGCTGCATAAGTACTGTGGTTTTAGATGAAGTAGTAATACCAATTTTAATATTTTATTTTCTTATTCACTGCTTTGAAGTAAAAATTGAAACTTGTTTGTGTTTTGTGTCAAACGCTCATAATTGAATAATTAAATTGTTTGATTTGAAGTAAAATTTATAAAAATTTGGAACCAATTGGAATGTGGTGGGTTTACATATGAATATTCTCAATGCGAACTGGTGCAAAACATTGTGTCTTATAAACAGTTTTTCCTATTAATCTTAAGCCTATAATAGTCATTCCAGACTGTTGTAGACGTCTGTTGATTTTTTGAAGCGCTCTACTAATATTTGTTAGATCTGCCATAACCTATCGATTTATAAGCATTTTTGTCATATTCCAATGAAACATTTTATCATTATAATACTGGGTCCTTGCCGTTATGTACGACATTCAATGGCATTACAATGATGGTTTCCGTATTGGTTGTGACAGCCGATCCTTTTAATAAATTTTTCAGTAATTTCGGCAATAACTTGACAAATTTTGGTTTTAAAATGCTTCAATAAGGCATCCAAAGGGCGATTATCCGCGTAGACTCGGTATTTAAGTTAGGCCCACAAATTAAAAGTCTTGGTGTCTAATTTACGTCATCGGAGCGTGAATTTACTCTTTCTGTTTTCTTCTTATACAATCAAGCTAAAATTGATGATGTTGTATGATTCGCGGCACCATCTTGTTGAAACCACATACAGTCTAGGACGCAATCGCAAGTCGGTTAATATGCGATCTTGACGCTGTGAGTTGACGGTAACAATTCTTTCAGAGTAATTAAAAAAAATATCACCTAATAATGCTTCCACACTATAATGCGCACCACTAAATAGCCATTCTTCCGGATGCAATGACTTTTCCACAATTCCCATACGTGATAAAGTAACCAACAAGTGAGAAATTAATATTTTGTTCGAAAATTCAGCATTGAAAGCCTATTGCTCTTGTATTCAATTAGTATACCACGCCATTGTGAATGGGCTTTAATTGCGTGAGGGATAGAAGTGCAAATTTAAATGTAAAATACGCCATTATGAGTCCTAATTAATGAAAAGGACGTGGAATAGACAAATTCTGATTGTCAATCACACTTTCCCAACCAAAAGTGATATTTTTAGTAATGCACAAGCTTGACCATATCTGTAAAGCTAACAGTCTCTTCAAATTTCTTTACAATCTTGCCAATTTCTTGCATAGAAGGGCGACTATCCTCTAATGCTTAAATCACATTTGTATGCACATCTGAAATAAGTTTTAACAATTTACTCAATAAAGGGCTCATCAGATGAGAGATATTTTTATTGTTGTTGTTTCTATTCTTTCTCGAAAACACTGAATTTTTTATCGTACTTCTGTTTATTGAAATAGGCGTTCGTGTTCTTAAGTATAATATTGAAATTCTGATCTCAACAGCCTGTTTACGGTGTTGTCCTTTAATCCTTCGTATGGACCATTGGGCTATGGCTTCGACATCAGAACCATACATACATATATAATTCGGCTCCCGTTCCCAAATTTTTTTTTTATCAAATCGTCGATAGCGATAGTCTTGTTTGTGTTTTTCTGCTTGAAAGTCCAACAAATTTCAGTGAGACTAGTCTCGAGTTCAAAACATTCGCAAAAATGGCTTTCTACATGCTGGTGTTTTAACCATTTACTGTATCCATTTTTAGCTCTTGTTAGGTATCGAGTTCATGGTTTAGTATTGGTATTTTGTCTGCCTCCTTGCAAAAGTTTGTAACACTTAAAAACTATTATTTTCTTGGAATAAACATTTTTTTTAAAGGAAAACTTTAACAAAGCAATTGTTTATGGATGAGGAGTAACTGAAAACTTTGAATATTTCACATTCTTACGACATGAGATTAAATCTTCTTTTTCAAAACATAAATAAAAGGTTTTAAAACAAACTAAGGTCAAGCATTAAAAAAAAATTCCGTTTGCTTTGCCTATGTAAAGGTCCTTTTTAAAAACGTGTTTTATATGAATACGGAATATCAAGGTCATTTATTATTTATTAGATTACATTATACAAAGCAAAAGTAACGGTTTTAAAAATAAGAATCGTTTTTAAATATAAAAAAAAACTTTATGCATAGAAAACCACCATTTACACCAGTTCTAAGCTCATGCCTATAGTGATGAACTGTTGATTTTGGCAAATTGTTGCGTTTCAGGCGCAAAATTATACGTTTCCACCCTATAAGCTGATTGGTTAAACCATTAATCGTTAAGGGTGCCAAAGTTCTTAACTCCAATAGCAATAAACCACCCTTCTTTATAATAGGAAAACCAAACATCTTTAAGAATTTCAAGGGAGGAATTTATATGAAACTACTAGACAGGCATCTTTTAGACTCATTCAACTATTAAAGTTGATAACGAACACAACACTTAACGAATATTTAGAAATTGTTAAGCAAAATAAAACAGATACTAAAAATTATTAATAAAAAAAACAAATAAATTAAAAATAAAATAAATTCTTTCAAAGTTGGTGAGTGATATTTTCGAAAATAATTAAAAAATTTTTTATGTTCAACATTAAGTGATACTTTATTAGTTTAAAGTTGCCTGTAATACTTATTGATTATATTGAATAATTATGATAATTAAAATTAAATTAACAAAAGTGCTGCAACAAACTTCATGCTTTCGTTTCGTTATAAGCCTTTTTTCTTGTGGAAATTATTTAAGTGTGGTTATTAGAAAACTAAACACCGGGATTAATTAATCCATCATGGCCGCATTATTGGTGCGCATTTTGGCAAAATCTTCAAATACGATATTGTCATCATCGTCTTGATAATAACCTTTAGTATCACGATGCTGTTCAATCGATTTCATTTTCTTCATGGCATTTGAACGTTTCTTTTCGACAGAGCCTGAAATAAATTAAAAAAAAATAATTTTTGAAATCGAAATCATAAATTAAAAAACAAAAAATAATTACCAGGTGCTGGTTGTAGTAGTTTGAAGGGTACATCGGTTTGGATTTCACCACCCAATGTACCACAATTGAGCTTGATGCGCACTGAATAAGAGATTACAATACCGCAAGCATCACCAGTAGATTTGCCATCCTGTACCAAAGTTGAAGAGGCCAAGTTGACATCTTCATCCTTTAAGTGTCCGTCCAAGGCAATACCTAGAATAAAAATTATCGATTTATTACAACACACTGTAAGCAAATACTATTTTTTCTATTCCTTACCATGACGATCTTTATTATTCGAAGCCAATGGTATTAAGTAGAATGTCTTTGATAGATTTGCACCAGGCGTTATGGGACAGCCTTCTTTTGTCTCCAGCTGAGCTACATGTTTGCTAAATTGGGCATTAACCATTGTGATTTCCGTATGTTGAATGATGAAACATTTAATGTTTTTCACAGCTTTCTTTGAATTGTTATTGACCTGGACCGTGGCTGCTACCTTTTCACCGTGATAGTAGATTTCACGATCCAATGTTACCTCCAAACTGATTTTACCATTTGAAAAAGTGAAACCCTTGCTAACCAACGAACTGGGCAAACGTTGACCTCTAGTCGGTGGTGCATATTGCAGTTTCTTTATAACCAAACTAACCATGCTGCGTTTGTGTTGACGATCATCTTCCGAATCGGCTACATAGGCACGAATGGTATATTCTACGCCCAAAGGCTTACCATTGTCATCACCCTCTTGTTGCAGTGTAACGGAGCTGGGTGAATTGGGTGGAAAATGGAAGGTAAAGGGATGAGCATTAACACCAAGTTTGCGCACTAATTTCTCCTGGGTAGGTGTCATTTCCATATTGGAATTGTTCATGGGTACGATTTGTTCACGACACAAGATAAGCTCTTTGGAGAATTTCACTCCCATGACTTCGTCCTCTTCGCGGCCATAACGATATGTGGTGGCCAGTTGACCGAAAACTTTACGATTTTTCAAATAATCCGGATCTACAACTATAACGCCATCGACGGGATCACAATAATCCAAATGGTCGATGAAATCGCGGCGTCCCAAATAGAAAGTAACTTTTCCATTGGGTGTAGCCTTTTTGAAGACTTTCACTGACACAACCATGTTTCTTTTTTCAAAATTTCACTTAAAATTCACTTTTAGTTTCGCAACAAATTCAAATATCCACTGTCAGCCGGCCACTAGAAAATAATTTTTTAGCAAAAATGCGGTCAAATGCTCGAATTCACCTGCTTTTATACCTTTTCAAATGTGATGACCAGTGTATACTTTTGAAGGGTTTCTTTGCAGTACAGTTTAACACTAAATGGATTTAACAATTAACAACGTGTACATACATAGATTTTTTTTTAATTTCTTCTATTTCATAAGAGTCTTGCTTGTATCTGAACTTAATTTTTCCGAATAACAAGCCAGACAACCAGAAATGGGGAAAATACAATTGAGGTGTTGTTATGGGGTGGCACGATACTGTTGCGTATGTTTCGATATTTGTTTTGTTATGCCATCACTATTCACATTAACCACAATTACAAAAACATCAATGGAATTCAAGAAAAAGCAAAATTTGTAACAAATGTCAAGTTGTTATTTTGTTTTGTACGTTCATCTAGTTTGTTTTTCTATATTTTAACGTCTGTCTTCAGAAACCTCGAACCTTTAACAAGGTCTTATGGTATTACGGAAGGAATAAGACGAAGAGATATTATAAAAGGGGACGTTAGGCATGTTTGTTATTTATAGCACTATGTATAGACTTTCTAAGCCATAAGCTGGGGTATACCTCTCCTGATTACAATTTTAATTAAACAATCAATATTAAACAAATCGAGGTTATGAAATGAAATCGCCTCAAAAAGAACTTTGAGAAAATTTATTATAAAATGATTAAATTTCAAATAAAAGTCTGCAAGAAACAAGGAAGGCTAAGTCATATTTCTATTTGCAACATACTTATTCACTTTACTAGGGATTTGAGAGACTGTTAACGACCCACTGCGCTTTTCGTGAAGGTTTTATAGGCTTTTCGAAACTCGGTCTTAAAGTTAAAAATTATTTCTGACGTATTCCTGCAAAACCCCATAAAAAGATATCACACGTTGTCGTAAGCGGGCAAGAGAATTACATGAGATGATTTGGTCTCAAAACCTTTACTTAAATAAATTGGTTAGTAGTACTGAGAAAGTCGCCGTAGTCTAGTAGGTAGTGTGTTGGCTTATTAGACGTAAAGCCAGGGTTCGAGCCACAGGCCAGACATCAAAACAAAATACAAAAAGTATTTCTTCGGCGATTTTCCTCTCAGCAGATTTCTGGCAAAAACTCTGACAGCAAATAAAACTGCCATGAAGTTTCTCAAAAAATCTGACGTTCGAAGTCGACTTTAAACTGTAGGTCCCGCCACTTATGTATAAAATTAATACACACAACATAAGTGGTGTGAGAAACTAGGTCAATAATCCTGACTGAAGGGTTGTAATGACCAATTATGTATGTATGTAGTAATACTGAGCAGTCTGTTGGCTTATTAGAAGAGAGCTCGGCTCAGCTCTGACAAGAAATATGAAAAATACGGGTTTTTTTTCACCTTCGAGTGTAAATTAAGCGCCATTAAAATGCTTCCTAAATCGTAATTTCGTAAAAGATCTTCTTCTACTAATCGGACCTGGTGCGGATCTCGGGCGAGTCAACGACCTGATTCTCTGCCCAGTCAATGCTACACTAGGACTCTTGACTATGCCTATAAAGTCTGATGCGATTCCAAATTCTTCAGCAATTTCTTCGCTGTGAAGAAGATCTGTAGAAGATGATCAAAGCCCTCTCCGACCAGCCGACATTCCAACGAAAATACGAAGCCATTGCTGTAAATGAATTAGAATTCTTTCAGCTGGAATGGCTATTTTCGATATAAGAATTATTACTTATAAGTACTGTCCTTCAAGCATTTATGAAACCGATTATATCTGGCGAATACTGTATATATATTGCAGACCAATAGGGGGACTTTCTCAATTGAAAATTTCTCCAATTTCATCACAATTTCAATCACATTTCCAACCAGTGTTGCAAAATTCAGTACTTTAATACTTTTTTCAGTACTTTTCCATTTCAAAAATACCGCAGTACCCCCACTGCGCTTTCAATACTTTTTTATTATTATATATTTTATGTCTTGCGCTTTTCAGCTATTAATGCATTAGCAACATGTTTAACGTAATGCTAAAGGTAGAATTAGTCTTTAGCTCCGGTTAGCCAAACGTCTACGAAGCGTACGTTCGTTTTTAGAATACGAAAAGCAATGAGAACGCTTGCCAAACCGTATGTTCCATTACGTTCCGTCGACGTTTGACTAAACGGGGCTGTTACGTTCCGAATCAGCTGTTTTTGTTTTGTATATGAGGAACACGTATAAGTCGTTTATTAAATACAAATATATAAATAGTCTAGTAGGCAGTGTGTTGGCTTACTAGGCGTGAGCACGCGGTTCAAAAACCATGTCAGACATCTGAAACAAAACGAAAAATGAAAAAATATTTATTTGGCGACCTACTTCTGGCAAAGACTCTGAGAGTAAATAAAATTGCTATTAAAAAGTTTCTCAAAAATCTGCCGTTCGGACTCGACTTTAACTTGTAAGTCCCGCCACTAATGTATAAAGTCAACACACACAAAATAAGTGGTGTGAGAAGATAGGTAATAATCCTGAATGAATGGTTGTAATGTATTATATTTACAAAAGTACCATTTGATGGAAAAAAGTACTCTTTCAGTACCATTTCAAAATTTCAATTTTGCAACACTGTTTCCAACAATCACATCAATTCGAGGAGATAGTCGTTAAATATTTGAAAATCGAAATCGAGACACCCTGTAGTTGTTCTTATCCGTATAAATAAGCAACACTTGATATTATTCCAAGTATTCAGAAATAAAAGATACTTTCCAGCATAAAAAAAATTCATTTTAAAAGGTTTGAGTCTAAGATAACGAATGATCAAGTTCAAGGAGGATACTGATCGTACAATTAAATGATTTCAATTACTTTTACGGTATAACAATACCATTCACAATACATTGCTAGGGTTGGTACATTTGCTAAATACGTAGATTACTAGGTTATTACATTTGATATTTACCGTTAAATTTGTTATCAAATATGATTTTTAATTTTTTTTTTCAGTTGAGAAAATGTATTCCACTTATACCACAGCTGAACGCCATGGTTACAGTGTGGAATTTTCCACATTTGAAGCAGATCGCCTACTGCTGGCCACGAGGTATTTTCATCATCATTTTTTCCCCACCACAGCTACCATTTCATTAAGCAACTACACTTTCTTCTTTCTTACTTACTAGTCAACTTTATGGCCTTGCCGGCGGTGGAACATTATTTCTTTTACAGCATTTACCACACGGTAAAGGCATCAGTGAAGTCGGTCGTCTTGAATGGTCTGATGGTTTATTTGATGTGGCCTGGTGTCCATATGGCAACAATATCGCCTGTACTGCTTCGGGAGATGGTTCATTGCAAATCTGGTCTGGTCTGGATGGGGCTTTCAGTGCAGATGCGGATGCGAACTGCTTTAAGGTGCCTCAAAAGCCAGTAGCTTGTTTGTGTGAACATAAAAACGAGGTATACAGTGTGGATTGGAGTGAAAAATGGAATTATCATCAGATATTATCAGCCAGTTGGGATGGTTCGATTAAGTTGTGGGACTGTAATCGTCAAAAGTCGGTAGCCACATATATGGGTCATTCCGATTTAATATATACGGCAAAATTTTCCCCTTTAGTGGCAAATATATTTGCTAGTGTAGGTACTGATGGTTTATTAAACTTATGGAATTCTTTTGATTTTTCAGGTAAACCTTTGATGACAGTGAAAGCGGCCCATGACAGTGAGATACTGTCCTTAGACTGGAGTCAATATGATCGCAATGCTCTGGTGACAGGTGCTGCAGATGGTCTTATACGCGGCTGGGATCTAAGAAATATGCGTCATCATGTATTTGAATTGTTTTCTGGAGAGTTTGCCGTACGGCGTTTGGCCTTCTCACCCCACAAGGCATCGGTTTTAGCTTCAGCGAATTATGATTTTACTACCAGGTGATTTTCTTTAAATTTATCATAATACATAAATATATTTCAACATTCTATTTCTATTTCTTTTCAGAATTTGGGACTTTGGCGTTTCTCAGGATGCCATTGAAATACATGAACATCATACAGAATTTGTTTGTGGTTTGGACTGGAATATTAATGCACCACATCAGTTAGTCGACTGTGGTTGGGATAGTGTGATCAATATTTTCACACCTAAATCCCTTAAATGAGCCGTGAATGCTTTAATGAATTGGAAATCAAATATGGACTCATCCATATGGTTTTAAACTGTAAATAACGAAAAAAAAACACACGCACACATGTGTGTGATAATTTTAGTCACCAATGTGCCCTCAAGCTGCTAAGCCCAGCAACGTTTGATATGTTGCACAAACCCTTGAAATTTACGCCATTTCCAAGAGAGTTTTAAAAAAATATAACCTCCAGTAGTCCTTCATACAAATTTCAGTAGAATTAATGTCTGATATTGATGGTAAATTGATAATTAATTCATATTTGTGTAATTTAAATAGTTATTAATTTTAAAAGTTTTAAATTTCTTTAAAAATCTTATTGTCGGTTTTAAACCTGCTTTAAGAGAATATTTTGGAAACGCTGGAAGAACTCAATTCAATTGTTTTTAATCAATTTTTTTTATTTTTGTTTATTCAACAAGTTTTCTATTCCAAATTTAATTTGACAATTAATCACATTTTGACTTCTAAAATATTTCCAATTTTTGTGCAATAGATTATAATTAAACATTATTTTGAACGTCTCTTGGGAAATGGTGTAACACGATTTTTTTACAGCAAGGATGAATTCAAATCGACTATAGCGAAGCAACGAGTAAAAGCTGTTTTAAAAACATTAATATTGTGATAAAAAAGAAAATCAATTCAAAGAAATAATATCCCAGATAAAATAAAAAAAATAGAAATATATTTACATATATCTTAGACGATGTAGATTTTTAGATTTTGTAAATATTATAGTTGTAATCCTAAAATAAATAAATTTTAAGTAAGAATATAATGCATGCATAAAATAATGGAGAGTGTTATGCATACCACAGAAGATTGGGACCAAGGGTTCAAATTTGCCACACGTCTTGTTAAAAAGAGAAAGTTAACGCAATACTTCAATTAAAATTTTTAGTTATTTATATCATCATTATTATTCATTTCGTATGTTTTAAAGTAGTGGTGGATGGTACACATCGATGTTTTATTGATGTATCGACACAATTCGATGTATATTTTATTACTGAACGTCGATAAAAACATCGATGCTTTATATTGAATGCATTGAAGACAAAAACTTATAACAAATATGAGTGCAATATGACATAAATCGATCCATAGATGTAAAGACGCTGGAGATTCTGTTGGATTTAAGGCCGATGCACATAATAGTAAGAATCAAAGACTTTGCTTAGACAAGTCTAATGCGAGATTCATAATTTGGAATTGTGATCAAACAAATCGAATGGCCTACATCCTTAACCCTTTCCCTGTCCTGTGCATCACATGCAAGCAAGTTGGTTTCATACGCTTGTGCATCACATGTGATTCACAAATGGTATTCTTTTTCAAGGTTTGTATTTTAATAGACTTGAGAGAAATAATCAATTTAAGAAACTAAACGTGTGGAAATTTATCTTAAATATCTTCCAATAAAATTTAACCTTTCTCCTGCTTCGAAAGTGGAGCTCCATTGCTGGGACTCACGAATTCTTGGTGCTGCCGATGTAGATGGATTTTGCTCCAATTCTTCGTCTTCAGATGTACAATGTTCTTCATGGTTTCTTCTATTTCGCCAGGCGTTGAAAATGATGAATTACTTAGATCAGAAGGAACATAGTCATCACCGCTATCTTAAAAGATATCCTCTTCATCACTATCGGAATCGCTTCTTATTCTTTTTTGGCCATAAAAAGCTTTTGGGTCCATTATTTAGCCGTAAAAAAACTTCCGCTATTTTTGTTTGTTTTTAAACTGTGTGAATCATATGTGATGCACATAACGTCTGGTTAAAAACTATGATAAAAAATGCCTGTGCATCACATATGATTCACACTTTTTTTATGAAAAACCGTTTCTACATTACTGTAATTAAATATTTTAAAAAAAGAAACGAAAAGGAGTGCGTAAAGTACTTGAGTAAAATGGCAGACAGAGGAAGAAGCATAGTAAACGGTTAGGCTGCCATCTGCTGGATCCAAGGTCATGTGGGAATTGGACGGTGAGAAGGCCAGAACCTATTTATGAAGTAGGTAAAGGGACCTGGAATAATAAAATCGTCGAAAGAAAAGATGAAGGCAGTCAAGCAATAGGCAGAGAGTTACCCTTACTGACGGCGATCGGGGTCCTGTAGAATTAGGACAGTCGCTATAGGGATGTTTAGATTAGGATAACTACAAAATCGTCTAGACGTGGTACTCTATTACCGAGCATTCTGTTTTTTGTACTTTTATTTTATTACAAAAATCTTTCGATTCACAGAAAACATCGATGTATTTTGTAATAAATCGTTACAACACATCTGAGTCAACATTGTAAAGTATTAAGTATTAATTCGTATTACATTTTTTTCTTTAACTTCTAAGTTTGTCTTAATCTATATTTTGCAGATGATCAGTAAACATCTTTAAAAATTGATACAAAATATTTCACTTCATTACCTTTCTGTTCGCCTATTTCAGACCCATTTATAAGTTGACGTCTTAAGCCTATTTTACGTTTCTAGAGCATATGCAGAAGAGGGCGAGGATTAATCATTAATGACAGCGGCTGAAATAAAGCGGTTGGTTTAGTAACTTATCCCGAAAATTGTATATTTTTCAGTATAATGGTTCAATATTACAGTTAAGCTGTTATTTTGCAAATCCCTTAATATAAAATTTTCATATTTAACTGCAATTTCTATCATTTACTAAAAATCTCAAAACACTCGATAACAGTTTTCTAAATAGTATCTGAAATTTGCAAGAAAAAATAAGCAGACAAAAAAAATACGGCCCATTTAGCTAAATACCAAACGACCATAATTTGTATTCCTTATTGCAGACGTATGACTTGATCATTTTTGGTATTTTTTTTGTTCGCTTTTCCAATTTGTTTTTATTTCATTTGAATTTATTTATTTGTTTTTTATGTTTTTTTGTTTATTCAATACTATTCAAGTGAGGGCCGAAATACTACATTAATCGATTGTTGTTATTGTTTTAAGAAAAACAAAAAAAAAAAAAAAAAAAGTATCCGATAAATTCCAATGATCACATGCAGTGTACGACGTCAGCCTTTAAAAATAAGAGAAACACCGACCATCAAGATGAAGAAATGAATTCTCCCACCTCAGCCCACAATAGCCTGCAATTGGTATAAAACATGTGAATTGGTTGGTTCTGCTTTTTCATTTTCAGAATAATTTTCTGAATTCGGTACGTTCAATAATAAAAATGTTCGGCGTTCTGTGTTGAATGATGTTAAGGCGCGTGATTTGCTTGTTTGAGGTGTTTTTCTTTTTTTCTATTATAAATAAACCCCACCATCCACCATCAAAATAAAAAAAAAAAACAAAAAAAAATTATTTGAAATTCAAAAGGCATCCGTCCATCCATCCACCTACACAGTATTCTCTTTATTTCTCTCTCATTTGCTTTGCTCTCTGGTTGGTTCTTTAGCAATTTTATACCCATTCTAAGCTGGCAAAACAGAAGTTAGACAGACACTGTATCTGTAGGATGTGTACATATGTTTCAATATTCTATTCTCTCTCATCGATTGCTTGCTTGTGAAGTGCATTTCAATGATCACTTTGGCTCGTTAGTGGGGGACACAAGTATGTAGCTGTTATATGCAGTTGATAGATTTCACTAATAGGCACACGTATTCTATGGTGTTTTTTTTTTGCACATTCTACTCATTTGCCACGTCTGCATTATTTGTTGCGACGGTTTTGTTTTTCCTCTGTTTCTGTTTTGTGTGCTTTCATCAGTTGATGCACCTCCACCTAACATTTTGTGTGTTATTGTACCGCCTTATGGACTCATTATCCACACAGCCCACCCCCGTCTATTTTACCAAAAAATAATGTGTTAGACGTGTGTGTATTATAGTAGGCAGCGATTCTAAAAATATAATTGCATTGTGTGGAATTGTTTTAAAATAGAAATGTTGACATAAAAATAAAATGCGCAGCATTGGTATGAAAATTCTTGCGGCATTAATAGTCTCCCCCCATTTAAAAATTCATAAACACTTTTCACTCGTTGAATTAATATTCGCAATAATAATCATTTGAAATGATTTTCGAGTGCACACTGACTGCCTCAATAAAAATGATTTTTATTTGCGAAACGTAAAACAATTAAAACCATTTGAAATTGGGCCATTGTATGACTAATTTTTTTTTTAAATTTCTTGAACAAAATTTATTTCATTTGAGGTTAAAAATTTATTAAATTTATAATTTTTCTTAAAGATGTTATCGATATCAAATCGATAAATGGCAAACTTGGTTAGTAGCAAATGAAATCACAGGGAAACTGTAATCGTAAACTAATCATTGCCTTCGCAATTGGTGCTTTGAATCCGTGTTAATTAAATCGCAATGTAATTTCCATTTGAATATAGTCAAAAACCGCACTTTTAAGTTAGGATATCTCGAAAATATAAGGTAATAAAGCATTCAGATTCAGCGTACGAAAATACCTTTCGAAAGTCTGGTTTCTGATTATCATGAGTTTTCGCCACAAGGTAGTTTGGTATAATTAATAACACCTAGAGGATGTCACCCAATTCTGTAAAACGGAGCATCCGGGGAGGATATTGATAATCGTTTATAAAAAGTCCGTCAGATATTCAGTTGCCAAAGAGGCATTTGCAGCTAATCACCTCCATCTCTTAAAATATTTCATACAAATATAAAATACATCCCCTTGCATGGTTGTGAAAAAAATGGAATGTTGTCTTTCGTGACATGCGAAGTATAAGTATTCGTGTCTTTCGACTTGCGTGTATTTTGACCGAGAACTATGCACATCCAGTCAGAGGCTCTGGCAGAAGGCAGACAAATAGCACTTATCGATCAAGATAATGAGGTGCAAATGGCGTTGAATTAGCCATACCTTTAGAAGGCAATCAGACGATATCACCAAAATTTCAATTTAAAGAAGGAGGGGACGCTCGATACATAAGTGGAGAAGATGAGCTGAAGTAATCAGCAGTGGAAAGACTAGGCACAGAATAGAGTTTCTTTATGCTCCTTATAGGAACCACGAGTATTTGTGTTGGGTCATCGAACAGGGACTTTCGAATATTTTAGTAATTGATAACGGCCATTTTGTTGAAGCTATGTACATCAGACAAATTAGTTGTAATCAACAACATGTGCAGACAATAAAAGAATTTCATTAAAACGAGTGTCCTGTTGATTTCATTTTCATTGAAAAATCATCTTCAGCCTACGTGAGCAAACAAAATTGTCGAATTTGGGGTGATACTAGAGCATCCCATTCATCCAGAAAAAGTCACTGTTTTTGCGAGATTTTAGTCTGGCGACGTCATTGGGTCATATTTCTTTGAGAACGCTGTTGGCCACGTTATCACTGCCACCGATGTGAGTACTATAGGTCGATGATAACCAACTTCTTTTGGCCTGAATTGGATTATCTGGACACCAAGATCTGTAATTTCAACAGGACCGTGCTACGTTGCACACAGCTAATGCCACATTGGATATTCTGCACTACTTTTCAAGCAGTGATTGAAGACTGGATTCCGATACCACCATCACCATAAGATTCTTTAACCAAGGCGGCAACATGAACGATGTCACTTTTGCTGCAAGATAAATTTTGTGACCACAAATTCTTCGTAAAGAAATTGGGCATGACCTGGTGTATGGTAAACGAAGATGGCAATATATAAACAATAGCGCGAGTGTGATTAAAAAATGAGCAAAAAATTTTAAACATTTTTAGAATTTTAAGAGTTAAAAAAAAATTAAAGACACAACTACGAAACATTTAAACAGAGATTCGCCTAAAAAATGCAGTTTAACTGTTACTATCTCTTTATTCTGTTAGCACAAGCAATTTTTTAATAATAAAAAATTCATAAAACTTCTTAGAAATTCATTAAAGAAACCAACATTTCTTAGAATATTTAAGGAACACTGTAAACCCTTTTCGATCCCTAAAACTGAATTTCTTAAAAAACAGTTCAAAAAAACATACAAAATATTTATGGCCGTCCACAAAAAATGCATTCAAAGGCCGTTCATGGTCTTCTTTAAAAAACACACTTTTGACCATGAAAAATTGTGTTAAAAAAAGAGTTAAAAAACGAAAGTAAATTAAAAACTTCAAGGTCGTTCTATGTATTCTAAATAATGCTGTTCTAATATTACTGCGGTGCATAGACAATATTGTGAAATGTTTGTATTCCTGGGAAAAGGACAAATAAATCAATTCTTTTAAAAGGATTAAGGAAATTGTGGAAATTCTTTTGATCTATTAACGTTTAATTTTGCTACAAAACAAATACGCCTATTTGGGAATTTAATTGCACTAATACTTACACAGTAAGCGTGTCTGTATAGACTCTATAGTACAGTAAGAAACCAGTCAATATTATTGTCAGAGAAATGTTGCCATTCATTTAAATCCAACAGAGCCTGGTGGAGAGATTAGGGATTAAAACAATGGCAGTGTATTGTTTGTGTGCTCGTATGTGTGCGTGCTTATTTAGCTGTTTAACTGAGTTTGTCGACGTACCTCCTTCCTTCAAAAGGCTTAAACAGCCTAACGTATGACCGCGTGACAAACCTTTACAGCATTTATTGCTATTGACATGCAACGGTTACTCCCACTTACAACATGATGACAAATGAAGGTCACTTTCGATTTGAATCAATTTACATACAATTGCGCTTATTTCGAAAACGCTTGATTTCACTTTTAGTCGTAAACCCATAAACTCTTGCAACGAATTATCCCTTTTACAAAATTCTGCTTATGAAATGCAAATGGACATGCAGCAGGGTCGTTCTTATTTTTCGTTTAATTTGTCAAAGTAAAAGTTAAATTGGTTTGTCAACTCTTTAGATCCTTTTGACAACAATTAACTGATAAATTCAAGGACTTTGAAAAATCATCGTTTCCTTGCTCACTCCTCTTGCGTTAAACTGCATTATTTCACTTTTAAAAATACATACTTACATACATACGTTTGTATGTCGTGTGTGTTTCCTTTTTTAGAAACCATAAAATTCTTTCTGCTGATCTATTTTTTCGATTTCTTTCATTGTTTATCTCAAAAACTGAATCGTGTTTTATGATCGTGATCTTGTTTTAGTGCTCCAGTAATCTAGTTCGGTATGTTCATAACGATAACTATTACAACAACCCCTTTCTTCCATTCATTGCCTTCAACCCTTGACACTTAAAGGAATCCCATATTCACGCTTTGCTACGGTTTTTTTCTTCTGTTTTTGTTCGTCGACTCATAAAATTATTACCAAAATAGAATATTAGAGCAAAAAACAATGCAACAGACAGCAAAAGACAAAAAGAGTTTAAAAGAAAAAAGGAATATAATTCTGTAGAAGTGAAGGAATAATAAAAAGAACATATTTTTGTAGTCTACAGCAGGGAGACTAGTTTAATTATTTCTTTAAATAATGACTGTGATATTCTTAAAGGATAATTGTTAAAGGCGAAGAAAATATTTCAATTTTTATAAATTTTTTTCGACAGAAAATTAAAAAGAATTACTGAGAAGTACATACAGGTACAGTTAAATAGATAATTTACAAAATTACAGGGTATATTTGGTGTATCCGCTAATCTAATTCTTTCGCACTCACAACTTAATACTGTAGACCTTTTACGAAAGGTATTTACAATACATACAGAGACAAATGAGTATGATTCATATGATAATTACCAATTTTTACATAACATCGCTAGAAAGGCAGCGGATTGTGATAATGTAGACATTTGCTTTCAGCTACATTCTTATTATTCACACTTAGTGGTGATAGATAGAGTATTCCTGTTAACCTAACAGACTTCAGGAAGCTGTTTGGCGTCACTAAGTATTGATTTCTGGTCTCTCACTCATATGTTTAATTCGAACAAAAATGAACGCTATTCTGAAAGAGTGCTTTTCGAGTTTACAACATCCCAGCAGAAGGACAGTTAACGCTTCAGGCCCCTTTTGGGTCGTCTGATGAGCGACTCATATCTCTTCCCATTGTAATTATCCATCAAAAGCTTAGATTGTTTCAAATCTCTGCGGCTCGTTCATCAGTATGCCCGTCTAAACTTTTTTCCTAATCCACACAAAACTTCTGTGCGTGAATTCCCACACGACCAGTGACTCAGCAAAGGGTGGTCCTGTTTACCTGTCTAGCTTATTCACATTGCCAAAACATCCGAAAAATTGCCTCTATACTGAGCTGCAATTAGAAATGAATTCAAAATTACGAATTCATTCATCATTCAGAAAAAATTACTCCAAAGCTGAAAGACCCTAGTAAAAGATATTTCTCCGCATTTGTTGAGATCAGAAGAGCCTCAATGTGAGTGTAGAATGAGCTACTAAAATCAGAAAAAACGTAACAAATTATGGAGTTCGAAGAACATGATCTGATGTGCTCTGGACAACTAAAAAGCTTTAAAGTAATGTATGTGTTGGATTTGCTGCAAGAAGCCAATTTTGCTTACTGGAAAAGTTCTTGCTAAGCTTCTTTTACAAATTCTTTTAATCCAATTATTTGAAATGCTAATTGTAAAGCATGAGCGATGAACATACATAAAGTATACTTTTTTAGTAATCAGCATACGAAACAAGTCTTCCCGATCACGTAAAACAATTCTGATAGTAAGGTCTGTCCACTCGTTGTAAAGCAACTGCATAATCTATAAGGTCAATAGCCTGACTGAAAAGAGATTTCTTCCATGCCCGTTGGTCTAGCACTTAGTTTTGGTTCCACATCCGGAGTTTTGAACTTCGAATGACTTTCTCGTTGAAGCATTTCCATCCGTGGACATAACTTGCTCCTGTCCATGGACGTGGACATCTCATACGTTCATTAGATGACAATACATAGGTTAGGTTCCTATGTATAGTGAAGTAATGTTCTCTTAAACACTCCAACAGTGTCATCTGATAACGAAAGTACACCATACGGCACCGCACGGGCAGTATAAGTCTTCTAAAGTGCGCAATTTTTTTTATCCATAACTCATTGGATTTATTTAATAAAAGTTGCTAAATTTATTGTTCTATTGAAAAGTTAAGGTAGGGCTTTGCACACGCACATACATATGTATGGTATGCATGTATTATTATTATTTTTACGCACTTTAATGCGTAATTCATCTGTTTTTCATACAGTTTCTGGTATTAAACTTTTATAATCAGAAAGATTTAAAAATATTTCTTAATGATGCTATAAATATGATAAAATTTTATTTGAATTCTTTATCAAAATCATATTTTTGCCCAGACATCATAACGGTGATGATAATGATGATGAGGATGATCATCATCAGTTTTATGAGATAAAAATATACGGAACACTTACAGGTACAAACACACACTCACACTCACACTACACTCACAACAATAAGAAGTGAAAAGTATAAAAATATTTCACCTCCAAATTTATAAATAAAAAGAAAAATAAATGCCGAGGAGTGTGAGTACCCAGCATTCCACACAAATTTATTTGTTTTTTTGTTTTATTCGTACGAACCAAAAATATATGGTTGATGTGCGTATGTATGTATGTAAGTGTGTGTAAATGTTTCTCGGTCAGTATGATTCTTCTTGTTTGTTTAAATTAAAATTTTGTTTCTTTTAATTTTTTTTCATTCGTTTTTTTTTTGTTTTTTGTTCATATTGCTCGCCAAAAAAAAAAATTTGTTTCATTGACGTCATAAATTGTTTTTTAGTTTCTATCGAATAAAATTATATTCAGCACAACAAAAACGAAATTAACGTATAGTTATGCCCACTAACAAAATAAAATTGGAAACAACAATAGCCAGTAATAGATTTATTATAAATGTATTGGTGGATTTAAGTATGTGTGCGTAAGTATTTTATTATTATGAGAGTGAATTTATTTTCTTTTCTCCTACAATTTAAAAGGGGTAAAGTATACAAAATGATACAATCAAATGGTTTTTGTGTCCTACCCTATATGAGGTAGGGTCTAGGCGGTGTCTTAGTTTTACTGCAAACTTAGGTTATGATAGTGAAAAGATCTAAAGAGGAACTCTGTTGATTTTGATTGGATATAATCCAGGATTTTGGATACTTTCCACTCAATATCCAATTTCACCAAATCGGGCTTTAATTTCAAATTTTTTACTAAAATATTAACAAAATTTGGTAATGTTTGGGTAAATTTGTCACATAATTAAACACCATGCCATTCAAAAATGGGACAAAATTCACCAGACGAGAAAGCAGAAAGTGAGATAACATTTTCTATACGTGACCTGGATAACGAAAATTAATTAAAATCTTAACGAAATTTAATTAAAACAGAATTCATGTCTCTTTGGCTATACTTGGCTTAATTTATTGGTCAATACAACCCTCCAGTCAGGATTACGAACTATGTAGCTTCTCATCCCAACCATGTTGGGATGCCAATGACATCCTACAGTTTATTGTCGTTTCCGAATGATAGATTTTTGAGCAACATTTAATTGCAATTTTATTTACTCTTAGAGTTTTTGCCAGAAGACTGCTGAAAATAAATCATCGAAGAAATACTTTTTCATATTTTGCTTTGATTGAGAAGTCTAAGCTTGGGTTTGAACCATGGGCTCGAGTCTAATAAGCCAACATACTACATACTAGACTATGGTGACTTCTGCCCGTACGCAAGCTTTAATTACTGAAGCATTAGTAGAACCCTAATAGTATATTGTAATGTAGGGTATTTGTTAGCAAACTTGCCGAACTCTACCTACTTTTCATTTGTTTTGTCCTGCAATACATTGTGAATGGAAATTTAGAAACGAAAAACAATTCAAGAAAAAAAACAAACACAATTCAAACGGATAACGTCATTAAATCGAAAATATTTTCGCATTAAATTTCTTTGGCAAAAAAAAAAAAAAATCAAGTGATTTAATAATAGAAATTTCCAAACGGACTTTTTACACTGGCATTGAAGTTAAATAAAACAGATATATACATAATTGGTCATTTACAACCCTTCAGTCAGGATTATTGACCTAGTTTCTCACACCACTTATGTTGTGTGTGTTAATTTTATACTTAAGTGGCGGAACCTACAGTTTAAAGTCGATTCCGAACGACAGTTTCTTTTTTTTTGAGAAAATTTTCATTGCAATTTTATTTACTCTCAGAGTTTGTGCCAGAAACCTGCTGAGAGGAAATCGCCGAAGAAATACTTTTTGTATTTTGTTTTGATGTCTGGCCTGGGGCTCGAACCCTGGCTTTACGTCTAACAAGCCAACACACTACCTACTAGACTACGGCGACTTCATAAAACAGATATGTTAACATATTTAATAATGCCCTAGCCAGGGTAAACTTATTTACTTTCCTGCTTGACAGATACTGCTGATGGCGTTGAGTATATATTAAAAGTTGTATTAGCCCCTCGGAAGTTCAGAAAATACTAACACACATAGGGTTCGTTGCTAACAAGTGATAGCTTTCAAGTAGCAAAATAATTGGTTTCACAATCTAAGTTAAGATGGAATATTTTGTACACAGCTATTCCTGTTTGAAATGTTCTTATCAAAATGAAATCAATATGTGCTATTGGATACCCTTTGTCACGTGATGACAACCGCAATATATATACTTGAATCGAAATTCTGCACGGTAATTACAGTTTTTCTAAATTCACATTTTTCCATGCCTTGATGTCTCGTAATGATGTTCATTCAATGGATTTTAAGTTTTGATTTCGTTGACTGAGTTTTAGTCACCAAATTCCTCATCAATATCCCGATATACATATGTACATTGCCAATTTTTAAATATAGAATAATGTATACATATATGTACATTTATATGGTATACATATGTACATACATATGTATGCATAAATACTCTTATGTATCGTACGTGATTAAATTTTCAATGCCAGTGTGAAAGAATTAGAAAGGAGGCAGCTTATAAATACGATATAACAACCAAATAAGCAACAAAAACGACAACAATAAAACAGAAAAAAGAGAAAAAAATATTTAAAAAAAACTAACAAAACAAACAGAATTTCACTGCGTAATAAATGCTTAACGGATGAGCAAAATATTTATGGAAACAAGAAAATCCAACAGGCAAGCATCCAAAAAAGAAAAAAAAATTAAATAACCTGACGGACAAGCAGCCAACAACCAACCACCAAAAAAATAAAAAAGAATAAAAAAATATGAAAAAAAAATTAACAAATCGCCAACGAATTCAGTGGAAGATAAACAAAATCAGAAGAATATCGCTATTGCC
The DNA here is from genome assembly GCA_927399465.1 of Sarcophaga caerulescens. Taxonomy (NCBI): domain Eukaryota; kingdom Metazoa; phylum Arthropoda; class Insecta; order Diptera; family Sarcophagidae; genus Sarcophaga; species Sarcophaga caerulescens. Next base: position 67,672,904 of record OV656867.1, on the reverse strand, counting down.
CCGTTTTTTTTTTTATTTCGGACTATGAGCCTAATCCTACACACGATTTTTTTTTATGGATCCAGAGATAGAATTAATGGGAAATACGTTGTATATAAACGAAAACGAAAAAAGAAAAAAATCGAAAAATATTAATGGCATCAGAGAAACGGTAAATTCATAAAGAAAAATAGATTTTTATTGTATAAACAAACAAGTTGCTGGATTATGAGGTCATAACAGTGATGGTAACCGATTGCAAATAAAATTATTTTCTTTTTTGTTTAGAATGCAGGCGGGCACCAACGCATTTTATTAGAGATTTTTGTCATATGTGAGTTTAAAGAAAATAGAATGAGCGTTTCAAACCATAACCAAAGTTATGACGTTAAGGATATAATTTTCCTCGTGGCATTTCTTGCCGTTAAAAAAAAGCGAAAGAGGAAGATGAAAGCAATCGAAGAAGTATGGATGCAAGATTTCATATCTAAAGATCTCATAGATATTTAAAATTAAAATATAAGTACCGTTATCTGATCCTTTAATGTCATATTTATAAAACAACAGCTGGCCACAATAACAGCTTTGCAGATCAATACAATATACATTTTTAAATGTAATGATTGACATAAAACCAAAGCACACGTCTGTCTCTGAATGTGAAAATTAATATTCGAAAATTATACAAAAGAGCCTTATCAGCGCGGCTTCATATGTGGAAAGTTTACGATCGGCCAGATGTTCATTCTACACTCTTCTGGAGAAGAGTCATAAAGACAAAGCATTTTATAATTGGATATGGGATCGTATTTTACCATAATGCCTGAACTCGTTATTTTGGCGAAACTGATAAGGCTGTGGAGTATGAATATAAGGTTGAAAAGGACTTCTCCGAATCTTTTAATACTGTTGCGAGGTTTCATTGACTTTGTGATGGATCAAGTTCTACGAGGGTTCTGGGGAGTGTCCATTAAATTGGCCTTATTTCAAACAAAAGTGCCCAGTTGCTGGTGTACGTCGACGACATCAGCATCATTGGGGTTAAGAACCTAGCGAAATGTTAACGCTGCCTCTACTGCTATACATTGCAGAGGGAGCACAGACCTCCAGTGTAACGAAACTGAAGCTTTACAAGTGGATCATTTTCTTTCTTTGGTCCATTTTTAGTTGGTAATGATTTCTGTATCCGAACCTATATGTAGAGCTGTAGCAGCACCTCAACGACAAGAATGTTTTTCAGGGCATGGCCATGCGCTTGGATGAAAGATAATGTTCTGGCGAGGAAGGAATTTGATGCTAGAATCGGTGAATAAGGCATAACCTTTTATATGCTACAGCTCCAATTTGAGGAGGCTCTGTCATCGATTGGGAAATAGAACCATATACATACATGCATACATAATTGGCCATTACAACCCTTCAGTCAGGATTACGGCCTAGCTTCTCATACCACTCATGTTGTGTACGTTAATTTTATACGTGAGTGACGGGACCTACAATTTAACGTCGACTCCGAACGACAGATTTTTGAGAAACTTTTTCATGGCAGGTTTATATACTCTCAGAGTTTTTGCCAGAAATCTGCTGAGAGGAAATCGCCGAAGAAATATATTTTTTTCATATTTCGCTTTGATGCCTGACCTGGGATACGAACCCGGGCTTTACGTCTAATAAGTCAACAGACTACCTACTTGACTACGGCGACTTCAATAGAATCATATAATTTTCACTAAAATCGGTACAATTTTTTTGCAGAAAAATGGCACCAGGATTAAGGTCCAGACAACGGCCTTTTGGCGTTTATTTTAGACAAAGAATGTAAATTGGAAAAAACTTCTCTCAGGAGTCCTCCTGCAGAATAATGTTTTGTTCAAAACGACTGAATTTTAGCGCATAGATATATATACATTTTATATATAAAAAAAGGAACCGATTTGGTTCAGATTATATGTGTATATTGAGGTGGAACCCAGTTATGTACCAATTATGCCAATAATTAATTTCGATTAATTTTTACAAGAAAAGAAAAAAAAGAAAATTAATGACATTTCCTTAAACCTTAAAACGAATTGCAATGCTTGGAAAACAAGCGAACGAAAATTTTGAAACTACAAAAAATGTGCCATAAGAACAAAAACATTTTTTTCTTTCTTAGAAGTCTAAAATAAACCAAAATTACGTAAATGGTGTGTATGTAAAAACATCCCGATAGCCGTGACCAAATGTAACCTTGTTCTTAATTTTTATTTCGGCTTTTTTTTTTTTTTGCTCCGAAATTCCTATGTACAGTCCAAAAACATGAACAATGTATAGTTGTTGTTCAGTTCACGTAATACAGTGCCAATTACTAGGAAATCAATACGTTTCAAAACGTTTTTCTCTCTTTTTTTTTGTGAAAATTGCAAATTACCACAAAGAACTATGTAAATCCTGTACATTTTTCCAATGACCTGGATGTCCTGAATGTCCTGAATTTTTTAACAAGCGGTCATAAATGTTAATCTTAATGGTTTTACGAGTGTCAGGAATCCTGAATGTCCGTCTCTTTTTTGACGTCTGTCTAGTCCACTTCTTAGGTAAACGCTGCTCACAATGACACAATTTTTCTTAAATGCCTTAAAATGCATCATAAATAATGTTGCATAACATTGCATACCAGATATTATTCCATCATGGTTTATACTCTCTCTATCTCTCTCTCTCTATCTTTCTCACTCATGCATGTGCTGCTTGTTATTTGGAGGTTTGTGGCTTAAATCTTTTGAAATGCGTGTAAATAATTGCGTTTTACAAACGCTGTTATGCACAGCCGGACAGCAACTAGAATTCGTGGAAGTTTATTTCAACTTATTGTGGAAACAGAGCAATAGATCGAGGATTCTGTTACATTTTAAAATAAGACCGTGGTCGCACTTTGAAAATGTACAACAATGAAAATGTACAACAACAACAGGATAGAAGGCAATAGTTTAAGATTATGTAAGTAAAGAAAAAAAAAGCAGAAATTGGTGTTGTTGTTATTTTAATTTTATGGAAAAAGTCAGCCAAATTTTGGACCATTTCTTGAATTTTGAACTAAGCATTTACATTCCAGATAAGGAATTGGAATTTTCCAATTTATTTTTAAAATTATTTTATTATTATTTATATGGATTACTGATCCTGTCATTACTGAAATAATGACTTCTCGGTACAAATAGTGATGCTTTACAAGTTGCTCATCTTTCCTGCGTTTCTCTACATAGCGAAGCCATCGAAAGTATTCTAAGGAAACGTTAGGTTAGGTTAGCGGTAAGGTAAGTTCACTCGGTGACCCATATGGCACACTGTGACTTAAGCTCCAAGGTCCGGATGAAACCGTCCAATTGCCTTAGTTGCGCGTTCGCTACCATATCCAGATCATCATACGTTCTGTCACCCAAAAACTAATGATTGATGATATTGTACTGATTGCGTTTCCTCCACATCATAATTCGACAGAAAACTTTTACGCAAAATCGTCAACTCAAGAATATAGGATTCTCAAGGATAGCGAAGTTGCTCAGGTGTGTCGTTCGGATGGAGAGGATTTTTCTCAAGATGGGTATTTGATGTAGGAACTGACGGACATCGGTGCTGAAAGGACCAAATTGTGGAAGCATAGAAGTGGTAATTCAGGCTGACATCTGGCAATTTTCTTGTGAACTATTTTTTAAAGACCCTTTTGTGATATCACGATTAATATCCAACCCATCGATCAAACATTCAGTAAGATTCAAACATCTTAAAGTTAAAGCAATCTTTCTATGGGAGAACTCAATCAAGGATGTCATACATTGAGAGGTCAAAAACTTCCACTTCTTTCTGGCAAGTGCATGGCGCTCACACATGAGATGAAAAACAGTCTGTTCCTCCTTCCCAGACCCACAGTCATTAGACAAACTGTCAAGTCTTTCAGCATGCCTTCTGTAAGAACAGTGGTCCGTGAGAATTACTTCTATGCGATGCTTAATATCATAAGCCATATAAAACATACCACAGTCAATCTTGTTTAGAATGTTAAAATTGCAATGTTAAAATTGCAACGTTAAAATGGAGCAACTAGCTAAAGGTGTTTCCAATAGGTATTGTTTGATTGATGAAATGAAAATTAAATAAAAATTAATAGGTTTTAAGAATTTCAGACCGAAAAAAGGATTTCATATTTTTTATAAAGAGCATTTAGAGGTTCAGTGTGGACTATCCTTCGACTTTTCCAAATTGCATATAAACAGAGTATTTAAATGAACTACAATGGAGGCACTTTTGCAGATTAATTAAGTAACTTCATTGTAAACTGACCGTTACTAGTGAAGAATATAATCTCGGTAGCCTTGAAACATATTCTGATCTTTGTTTTTCAGCATTTCCATTTGCTGGATTCTGTGCTATAAAAGATGTGCAAGTGCACTAAAGTTTACTTTTTTTTACAGTATAATACTGTACAAGGAAATTAATATTAAAGAGTTGTCATTCGAACTTTAAACCCTATTTCATAATCAGTTAAAAAGGAAAATTAAAAGAAAACAATAACTCCTCAGGTAAGTGCTCCTAAAGAAAAGCCGCAATTGTATTTTGCATAACGAAAAAGCAACGCAACCCATTTTGAAAGCAACCACAAATAATGGACTAATTTTCTAAAAAAAAAAAAATATGGAACAATTTTTAGATTCTTTTTATGGGTCACAAAACAGCGCCAGACAATGAAACGCTAAGCATCGTAAAAAAATTGTAACACTACGCTCGTGGCAAAGATACTGACTGATATTTTTTTGTTTGTTTTTTTGCGGTAAAACAAAAAGTGATGAACTAAAAACCTCAAAAAGTACAATAAAAAATCAAATATTTGCTATGGCAACACAATGAAATTCTCCGCAGAAATTGTTAACATCATTACATATGCAACATGCTGTTTGTTGCACTCATAACGCATAATTGGAACAAAAAATGAGGTTAGTTTTGTTCCAATTGCAATGCTGATGCATTGCCAGCAATTAGGCAAATGTTTTTCTACGAAATTTATGAATTCTGAAATGAAATGAATTTTTATGATCGTTTACCTTGAGTTGATGGTCCTTTGTTTTACTTTTTAGTTTAAAATTTTTTTTCCGCTTTCATTTTTCGTTTATGCAACATTAGTGCGTATAAAAAACAATAGAGTCTTACTAAAATAATTTTATGATCTCATTTAGTCCTTAAAACGAAGCGAGAAAAAAAAATATTAAGTCATAATGGTAAAATTTATGTAAAATTAAAGAGAACAAAAAATTAAAATAAAACTATTTTTACATTATTTACGATGTAAACTACGAAAATAGTTTACAACAAATGGCTTGCATGAGTCACGATCACATTGGTTTTCTTTTTTATTTCATTGTACAGACTTCCTCAAATCATACATTAAATGCGTACATACTTTATTAGAAATCACTACACTTTAATCAGGCGTACGACTAGCGCAGGCGTACGACTAGTGAGCAGTGTGCTAGACTATTAAACATGAATGTTGTGGATTCGATTCCCAACTGAGACTTTGGTCTGTTGCACTCCACCGAACATATACTCTTAGTTACTCCGTTCACAATTTAAAATTGTATTGTATTAATAACAGCTTTGATAAATAAGTACCCTTTAACCAGGAACATATTCTTCTGTGCGTTAATTATATCCATGAGTGTTGGAATTCGAATGGGGTTCCGGAAGATTAAGGAAGCAATTAGTTTCCTCTCACAGCTTTTACCAGAAGACTGTTGAAATTTTTTTTACAATTTTATAGCTGAGATTGAGCTTTCAAGCTCTCGTCTAGTAAGCAAACACATTACTATTGGCATGTAATGGTTTCTCATTTTTATCATCATAACATATATGTACATGTTGGATTTGAAACGATTCCCAATCTGAACAAGTATTGAAGTCTACAGTGTTCCGTCAAAAGGCTGTTTGTAACCTCATATTATTCGTGGATAGTCTGATGTTTAAGTCATGTTCTTGTTGTAATTACACAACAAAAATTTAGTTTTCCTACTTGGTTCGAGGATACTTTCTGCGTTGTCGCTATAGTCTAGTAGGTCGGGTGTTGGCATATTAGATGTGAGGCCACGGTTCCAACCCCAGGTCAGACATCTCCAACAAAACGTAATATAAAAAAATATTTCTTCGGCGACTACCTCTCAGCAGATTTCTGGCAAAAACTGTGAGAATGACTCTGTCATTCAGAGTCGACTTTAAACATGTATGAAATTAACACAACCAATATAAGTGGTGTGAGAAGTTATGTCTGATGGGTTGTAATGACTGATTACGTATGTCTGTATGTATGCAGACGTTTACCAATAGTTCTAAGGGTCCCTATAAGATTGATAGAATGAATTACTGTCGAAAGCGCTTTATGTGTTATCTGCACTATGCTAAGTAAAGCTTTAAATATTTCGCAAAAATAATGGATTTCTTTTCACTATATCCTATACATTGTTCAAATAGATTCAAATGATGGTTATTAGAATATATGAAGCAATGGCACAGTATTTTCATTGGAATTTGATTTAACCAAAGTACAGAAACCTGGTGAAAAAATATTTGTTTAAAAAAAAAATAGAAACAGCAGGTGTTAACTTTTCTTTCATAAATCTTTCCATGAATTAAAATATAATAAAAATTAACTTCTAAATTGACTAAAAATTAACTCTTAAAAGTTAATTTTATTAACACTTTCTTTCAACAACAAATTATTATAATTTCTGGGAAACGTTTAATAAAAAATCTAATGCACACAGAAAAAAACGAAAAAAGAAAAACAAAAAAAAAAATAAAAAAACAAAAAAAAAAATAAAAAAACAAAAAAAAATAAAAAAACAAAAAAAAAACATAAATAAACCCTAAAAAATAACACTATTTAGACAATCCTTTTTTATCCTTAAAACTGAATTTCTTCTAAAAAAAAAACGTAGCAGTCTGAATACCATGAATGACTGTCATTAATGAAGCCACAAAAGACAAACTGCTGAGCAAAAACCCTTTAAAAATACCACAGCCAAATGAGGTGCAAAAAAAAAAAAAGGATACAACAAGGACACGTGTCATAAAAAAGGTTTAAAAAACTATTTAAAAAAAATGGAAAAATAAAAAAGGATTGCTTTGTTATTAATAAAAAAAATAAAATAAAACAGACACACACAGCAACCGACGGACAACGTACCCTAAAAATTTATTATGCACGGCACACTAAATTAGGGTTAAAATATTAAAGAGTTATTGTGTGTACAAACCATGAAAATAAGTTATAGCACAGTACTTCTACGTGTAATAGTAAACGACTGTAAATGTTTTGAATTTAAATCTAAACAAAACGCCTTTTTAAAGTCCTACGAAAAGGATTAAAGTATATGGTTTTAGTTTTACAACAAATAATTTACCAGCACATTCATAGTCATGCATGAAGTGTAAAAGTGACAGGCCACTCATACACATACACGTTCATAGCCAAACAAAGCCACGTAGGTCATTACAAGAGCTCCTTCCTATACATGTAGAATAAACAGAAAACCAAAAGTGAAAGGATTAGTTTTAGATGTGTATACACGAACAATAAATTTCAACACTTGCTTAGATGGTACTCATGCTGATGCCAAGGTTAATAGCAATTAGTTGACATCGACAGCCTCAAATTTAATATGGGCATTGAGTCAAATACTTGCTAATATAAAGTTAAATTATTCCGCTGCGTTTAGCGCCCTGGATATTCAATTTTAAGACTTTAAAAATTATTTATACCAACACATTTCCATATTATTTAGAGCAGAAAACACAGCATGCCATCCATGCTTGGCATTTTGAAAAAGTTAAAATTCAACAGGATTTTACTTTCAGTTTTCCTAAAGAAAAGAAAGAACCCTTTGAGGAAATTCTAATTAAAACCAGAGCGTAGAGAACAGAAAACTGTATCATAAATATGACATATTTTTACTTTATGCAAAAGGCAAAAGGATTAACCTAAAATTCCCAATCGCCTTTAAGACACAGGCAAATGTTAAAACAACTGCGCCACCTAGTATTGATGCAATAAAATAAATTTAAAATTAATATCAGCCTATTAGGTCAAACCTTACCACTAACAGTGTAATTTCTTGATTCTTTAATTTTCTTCAAAGCAAATGTTAAAGGTTATAAACCCTACTGAAAAGTAGCTGCAGAGTTACAGACACCTTCCTTTTAAAAGGATATTAAAATTTTAAATCAGACAATTTTTGCGATTTTGACACACATTTGTTGGCCATTATTATTGTCGTAATGCCTTCAATCTATGTAGCGTATCCCAATAATATTTCCTCTACTCGTAATGACTGTATAAAAATTGATAGAATAGTCTTTTACTTCATTAGCGAAAATCAATATTTAATTAATCGTCGAACAACCGATCAATTGTACTATGTCGGGTATGCCTATAATAACCAAGTCTTTTGTCCTGACAAACTGTAGAATGCAACACGGCGTCATAAGGGACAATTCCCTGCACAAGTATTTCCTTCTGGGGTTCCCAGAATACGTTCTGATGATTTATTATCATCAACAAAGGGTTCACATGTCGGATCTGAGATGATCCACATTTGAAACAAGCGTAGCTTGAGCCTACAATACCCTGTCATAAGACCTATTACTAACCTCAGGTTATTTTTGAATAATCAAAACACGACTTTAAATCTCCTTTTGTTGTAATATCCCAACGAAAGTTTAATTTGCTTCAAGCCCATTTGGATTGAGAAGAATTTTTGACCCTCTTCATATATCCTTTCGTTGAGTGTACCTTTTTAAATATCCGTACCATTTAACGGAAAGGTTATAGCCACATTAGCAGAGTGGAAGCTCCCATACTCGAAAACTTATCTAACTGTTTATTGCCGTGAATTCATATTTCATTTGAAATCCAGCAGATGGTAACCCTAATACTTAGCTAATTCTGGTCTTTGATTTAACTCATATGGTATCCCAAAATGGCCCTTTTTTAAAGATTCCTCCAATTACTTTTGTTAGTAAGTCTAGTTGCAAAGATTTCCAAAAATCTTAGAGTCTACTGGTTCTATCCAGGGGTCAGCTAAGGAGGAATCTGTCAGCCATTAGGTCGAATCATTAGGTATCGAAGCCCTCTATGAATTTTATGTCAGACTTGTTTCTGATCATCGTAACAATACTCTTCAAAGTCAAAGTCTTCAAATTGGAAGATAAAATAAAATCGCTTATTTTTAATATTTCGAAAACGTTTAATCTGCCACGTAAATAAGAAAGTTGTCAACTCTTTGTTTTACTCTTTAAGAGAGAGAACTCTTTCTCTTAACCTATCCTTCTTTGAATAGTTTAACTGTTTACATATTCCCGGAAATAAAAGAATTCCTTTATGCACGCTTCTACAGCATTTGTTGTGACTTTGACTGTTGAAAATAGCAAAAGTCATAAAATGCTCGTCTTTGACGGTTCTTAGACCATCCTTTATGTATATTGTTGTTGCAGCAACAATAATTTAATCCCTTAAGCGAGAGAGTCTGCATGTGTGTGTGTGTGTGTGTCAAGGATAAAGTTAAAACTCTTTCTGTATAAAATCATCACATTGACTCTTTTATTTTAGGATTTTCATTTTCCATTGCTGCAGCTATACCTGTAGGCAATGCAATGCAATAACCCTATGCGAAATAAGTCATAAACCATAGTCCTTTACAACACACATACAAACGAACATACAATACATAACACAGTGAAAGGATTTTAAACGGCTGTAGAAACAGAACAGAGTAACCAAAAGAGGTAGTAGATAACCATTTACAAACCTTTCTCTACAAATGCCTATTAAAACAAAAGAAAAACATTTTTTTATCAACGGTTTTAAACAATTAATTTCTAGCAAAAAATGTCCTTTAAAAACTTTAAATGATTAGTTTCGATTGTTCGTTTGTGGCACTAAAGGAAATTTATAGAAACCGTTTACAGTCTTACGTTTTTTATGCAATCTTTTGCAATTTTTAACAATTTTTTATGAGGCGTTTATCGTTTGTTGCATAAAAATTTTGTCTTTTTTTTAATAAGAAATCCTTTGGCGAGATTAGCAAAATTTTCACTCAACGTTTTTTTTAGATTTTCTAAGGAAATGGCATAAAAAACATGGAGGCATGCTGTTTTTGAACATTAAATATGAGATTTTCTAAGAATTTTTCAAACAGAATATATTTGTGCAATTATAGCGTCTTGTGCTCATCTTGTTTTAATCAAAATTTAAAATGAAAGTTGATGAAAATTATGAAATTCTCAAGCTTCTCGTGGCCAAACGTGGTAATCCTTATAACTCTATGAAAATGTCACCAATCGAAGCACTAAAAGTAAGAAGGCTACACAAGGATGCTCCTCATCTTCTGTCAGTTTAAATTGTTTATCAAGTTCTCTCAGCTACTACTGCGATAGCAGGTCCATCGGACGTTGCCTAGAAGGCTTTCTGTAATGGAAGTAGTACAGCTTTTTACTGATTGAGTCCTCTTAATTTATAAATTCGAAAGCCATGAACTGGGATGACTCGTGTTTTTAACAATTACACTTCGTCACTGTAACCTATTCCTTTAGGTCGAACAAATTTACTACACTGATAAGGCCCTGAAAAGATACATTTTTCATAGCGCGCGTTTGTTTAAGTTCCTTAATTTATCAACATTCCTAAGAAAAACAATTAATCGTAACGAGGCAGTATCCATAACAGTCTTATATCCTTGAAATCAAGAATCAAATAATAAATTTCCTAAAGCCTGGCTGTTACACATTGCCCTCCTACTGCATAAATATAATGAAAAAAAGTTATAGGAGCTTCACCACCCGTTCCAAAACAAAGCTATTAAAAAGGAACGTGAACATGAACATGCCTGCAACTCGTGCCCTAATGAATCGACTGGCTGACAGCGCCCTCATTAACTGTGCCCTGGGCAGAATTAGTAGACTTTTTGACTTTAGGAAATGCTTCGCAGTGAGACTTAGTAACAAAAATGAAAGGATTAATCTGGCAGCTACATACTCTCTTGAAAGAGAAATCATTTTGTGGTACACGGATAGGTTAAGAATAATAAGAATACAATATTTTTAGGGAAAATTCCCGGGAAGCAAAAATCTGTACCATCGAAAGACGTGCTCAATTCAACTAGATAGAAGGTACAAAGGAGTACAACTTAGGAACATTATCTGATTGTCAACCCTTAAATCGAAGTTAATACGAAATTGCCTAAGAAAGCTGAATCAATTCGGTAGAGAAAATAGGTGTGCCCTCTACTTGGTCCCAGGTCATGTGGGAATTCGCGAAAAGAAGGAGGTATTTGAGGTTGTAAGGAGTAGATCTTCAACGCTGCTAAAGAGGCTAGAAACTTTCTAGGGAGTGGGAACAATTTCTTGGGAAAGGGAATATAAATACAGACAAAGGCTCTTCTCAAACCAAGTGGGTTTGTGGCAATCAAAACTTTACCAATGGAGAGGATTTGAGTCTTGAATTAGACCTTACAGCCATAACCTGAGGTTAGTATCGGGTATTTTGGTAGGGCACTGTAGACTATAGAACCCATGTAGATTCTATGATAATAAGAATGAATCATCAGATCTAATCTCGAAACCTGTGAGACAATAATCCATCCCAGAAGGAAGCTCTTAAATGAATATCAGGTTTTGGGCACTTGTTGATACCGCGGAGGATCCTGAAGCTTGTCAGGGAAATAGGCTTAGATCTTAAAGGGTTGCTCTTCGTAACAGATTAATTTCTATGAATTTGTATAAATTTTTGTACAGTCATTACGAATAGATACTGAAAATATGCGAATTGACATTTACTTTGAAAATCTCCATAAGAAATGATTTAAAACATGAAAATGTAATAACACCCAAGGCTAATACCATTGAAAAAGAAATATTAACTTTGAAAAACCTTGTAATTTTTCAGACATATTAAGTCTTAAGTGCAAACACACATGTATTTATAATACAGGATTTATTGAATAAATTATGGTTCCTAGTAACTATCAAAAGATTTCATTTGCCTGTCTAAATTCAAAGACTTTTTGACTTCAAACGCCCCTTCTTCTGGTGATCAAAAAGAGTCTTAAAAAGCCTCTTTTATTTGTAAACAATTTTTCCTAATCTTAAGACAAATAAAAATTTCAATCCTTTTCCTAATCACAGTATGACAACAGCTGTTTTGCTTACTTTAAATCCTTAGAAGAACTAATAAAAATTCCTGGTAAAATTGGGAAGCAAATGTTTGCAGACGATAACCCTTTCAACAAGTAGCGAAAATAGTTAAGCTGGCTAAACGCCTCTCTAATAAAGTGGCTTAAGCCAATAGCATAAAACAAACCCTTTAATGCCAGTCAGGATTAAAGGCTAACGCCCATATTAAGGATTGTGTTTGACACGCTTGCCAGGCTCACGTTGCCATATCACAAACGTCAGCGACAGCGTAAATCCATTGCTTATCGATTTACGGGTTTTCAGAAAGCTGCCAAGCGGGCATATTTTAAGAAGAATTTTCTTTGATTTTCTTTCTTTCATTTATTAGCCTGCTAATCATGAACATCAAAAGGGCTAAACCACACACCCATAAAAAATTTCAACTCGCTTACTCGTTTGTCTGAGTGCAGGCGAAGAACAATAGAAACACAAGAATTTCTGCTCACGCCAAAAGGATTAACAGGCTCGACATTTTATTGCTTTTCGGCGTGATCCTTTTGCTTAACTCTTTCTTTGTTTGTGAGATTATAAACTCTTTGACTTTCAATGTCAAAAGTGTGTAGACAGGCTTTAGGTAAACGTTTAGGAAAACTTCATATCTGACAAGATACATTGTTAGCACAAATTTAAGTTCTAAGTATTGTTATAAGCCGTCAAAAATTTTGGTTAACAATTGTTTACTTGACTTGGCCTAAGTTCTAGTTGATATAAATTAGTATCATCGTTGAATTATAGCAACTTCAAGCATAAGTGGCATGTTGAGCGCATGGCATGTGTAAACGCATGTAAAGTTAGCGTCATTTCACAGGAAATTAAATTGAAAAAAATCGATTAAGTTCATGCAGTATTCACAAGAAATTAAAAAAAAAAAAAAAATTCAAAAGAATAGTCTGTGAATCATTTGTTTTCTAGCCAAATGACAAATTTCCATGTCAAACTGATGAAATTCTATTATTTTTCCTCCCAGGGAAATATCAACCGCAATAATAATAAGCAGAAAAGAAAAAAAAAATTATTTTTTTAATTAAAAGATAAAAAAAAATAATGAAACAACATCACGCCAACCAAACAACCAACGATTTTTTTGTTTTTTGTTTTTTTTTTTTCCTTTTCATTAAAATAATTAAGAACGAAGAATTTCAGACAACGCCATATAGAAAACCGCAAAGTGAACTCAGAGCAGTAACAATAAAGAACAACAACACCAAATAATAATGTTAATAATAAAAGAACTACACCGCATATAAAAAATAAAAGTACGCGGGTATTGCGTGTATTGTTGTTGTCGTTATCAAAATGTTATTGTTGTATCAAACGTATGTACATGTGACCTTCACACATTTATTTCGAACTTGGCGACCGACATATTTTCAAACAACAAAAAACAAAGAAAAAAAAAAAATCAAAATTCATAGAACATGACACGGCCCAACAGTAGGAACAAAGCCAGTCTTATTAATTATTTTTTTTTGAAATGTCTGGGCTGTACAGCAATGTCTAACTAATTAGAAATATTTTGGAAAATTTTGAAACTTAAAATTGTCAATGTTTTAATGCCTTAAACATCATCATTTTATATAAAGAGTGGCTGTTGTAAATCCTAATTATTATTTGCAGTAATTAATTTGATTCAATACAAATAGAGGAGAGCTAATATGACTTCGAAATCTGCTTTTATAAGCATGTAATATCTTTTATATCGAATGTAATAAGTTTAACGAAGCATGTTTTTTCAAGATATTTCAGTCCAATATAATGAACACACATACATAATTGGTCATTACAACCCTTTTGTCAGGATTATTAACCTAGTTTCTCACACCACTTATGTTGTGTGTGTTAATTTTATACATAAGTGGCGGGACCTACAGTTTAAAGTCGACTCCGAACGACAGATTTTTTGAGGAACTTTTCATGGCAATTTTATTTACTCTCAGAGTTTTTGCCAGAAATCTGCTGAGAGGAAATCGCCGAAGAAATACTTTTTGTATTTTGTTTTGATGTCTGGCCTGGGGCTCGAACCCTGGCTTTACGTCTAATAAGCCAACACACTACCTACTAGACTATGAACACAACAGAAAACAAAACACAGATATTCTGCTTTCATGATAGCCAAGGTTATCTTTGTAAAAACAGTGCGTTTTTTTTCTTATTACGTCAGGACGTTGAAGTATACGTCTAAGCATACATGTTCTTATGAAAACAATAGTTGAGCTCCAGATAAATCTTCTAATTGTAGTAAACGCAGTAAGTTTTTCGTTCATTGTCAACACAACACAATATTTTTTGGACCATATATCATTAGTCTCATTCGCAAAGGTGTTAAGTCCCTTTTTTCAAATTTTACAGGAGACACAAAAAACATTGTAGCTTTTTCAGTTTTTAAAATTTCTAAACTGTTTAAACGCAATTATTTTTACAAAATAATAATAATATTAATAACTAATAATGTTAATTATTATTATTATTATTAATTAATTAATAATATTAATATTAATATTTTTCGTAGTTTTGTGGACTTAGCGTTTTTGCAAACCACAAAATTACAACAACTTTGAACTATATAATGACATGTTTTTTTGTTGTAAAATATGTATTATGTATAATGTTACCGTTTTGCATTAAAATCTCAATTTTGGAAAAAAGTGGACTTAACACCTTTGCGAATGAGACTAACGATATGCTTAGAAATGCGATTCCTTAAGCTCAATTATTTCATCTCTCGCGAAGGTACTTAATTTGCTATAACTGGGCTCTGTTGCATTTGGGCCAGTGGCATATGGTATTGAGGGCATTGAGGATTAGAGTTGATTAGTATAAAACAAGCATGAAACGAGGTTCATTACAAAGATACCAGTTACTTGGACAAAACCAATAAGTTTTATGATTTTCGAAAATGTTTTACAACGAAACTAAGTAATAAGGCGGCTGCGTACTCTCTTAAAGAAAAAAAAACAATTCTCAAGGACAGATAATAAGATAGAAGCGGAGGATATCGATCGCAGAGTGAAAAGTCTGATGCAGAAGTTTACATCTTCAAGATGTGTTTAATTCAAATCAGGCTGGATGTAGAAGGCAGTTATATAACTGTTGGACTGAGAACTTTGTAAAGTCCGTAAGTTTTAAACGCACGTTTACAAATTATAGAGTCGTCGGTCTATTAGCTGGTGGGATAGAACATTTTGAACGTGGAAACTTTTGTTTCGAAGAAAATGTGTTGCGAAAAAACAATTACTATTGAAGTCAAAACTATACTTGATAAACATTATTCGGCATTGCATAAGGAAGTTCAACCGTTGAGAAGTATTTGGTCATTACAACCCTTTAGTTAGGATTACAACCTAGCTTCTCACATCACTTATGTTGTGTGCGTTAATTTTATCCATAAGTGGCGGGCCCCACAGTTTAAAATCGACTCCAAACGACAGATTTTTGAGAAACTTTTCGTGACAATTTTATTTACTGCCAGAGTTTTTGACAGAAATCTGCTGAGCGCAAGTCGCGGAAGAAACCTTTTTTTTTTTTCATATTTCGTTTTGCTAGAGATGTCTGACCTGTGGTTTGAACCGTGGCAACAGGTCTAATAAGTCAACACACTACATATCAGACTACAGCGATTTCTGAGAAGTAGTTTGCTAAGTTTAAATGAGGCGGAATGAGCTAGATCTGATATACGATATGGCCTTAGACCCAGTACAACTGCATTTGGACTGGAAAGATTAGCTGGAAATAAATTCAGACTAGTTTGGAGGATGAGACACTCAAGTTTTCATGGAAATCAAATGATCACCGCATATGTACGGAATGAAGTGAAACACTGATACTTAATTCTTTGTAGTGCTCTGATTAAATCCGCTAATGTCGAGCTAACTATCTAACCTTATTTAATCTACATTCTAGAGTTAGTCCTGCTCAAATACTCCACGTGGTAGCTATGAAATATGGTCGTGCAAAACAGAAAATAGTTTGCTTATGAGTTAAAATCGATTTAAATTTGAAGAGAGAACTTTTTCTTCAATAGCTTGCTTGCCATACATTAGATAGGAACACATGTACTCTACGAGAGAGATGAGTATAATGGAAACTCTGTGTTCTTTCAAAATTGCATACCATTAACTGTAATGACGTTTCTAACTAACTGACATCAGATATGAACAAAAGTTTCATTTGGTCAATAACATGAAACCAATAACCAAAAATATAAAACTTTGATTCTAAACATCGAATGGATTGCCATGAGCTGCAAGTATTTGGAAAAAAAATGTTAAGAAGCTCATGCTTTACACATTCAAATCAGTCATCCGGTCATTTGGACAGTAGCTGTTGATTTGCCTGTCATAATAAATAATTCGTCAATGCTAAAGAATATTTCATACGTGCGTGCGTATCACTCGCATGATGATTGTACGTAATAATACAGTCATAACCTGTTGAAATAAATTTGTATTGTACGACGACACACAGAAGCTTAAAACAAACACAGAAGCGAAAACGTAAGATTTTGATGATAAATTTTGTTTAAAAAAAAAAGCCAACGATTATCGAAAATTAAGGTGACTAATTCACTATCCATGTGAATCCAGAAGTCATTGTGATCCATTAAGCAAATAAAGGTCGTCCGCTATCGTCGTCATAACCAGCGACAGTGGCAGTAGACAAAGACAGTAGTTATTCAATTTAGTAATTCGCTTGAATTCTATTTAAATTTATTAGAAATCACGCGTCGTTGAATTTAAATTTAACGAAAACCTTTTCCAACGAAACTCATGTTTATTAATGTGCAGTACACGTTATGATACGTTTTTCAAAGATCAAGTCATCAATTGAAATCACTTCGAACAAATGGAATTATTCTGTTTGACAATTGTTAAGTCTAAATGCTGATACAATCAATAAGACTCGTGTAGTAAGCAGAAATTAAAAACACAATAATAATTTGCAAATTATCCCACGATTAAAATTGACCGACATTCTTTTACTTTTATATCTCAGGAAACGTCTAGAATTATACTTCAGAATGCATAACGTTCTTAGGGAAATTAAAAAAAAGGAAATTATTTTAAACCTGAATTAAATTCTACGGCTTTATGACTCTAAAACGACATTTGTCATCGTCTGTACAAAATTTTGCAGTAGATTAGATTAGGTGCGGATGGCAGGTGAGACATGAGCGTGGATCAAACCAAAAATAACAGCCGCTAATCAAAGTTTAAAAATTAAAATACATAGGAAAGGTGCACAGAGACATAAAAAAAAGTAAAGTTATCTAAACGTAATGAAGAGGAAAGACTGAAGGACTCAGAGAGGGGAACAGAGTTATTTCACTATTCAGCTAACACCAGAGATGAACCTCATATCACAAATCCTAGTAGACTTTAACTAACAAAGGCCAACAATTTTGTGTTTTCGCATCTCCACACCACAGCACTGTAGAAAGAGTAAATCTGTTCCACTTACTGGTGCTTGTTGTCAATTTGAAATGTCCCATAAAAAAACAATCCTAATAGACGTCCTTCTTACTTTTAGGGTCCATTCCGTTCTAAAACGGTCTAATTTAGCCAACTGAGCCATAACTAACTATCAAAGGCCAACAATTTTGTGTCTTCACATCTCCACACCACAGCACTGTAGAAAGAGTAAATCTGTTCCACTTACTGGTGCTTGTTGTCAATTTGAAATGTCCCATAAAAAAACAATCCTAATAGACGTCCTTCTTACTTTTAGGGTCCATTCCGTTCTAAAACGGTCTAATTTAGCCAACTGAGCCATAAGACTCATATCATTCAGCAATCTCACGAATTTCGCCCACCCTCCGTCTTACTAACTGATCGGTCAACCCGAAATAGTGTCTGAAGGAATGTTTAATCGATCGATCCATTGAATTCGCACCTTTGGCAAATTACTTAAAATATATAAATTTTCTTTTGAGTTTTTGTGGCAGGAGAAGACATTTTTCAATAAGACAGCGCTACGATTTCTGGTACCAAAAAACGCAACATCCTACTTATTAAATGGCAGCGCATTCCCAATTTGGTTCTCCATTGAAATCTTTAGGTTCGCGAGTTTCAGAAATGGGGACTTTCCGGGGCAGCCAAAAAAGTTTGAAGACCATAAATTAGAAATATTACTAGATCAAGATTCTTGTCACACGAAAGAAGAACTTACAAAATCATTAGATGTGACTTAAGCAACCATTTTAAAGCATTTAAAGGCAGCAGGACTTATTCAGAAGTAAGCAAAAGTCACATGAACTGCAGTCGAGAGACGTTACAAGACGATTTTGTATGTTTAGAATGCTGTTTAAACTCTTTAAAAAGAAACCAGTTTTGCATCGAATTATCACTGAGGACGAATAATTGGCTCATTACGACAAGCCCAAGCTTCAGCTTAAATCATATGTAAAGCGCTGGCAATGAGTAAAATCCACAATTGCGCCAAAGTAATACACCGTATTTGTTGGGATCAAAAGCATGTGATTCATAGTGAGCTGCTAAAACTGGACCAGGCTATCAGGGAAAATCTGTACAGACAATAATTAATTTGTTTTAAGTGAGTATTGGCCGAAAAACAACCTGAATATGCAACCATAAACGAGGTCGTAATCTTCCATCATAACAACACTCGGCCACATATTGTGACACCGGATTGAAAATTTTAGTAGTATTGCCCAGGACTTGCCCCTTCTAATCACCATTTATCTTAGTCGTTGCAAAATGATTTCACTGGAATACGCTTCACCTCAGAGCAGAGTATCAAAAATTGGCGAAATTCATTCGTGATCTCAAAAGACGAGCTGAATTGGCATCAGGTTTGTGGGCATATCAGACGTGAGGCTGAGGTTCAAACGCCACCTCAGACATCTCCAACAAAACGAAATGTAAAAAAATAGCTTTCGACAGACAATATTTTGAATGACACTTATGTTCTACAACAAGCAACTCGGCATCTGCAAAACCATGTAGTAGAGTTGGAGTCATGGCTGAAGTTGTGGAGAATGAAGGTTAACGAAAACAAGTGTACCCACGTTACGTTCACACTACGCAAAAAATCTTGTCCAGAAGTGTTCATTAATAATAAAAAAATTCCCCAACGAGCAGACGTAAAGTACTTAGGTATTCATCTTGACCGCCGTCTTACCTGGAAGCCCAATATAGAAGCCAAAATGACGCAACTTAAACTAAGAATGATCCAGTTAAATTGGCTTATTGGAAGAAATTCAGTGCTAAACTTGGATTGCAAGCTCCTTATCTACAACTCTATCTTGAAGCCAATCTGGAGCTATGGTGCTCAGCTATGGGGTACTGCCTCAAAGACAAATGTTGAACGCATTCAACGGCAGCAAAACAAAATTTTGAGAACTATAACAAATGCCCCTTGGTACCTAAAAAATTCAAACATCCATAAAGATCTAAATGTACCCTTGGTTAAGGACGAAATCGCAAAGTATGCTGTGAATTACTTGAGTAAGCTTGAAATTCACCCAAATCCCCTGGGTCGTGCAATCTTAGGTAGTGGAAGACATATCCGATTAAAAAGAAGAGTTACTACAGACCTGATATAAAGTCATCCGCAAAACCGGAAACCCAATCAAATAAAAGCAATATAACAATTTCACGTCCAGCATTGGCGGGACTGATTAACGGTTTTTAGCTTTAAGATTTGATACACAAATCGTTATTTCACAAAGGTGAAGATTCGATTTTTAAAATAAATAAATAAAAAAAAAAAAAAAAAAAAAAAAAAACTTATGTTCTAAAAAGCTTTATTAGCTTGTGTTAATACTTGTATATTTAGTAGAACTTCTCTAATAGACATTCCTTTCCTAACACCGTTTTGTGTTTCTGACATATACTGACTCTTCTACTTTTCAATGTTTTATTCAATGCTGATTGACCTGTAAGGGTCCCGAATATCGATACCATGTACTTATATGGTGTAAATTAGTATGTGTCTTAATCAGTGTATAGCCCTATAACTATCAAATAATTCCATTAAAAGAGACTCTAACTCTTTTTCGGTGTAAAGCTCTCTCTCTCACTTAGGAGCCTATTTGCAATATGCATATATGTACATACATGTATATAATATCGTCTCTAAGAGCATTGTTTTCTTAAATGTACATTATTTATAAAATATTACAAGTAATAATAAATTAAAGTATCAAAAATAAACGCTGCATAAGAAAGTAATTGACATTATCGTGTTCAAATTTGTATGATAATGTTTAGAAAACAACTCTTTTTTTTCCTGAAGAAATCAAATTGGCCTCGTGTGCGCTTAAATGGTGGTAACGACATGCCGGTTGTTGATTGTTATTATCATAAATGTTGTTGTAGCTAACATTGTTGCTTCTATTATTGATATTTGTCGAGAGTGTTATCGCTGGTTGATTTTCATTTTTTTTTTTTTTCATTTTTTTATGTCAGCCAGCAACTATTACAGCAACAACAACACAACGACAACAGCAATACGTATAAAATAACACAATTCAAAGTTTATTGCTAAGGGGCATACTTTATACACTATGAAGTCACGTTCACCTAAGCATGAATCACACATACACACCGATAGAGAGGGTGAGCGATAGGGAGAGAAAGAGTTTGTTGTTCTTGTTGTTTATTTTTATTTTTGTATTACAATACAATTTGAATACTCCAGCATAATTAGAAAAAAAGTTGAGACATTTGAAATGCATGCATGATATGGTTATAGGACACACACACACACATGCATGTTTAAAGCATTACAAAAACCATGTTGGAAAGAGAATAGAGTGGATGAGTGTTAAATCTCTTTGGTTGAACAGTTATCACTGCTAAACAGATATCTCTTGATAATGTTTCAGTCACAACATTCTCCGCAATTATCACATGCTTGTAACATTGCATTGCAGTTACCATACTTTACTGTGTACTTTACACTCTTCAATACCAGTGGCTGTGGTGGCAACAACACTGGTAGTGGTAATGTAAAGATTGTATGTGTGTAAATGTAAATACATATGATATTCACCTACAACAAATTGTAGTCCCCCTCTTACTTACTTAGTAAACAAGAGGTTTTCTTTTTAAGTGTTTGTTGTTGTTGTTAGATTGTTCGCATGCTTGCATGACTGTCTGTATGTCTGGCTATCGGTCTCGCTGTGTGTTAATAGAGGTGCTTTTAGGTAACCAGGTAGCAGAGTTAGCCATACATTAAACGATATATGTATGTATATATTTGTATAGTACATACATATGTATGTATATTGCATATCTATATTTGTAAGTTATGGTCGCATATGTCGGCATTTGTGTGGTATTTTTAAAATAGTCGTGTGGCTTTTGCTTTACGCTCGTTCGTTGCGTCTCGTTAAAACGTTTTAGCCGAAGAACCTGTCGATCAATCGGCAGTCGTCTGCTTCAGGCCCAACGATAAAGAACTCTTGCGTCTCAACTCTCTTTCTCTCTGTATATATATACAAACACACACATACTAATGTAAAAACACACACTATTTTTATATTAAAAACAAAAAGAAAAACATACCTCAAAACGTACGGGATTTTGTTTTTTTGCACATCCGTTTCAATAGCCGCACACATGCTCAAGCAATTTGTAAAGGCGCTCTCTCACTCTCAGTTGTGTTATCGTGTTTACTCTCGCTCTGTGCAAATTGAATGGTTTATTAAAGACTTTTTATCAGACTGCTTATAGAACACTTGTTTCATACGTTCGCTGATCGTTGAAGAAGCAACACGCTTAGCTCTAAACAACGGAACGGAAAATATAAGAAAAATTAAACAAATTGAAACAAATATTTAAGTAAAGAAAATAAATAAAAAAGCAAGAACTGTTTTAAAAAAAATTACGTTAAATTTAAAACAAAAAAGATATAACAAAACAACAAATAAGCTGACATTAACAAATAATTAACAAAAAACAAAAGTGAAGTGTTTTAAAAACTAAATTTAGTGAAAAACTTTAAAAATAACATAAAAATTGAAAAAATGGTTACCGGTGTTTGTGGACCTACAATGACAGCCAATGTTATAGGAGCACCCATATCTCATCCGCCCAAGGAGACACCCGCTAAAAGCGATCGACGTGTAAGTATTTAATTTGTTCAGTTTTTAAAAGCTAAAAATTGAAGTGTAATAATGCTAAAGAAAGAAAACGGAAATATAAATGCACCCCCTCAATTGGTTATTTTTAAGAACTCAAAACCATTTGTGGCAAGTTGTTAAAGCCACTTTTCAGTATCGAGTTTAATGAGCATCTGTGGGCAGACAGTTTTCCCCCACAATTTACCACAAGCCATGAAAGGCAATCACTTGTTGTGTATTTTTTTTTCATTTGCTTGTCTTCGAAAATGAAAAAAATCAATGTATGAATGAAATGTGAATGAGTGAATTGTGTAGTGGCTGTAAAAGTGATTAAGTTAAAGCCAAAATTGGCTAAAACGACAAAATTGCGGCGGTTGTGTTTATAGCGGCCAACGCACTTTGCCAACAACAAACGGTTTTGGCGTCATTCTCTCGTCTGAGTGGGGCAGGCATTTCCATAAAAAAAAAATCAAAAACAATATAAAGCGTGTGCTTAAAAAAAAAATCAAACTGTTGATTCATGTGCAAGCCAACGCATTCCATGTGAAATTGGTTCATATTTTGGCCATAATCTTTTACTACGCGCCAATATTAAATGCTGATGACTTCACTTTCAATATATTGGCAGGCAGGCAATGTGCAATGCAAAATGTTGTGTGAAAAACCTACTCAATATTATTTTTATTATTATTATTTTTGCTTTTGTTGTGGTTGTGTTTTTTATTATAATAATAACGAGGCGATTTGAAATCTCCCTATATGGTTGCCACAAAATACTGCCAAAAAATCTAATGCTATCAAAATCATACACACAAAAACAAATACATTTTTCTTCTTGTCGCCACTCCGTCAACGACCTTGTGCTTTTCATAAAAACCTTTTTATTTCTCATGAATTTTATTTTTGTTCTTAAAAAAAAAGAAAAATAATTTGTTTTTTCTTTAAAAATCACATGTCGTTTGAAATATTTTTTTTCTTCTTCTGCATTGGCATTTTCTTGTTTAAATCACACGGCGTTTTGTCTATTTTTAATTATTTCTTTTGTTATTGTTGTTATATGTAAAAAAAAAAAAATCATTCATATACAGTATAAAAATATCGCACGCGATCAAAAAATTTTTCTTATTGGCTCTGAGCCATAATTGTTTTGTTTTACCAATTAAAGAGCGATCGTTTCGGTTGTTCAGCGTGTGCCGCCGTCCTCGTTCTATACGTTTGCCATTAAAGCACCCTCATACCGAGTATAGCCCCCAAAACCCCAAAAACAAGAATAGAACAGAAATATAATTTGTAGCATCACCTTTGGGATATTTTTAACACACCAAAAAAACGCTAAGATTGTGTGCGTGTGTGTATGTGTGTGTATTTCTATGTGATGATGCTTAAATTAGCAACCACACACACACAGAGTCTGTACTCTTTCATTCTAAAAATTTTTAACGGTGTTTATGACGACAAATATGTGCGTCTTAAAAATGAAAACGCGAGAGAGAGAGAGAAAAAAACCCCAGGAGTATTCTCCTGGTATGAGGTCAAAACAAAAACAAACAAACAAAAAAAAAAGTAAATAATATGTGGGTTTATTTTAGTAAACATGACTAAATAATGAGTAACAAAAATAGTGCGTTTTTTTTTTTTTATTTAATTTCATAAGATTAGAATTTAATCGTAATGTTTTAAATTTTTATTTACGTTTTCTTCTTTCTTAATTTTTCTTCTTTTAGTCTAATAAACCCATAATGGAAAAAAGACGCCGTGCCCGTATTAATAACTGTTTAAATGAATTGAAAACTCTTATATTGGATGCTACCAAAAAAGACGTAAGTATTGTTCATTTAATGCCTTACAAAAAAAAAAAAAATTAAATTACTTGTATAATGAAATTATTTAATAAATTACGTAATTTCTTTATTACATCATTTAAATCAATTGAGAATTTCATTAATTTATGGTATTTTCTTTCTTTTTCTTGTTCTCTTTATAGCCTGCTCGCCACTCCAAATTAGAAAAGGCCGATATCTTGGAGAAGACAGTTAAACATTTGCAGGAGTTACAGCGTCAACAGGCAGCCATGCAACAGGCTGCCGATCCCAAAGTCATAAATAAATTCAAAGCCGGTTTTGCCGATTGTGTCAATGAGGTCAATCGTTTTCCTGGTCTAGAGCCTGCTGTCAAACGGCGTCTGTTGCAACATTTGCAAAACTGCATTAATGGCGTTAAAACAGAACTGCATCATCATCAACGTCAAGTAGCTGTTGCTAACTCAGTAGCCGTGCAACAACTACATGGTCAAATATTGCCCTCACCACCCTCCTCTCCAGAACAGGATCATCATCATCAACATCAATACATTTTGAGCTCTCAAATCCAACAGACACCTCATGGCTATTTCTTGAACAATGGTTTACAAGTGATACCCACCAAACTGGCGAACGGTACCATAGCCTTGGTATTGCCACAAAACGTTAATCAATCACAAGTTCAATCGCCACAACATCCAGCTGTAGTGCATCAAACTCCCATGCTGGTGCCCATACCCTCGAGAACTGCCTCTACCGGTTCTGCTTCATCGCATAGTTCCTATGAACATGGCTACAGCAGTAATCCCGCAATGATGCACTTTGCCCCACCCAGTCCAGCCAATTCACATGAAGCCATGGACTACAAGGCCTCAGTTATACATCATGCCCCTGCCTCTGTGCAACAACACCCAAATAACAATCAACAGCCCTTGGCTTTGGTAACCAAAAAACAAATCAAAGAAGAAGATCAACCTTGGCGTCCGTGGTGAGAGAGATAGAGGGATGAGCAAAAGCAAAAGCAGAGAGATGTTAATGGAAATTAACGTTTGCTTACAACCAAAGTGTTTTAGAAGACACCAGGATTCTCTTCTCAACTCACTCACACACACAGACACTGCTAAAACCGATATGACTTCTTATAATGGCAAAAGATGAAACCAGGATGGTCATTTTGGAGCAGTTTAATAACCAAATAAGAGGGCTAAACAAGCACATTTAGAAAAAGGTCTTCAAATAACAGCAACTTTCAACAGAGAAAAGCCAAGGAAATTATTTTACATCACCGCTCTTATCCAACGCACACTTACTCACATGCATTGCTGGACATAGTCAACAAACAACAAACACATGAGCATTTTCATCATTTAAAAGAAAATGTCTTAAATGGCAAGATACTGTGCTCTCTGAAACTAAAAACAAAAATCTCTTTACATTATCCCCTCAGAGTGTATATTGCTAAAAGAGAGATTTCTTTCAAAAGGAGTTTGTAAACGTATAATACACTCGTATCGTTATCATTATAATCATCATCGTGAACATTGCTACCATTATTGTTATCATCAGCGTCGTCATTATTAAAAAAGAAAAAAAAAGTGAACAACTCTACCTCATACATCAGCAAAAAAACAAAAACAAATACTAGTATTATAATTTATTAAGCAATTCAACAAGAGAGAATAGAAATGTTAAACAAATTTTAACAATAAAATCTAAAAGTCTTCCTAAACAAATAAATTTATTATTAATTTTATTAATTTTTATTTTTTTTTTTCATTTTTTGTAATTCATTATAAAAATTTAAATCTTTTCTTAGATTTTAAGTACAAAAATAAGTGTTAAACAAACAATTAAATAAATACTGATTGTGAATAATACAAAGTGATAGAAAAAAAAAAACAATAAAAATTATTTATACTAGAAATAAAAAATTAAAAAAAACAAAATAAAAAAGAAAATAACAATTTTCAATATGAACAAAAAGAAAAACAACAATTTTTGTGTTTCATTACGTTTTTTTTTCTTTGGTAAAACTTTGATTGGGTAACTTTACAGAGAATTTTTATCGTTATGTTACGGTTTTTGTAATCGTTATCTTACGACCTTGGTTGTAATGTTTTGACCTTGAGAATATTAGCCCAGCAACAAGCACAAAGAAAACTTATATAAATATTCCATTGTAAAGAATGAGAATAAGTTGGTGTACGTGCTGTAGAAGAAAACAACATAAAAAAATGTAGTTTAGACCGCAAAATTTTTAAGGCCACACTAGATTAAATAAATTATTAATTTTGCCTAATTAGCGCACAGTGGGCCAAAAAATATTAAGAGTGGTGTTAAACAATTGAAAGTTGAAATTGAAAGACGGAATCCATACAACACAGTAAAAGTTTCTAAAGTCTTTTTTGAGAAAAACGAAAGATGCATGGCAAGCATTGCTGCCAGATAAATGAAGCATCAAATCGTCAAATACTTGAGAAAAAATCGTCAAAATCGTCAAAGACGTTCATTGAAATCGTAAAAAAATCGTCAGAAAAAATAAATAAATAAATTGAAATGTTTTAAAATCAAACACATATAAAGTCAATGTTAAGCAGCAATAATATTGCATCATCTATACCTATGTGTGGTGTAAATATTAGGGAGTCAGAAGATCTTGACATTATGGGCATGAAAATTCAGTGTGATGTTTGCTAGAACTGACAAATTTTTCAGCGCCTTGGTTTCTTAAGACGGTACAGTAAATACTTCACTTCATCTGATCTACTTGCCATTTACACCATTTATAACCGACCGAGAGGGGAATACAACTCTCATGTATGGGTTGGCCCTTAACGTCTATTTTGAGGCTTCTCGACCGTTTACAGGAAAGGCCGTAGTAGCTCGTTAATCACGATAGTGTGTCCAACTCCATTGATTCATTGGAGCTTCGTTGCAATGTGGCTTGTGTTTCACTGTTCTACCGCTACTACAACGGATATTGCTCGAGCAAAATAAAGGGACTTGTTCATGAAAATCATTTATTCCTACGTAACACTCGTCTTTCTCGGCCAGCACATCCGTATGTGGTCGATTGGCCAGTGTATCGTACACTGCATTACAGACAAAGTTCGTTTGTTAGACGGACTATTCGTATGTGGAACTCCCTTCCTGCAGAGATCTTTCCTGTTACTTATGGTATAAAAATATTCAAACCTAGTGTCCATAAACACTGCTTCCTCCTTTCTCCTTCCTATAATATATTTTCCTAGTTCCAAACACAATGTCATCCCCTGAGTGTTGTTCGTAAGAAAATAATGGCACTTGCCTTTGTTCTTGCGATGGTAATATTAGAAGCTATAATCGAATTTTTAAAATTGTCTGCAACGGCATATGATAATTTATGCTCAAGTACGTAGTTATTTAGGAGTTGGAATTTTTTGGCTTTTAATGTATTAAAGTAAAGAAAATGATGTAAAGTTTTAATTGCTAGAAATCGTCAAAATAAGGGCATAAATCGTCATGTCGTCAATATGATATTTTTGGAGCACAAAATCGTCAAATCTGGCAGCTATGATGGCAAGTTACATGAACGCCCACCGTTTATACAATTCAAATCGATTTTGCGCATACAATTTTTCATATCCCTGTTAAAGTCCTGTCTGTTGCAAGACAAGTTTAATTAAAAATTTGTCGCGCCCATTGCTCACTTTCCATCGACCATATAATTAAAATCGATTTTTACGCATAAAATGTTTCATATCCTAATAAAAGCCACTTTTCAGAGTAAACAAGAGATGTGACAAGTTTCATCAAAATTGGTCACGCCCATCGCCCACCGTCCATCGCGCATATAATTTAAATCGATTTTTATGCACAAAATATTTCATATCCTTGTAAAGCGACTTTTCAAGATACTCTTTTCAGGACAAACATCAGATGAATTTAAAGTGTCATAAAAATTGGGTCAGTTCCATCGCCAACCAACCATACTATTCAAAATCATTTTAAACATAAAATCTTAATAAAAATTTTCAGAAAACTTATAACTTTTTTCAACGATCGGTAGAAGTCGGTGAATATTTTGGGTTAAATTTGAACAATAGATTCTCCCTTCATCATTTGGTTCCAATAAAAAAAACGGAAGCCAACTATTCTTGATTCTATTGAGAACTACAAGCGATCAATTTTACAATCACTAATCCCCTGATCGACGTATGCAAAATAAATATTTTTTTCCAAAATTAATAAGCAGGTGCTGTATTTACAATAAAAACCCCACTTAAATATTTTACAAGCATATGTTACTGAATTCCACACAAATTTTTATACGTTTTCGTTTAACAATAGATTTTTTATCAAGAATTGTTAATCTCACAATTCTCTTTACCACTGTGCAGCGTGTCAACAATCACGCATACTTGTGAAGGCCCTAAAATTCCTATCAGTTCGTTTACCGATGCAATTCCATTACACAGCACTGATTTTGCTGTGTCATATAGTGATGACGGATTGTATTGTTTGTGTTTGTATGTTTAATTAAAATTTTAATAGAGATTGTGAAATTAGGAAGAAGAGTCATTGTGACGAAATTTTGAATTATAACATATTGCAATCGGGAAACCTAAAGTTTTACTGGAAGAGCCCATTAAAGAAGAATTTTGAACCAGTATTAGGACATTATATTATGTACGGCTAGGTAAGAACAAGATACTGAAACTGTGCTGTTTCTACCAGTTGTAAATGATAGTGAATATCAGAGTTATATACACTAGAGCCCCGACATGCGTCGTTAATGGGGATCGGAGAATTGCGACGCAAATCGAAACGACGAATCGAAATTTAATTCATTGGGACCAAGAATTCAAACGAAAGCGAAATGAATGAATAATGAAAACATTTTTCATTATTTTATTTAGTTCAACAAATGTTTTTTAATTATTATAAAGAAATAACAAAACAATAAACAGAAGTTGCAAGAATTTTAAAATACAAAAAAAAATTCTAAATATGTACCACAATACAAATACTAAAATAGTAGTACTCAATGCTGCAAGAAAAAAATTAAATGTATGTAGCGTCACAAATCGAAATTTAAACGACGCAAGTTGGGATTCAAACGACGCAAATCGAATCGACTACAATCGGGGACGAAACGACGGAAATTTAATCGACGCGAATTGAAATTGCAACAACGCAAGCTGAGTTTTGTCAATTTTTAAAAAGCGACGCAAATCGAAACGACGCCAATCGGGTCGACGCAAGTCGGGGCTCTAGTGTACTTATGTAATGGTTAGGATAATGAGAGATGAGCCTAACATGAAATTTATGCGGGGCATTGTGACCTAATAAATGATTTGCAAACAGACTTTGTAACAGAAGTTAATGAATCAATTTGGAGCCTACGTTCTCTGTTAGGAGAGGACACATTCTGTGGCATACGGATGAACAACAGATAGTGCAACAGGAGCGAAGATTTTCGGTCCCAAAGTGAAATTTTCTGAAACCATTCGAAAACTCGAGTGTATGTTCAACGCGCAAGTCTACAGCACCAAAAGATGTGCTCAATT
Source organism: Sarcophaga caerulescens (assembly GCA_927399465.1). Classification (NCBI taxonomy): domain Eukaryota; kingdom Metazoa; phylum Arthropoda; class Insecta; order Diptera; family Sarcophagidae; genus Sarcophaga; species Sarcophaga caerulescens. The sequence continues at coordinate 67,643,238 of OV656867.1, read as the reverse complement.
TAAACTGAATGGGTAGTATATGGGGTTTCTTTCAATACTTTGAGACCTTAAAATGATAATATAAGACAGAAATATTGTTGGAAAACACGACAAAAATATTGTATTTATTATTATAATATGATAGATAATTTCATGGTATTTATTTATTAAATTTCCATTCGATTGGCCTAATTTTTAATTACTTTTTCCAATAAATCTGGCCGTATAGGTGGCCATTCACCATTCTACTGGCTTTAAACAATTTAAGACGACTTTCTAAACCTTACGAAATAGAAATTTCATAACAGTTTGACATTTCAAAATATCAAAATCATGCGGCTAAGAAAACGCCCGATACAAAAGACTTGTAATAGTAACACCATACGATAATCAGGCCGAAACCCGATATGAGATTGTCTCTAGAAAAGAATATAACTGTCGAGCAAACAGAATCAGTGATAAATAGTTATAAAAGAGGAAGTGATAATCGAGTAATCTCTTCTATTATATGACAATTTAATTACTTGAGTCTAAAATAGTTAAATTTGAATCATTTAATTAATGTATCAATTACATTTTAAATTGTTTTAGTGTTTTTTTTTTGAAATAGTTTTTAAAAAACTTTTCCCTCAGTTTTTTTTATCACATTAAAAAAACACGACAACAAAAACAAAAAAAAAAAAATAGAAAAAATAGAAAAATATGCTAATTTTAGAATCAGCATTTTTTTATTTTGATTTTATAAATAAAATAATGACGAATGGATTTCGTCATGTTCTTTAACGGCCTTGAATGACCTTGATCGATTATTTAAGTAGTTGTTGAAATTAAATCACAAAGCATTTATTGCCCTACAGACCGAGTGACTAAATGAAAAATTATTTTTAAAGTGGTATGTTATCAAAACAGGAACTAAACTCGCAACACCGCCATAAAGTATACATTTCAACGGTACGTCATATAACGCAATATACTACTGTTGGTGAGAGCGGGGTGCTACTTATGAAATAACTTTTCCGATAAATTCTTTTGTATTTTAAATACGGAATAAAAAAATAAAATTCAAATTCCATTCAAATATGCATTCATAATTAAAATAATTTCAAAACCCTAAAGAAAGTATTGAATTCCACAACACTTTACATTTGCATTTTATTTTTAATTTTTGTTTTCAAATGTTTTTGTTTTTATTTTTTCAACATTTTTACACCGTCTGAATATTTGAACAATTCATATTCATCGTATAGAAATGAATAATTTGTGGGTTCAATGTTCTGGTCATTATTGCAAATATACTCATTTGTATATTGAAGGTTATGTTTTTATATTTAAAATAAATTTTTATTTTTTAATTTTTTTTTCTTTTATTTCTTTTGGGTTTTTTGTTTCCAATATTATTGAAATCACTGTGATTTTTTTTTTTTTTTTTGATGAAAGTACATATTCTTGAAAACAAAAATAGAAGAAGATTTTCAAATTCATGTTTTATATTCTATACAGCTTTGAAGATATAATGGCCATTAAGTTTGATGGCAAAAGTACAAAAAATTTGTATTGTAGTTATTAGTTATAGTAGCAGCAATCAGAACTGAAGTCGACATATTTTAGTACGTAGTGTATTGGCTTATTAGACGTGACGCCACGGTTCAAAGCCCAGGTTAGACATATCCAACAAAACGAAATTTGAATATTTCTTCAGCGACTTACAGCAGATTTTTGGCAAAAACTCTGAGAGTAAATTAAATTAGCCATGAAAAGTTTCTCAAAAAATCTGTCGTTCAGAGTCGACTTTAGGTAGGTAGGTCTCGTTACTCATGTAGAAAATTAATACATAAAACATAAATGGTGTGAGAAAGTAGGTTGTAATCCTGGCTGAAGGGTTGTAATGACCAGTTATGTATGTATGTGGGTAACTGAATGGATAAAAGGCAGGTATGAATGGAATGTCTAAGAATACTTCAAAAGAAAAGAAATAATTTTGTGAAGGGAAGATGCATAGCAAAATCGGGAAGAGCGGGAGAAGTTAGTTACGACATACATATCTCTAATGCCGTCCGAGCATAGTATTTTTCGAAATTACATCTTTAGAATGGGAAAAACTGATTATCCAGGTGTTTCTAGGGCAACGTCATATTTTTTGAGTGTAAGCTATGAAAAACTGAAAAAAAAATTAATTCACGTCTAATTACCTACACTCCATCAATTCCCATTCTTTGTATTGGAATTGTGCTACTAATTATAAAATCAGCTTCCTGTAAAACCGTTCTGTATGCTGATTTCAATGTTCTTTTTATGTTCAGTAGCATAATACGTTTGCTTTGCTCTGAGTGTGTCTGGTATCAGTAAGCAATCACATTTGCCATTAATCTGCTGAGCCTTTCGATTTTCTTCCCATCTGATGTGTAAATTTTAATCTACTATCATATCTTACTACCAACAGGCGTAGTTAAATATTTCTTAATAATTCCTTATATGAATTTACTTCCTGAGAATTTGTACATAAAAAAAAGATTCTCAATTTCAATTTATTTTTGTTGTATTCAAAAATAAATCTGTGGCACACTCATCACGTAGTACTACATGAAAATGTCAACAGGGATCACAATTTTATTTATAATATTTGATAAATAAAATAATTATTGTAAATAAAAAAATACAATATAATCTTATGAATAATGATTGGGGGTATTTAAATGCCACACGGTCTTGATATTTAATTTAAATTTTAGTAACAATTTATGAAACAAAGGTCATTAATTATACATATGTATATACACCCTATGCAGTAAAATAATAATTTAAAAATCTATGCTAATTAAGAAAATATAAAAATTAAATATAATCATTGTGTATTTGAAAGAATTTCATTCAATATTATATTATTAAATATCGTCCCATTCCAAAGTTCTTTGACAAGAAAAAAATAAAAAAAAAATAAAAAAAAAAATAAAAAATATGAAAAAACAAAAATCTGAAAAATAAATAGGCAGCGAATGTTTGCAGACGTAAATACAACTGGGGCTGGTACCAAATGTTTATGACAATTTTTTCTTTTATATAAATTATAAATATTATATACGATAATAAATGAAATAAAAAAAATCACACCCATGAATTTCATCACATGAACTTTCTTATCAATAATGATGAAGAAGAAGAAGGAAAAAACGAATATATGAACATAAAAATTTTGATTGTTTTTTTTTTTTTTGCTTTAATTTTAATAAAAGGCCGGTACAAACAGTAACTAAAGCACCGAAATTAAAGTGAAACATTGAAAATGACATGGAATATGTTGAAATTATTTTTGGAATGTATGGCCGATAACAGCAGCACTTGACTTATTTTAATACAATAACACGAAATTAAAAACTTCTTGGGAGACAATAATTGTGTTTTCAAAAAATGTCTCTAAAACATTTATAAAAATGGCTTTTACTTGGTATTTTTTTTTTAAATTTAAGTAAAAAAAAACAACGCCACAAATGCTTTAATTTTTACCATAAATGTGCCCCAGACATCGTAATATGTTTTGCTTTTGTTATGGTCGTTTATTTTTAATTGTAATTTGCACGCCTTCTATTCGCATTTTTAGCAAATTCGTTCCATTGCCACATATTGCGTGGTGGAAGCAACGAGTATTTATTTCACTAACTGAGTTTATGGTCAAACCACGGTATGGGTATTTCCACAAACCACAAATTAATTTTAATCTCTCTTATTTTTATTATCCATTCATTCAATATCGATTCCAAATGACTAACAATATGAATTGTAACGCCAAGAATTCTTTCGAGAATAGAAAACTAATCACAAGTTTCAAGTTCAAATGTAAAATACATTATTCTTGATAAAATTTTACAGGGTTTTTTCTAGTTAAAATCTTTTCTTCTCTCTTTAATACAAATGAAACATCAATTCCGAACGGAAAAGTATCAATGGAGTCTACAAAATGCTAATGCAATGCAATGATAATTTGCAAAAGTTCTCCAAGTGTTCTATTTCAATACTTTCAAAGAAATTCGTCTGTAGGAAAACTTGTTTCTAAATTTAGTGGACTATACCACACAGACCATCTTGTGGGAATCACACATTATGAATTCTAATATGATTGATGTCGACTTTCGAATGTTCAAAAAGGAGCATTTTGATGGTTTACATAACCTTCCAATTGGAATTCATCTTTGTATTGTTGTTCATTAATTAAAACTAATGAGTTTTCGATATTGCTTATGATCGTTTGAGTTTAGTTTCTGCACCAATTGAATTTTGAAAGACTTAGGGCCATTATTACAACTTACCGTTAACTAAAGGGAAGATTTCAGCAGGCAGATAAATTGTTTTCCATTATTATAAGTAGACAATATGGTAGAAGTGAGCGTTAAGCTAAAGGGAGGATCATCCTACCGGTAACTTTTAAAATTAAGTATATGTTTGAACTTGCCATATTATATATTATTTTCAATATGGCAACTTCAAATATAAACAAAATGAGCATATACAAAAAAAAAAAAAAACGAAGCCCGTCTTTGTCACTGACTTGTTCAATTGAGCAGTGTTATCGACATTGCTCCGGCACTGTCATATTTTTGAAAAAGTTAACTTTATTTTATCTGTAAGTTGTAATAACGAAAATAAGTTAAAGCTAGCTTTACAGTTCCTTTTAGCTAAAGGTACCTTTAACTAAACCCAAGTTTAACGGCAAGTTGTAATAATGGCCCTTAATAGCTTTAAGCTAGAATAAGCCGAACGTTTACGGAACGTACGTTCCGTTATAGCATACGAAAATAAAGCAAATGCGTAGCGAAATTCCATTACTGTTGGGTAATCGTTACATGCTAGAAGCAATGGTACGTTCTGTGAACTTACGACAAATTCTACCATAACCTTAAACGTCAAAAGACTGAAAGAATTTGATATCCAACAATGCTTTATATTAAATAATGATAGGTAGTGTAATGTAAAAATTTCTTCGTTGATGATGACTTAAACCATCATTTTGTCCTTAACAGCCTAACAACAGTTAACCTGTTTCATAATGAAACCGAAAATAAATGAATTTAAATAAAACACGTGTCTTATTCCACATTATTCAGAAAGGTATCGTTTTAACATTTTTTGCTTTAAAGCGAATGAGATGATCTCGCTCTTGGTCAGCAGCCACGTGTTGGCTGAACTCCAAATAGCATTGAAGGGAATGAGGCGAGGTCTCCTATCTATCGTCATAAACCTAAGTCAACAAATCAGCTTATTGTGTTTTTACCATTAAGTGGAACCAACTACAATTTTCTATAGGAAATCTGTATCTTGTGAACTGTTCTGATAAATTATGATTTATGTTTGGTGTATGGTATGTAAAATATAGGAATCTCAAGATTACAAAAGCCGGACATGTACTAAAAAATGTTCCATTTAGTACGGTTTACACTTAAAGTGTCTCGAATGAAGTCTCATCAGTGTATGTAAGTTGCCTTTACTTATTTTCCCCAAAATATCTTTCCAATTTTTCCTCCTTTCTCTCTGTAGTCTACATACATAGCTTCTCACACAACTTATTTGGTGTGTGTTAATTTTATACATGACTGACGGGACCTATAGTTTAAAATCGATTCCGAACGACAGATTTTTCAGAAACATTTTCATGATAATTCTATTTACTCTCCGAGTTTTTGCCAGCTGAGAGGAAGTCGACGAAAAAATATTTTTCATATTTCGTTTATGTTAGAGATGTCGGATCTGGACTTTGAACCAAGGCATCATGTCTAATAAGCCAATATACTACCTACTACATTACGGTGACTTTTTTCTCTGTAGTCTTCTGGCAAAAACTCTGAGCATCTTCCAGCTGCTGTGCAAACTGTGGACTCTTTCAGAGTGAGACAATCAGTTCTTTTTTTATTGCCTTTTCATATTTACTTTCATTTTGTGCATAATACTAGAAGTTAATAAATAACTTATGGAAACAGCCATAATGTAATAAAAATTTTGTTACAAATATTGACTGATTTGGCAGTATAGCGTCGTCTATGACTGTGTGATAGAAACGTTGATGGTGATGGTTGGTAATGGTGATGCTAAGGCGGCATCTCAATAAGTTCATTGAGTTCCCTGTGAATCAAATCTGGCAAATACTGGTAATGGCGGTGGCGTAATTATCAATATTTGAGTGTGTGTATGTGTGCGTATATTTTAAGTAGTTGTGTGTGGTAGTTTACCCAGAGTCAATGTGGTTTATCGGTGTATTTTACTTTTTTGTGGTGCGCATTCACTTCAAACTGATTATGAATTTGAATCTGGTGGGTTGAATTTTGATTCTTTTTTGATTTGTTGTTGTTGTTGTTGGTTTTTCTTTGTAATTTTATTATACAAACTGTTGCTGCGATGCCCAAACTAAGTCATGCAATGCAAAAGTAAAACAACACACAGAGTATTTGTACGATTGCTAATTTACAAATAAAATAATGCAACAGGGCTGTAAAACTATAAATTGCATTAATAATGCCTTAAAAAGGAAATTATCTTTGTAGACTTAATAAACATAAACTAACTAAACGGAGTGTGGTAATACAAGGACTTTGGATTTAAATTTATTTGGAATAGATCTTTAATTCCTGTTCCATGCAAGGAAATATTTGAAATCATTTGTTTCTTTTCCTTTTGTGGCATTACTATAACGGTTCTTGGTTTACTTATGTTAAAGGTGGTTTAAATAGTTATTTGGTATCAATTGTTCATTGGCCATAATAATTATCGAACGCTTCACTAATCATCTGTGCAATTCTCTTTGTTCATTGTAACGATACAGTCCAATAAATTATACCACGTTTAAAAGTTTTATCAAACATCAAATAAAAGTAAAAAAAGAAGTGCATTAAACAACAACAAGGCTATTGAAGTTTTTATTGTAAACAAAATTAATATGAAGGACATGAAGCTTAACAAATCGATTACAAAAAAGAAAAGTTATTCCAGGATGGTAGTCAGCCTAACCTCCTTTTTGCGCAAACCTATGAATGGCAACAGTTTTACATGAAAGGAAATTCAGTAGAGATTGCTCTACACGAGGTCACCCACTACATAGAGAGCTTGTTAGAGGACAAATTATATTCTTATGCAGTATATCATCACATAAAGTTCAATAAAGTTCAGACCGATAAAATTATCATGTGTTATCATGTGCTAAGGCATTGATGGACAAATTGTGGTGCCTGTTTTATTCGTAAAAGGAACAACGTAAAGAAGAGAGGCGCTCTTTTACTTCTCATATGGATTATCTATATTTATAGACTCTTGAGGATAATAACATCCAAAGGACTTGAAACAATCTGCTACGCGGACATTGTATTAATACTTTTGAGGAATAAGAATCTAATTTATCTATACGAGAGAGTGAAATACTCCCTTAACATAGAATACAATTGGGCACGACCAAAGAGAGTCTAAATGTGAAATCGGATGAATAGGTCATGAAGGCGAAGATCACTCATTAGTTTTCGCTTTCTTAATGAACAGATTAGGACATCCAAATATTTGTAAGTTATCCTGTATATCCAGCATTTGGAGGCTAGGGACTGGTCCATATATAGTTGAGCTTTATATACTAAATGGGGTCTTACTATCAGAATGGCACACTGGCTCTACAGAATAAGACCCATACTAGATTATGCTTCAATAGTATGGTGGACTTCGATGGATAGGAAGTTCTACATTAGAGTAGTTCAGAGGGTTTCAAAAAATATATTTTTCAGGGATAAGTGATGCGCTGACATATAAAGACATTGGGAACAATACTCTTCATCCAACCGATTTAGAACTGAATTCGATATGAGGCGACCCGTCCCATACAAGGCAGTTAGTCTAAAATACCGACTTCCTATAGAAAGTATGGTTGGTATCCCTAATGGTGAGCATACAAAACGTCTACTTGATGGGTTAGGTGTATACCGATAGACATCAGTCACGTGTTCGGTGACTTCTACTTCAACTCACCTACTTACTTACAACTTTTTAGTCAGAATTTGAATTAAAAAAAAATACGCCCCAATCGCCTGATCTTAGTGGGAACCACACAATCACTTTTTAAAATGCAAAAGCTTTTTCACTTCTGGGCGCTCCCAGCCCCGGAATCACAGAGCGGAAAATAATCTTCATTGCTGAAGAAAAAGAATTTTTTTTTTTGGAAAAAATCAGCATAACATTGCCGGAACCGAGGTAACTTAATGTGCACTTCGCCCGTTTTAAGATTGCCATAATCGTCCACTGGTACAACAAACGGTCGATCAACACTCGTACGTCGACGGAATGAAAGATATCCCGGCAGACCGTGAGAGTGTACAGGAGAATCCGTGACTGTCGGTTCAAAAAAAATCGGTCTTTTACAGAGCGCAACTTGGCTCTCAATTGACTCCAGAAACTGAAGGTAAACGACTACAGACAACGACGTGTGTTCGCTGATTAGGCTCTGGAGCAATTGGCAACTGACCCTTATTTTCATCGAAATCTTCAGCCCGTGAGGCCCAGTTCTGCGTTAAAAAGTACGTGAACAAATAGAATTGTCGAATATGAAACGATACCAATCCACATAGGATCTAATCCTACGTTTAATACATTCCATACATAATACAGAAGGATATTAATTCTACTTGAAATCACATCAAACAAAAATAAAAAAACATTCAAATAAAAATGCTTTCATTTGAGTATATTCAATATCAACTGGCATATCTAATCACTGGGATGAAAGCATATCTTATTTTATTGTATTATTTCCACGTCAATAAAATAAAAAGTGCTTGCTTGCAATACAATTCGGTGGTTTTTTTTCTGTTCAACTTTATTGTCATTTTTGTTATTCTGTTTTGTAATTTTGTTTGTGTTTTTTGTTTGTTTTTTTTTTTTTTTTTTTACAAAAACAAACATTGTATCAGTCAATGACTAGCAGGTATTATTGATGGTCATGGCCACATGAACGTGCTGTGAGTTCGAGTAGCAGACGTTGTAGAATGAACTTCATTAACATAGATTAAGGCCTAACAAACTTACAATTATAAACGTTCTACATACATACGCGTACACTGTACACGTACACACAAAAATATGTTTATTTGTATGAATCTATAATTTGTTTACTGAATTTAATTTTTTTTTTATTTTTATTTTTTTGCCACCATAAACCAGCAGCAGCGAACATGTAAAACTGCTGCATGAGAAAAGTAAAGGCTTTCCAGAAATTTAATAAAAAAAAAAAAATAACAAAAAATATTTATTTTTAAAATTAAAAATTAAAAACATGAATAACAAACAGAAAGAACAGCAAAGAAGATAAAGTATAAATTGTTTAAAAACCATCACGTTTTTTGGGGTTGATTGTTATTGTTTTTGTGGATATAAGTATCACCAGTGCACACATAACACAGTCAGTTAGCCGGTCAGGCAGTCAGTCAGCCAGTCAGTCATTCAGTTAGTTTGATTTGCATACATAATGCTAGTCATTAAACTTTTTGAAAACTACAACTACAAAAATATTCACGAAACACATACGATACGACAGGCTTATATTTTAAATACGATTTGTAACGTTATCGATAAATTAAAAAAAAAAAAAAAAAAAAAAAAAAGAACAAAAAATAAATATTTGACGCTTACGATATACAGTAGAGATGAGCGATCCAGCGATCCAGTTTGAAGAACGTTGTTCTCAGTGAACGTAATTTGTTAATCACTGTTCTTTAAAACAGTGATTGTGATCACAGTATTTTCAAAAGAAACACATTAAAGAGGAATAAGTGTAAATACAATAATGACAATAACGTAATTTATTAAGTCGTAAGAAAGAGACAACTAGATACATACAACGAAAAGACTACTAAACAAAATCAAAGTGGTGTTATGAATGTTATTATTTTTAATGTAATTTTTTTTTATGTGAAGTTTGACAATTAAGTTTCACAGAAAGTTCATGTATAAAAGACAAAAGTAAATAATCAGCATCATCTAATAGTAATTCTGCCTCGCTCAAAATTAAAATGAAATAAATTTGAATATGTATGTAACAATTTTGAAAGAACGACATTATTAGTAACTGTTATTTGGCAATTTCAATCACTGTAGTTACCAGTGAATTATCAATCACCGTGGTTAAATCACAGTTTTGAAAATATCGCTCATCTCTAATATACAGTGACACACTCAATCCAAATCCCAAAGACAAGTTCCTCACTTATTACTTGGCTAATGATTATTATTATTTATTATTGTTGTTGTTATTGTTGTTGCTATTTAACAATTAGTTGAACGAACTTTAAAAAAAATAAATAAAGTTTCGCTTTTTATTTATTTTATTTCTCTTTCCGTTGTTATTTGAAAAAATAAAAATAAAATAAAAGCGAAAACAGAAGGAAGGAACTATGCGCGCATGCGCCTCAAATACTTTTCAATGTCAGACAATGCAAATGAAAAGTTTGTTGACTTGCGCGCGTGTGTGTGTGTGTATTTTTATGCTCTGAGCATACAATTGACAAAACACTACAGAAGCAAATCGTTAATACTGGATATGTATAAGTTGCTCTTGGCTAACAATCGTTCGTTCATTCGCTTGTTTACTGGAAACCAATTGATTTGTATTAGCATGTGTGATATTTCAATTGATTCCGTTTCAAAAAGGAAGTGTTGACGGCCGTTATGTGTCTTCTTTAAGTTTCATTCACATTTTGGAATGCGTTGGAAATACATACTTATGTTGGCATTATAAACATATTTGGTCATTACAACCCTACAGTCAGTATTACAACCTAGCTTTTCACACCACTTATGTGGCACAGATTTTTGAGAAACTTTTCAGGGCAACTTTATTTACTCTCAGAGTTTTTGCCAGAATTTCACTGATAGCATGTCGCCGTAAGAAAATTATTTCATATTTCGTGTTGTTCGACATATCTGAGATAGAGTTTGAACGGTGGTATCATGGCTAATAAGCGAACACACGACGTTCTAGATTACGGCGACTTAAGTGGGCATTATAGTAAGTATTTATTGTGAAATTAAAAGATTGATGAATACATCGATGACATCACCTCCATATGATCTCCATGTGAGATGCATGACATGCCCTCTTATTGCTCGTGCAGAATATCTAATGTGGCATGAGATGTGTGACATGTAGCGTCATCCTATTGAAACCCCATGTCCTTGGTGTCCAGATCATCTAAGACAGGCCAACAAAAACCTGATAAGGCCAAAACACTTAGAGCTAGAGGTTGACAGTGATGACCTTATTAATAACGTTCTCAAAGAAATTGGATCGTATGTAAAGGGTGGGCTATCTATCGATTTAAGTTTGAACTATCGGTTATTTCGAATCTGGCAATACTTATGTCATTCTATTCTGTTACAAAATTCAGTATATTATCTCCGCTGATCGTAATGAATTGATTTACGCTTGAGCAACGATAGGATTTATTGGGTCAACGAGAAAATGAACGACGATCTGGATGATGTCAAAAAAAATCATCTTTTCGGATGAAGCTCATTTTCATCTTGATGTTAATAAGCAAAATTTCCGTATTTGGAGCTCAGGAAACCCACATGTTGTCTTACAGAAGCCAATGCATCCATTACGAGTGCCTGTTTGCTGCACCTTGTGGAGCGGAGGCATCATTGGCCCATATTCCTTTGAAAATTAGGACGGCGAAATCATTATGGTCAATGGAGCCACATATCGCACCATGATAACCGATTTTTTTTGTAAACGCTAGTCATGGTATTAATGTGAACAATATTTGGTTTCAACAGGATGGAGCAACTTGTCACACATCTCTTGCTACAATCCGAATTTATTGCGTCAAACGTTTGATGGCCACTTAATTAGCCAAAATGGTGATGTCAATTGGCCGCCAAGACCATTGGACTATTTTCTGTGAGGCGCCGTTAAAGAAAAGTGTTATGCCGACAAACCAGAGACAATTAAAAAAATATATCTTTCCAAAGCCTGTATTTTTCCCATTTCGTGGCTCTTGGTTTAAAAAACGATGACAGCTGATTTTTATATAAGTATTGATAACTAGTTTTAACTTTCATTACAAAGAATAATAATAATTATTTCCAACACCTTTGATACAATTATAATGTACAGAATAAATTATATTTCGAGCATGTTGCGGTTTATAATTGCAGGGAATCCCAGATCACTTGACGTTGTTTAAAGCTTATAAAAGTTCTAGAATATTGAATTATTATAATTACAATAGGCTCAAGAGTTACGTAATATAGTTTAACAGCCATGTTTAGTTATTTATTCGTGTAGAATAACAATCGTGAAAATTCTATTGCATGTGAACGCCATTGCATTATCCATATTAAGCAGATAGATTGTTAATATGGCGTATCTAATGTGATTCATATGCCATCAATATACAGTATTCCCTCGATTTACGTCGTAGAATGTTCCGGAAAAAGGCGACGTAAATCGAATTTCATATTACAAAGTAGTATGTTTTTAACAAGGAACTTAAAAAAGTTACAGTAATCTTTCGATTTACGTCACAGTTGGTTCCAAAAAAAGGCGACGTAAATCGAATAACAGCGCAAATCGAAGTTGAAGGGGAACAATATTTTTGACGACGTTAATCGAAACAACGTAAATCGAGACGACGTAATTCGAGGGAATACTGTACAATAAAATTTTCATTTTTAATAAAAAAAAAATCACATTTCTTGGAAAATCATTTAAACTGAATTCAAAGAAAATTCTGATCATTCTGAATATTGTTGTGGAAAAAATATAAAAATTCATTAAAATTCAATACAATTAAATTAAATTGAAACCCGTTTAAATGAAAAACGTTAAAAAAACACAGAATTTTTAATTAATTTGAAATAAACATTAAAAGCAAAGTATTATTGATCACCTTGAGTGGCACGTGACCAGTCGATATATTCGTTTTCACACTCATACAATTGTAAATAATTTTAAAATGAGAACAAAAATAAAAACAAACAAAAAAAAATTAAAAGAAAATTAAAATTATAAACAAATAACAACTTGCTGAATACATTGCTCTTTATAAAATTTAAAACAAAAAAGACAGCAACAACAATAATGTATTTAAAAAGAATTCATTTCCATTCATTCATTCATTCACATCCATTTATTTATTTATTTTTGATTTTCGTATTTTACCATTGGAGCACTAGCAAATAGTAAACAAAAACAAAAAAAAAAAACAATTTAATATGTACGATTTGCAACCATAAATGAAATTGGCCACTTCCTGTTCTATTTCAAAGTTGTAAACAAAAATATTTGAAAATTTTTAACAAAAAAAATTTTTAAACAAAACCAATCTTTAACATTCCTTTATAATTAATTATAAAATCTAAAAAAAAAACACAACAATGAAATAAATTATATTCATTTTTCGAATTTCCTTGATTGTAATCGCTAATATTGTTTTTTAACAGCCTATTTTAAAAAAGCCTTCTGGAAAAGTTGCACACATACGCTATTTTCCTCACAACATTCCCCTTAATAAGTAATTTATATCTCTTTGCCGCATTATAAAAAATTTAATTTAATTGTTTTATTTTTTTCATTTCATTTTTATTAAAAATATGTCTTAATACGAGAATATTCAGTACTTCAGTTCAAATCCTACTGAGTGTCCTGAATTTTGAAAACATTCTCATTTTTTTTAATCCACTCAGAATTCCTAAAACTTTTTAATAATTTATAAATTTATTGTAAAAGGCTATAAAAAATCAAATAAAAGGAAATGAAAATTGATCTCTCAGTTCCAACAGATCAAATTTGTGAAGAGATCTAAATAAGGCTGTACTTTTAGTTGGCTAAACCAATAAATTATTATTGCCGTGAAGACCAAATTATTATACTCCCTCAAACCTATCCTCTCCCTGTCCCTATAATATCTTCTTCGAAATTGTTGGCCTGATAAACTTTATGGTGCTGTCAGGTGTTAACAAGAACAACTCCCGGCATCTGTGTTTTTATTGGTTTCAATCTATGATGTCTCATAGGTTCCAAGAATGTGTTCTAAAGATTCGTTCTCATCATCACAGAACCTACATATTGGGTTCTAGACAAACCCAATTCCGAATAAGAGCTCTCTAGGCCTATAGTGCCCTATGAAAACGCCAACTACGAAACTAAGGTTAGTCCTGGATAGTCTAATGCGTGACTCAGATCCTATCTTTTTGTGATTTAACAAAAAAAAAATGTATTGATTGTCTCAAACCCACTTGGGAAAAGTGTTTGTTTCCCTTTATCTTCCCTTTTATTGAGTGCGCCTTACCAAACATCTCTCCTCAGAAAGGTTTCGGCCCAATCAGTAAAGTGGAACCAATTCTTCTCGCAAGCTCATAGCCATTGTCTTACAGTGAATCCATTGCAATGGATATTTACAAATAAATTCTGGCCAATCTTGCAAGTCAGAAACTGTTTCAAACGTTGAATAAATATTAATTAGTGCGTTTAGAAGTTTATACAGATAATAAGACAATGTCTCTAGGCTTATAAAAAAAATACTACATCTGACGTAGATCTATCTGAAATCTAATCGCTCTGATTTTACCATCTTTACAATTTCGTACATTTTTGAATTCATCTACGATGGTTGATGGATTTTCCTTCCCTCTAGAAATTTAAAGTTATGTCTAACCCAACCTAAGGTGTATCAAATAGGACAACAACTACCACACTCGCAGATTAGAGTGCTACTTACTACACTACGGGGTTTAACTGCTCACAAAAGTTGAGTGTTTAATACTATTGAAAGGGATACATCATTTATGGTACATATACTATATCAGAGTATAAATCTAGCAATCACTGATGATATAACCAATTCTGATCTTCGTCTGAACGAAGCAATTAAGAAAGGGGACTAGAAACAGACCAAACAATTTCCTCATAAGCGTGGAATAAGGTCTGATTAATGTCCTCGTATTAAAAATAGGAAAATAGGTCCTGGGAGGAGAGTAAGAGGAACTTAGAATTTATAATTTGCTTCATATTAAACTAGATTTACCAGGAAAAAATAGGGAAGACTTCTACAAACTAAGACACTCTATTAAATAATTTAATCGAATAACAAGAGGTGTGTGCTACCAGAAAAATGAACGGTAAATGAAAAATATTATACTCGTACCTCTCGCAGAGCACATCCTTTTGTGGTTGATTGTCCTGTGAACCGCACAATGCATTACAGAAAAAATTCATTTTTTGCCTGCACTGCTCGCTTGTGGAATGATATTCCTGCGGCAGTTTTTCCCGTCAGTTACGATATTGGTAAATTTAAATCAAATGTCCACAAACACTACTCCCTCTTTCCACTTTCCTATAACCTATTTTCTTAAACCCGCACAATGCACTGCATGAGTAGGGGCCATCCCCTGAGTGCTAGTTTTATATAAAAAAAAAAAAAAAAAAAAAAAAAAATGCAAGTACCCTTATTTCATTAGAGTCCACTCTATCATAGTACCAATAAATCAATTTTATACGTACACTCATTGGTATAACACCTTGTTAACTACCGCAGACACTTCAGTGCTTCTTTTTACTTTTAAGAAATCTACAACGAACATGGCATTGTATTCCATAGTGTGCCTATTGCTTACACGTAATGTTTACATCAACTTTAATTCAATCCAAAACTGTAAAACTTTAATTTTAAATCCAAAACATATCTGATATTCAAGGTTTATTTATATCAGATACTTGGTATGCCAGTATGTCAACTCGTCCACTTACTTATTCAACAGATTACGCTGATAAACTGCTTTCATTTGATTTGTTTTCTTTTATAATGTTCTACTGAATACCGTTCTATAGAAACGTGACTTTTTGATTGGTCAAATAATTCTATTTTTGTTTTCTTCGTTAATTTGTTTTTTTTTTTTTTTGTTAAATTTTCAAGGTTTTTAAAATTATTTTTTAATGTTTGATTTTGTTGTCGACGAGTGTAATTTGTAGTAATTACGAATTTATTGTAAAAATTTTAATTAATTCATTGACTATTTCTCACAGATCGATCGATCGATCGATTGTTGTGTGGAATTTTACCAAATAAACCTTATTTGCATGTATTTGAAAAGGCAATAAATGTTTGTTGGTCTTCTTAATACATATTTAACACATTAAAAGTGTTTGAAAATTTCATT
Source organism: Sarcophaga caerulescens (assembly GCA_927399465.1). Taxonomy (NCBI): domain Eukaryota; kingdom Metazoa; phylum Arthropoda; class Insecta; order Diptera; family Sarcophagidae; genus Sarcophaga; species Sarcophaga caerulescens. The sequence continues at coordinate 67,627,086 of OV656867.1, read as the reverse complement.
GGAGATTTTCCGCAATTAGGAAGTGCGTCTACGTTATTGGATTTTTATTAGCGATGATAATTTAAAAGTTACTAATAAGCGAAATACGACTTTTAATAATCTATTAAAAATTATCATCATTATCATCATTATCATCAACTAATACCAGTTTCTACAAATTTTTTGTTTCAATTTGTGTAACGTTTTAAAAGATCACGGCAAATTTCACATTTGCATCTGGTATACAGGAGTCGGCACTCAAAATCAAGTTTAAAGAAAAAAAAAAATACTTCAGAATATTATACAAATATGTCAAACAATCAAAAGAAATCGATCGATGTAGCTGACATTGGAGATTGTAATAGTATCGAGTGTATAGCATTTAAAGTTTTAGGCATTTAATATCTTTTAGCCTCCAGATTAGATTATAGGAGAAAGTTTAAGTTTAAGTTGGTTTAAGTCTGAAGAATCTGCCAGCTGTCCTAATTACCAATGCACTCTGTTCCATTCCAACTACGGCATTATTTTCTATACTCAATTAATTTCCCTCTGGCCTGCTATTGAAGCAGAGGGTTAAGCTAATGGTGGTCAGGTCAGTCTGCAATTATGGGAAGACATAGATACATACATCCTATCTGACCACCTGTTGAAGCAAAGGATTTAGCTGGCTCAATTCACTTAAGCCCTGACACAACCAGGACTATAGATATGCTGAATGGGAAGATACAATCAGCTCGATTACCTGATTTCTTATAATTTTCTGAATAGAATGTTCAATTTTAGAATTTCAACTAGTGATTCCTAGTCCGAACATCCGCAGGTTTCCAGTGAGACTCTTGAAGTTTATACCGATGGCAACAAAATACCAGACAGGCTGTAGTATATTTTTTAAGGGTTATAATAATAAAATTTCGTATAGGCTGCCGGGCCGTTGCAGTGTTTTGTAGATGAAGGTTATGGTCATTTTGAATTCGTCGCAATGCCTTCTGCGTGGTGGGATAAACATTGAAAATCTATTAATTTATTCAGACAGCCAGGTTGCGATGAAGTGCCGAACGAATTCTTATACTATGTTCAGACATGCACTTATATTGAGTAAATCGCAAAAATGGGCATTATTGATCTCAATATTGCATATAAAATGTGAATTAATTATTGCTCAATAAATTCATAAATTGTTATAATATTGATTAAAACTTGAAATACAGCACTGTCATAAGTACGTTCAGTGAGCATATTACAATTTTCCGAACACTTCCGACAAACAAACAAAAAAAAAAAACAAAAAAAAAACAAAACAAAAACAATGTTGTTGAAACAACCAGCTGTTTTATTTACCAGCTGTCAAATGAATATTGAATAAGCAGCTGAACTGCGTATATGTATTGTTATGTCTAAACACTTAAAATATTGTAATCAATAAACCGAATATTGACTCAATAAAAGTGCATGTCTGTTATGCGAATATTACATAATTGATCATTACAACCCTTCAGTCAGTATTACGACGTAGCTTCTCACACCACTTATGTTGTCCGTGTTAATTTTCTACAAGAGTGGTGGCATCTACAGTTTAAAGTCGACTCCAAACGACAGATTTTTGAGAAACTTTTCATGGCAATTTTATTTACTCTCCGAGTTTTTGCTGGAAATCGGCTAAGAGAAAGACGCCGGAGAAATATTTTTTTCATATTTCTTTTTGCTGGAGTTGTATGACCTTGGATTTGAACTGTGGCCTCGCGATTTCCTTAGTTAAACAAATTATTATACGCTCGTTTCACATGCAGGTTTAACTATGTTCCCATCATTGGCAGTTTGCACTGGCGTTAACACTTTCATGTTGGCTACAGAAACATAAAGTTGCCAACCCTTAAGTGTGGACCACTGTATAAACCAAGAACGACTTTACAGTCATAAAAAAATCTGTGAATTTTAATATTAATACGGCAATTTAGAATTATAAAGCAAGACTGTGATGGTAACGACTGGTACGATCTAAATTTGTTAAAAATTTCTAATCAAATATCTCTCTAATAACACATTTGGCCAATTAGCGTAACCATAACTTATAAGAAGACTATTTGATTGATTTATGGCTACTACCACTCGTACCTTTAAATATTTAAATTCAATTTTTTATTTGTGAGCCTAAAACAAAACTGCCCTAAATCCAGCGTGAATAAGTGGTGCTCTTTCAACCAAATGCTTCAGACGAGAAGAAATGCTAATGAAAGCCGGCATCCTTCTACAAAAATTATTCATGTCAAGCCCTCGCTAAATAATGAAATTAATGTGTTAGTGCTTCCCAAAATGACGATACAATCGTTTTATTTTATTTCCAATTATTTTATTTCAATTGAATTTTCTTTCTTTCTTTTTTTTTTTTTGTATTTAAAAAATAAATTAACACTGCCTCACTTCGTATTCCATAGAATTTTGCGAATGTGTGATTAAAAGTTAATTTTTAGCTGTTGTTATTGTTGTTGTACTCTTTATTTGATTCAATTTCAATTTTAATTCAGTCAGTTTTTTGTTTGTTGTTGTGGTTGCTTTCTGTTAATTTAACAATTTGTATGCAAATCACGATTTTGACTGGAATTTTACACCGATATTCACATGTTCAATCAAACTTTAATTGTTATTGAAATTTTCGTACTTTTTTTTCGATTTTTTTTTTCGTTTTGCGCACACGTTCGTTGAAGTGAAGTAAAGTGAAGTGGTTGAAAGTGGAATTGGAAGGTACTTTTTTAGATTATCTCTTAAATAAACAATAACAACAAAAACATTAATAAACTGCAAAACAAAAAAACAACAACAACAAACATTATTGAAAAAGCCATTAAGTGATCATGTACACACGCGTACTTTTCGCGATGGATGGCACACTCAACTTGCAATCCCCCATTAAGCGTGATACAAAAATAATAAAAAAAAAATTGCAAATACAGTGGTTCTGTGGTTCGGTCATTATATTTCATTGGAAATAATTACAAATAGAATGCCTTTTAAAAACAAAATTATAAATTTAAATCGCAGATAATAAAATTTCTAATGAAATACATATGTGGCATACCATGCTTAGCTTATGGTATTTTTCTCACTCAAGGTTAATTGTGTAACAAAATTAACCAAAGCAGTACATGACTTATCATTTATTATTATTTTATAATTTCATTTCACATGGGAATTTATCAACAGTTGCGAAATACTTTGGAATTTTTTTTTTCTGTTCTTTTTTCTTATCGGTAAAGTTTAAAATGAACTGATGTTTGAAAGATTATATCATCAATGACTGTTGAAGAGAGGTCATCAAAAGATATATGTATTTCATCATATTTCACTTTTTTTTCGTGTTCTAGTAAGCTAACACAGTATCCACTGGACTCATTCAGATTGCACCCACAATTTTTTTAGTCCAGTTATAGACATGCTCTCCAAAGTCTCAATATCTCTTCGCAACCTGCCTATCCCATTAAGATTTATTTAGTAAGATCTTTACTAGTTGATCTGAATAGGATACTTCGAGTGGAAGTTACCAATAGGCTTAGTCTACACACCACTGTACACTACATTGATATTATGAAGGCAGAATACAAAATCTGTGAAGAACGAGAAAGTATTGTGCCTTAACCTACTGTACATAAATACCCATATGCGTTTCTATTGTGACAAGGATGGCTAGTCGGGATAGACTCCCTCCATCAACCAATGACACTGCAATGTCTGTACATTTAATTCAATTGTACTGGCAAATTTAGATAATTATGGAACGACAATACTTTTATTCAGTCGGCTTAGGATTTCGACAAGGATTCATAAAACTAGTATTAAAACTGACTAATTGGCCTGAAAAGTAACTCTTTGTATTAAAATGTATGGTTTCCCACTTTAGTCGCCATAGTCTAGTAGGTAGTGTATTGGCTTATTAGACATGAGTCCACGAATTAAACTCCAGGTCAGACATATCGATATTTCTTCGGCGATTTCCTCTCACGAGATTTCTGCCAAAAACTCTGAGAGTAGATAAAATTGCCATGAAAAGCTGCTCAAAAGAGAACGATGAAAGCCTGCTTAGACGCAGGCCACTGATGAAGTTATACAGAATAACCAGATTCTCTATCCCAAAACAATGCTTAGGCGGTAGCATTGTTGGAATCACCATATACCGAATATAACAACGATGATCCGAAGGAATTTTTTTTACTGCTTCAAAAAAATCTTTGGAATTATTGAGTAAAAGTTCGTTTCACTCACCAATTGTGCATAAGAGCATAAAAATGGAGGGTTGTAAGAGTCTTATAATTTAAGTTCAATACTAAAGGTATGGAAATAATAACAAGTAGAGTAGAAGGAGGAACTCACCGTATTTCAGTAGGTACTGGGTTAGCTTATTCGACCCGGAGACCCGGATGTTCGAACCCTAGCTTAGACATCAAAATATTACTTTCGGCAGCAACTTCCTCTCAACAGTCTTCTGGTGATAAATCTGAAAGTAAATAATATTGTCATAAAAAGTTTCTCAAATCTAATGTTCAGAGTCGATTTTAAACTAAAGGTGTTAACGCTCATTGATAAAATTACAACACACAACATAGATGGAGTGAAAAGCTAGGTTGCAATCCCGATTAAAGGACTGTAGTTAGCAATTAAGTAAGGAAGTAAGTAAAAGGGAGAAGAGAGCTATTTATCTAGGAGTCCTAACGGAGCATGATCCCTTTACACATACAATCAACAGATGGAGTAGAGATAGCCGTGGTTTCTGGACCATAATTTATGTCCCAGTCTTTGTCTGTAGGAGCATAGTCAAAAATAGGTAGGTGATCGATTTGTTTACAAAGTGGTTGATCTAAAGCTAAACGGACCCTATACGTTGGTTGTACGAATTGATTAAAAATTTTGATCAAGAAATTTTGATTTTCATTCAACTGGTGACCAACACTTTACTACAAGAACAATTTAAACACTTTTTAAAAGTAAAATTGGTTGAAAAATCAAAACGTGTGAAGAAAACGACCAACATGTGTAGTCGACTATGTTGTACAACTAATTGCAACGTGTTAGGATCTCATTAGGGGGATATCCATAGCAGGGTAATTATCTAAAGTACATAAATTACTACTTAAGAGTACCCCAATATATTAATGATCTATCTCTGCTGTTCTTGCCTAATATCAGCAATTGCAAAAAATTATCACAACATTTATAGCCGACGTAACCACTGTCCTGCAGTCTATTGACACACTGCCAGTGGAATATTCTCACACAAAAGTAAATAAAAACAAAAATTATAACATTTGCAAAAAATAAAAAAATTAAAAAAAAAAAAAAATATACTTGAATATTAAATAAAATAAATATTTGAAATTGATATTGTATTTATTTTGGTTTCGTTTTGGTTTGGTTAGGTATTGGACTCGGTGTGTGTGTGTGTGTGTGTGGTATTATTATTCGCATTTTAATAAACAATTTCATAAAAATGAAACAACAACCGAACAAAAACACATGGAACAATTTATCAATAAACAAATAGACGACGTGCTATAAAATCCACACACTATAATAACAGTAACAATAACAACAACAACACCAATTATAATAATTAAATTGACACCATAAAGTTGTATTTGATTTATGCATGTATGCGAGTAGAGTGTAGACAAACACCATCGTAAAGGAAACAAAGACCTTTGACAATGCAAACAAACTAAAGGTCCAACACTCACAGACACTCAGATGCATTTGTATGCATTACAGGTGTATGTATGATACCATGTGCGTAACTATATTGGAAACATAAATATGGGATCGGATAATGCACGTGAAAAATGTAATGCGATGGAGAAAATAACCCTTTTTTGGAGTTGTTGTTGTTGTTGTTTCCGAAAAAGGGGTGTACGTGAGTTGGCTGGTTTGACGGGTGGCGGCATATTTGAGGCGTCATTCCAACATATACAGACAGACAACTGGTGTTCGTATTGTAAAGAATGGAAGTGTTAATAAATAAATTCAATATTTTTATTTCTCATGTTTTTCTTTAATTTTTTTTTTCTTCTTCTGTTATTATTTCAAGCGTTTCTTGCTCTTCTTTAGCTGTTGCTCTAGGTATAGTATTGTGAACACTAATATAAATAAATAATAAAAGAAAATAAAATAAAAAATAACAAACGAATGATTTTATTTTTCCGTTTTTTTTTATATATTATTTTTTAATTTTTTGTTAATCACAAAAATTTCCACTGTTAGTAGTATATTAAGCGAGTAGATAAATATAAAAGAGAATTTTTTTTCTTCTTTTATTATTATGGTTATATTTGTTGTTGGCCTTTTTTTATTGGCACGATGGGCATGGCAATCACAGGGTTTAAATAAATTTGTTCGTATACAAATTTTAATTCCAAGAAATTTACAAAAACGACATTAAAACTTGTTTTCTGAGTGCAGTACATGATTATTAACTAAGAAACCTTGAAAGAATTCGGGTTCAGAATCGAATATCTAAGAGAATCGAAGGAATTAAGGAGCAAGAAGTACCTAGAAGTGTTATGTTAACATGTTCGCGACGGCCCTGTAATTCATGAGCTTAGTGCTTTTCGCTCTATCGGACGGCAGCTATTACGGAGCATAGACAATCCAACAATGCAACGGTATCGTATAAAGTTTTGTGTGAATTTTGTGCGAATTTTTCGTGAATTCGTCTCATCCTCACTAAATATTCTGAATTTTACTGTGAAAATAGAACAGTACTCAATTATTACGTTAGTAATTATAACTGCTATTGAAAATAAATGCTTTTAATAGAGCCTGACTCTCAAGTATTCTTTTTCGGCAGTAGAAGTGTTAAAGATCTAAATATTTGGTGTTACGTACCGTCTAATAGCATAATCAAAAGCGTACCACCGGTAGTAAACGTTATCGGATGTGGCAGTCTAGTGCGGACCACCGGTGGTACGCGCCGCCCGATAAGGCAGTCTAGTGCGGGCCACCGGTGGACGGCGCCGGCATGAACATGTTAATGTCTAGATTAGACTTTTTTGACTTTTTTGGTAACCTACAATCTATTTTCTTTCACTATTTAACAATTTATAGATTACAGTTTAAGCTGTGTGGCTTCTGACTGTTCCAAGTCAGCTTTAATATGCTCGACAATTTCTTTCTTCTAAAAAGACAAGTAATCAACATGCCAATAACAAAAGACGCTTACGAAGATCAAACTACAACGGATTAAAAATTATGATGGGAAATATGTTAAAAAAATCTGCATTTTGCTTGATCCACGCCACTAAGTTTATTCAAATGCATTCCGAAACTATCTATTATTGGCTTTCAGTACACACACACACATACGAGTACACACCTAATTGGTTATTGCAACCCTTCAGTAAGGATTACGACCTAACTTCTCAACACCACTTATGTTGTTGGCGTTAATTTTATACGTGACTGGCGGGACCTACAGTTTAAAGTCGACTACGATAGACAGCTATTTTGAGGAACTTGTCATGGCAATTTATATTTACTCTCAGAGTTTTAGCCAGAAATCTGCTGAGAGGCAGTCGCTGAAGAAATATTTTCTGACCTGGGGTTTGTCCCACGGCCTCAAGTCTAATAAGTCAACACTCTACCTTCTGTACTACGGCGACTACTAGGCTAGGAGTACTACTGGATAGAAGTAATACGTTGGATATTATTTCGAATTTCGTAGGCTTGGGAAGAGGGCAAAAATTAATGAGCACAGACTGGAAGAAAAGATGAAGTTTACAGAATTTAACAAGAAATTAAGGGAAGCTAAACGTGATTGCTTCAGGAACTTCTGTGAGTAAAAGTAATCGTAGCAATAGTATATAAGGTTCTTGTAAAGACTATGTTATTAAGAAGTGAGTTTGGTAGGTTGCATACAGATTTCGAAATGGAAAAGACAAACTGCTGTTGCCAACGTAATTTAAAGGTAAAGTAGTAAAGATAATAGCCGGCAGCTACGAGTAGATATTAGGCCACTGATTTTGAGGCAATATAAATAGACAGTTTGTGCGCCATATTTGTATCGGAGAAAGAATAATTTGGGTTTTGCTCTCTTTATACCATGCAAGACTACGGAAACGGATGGAATTTTTGCTGTCCTGTTACAAAATTACAAAGAGGAACTGTTGTCATGTCTAATAAATACATATTTGCCGCAGAAGACTAGTTTTTGGCGAATGGCGAAAAACGGGATGCTATACGCCCAAAAACGGATGCTATACACAAAAATCTTTCAGACCAATTAGTCACATGTCTTTCATGTTCACATTAGAGAAAGCTGTGGAAAACTATATACGATAACTATGTATGACAACTATGTACGACAACTATATACAACACGCTTATAGAGCAGACAGCTTTTGTAAATTAAGTGGAAACTATTCAGGAGTTCTTGCACATAAAGGAGATCATTAACCTTCCTATACCCGCGCCAAAAAGTGAAACACCAATACACGCGCGTTGGTCTGTGAGACCGACAATGGAAAATCCTATATCCTTGGTACTATTTCAAAAAAAAATTTTTGATGCAAAAACGAAGCTTATTACTAATAATGAAGCTACCAGTGATATCAACTTACTGGCACTATTTTTTACAAAAAAAATCGCAATAATAAAAAAATCGGTCTCACAGACCAACGCGCGGGTATAGGAAGGTTAATAGGGCGTTCGATAGAAGGGGTATAGAGTCCATGATATCCAAATGGATGGCAGCGGTTCTATACATATGATCTTTGGAAATATAGGCAGGGAATGCTATAATAAAGGGTTGGCAAAAGCAGAGGATGGCCGCAAGAAGGAGCTTGGTTGTAGAGGAACTCTTGACTGCCAAGGGCTAAAGGAAAATTTGAAAATAATCTTTGCGACATCATTCCAAGAAGCCTTGAGAATGTTAGTCGATAGTATATAACAGTGGATTGATTTGAAATGTTTGATTGAAATAGTAGAAAAAAGTAATACTTAAAATTGCAAGGAAGAAGCTTCAAATACCTTTTTTCTTTTTTAAGTGTTTTCATTATAAATCTGCCTATTTCGGAGGGCTTTAGCTACAGCAAATATTAATCCGTTTCGATTATATTTTATGTAATGACAGCGTTTTGCGTATATTTAAACTCTCAATAATATTTTTAACACCCCAGCATAGAGAGAAACGTGTTAATTAGAAAACAATTTCATTTTCGTTTTCTCCCGCACCCACTGACATCATTCATTGATTCACAAATCAATTCGTTTATTTATTTATTTATATGTACATTCATTCATTTGTTCATGTATGCTAATTAATTTATTATCAATTTAAATTAAATACAATATCAATATCAAATACTATTTCCGAATAATTTTCCACTACTAAACATGTATTTATATTTACCTCCTCTATTTTCACACACGCTATATTGTGTGTTGCTACTGAAACTGCTGTTGCTATTGTGTTCAGTTGTAAAATGCAAACATGACTTGTCAAAATTTAAATACAATAAAATAAAGACTGGAAAAAAATAAAAATCTAAAATAGGCTTAAATAGTGTAGCATATTAACTATTTAGACACGCTGTCATACGCTTAAATTGATTTACTGCGCATGCGTAGTGTTGTTTTTTATCATGACGCTGTTAAGAAAACAAAATTAACAAAGCGTCAACGCGTTAGAGTTAAAGAAAAAAATATTTTAAGATACTCAAGTCATAGTAAATACCTGAAATTAAGCCTTAATCATGTTAAAACCACATGTTTCGATTAATAAAACCCAAATACATTCATCGTCGTCTTCAAAGAAGTAACAAAATCGGAAATATTTTTTTAATATATTGCTACGCAGTAAATAAACATTTCATACATGATAACTCAGTCAGCCATTCATTAGAAAGTGGGATTCATTGCAAAAATTTATCAAAAAAATTGATCTTGAGCATATTGTGTGCAAAATTTGGTAGAATGTATTAAATTGACTTCTTCGATTTCTTTTCACACTTTGATCGTTGTATCTCCTGGTTGATATGTGTTATGCTAGCTTTGCAAGCCATTATTAAAGGCTGCTTTTAAAACAATTTTGTACATCTTCTTCGCTAATACCGCCTTATTATTGGCCACGCATCAGGAGTCGATATCATAAAAAACTCGAAGCCGCAAATGAACCCCAATATGATATTTCACTGTCATCTGGAAGCCACAGACTAGCTGAAGGACAGACATACCAGCTAATACAAGAAGGTGACTGATAGAAGTAGAAGAACGAAATGCAGGCATGGAGTGAAATGGGGAACCTAATTTTATATACGATAACATGAAAATAATTTGGTAAGGTCCCATATTCTTCATTTAGATCACAGTGGTTGGCGTTAAAAGTATACGATTCCATAATAAAAGCGACAGTTTTGCATTTGATTACTTCAGTAAATTCTGAGTGGTCATTATAAATGGTCACTTTTTTAAAGAAACCTACCCGGGTTTCCTACCTTAGGCGAAAACGCAAACATTTCTTTCTTTTTTTATAGTACTAACTGGGTTACAATGGTTGCTATCAGCAATTAAACTGTTTGAAGAGCAATTGGGCAGAAATCGAATGTTTGCCAACACACATCAATAGTGCTGCAGAAACTTCGAGTTTGATTTAGAGGTCCTGAGATATTCATGTAACAATCAGCCTACCAGGCAACAAGTACTTAGTAGGGACATAAATAAAGTTAACGGTCTCAATCTAATAGAAGTATTGGATATATAATCTGTAATGTTTCATATTGTAATGAGAATTCAGTTTTCAACTGGGAATGGTCAGATAACGAGTTCCGCAATGCAGTTACAACACTATTTATGCGTGATTTGAGATAAGGTGATATTTTCAGAACGATCCACACGATCGGAATTAGTCACATTGAGGAGACCGGATATGTTCAAGACCGCTACCGAATGGCCCGCCGGCACATATTGCGAACACTGCTATCAAAGTTGTCAAATCCAGAATTCAGTGAAATTCGCTCGGTAGATACAAAATTATGGCCCAAGGGTCCAAGGATGAATGTCCAATAAAAGTCAACTTGGGACTTGGTGCAAATACCGTACCGTATATTTGTTGATTACAGCTTTAAGAACGGAGAAATGCAAACATCTTTTGCTGAATTACGCTGATAACTTATACAGAAAAATTTTGTTTACAAAATTTGTTTTTTTGAATTTCCGTTCCGGACAAATTTAACAACAAACATCGTGGGATACATGCACAGTCATCTAAATATGCATTTGAACAGATACCTCGAGCCAAGAAGCGGTGTACTCATCTTCAGTCATGATTTGATGACATGCATTTCTACGAACTAAGGGTCAAAAGTTCGTTTATAATTAACCAAAAAAGCGTTTTTAAAGTGATTGTAAAACCACTGGCAAAAACTCTGAGCGTAAATGAAATTGCTATGAAAAGTTTCGCAAAAATCTGTCGTTCGGATTCGACTTTAAACTGTATGTCCCGTTATTCATGTATAAAATTAACACATACAAAATATGTACATAAGTGGGGTGAGAAGCTATGTCGTAATGCTGACTGAAACGTATATGTTCCTAAAACAGCCCAGCAAAATTTTGTACCTAAACTTCAAGATCAAGAACAGTTCTCAGGACTATCTAATATGAAGCCGCTCGTCTGTCTTTAGCATATAATTTTTATGAGGAACATTGCCTTGCTATTCGAATTTTTCATAATTTTTTGCCAATTATTTCGATTTTTCTCAAATCAAAAGCAAATCCCCAAAGCCAATTTAGCTGTGTTCTAATTTTAATTGGAATGACCATTGGAACATTGCTGTATAAGGTTAACTGTAATAATAAAGTTTCCAGAATTCTTAGAAACATTTCATGTGGTTTTGTAGACGTTTAGTAATATATATATATATCATATAATATTTATCACATCATTGTATTTATATTTATCATTTCATTGTACATATGTATTTACCATATACAATGGATATAAATAGCTTCAGATCTTCTTGACATTTTTTTTTTCATTCAAATCGACTTATGTACTGTATATATACAATATATAAATATGTATATACATATGTTATTATGTATATTGTTTATTTACAGAATTAATTAAATAAGAAAGAACGAAAAAAATAATAAATTAAAATAATCCATATGACGCAAAGTGAGTTACTAAAAACACGCGCCATACAGCAGCCCTAAGATTTACTTTTTTTATATGAAGTTCATAACAAGCGAGAACTTGTCAAATTTATCAATGGAAAATTTTTGTCCAAAAAATGATGTTTACCGTATATCGGCAGCGTACAAATATAAGTATAAATCGTAAAGAAATACAAAAATCCGATATACAAACCAATCGTATCGGCAACAATGGAAACAAGTGTTAATCAGTTTTAATAATCACACGTTGTTACCTCTAAACAACCAACAATTTATTCACTTATGAGAATACATTTTCACATTTTTTGTTTTCACACACAATTTATCGATATTTGTACACATTGAACAATCGGTGATCGCAAAATCATAAGGCTTTTCAATTTCACATCGACAAGTTGCCTAAACGACATTGAAAAGAGTTAGGGGCAGAGGAATTTACTTTCACACGTCTAAACGTGATTTTGCAAAAACAACAACAATAATTGCAACAAATATTTTCCGTTTTTGTTTTTTTCTTTCGTTTGAAATTCATAGAATTGAATTGACTTTATGAATACATGAGAAAAATGAAATATTTCACTGTAATTGTGAGAACTTCTACTCAAATGAAATTTGAACATGAAATCAAAAGTCAAACGAATCCTCGAGAAAAATTAGTCACTTAAACTATTATCCATTGCAGTACTATTTAGAATTTTCATTGTTATTACTATTGTTGTGGTCAAGTCTGATCTTTATTTGTTTTGAAACTCACATGGCTCATGACGTCCGTACTGTACTTAATACCGCAAGTGTGATAAACTTGAGATTCTTTGTAGACTGACGCACACCAACCGCAACCAACGATTATATGTAATTAGCACTCTCAAGTCTTTTAAGGTGATTAGTAACAATGGAAAGGGAAATAAAAATAAAAAAACTGCATTTATTTTAGTTACACTACCACAGTTGTGGTTGTTATATGTACTTGTTGTAAAAGGTGTTCGACTCAAAATCTGATAAGCTCAGGCCAAATCACAAAATTGGTCTGGAAATTGAAATTTAAGAATTCTCCAATTCCAAGCACGCTTTTAAGTCAACCAACATTCACAAGACCTCACTCATTACATTATAGAGTGTAAAATCAAGAGGGGTTTTGATATTGTTCAATAAAAAAAAATGAAATGAAAAATTTATAGATCCCCAGGGTGCTGATGTCCAAAATTATCTCCAAGATTATCTCCATTGCAAAAATCGAGTATCTCAAGATTATAAGCTAGACGGCTGAAATTCTAAATAGTGTTAATCCTTTAATTTTAATATCGTAGATGTACCACATTCAGGAAGATTAATTGTCAAAACTTACTTAGTTCCGTAATCGTAATCCTTCCTAGCCCTTATACCTAGATTACAATCTAGCTTCTCGCACCGCCAATAGTGTGTATTAATTTTATCCACGAATGGTTTGAATACTTTTTCATGGTAATTATTTGAATCACAGAGCTTTGCCAAACGACTGCTCTGAAGATGTTACCAAAAGAAATGTCAAAGCTGGGGTTGAATTCACGAGCTCTCATCTACCCACTTTGCTACCAGACTAACGGCCTACAATTTCCATACTACTCCAATGCAGAACTATAGCACATGGAGGTGACAAGGAAAGCGTAAAATGAAGATAGTTTTCGAAATCCTAGCCAGTTCCGCAAAGGAGACGACAAGCGCAAAAATGATTGGCATTTTGTAAGATAAACAATGTGGTTGTAGGGGCATACGCATCCGTGACACAAGCGGAGATCTACTAACTAGTTTGTTAACGTTAATAGTTCGTTAGACTCAGAAGGAAAAGCAAACAGTGATGACAACACAACAGTAGCTTTAATATCGAGCGACACAACAAGCGTATTTGAGATTCTGGTGGCATTACAAAAGCCGGATAATGGATTAAGGCTGCTGGTGAAGACTCACTACAAACTGAGCCAGTTTCCCTCCATCCCTATATGGAAACACCCTAAGAACTTGAAGAAATCCTCTCATCTTGGAAAATTGGGATAATTGTGGAATTCTTTAAGAAGGAAGATTTTTGAGAGCGTTAATACTGGGGGAGCATTATTATATTGAACACTATGTATAAAGTTTTAACAGTCATAAGTCTGGAGAGACTTCAGCCCACTGGAGAAAAGTTAAGAGATAAACGTAGTTGTGTTGACCAATCAAATGCACTGGGAATCATAATTGGACAGTCTAATGAGTCGCGCACCACTTTACATGCTGTCCTTAGACTTCAAGAAAGTATTGCGAACCGATCTACTTTTTTGCGCTTAATTACCATACGGGGAAGTCTAAGTCTATCGAAAAGGACAAGAATTAGAATTTCCTATACGGAAATGAAGTTACATAACACAGATAACTACAACTATTTGTTAATAAGGGTCTGCAGAGTCAGGCGACAGGCCTGTTCCGGCCAGCCAACAAGCAAAAATCTTCCGCGCATATTCATGTGCAAATTCGTAAATGGAAATTGAGATGGTTTCGTCACATACTTCACAAACAGCTCTTTAGAACCATGCTTTCAACAGCAGTAAATTCCAAAGTCAATCACTATATTGTCCTTTAAATAACACATCCTTTCGAAATCCTTTGCACTTAAAATACTTCACAGAAGGATTTTTACCTTATTAGGTAAAATGTATCTTTTTTCTTTCCCTTTTTTCGCTTTAGTAGATTAAATATTTCAAAATCTCAATGAAATCACACCACAAATAAATCGTTCTACAAAGCCATTTGCTAAGTATGGCTTTTTATTTAGAACTTTGCGAGGCGCCAGACATATTAAGCAGCTATAAAAAAAGGTGCTGAACAGGTACGTATATATGTATGTGTTCTCAATCCATGTATGAGTAGGTATTTGTGCTAATCACAATTTCTGTTGAAGCGTTTATTTATTTTGTTTTATTTTTTGTTTGCATTCTTCATTCTTTTTTTTTCCTCTCAATAAATTGTGTGTTGATTTTGCAAAAATCACTTCAAAATTCTGGGAATTTACTAAATGGTCATGATGATCCGGATGATGATAGTGTGCTGGTGGGATGAGATGATTTGTGAAAAAGAGTTGAAAAAAAAAAAACATTTTTCAAGTTCGGTATTTGAAAAAAATGGATCTTTTAAGGATAATTTAAACGGTCTGTGCTCTATGGATGTTGTTGTTTTGGATGATTGGCTTAAAGGAAGAAATTGGAGTGCAAGAGTGCGTTAAATACAAACGACCTTGGCTATTGGCTATATAAAGTGGAACACTTTGCACTCTTATTACGGCAATAGAAGAGAGGAAGACACAATTACACATGACTGATTGTTACTAGTTTAACACAATAGACTTTAAGCCCAGCATTTGGCAACTGAAGTCGCCGTAGTGTATTAGGTAGTGTGTTGGCTTATTAGACATGAGGCCACGGACATCAGATATCTCCAACAAAACGAAATATGAAAAAATATTACTTCGGCGACTTCCTCCCAGCAGATTTCTGGCAAAAACTCTGAGAGTAAAAAAAAATTGCCATGAAAAAGTTTCTGAAAAATGTGTCGATCGGAATCGACTTTAAATTGCACGGTTCCGCCACTCATGTATAAAATTAGCACACTCAACATAAGTAGTGTAAGTAGCTAGATCGTAATCCTCACTGAAGTATGTAATGACAAATAATGTATGTATGTATGCATTTGACATGAGTTTCGTCATCGGCGTTTCGTTGCAGAAAGTATCTATAAAATGGAGTCACCTTTTGGCGTCTACTGAAATAATATTGGGCCAAATCATATCGTTCTAACATTGCCTGGGGTGATCTAATCGCAGTACACAACACGAAGTACGGAGTAAGAAAGTCACCTCTGTGAAAAATATTTAAAAAATATTAAAAAATGGCTTTTGGATAAACCCACGCCATATCGATTTAATAGACCAAATTTCTGAAAAAAAATTTTTTTTGATTAATTGAAATTAATTTGTGTGGAAGAAATGTGAAAACTGTGACTCACGAAATTCGTTTAATAAAACTACAACAAAATGAGTTTTAATTGGAGGAAATTCCCAAATCATTTCATCTGTTGTGTTAAACGAGGTGTAGATTTGTTTTTTTTTTTTTTTTTAAGAGAGAAGATACAAGTTTGACTATCTAGTCAATATTAAACAGACTATCGGTCAACATCAACAATAAAATTGTTTTAATGCGATACAACCACAAATAGGCAGGCAGATACGAATACCGAGAGCGACACATATTTATATTGTATGTATGGTACCTCCAGATGGGGGTTTGTGTGTTTGTAGTATAAAAACTTCAAGTTCCGGCTGACAGGCATTAATTATTTATTTTTGTTTATTTTTTTTTTTAGTTTCTGTTTAAGCGCACGACTCTTATTGTTTTAAATTTATTTTATTTGTTGTTTTCGTTTTTCGTTTTTGTTTGTGTTTATGTTTTGCGTGAATGTTGGTAAAAAAGTAAATATTGCTGCTTCATATCATTAGTTAAGATCTAACTGAGTGAGTGACAGACTGTCAGACCGACTGTCAGATTTGCTATTTGTTGGGGATGTTGTCAAAACAAATAAAATCAAAACCAATTTTTTTTTTTTTTGTTTTGCCGGTAACATGTGACTACAGTGGAGCACCTCTTTTTCTTAAACATGGGAAACAATTTAACTGGTATTATAACACATTAAAATTAAATTAAAATCAAATTTAAATTTGTATAATAAAATTAAAACTACAACTGATGTTTATGACGTCTCACTTTCAACTCCATTAAGAATATAAATCATACGAGACATCACATTCCCAGAATATGGTAACCAGCAACACCATCATAGTTTGAATTCTTAATAAAAAAAATTAATTTCATTAAAATTGCAATTCATTGAATTAAACTTTCATTCATTTTTCCAATTATAGCTTTACGTACTCGTCTACAGAGTATTGAGTTAACACGAAAGCGTGTTTTATTTCAAGAAATGTCATCAGTTTTAGTTATTTTACGTAAAACATATTTACGACTGATAACAAATAGCTTTATTTTAGTTCATGATTAAATTCCAATCATTCGATGTGACTGCGACAATAAGCTCGATGTTGTGAAATATGTCAGTCAGACTATTTAATTTAATTTTAAACACATAAGCCCTGCTAGTCTTAATATGCTACTGGCCATTCTTTCTATATTGGTGCTAGCATTCAGGGAATGTTCTCTATTCAATTCACTTTCCAAAAAAAATTATTTAACCAAAGACAGAAGAATTTTTGCCCGAAATCTGTTGAGAGGAAGCCGCCGAAGAAATATTTTTTTATGTTTTCGTTTTGATGTCTGACCTGAGTTTTGAAACGGGGCCGTACATCTAATAAGCCAACATAATACCTTCTAGACTACGGCAACTAATAGGATTGAATACCGCATTAAAAATTAAGTATTTTAGCCTTCTCTAGTACGCACTCGGTAAGGTTCAAACTAAACTTGAATATGCCGTAGACATAGAAATTGTATTCCATTCTTAGTCAACTGCTCATAGATATAACGGCTTTTCCAAAAGAGATTTCCGAACTTTGACAGTTGATAATGCCCATCTTGGTTATTGGTCATTACAACCTTTTAGTCAGGATTATGATTTAGCTTTTCCCACCACGCATGTTGGGTGTGTTAATTTCATCAATGAGTGCTGGGACCTACTGTTTAAAGTCGACTTCGAATGAAAAATTTTTTCTTGAGAAACATTTCTATAACTATTCTATACTAGCAATTTTATTTACTTTACCAGAAGATTACTAACAGGAAGTCACTAAAGAAGTATTTTTTTTTTTCATTTTTCGCTTTGTTAGAGATGTGTAAGCTAGGGTTTAAACCACTAGCCCGCGTCTAATAAACCGACACCACTCTGCGACTTTACAGTCAAATTAGTTACCATTTATTCAGCATATTTACCCAAATCACCATCGATGGATATAACATTCGCAAACATTTCTGTTCGGGCAACATACCCCACGTAAAATCATTTTCAGTGATGCAGCCCGTTTCTAGACAAATGGGTACAAGAGCAAACAAAATTGTAGAAATCGGGACGATATCAAAGCATCATCTTCAGTGATGAAGCCCCAATGTGAACAAATGGGAACGAGAGCAAACAAAATTGTCATGAGAACCAAGAGCGATCAAGTCACAATTTGGTGTGGATGTGGGTGTCATCGATTCATATTTCTCTGAAAGCGACTTTGGCGAAGGCATCACTATCAACTGCGAGCACTATAGATCGATGATTACCAACTTCTTTTAATCTGAATTGAATGATCTGAACACCAACGATATGTGGTTTCAACGTGCCCCATTAGATTTTCTGCACGAGCGATTTGATGGCATGGTAATCTCATGTGGAGGTGATGTGAACTGGCCACCAAGATCATGCGATTCTACCCCTGTTAAACTTTTGCTTATGGGATTTCCTTAAGTTGCAGGTGTATGCGAATAAGCCTTAAACTAGAAGACAAAATAACCCATGCCATGCGGTTAAATTCAGACTGATTTATGCGCCAGAGTCAAAGGAAATTGGACCTTTCGTATGTACTCCACCCAGAGAAGCCTTGGCGGACATACGAACGATGTGATATTCCATCAAACAAATAGAAAATTTCGATGATATCTCACACACACTTTGTTTTATTTAAATTTGAAGGTAGGAAGTGCTTAAAAAAAGACCCAAAAGATATGACCTTAGCTGACATAGATTCTATAAATAGTAAGAAAGTAATTAATGGTGAAATAGCGCAATGAAATGTACCACTTCTGAATCATCCACAGACAGACATAAAGTGACGTCAACATGTAAGCTAGTAAACAAATGATTTTCATCGTTTTTATTCAGAAAACTGCAGTTTAATCTTCAAAGAGTGCAAAAGTCCTGAATATGATTGCAACATTTCTACTGTATTTCACAGTTAAATTTTTTTATTTTCAACTTAATCATCGCTGACTGAATGCACCTTTCCTGCCCTGCTTCCTTCCCTTGAAACAATAAAATTATCGTAAATAAATAAAACGCTTTAAAACACAACATCATCATCGTGCACTTCATCATCCCATTTGTTGTATAAGAGTTGTGCGAGAATTGAAACTTTTAAAGCGTCTCTTCGTTGTCTATATATGAATGTGTGTGTGTGTGTTTAACGACTTGTTTGCGATCATTTAAACGTTTTTTTATTTTATTTTTTTATATTTTTTATTTATTTTTTTACATTTTTTATTTTTTTTATTGTTTTTTTTCTCGATTTTGATTTGATTGGCGTGTGACGATGATGGTGACGGCAACACGTATGATAACAGCAGTAGCTTTGATCATGGTGAAGTTCACAAAAATTCAAAGTGAATACACACAGACAAACGGGCAGTCAGACAGACGGACGGACACGTTTCACAAACATATTGATTGAAATGTGCCGACTATCGTTTAGCATTGAAATTGGCTTTTTTGCGCTTGTTTTTTTTTTTTTTTTTGATTTCATTTTGTAGGCAATTTTCTTTTTTATTATTCACTCGTCGTGGTGGTGGTGGAGAAAGATCGATGAAGGATTCGAAGAATTTTAATAAATGGAATTCAATTCCATTTAGTGGGAGATTAAATTTGAAATCTTTGTCGTGGAGATGTCGTAGAGAGAGAGGTAGTGCCCTACACCTCTTAAGGGCATATTACTCCTGCAAAGCATCTCCATTTTACACGGTTTGATGCTATATTTTCGCATCATCCCACAGAAGTTTGTTCCTATTTACCGGAGTATTGAACGCATGCAGCAGTTTTTTGGTCAGCCTTAGTTAGCTTCTTGACCCTGGAGAGTTTCTCTATTACACCATCTATGATAAAGTTCCAGAGATCCATACAACTGTTGATCTTAAAAAATGGAAAAAATTCTCAGCCATTTTTTGATTAGTTTTTGTGTGATCGTGTTAGAAACTAACCAGGTTTCACATCCGCATTGCAAAGTTGACTCTAAGCAGGTGTTGAATAATCACCACACTGACTGAAGTCATACGAATACCACTCTCCCTCTCTGTCACTGTACTGGCTAGATAACAGAAGTTATCTACCAGTATTGCCAGTGTAGCATCATATTGTAAGGGCTAAACGTTATTAATTCTCATAGCTTTGATTTTCTTAATACCGGTGATACAACATTGCGGGCCAATTCTTCTTATTTTGGCTGCATGTTTAACATCTTTCGTCCGAATTGTAAATTTTCCTCTATTTTACTTGGAAACCTTCTTCATATAATGACTGCTAATATCCTGTATATGGTGTTATGCAAAGTAATTCATCTCAATTTGTTATAATCTTTCAAATCGCAACTTTTCGGTATCTTAAAAATGATGTCTTACTCCCAATTGGAGGTTGAAAGACATTCTTCCTACCAGGCAACGGTGATGTGAGACTGATAATCAACTTTTGATTTCATTTACGAGTTGTTGACTAGTCAGCGTAGTCTAGTAGGAAGTGTGTTTACTTCTTCAACGTGAGGTCACGGTTCAAACCCCAGGTCAAACAGCTCAAACAAAAGAGAAATATGAACAAATATTTCTTCAACGACTTCCTCTCAGCAGATTTCTGGCAAAAACTCTGAGAGTAATTCAAATTGCCAATGAAAAGTTTCTCAAAAATCTATCGTTCGGAAACGACTTTAAACTGTCGGTCCTGTCACTCATGTATAAAATTAACACACAACATAAGTGGTGTGAGAAGCTAGTTTATAATACTGACTGAATGGTTGTAATTGACCAATTAAGTATGTACATATGTATGTATGTTGTTGACTAGTCAGGCAATTAGATATGTGAAGGTGTCAAAGTGAAAGTGATCAAATTTTGTTAACACAAAAGAAATCTTATTTTTATTAGAAGGTTCCTGTTTATACTCTGTATAGCTGAATCAGATAGTGTGTGATTACTATCAGCAGCTGTCTGCAGTGAATAATTTTCGTGATTTTTTGGAAGCAAAAAAAATATAACTTTTTTTCCTAAAAAAAAATTAAGAATTTCTGTTTGAGAGGCATAATGGAACCTCCTTTAAAAAAAGTGTTCAAAAAATCGGGTGCATATTTGAATTGAATGTGTCAATTTCTTTCTAATTAAGAAATTAAGCCTATTCATAGACACAACTACTCTTGAAAGATTTCTAAATTTAGAGAAAAATAAAAAAATTCGATTAAAAATATAAAGGAAATTCGAAAACAATAAATTAAAATTGAAATATCCACACTATTTATATATGCAAATATCAACAATCGGAAGAATTTTTTACCAACTAAGCGCAGCATGACGTCAAAACTTAAAGTCGCAAACTGTTAATAAAATCCAGTTTTTTATATTGAAGATTATCAATCTAGTTAATCCCCATCTATTTAAGTATTTCAATAATAAAACACAAAAACATTCCAAAGACATTTGACAGTCAGTTAGAGATGGGACAGACAAACCTATCGTATTTTTGTTTACTGCTACAATGAAATAATCAAAATTAGCAGTTACTCCCGTTTATCAAGTTGTTAGCGGTACCGGTTTCTGCCTTCCAGACCAGAGACCAGACCACCGCCAATAGAATTTGTCACGTATTCAAAACAAGATCAAAATCCCAAAAAAAAAATTGTTTTAATTCCATTTTATTGTTGTTGTCTTGCTTTATATTTGTTTGCATTTGTATTCATTCGGATTTGAATATTTGAAAGCATTTGATTGAGATGTTGATATACAACCAGTAATGCCAGCATTACTGTTGGTTTTTATTTTTGTCAAATGGGTCATTGTACTTCTAAAATAACTGGCAAAATATCGACCTTGCTAGACCTTGAATTCATCTTCATTTCAATGGCTGTCGTTCGTTTTGTTGTGTTTCAATAATATTTTCTCTTAATTTTTATATTTTTGTGCCCCGTCTTGTTTACAGTGTTAATGGGTGGTTAATTCGTTTTATTTATTGCCTTAGTGGCGCAGTAAATGCCTTAATTTTCTGATCTTTAAATTGCCAAAAAGTTTTTTATGACATTTTTTTCTCAAATATTTTATTGTTTTACCTAAAATCGTTTGGCATATTTTTTAAAACATTTTTTTTTCAATTTTTTCTTCTTCTCCTTCGCTTAATGATTGGTTTGGAATTTACTAAATTATTGAAATTCAAATTTAAATTTTTTTTTCAAAATATAGACGTCGTTTACGTCGTTAAATTAATTAATCATTTATTTTTCTCCCGTGTATTGTATTTTGTTTGCGTTTATTTTGTTTTCTCTCTACGCTACACTTGAAAAAATCATTTGAGATCAATAATTTTTTTATCTTTTACCTTGAATTTATTATTTTATCAGCGAAAAATGTATCTGTTGGACTTTGCAAAATAAAAGACAAAAACCGCTACTTATCGGCTATTGAACTTGCAGTTTCAATTCTAACTCCACTTCAATACCGGAAATATTGAATATTTTTTATTTAATTTCGAATATTCTAAATATTTAATTGCTATAAACAAATTGAAAACATATAATAAAAATAAAAAAATAATAAAATATCTATAAGTAGTAAATGCAATGAACGTTAGGAAGCTAAACTTGTTGACGAGGCCACCATTTTGTTAGACTCATACCATGCAATGTTTTCAAATGTTCCGGTCGTGCGATGTAAATATTACTAAGACACATTGATTATGATCATAATCACAGAAGAGACAAGACCTAAAAACGAATGTCACTCGAAATCGGAATAATACAGGCCCATAAGTTTATTACCAAAAATTTCGAAATTGTTTGAAAAACTGCTAATGTGTAAAATACTTTTAGCAGGTGTATTCCGGATCCTGAATTCACTGTAGTCTAGTAGGTAGTGTGTTGACTTATTATACGAGAGCTTTTAAGTTCAAAACTCAGCTTAAACAATTCGAACAAAACGAATTACTTTAAGCAATTTCCTCTCAACAGTCTTCTGGTTAAAATTTCTAAGAATAAATAATTGACATGAAATAGTTTGAAATAGTTTATTTGTACGAAGTCGACAAAGTTGTAGGGTCTACCACTAATGAATGAAATTAACACACACAACATGGGGATGTGAGAAGCTAAATCAGAATTGTAATAGCCAATCCAGATTACTAATAATTTGGCTTTAGTAGGAAACACAGCACAAGGCCATACATCAGTGCGAACTTTAAGAAAATATATTCATCTCTCCTTATCGACGTTTCGAAAGCTTTCTACAGAGAATCCTATTAATCTTGTGTAGTTATTAGAAACATACATACCGGACAAAGATTTATTATTATTGAAGTTGGCTTTGGGAGTACAGCCCCCAGCTGAATTCTGTCAGTGAGCCAGAGGATAGGATTTTGGGAGCCGTTATATATTTAATTTTTACTTCATACATGCCAAAACAGTAATTGATGATGATACTGCTTTCCTCAGCATAAATTAGAATCCCTACGAAGCATCTTGCGGCCTGTAGAATCACACCTTTCAGGTGATTAGAATGATGAAACCTTTTGAGGACTTAGGTGAACGAACAAAATATTTCTTCACATAATATTTACATTATAGAGGAAAACATGGACAACAGTGCGAATATTTGGTTATATATTCGCACTGTTGTCCAGTAATCGCATATAAAATAATTTGGCAAACCGTTGACCGTTTGGAAATTCACATAGAAGCTAAATTGCCTCAAATGGAGTCTTTGAAACTCGTATTTAAGATTGAACGAATATACTGTTATGGCATACAGTTACAGAGAACTTTACAAATTATTATCAGCATATGTGGCCGTACTTCGCCAATAATCAACGTAGACAAGCAACTTTAAATAACACCAACGATCTAGAATTACATGAACTTGGTGACCAATTAATTGGACCATTTGGCTGCGTCCTATTGGAACCACATGTCAGGATGACTAATGCCGGGTAATTGGGTACGAAAAAATTTCTACTCATATCCTTATACCGTTCAACGTTGATAGAAACATTCTGACCATCACCGTTATTGAAGACATATGGAACAATGAGTCCATTAGGCTATAAAGCGCACCAAAAAGTAATTGTCTGTGGATGGAAAGGTGTTTCGTGTGAAGTCAAGAAAAAAAAATTTCTTCTGCGACTTCCTCTCAACAGATTTCTTGCCAAAACTTTGAAGGTAAACAAAATTGCCATGAGAAGTTTCTCAGAAGTTTGTCGTTCGGAGTCGACTTTAAACTGTAGGTCCCGCCCGTATGGATAAAACTAGCACACACAATATGAATGGTTCTTACTAAAGGGTTGTAATGCTCAATGAAATAAGTATGGCGTTTGAACAAATGCAACAATTTTGCTTATTTGCGAGCCTATTCAACCAGAAATGGGCTTCATTGTAGAACTAAATTTTGGATAGAAATTTCACATCAATTTTAATCGCATTTAATTTAATTAATCTCGTGGGATACACGTTATGAGTAAGTGTAAACGCCACATATATCATAAAATAAAAAAGTGTATGAAGGGTTTGACGAACAAAACGATTATTTTGATAAAAAATTTTCAAGAATTGGCAAACCTTACATACATAATTGGTCATTACAACCCTTCAGTCAGGATTATAGACCTAGT
Organism: Sarcophaga caerulescens; assembly: GCA_927399465.1. Taxonomy (NCBI): domain Eukaryota; kingdom Metazoa; phylum Arthropoda; class Insecta; order Diptera; family Sarcophagidae; genus Sarcophaga; species Sarcophaga caerulescens. The sequence continues at coordinate 67,602,333 of OV656867.1, read as the reverse complement.
TTTTCACACCACTTATGAAATTGCCATGAAAAGTTTCTCAAAAAATCTGTCGTTCGGAGTCGACTTTAAACTGTAGGTCCCGCCACTCATGTATTAAATTAACACACGCAACATAAGTGGTGTGAGAAACTAGGTTCATAATCGTGACTGAAGGGTTGTAATGATCAATTATGTATGTATGTTAGGTTTAACGTTATGTAGTTAGGTTTAACGTTCTGTTATTAATGATAATGGTAATTTTGATTATTCGAATCAAATATTATAAGAGATCTGACACCTTTTCAAAATGGCTTTTTGTACCATACAAAGAAAATGCATTCATTTGAAGTTTCTACATGAGACACTTTCACAGCTGCACTAGCCATTTCGTAAGCTATTCTTAATAGAATTAATTTATTTGCGGTTTAAAAAAAAAACTCAAGAAAATTTATATTGAGGGGAAGTCAGAGATCTATGTATGTTTATTGTAATGGGCTGAATAACTGTATTCTGTTTTTAATATTTAACCACAGTGTTATTGGAATTGTAAAGCATTTTATTTTATATGGTATACGAGTTTTATATTTTCTAGATTTTTTCAATACAAATGAATGATAAATTAAAAATAATATTTATGACACACGCCGATTTATCTGTTCTAGTCTATTCGAATACAATCATTGATTTTTTTTCAAAATACTTTCCAACACTGGCATTATAATTCAAAGGAAAAGAGAAGAAAGAAAAGAAAATTATTTTTCTTCAATTTTATTGCTTAAAAATCTCTTTGCAGTGTATCAACTTACTATTGTTATTAACAATTATTGGCTGCTGTTGTGTTGTTGTTGGTATTATAGTTAAATATGACTTGCCAGACTGACAATGTGAATGGAATTTCACAAAATCTCACAAACATTACTGCCAATTAGTGTTTATTCTCGCTATTTCTCTGCTACAAAGAATTTTTGTGATTGTCATTAAAAATTATTGCCATTTTTTAATATTTCTCTCTCTCCCTCCCTTTCTCTTTCGTTTAATTAATCTTAAAAGTATCGCATTCCATTTGAAATCTTCGTTTTCCTAGAGCGACTTGATTAACTCACGTTATTTTAAACTCCGCTAATGTTTATTTCACTATTTTTTCAGTGTTTTTGTTTTTCTTTTTACCAACGTTAGCTTTTCTAACCGCTTGTATGTGGTATTCATAAAACTTTTGTCAGTTGTATTGGCTGTCAGACAATCTGTCTGACGTTTGGTCAGGTATTGAGGGAATTGAAACAATAACAGTCAGCATCAGTTAATAATTTTGCTAGTAAAATAGAAGACAACAAAAAAAAAATGGAAAATAAATAAAAAAAACATAGACTTGATTGAAGGCACGCGTTTACAGCTTTTGTTGTTGTCGTAGTTGTTGTTATATTTTTTTCTTTTCTTATCGTCAACTTGTTTAATTTAAGCGTGACGCTGTTATATACATATGTATGTATGTATGTAGTTGTTGTTGTTGTATTTGAAGCATTTAATTTAATAGTCTTCACAATTTCAAACAACAATAATAAAAAAAGATAAAAGACGTACCCCTTCAATAGAGTATGTATGTATTGTCAATCAGACAGAATATTAAAAAATAATAGACGAATAAATTTTGTTAACCTACCGGCAAGGGAGTTTTGTTCATTAATTATTTTTTTTTTTTTTTTGATTTATACAACAACAAAATGTTTGTAATAATTTTTTTTTGGAATTTTATCGATTTTTTTTATTACAGTTTTATTCATATTTTTTGTAGTTGGTGTGTAATAAAAAAGAAATCATACCACCTGGATATTGTAATAAAAACTGCGCACTTTATCTGTTTAAATGTTTACCGAAATCAGTCAATACTTGTTTATATAATATATGTATGTATGTATATGTACATACATATGTCTGTTTCTTTCATGTATTTAAGGGTTTATATCCGATTTTTTTTCCGAAAAGTTTTATTAAACACTTCAACTGATTAAACGGAAGTGTATGTCTATTCAAAGATTTATAATTTTCTTTAAAATTTTCATTTAAATTTTTGTTAATGTTGTTCTTTTATAATGCAATTTATTAACAATTTTATAGTGAATTTTTATTTAAAACATTTAAGCATTAATGTGATGTAAGACACTGAGTTTGTATTATTTTTTCACAATACTTAATCGATGCCATAAATATTGTTACAACATTGAACACACTTAGTCTAATAGAAGAATTGAACATACCACGTTATTACCCACATTGGTTATAAAATACAATCCGTTAAGTATCATTCTGTACCAGAAGTTCTAAATTATTTCAGTTTTAACTCAGAGTTGACAAATAACGAACACCGTAACGCTCTTATTGAAGCGTGATATAGGAAAAGCTGGTATTTTATCCAACCACTTGTGATTGATAGCATGTTCGTTTGAGGTGCATAAAACTGATTGAGGAGGTTGAGGACATTAAAAAACGATCGAACGCCGTAAATCATAAATGCTGCGAAATGAAGAATTCAGCACATGAACAAAAAAAAATATTGTGGACTGGAAGACGAATGTCGCACAAAATTCAATTCAATGAATTATTAAAAAACTCTTAAGAGTTAATGCTTTCAAGCGCCAAATCGGACCTTTATTGACAGCAGCTTTAAAAAAATTTGGAATGAATAAACGCAAACGCATTTTGGTGAAGCACGCTAATAATGGTGCAACATCTTTACAAATGAAAAAATTTAACCAAGAAAATGATCAGATGTATGCGCGTTTATCTACACACACAATTGGTCTTTATAACAACCTTCAGTCAGGATTATTCAGACGAACTGGCTTCTCACACAACTTTATACATGAGTGACGGGACCTACAATTCAAAGTCGATTCCGAATGACAAATTTCTTTTTATGGCAATTTTATTTACTCTCAGAGCTTTTGCCAGAAATCATTTGGGTCATCATCTAACTTTAGTCATGAACTGGTGGGGTGCCTCTAACGATTGGGTCACTAAATTACAAGCTAAATTCAACTTCCAGCGGACATTTCGATTAATTCTTTTTTATACAACGTATATTAAAAGAAGTCACCGAAATCAATTAGGTAGTGTATTGGCTTATTAGACTAGAGCCCGTGGTTTAAACCACAGTTCAGACATTTCGAATTAAACGAAATATGAAAAATATTTCTTTCGGCGACTTCGCTCAATAATCTTCTCGAAAAAACCCAAAAAATTACTATGAAAAACTTCTATAATCTGTGGTTCGGAGTCGATATTAAACTGTAGGTCCCACTACTCATGGATAAAATTAACACACACGCACAACACGAGTGGTGTGAGAAGCGAGGTTGTAATCCTCACTAAAGGGTTGTAATAACCAGTTAAGTAAGCAAATAATATATTAATAAAAACGTGTCCCTATTCAGTAAATATCGTCAACGGCACATAACTTCAAAAAACTATTTGATCTACTACGTCAAAGTAATTGCAAATAATACAAGCCTCCAAATCGAAGGAATTCATTTATCTAAACTGAATTGTTTTTACAACTAAATTTCAAATGAATGAAAATGAATACACAATTATTATGCACAATCTTTTATTGGCATACAATTAAAATAATATAATAAAACAAGAAAATAACGCAGCAAAATATGTGCTTAGAAATCTAAAGCAATTGGCAATTTCATAGGAAATTCATAAAACAATTATTAATGCCACTTAATAATGTCATTTGCAAAGTTCACGCGTACGCTTAATTACGTATGGAATGTTTTTTTTTTTTTTTATGAAGGAATAATGAGAAAATCAAATATAATTGACAATTTTAATGCCACCGAACGCACTTAATGCTCGTTCGTAGTCAGCGGACAACAATTCGATTTGTGTGAAAAGTTATGAATATTTCTGGGAAGTCCCCATAACAAAATAAACGTGTATGAAATATTTTATTTGGAAGTTTTGTAACCGCAAATTATTAATAACCACAGATTTTGTTAATGAAAAAAAATATGGAGCGGAAATGAAAGTGAGATTTTTTTAAATTTGATTTAATTTGCTAGTTTTGTATTGATATTGAGATGTTTAACAAATAAAGGACTGAATGGGGTTCATTGCTTTCTATTAAAATTTCCCTCATACGCTCAAATAACATATACATTTAGGAGAGTAAAGTAAAGCATTTGGAATATGAAACATTTGTTGCCAATTAGCTAATAAGGGTCTAAATACACAACATAAGTGGTGTGATAAGCTAGGTTGAAATCCTGACTGAAGAAAACAGATTTGTTATGAGTGGATGACATCAAATGTCACCAGAAAACACAGAATCATAAATAGAAAAAATAAGGGTATCTAGACGTATGCTTTACACTGTATCAAATCAAATTGAGAACATCTTTAATGTTCATTCCAAAAAACATGAAAACATATGTCCGACTGACTATATAGCTTTCGAAACAATAAGGGCAGTCAGTGCCTCCGGTAAAGACAAGTATTTGAAATGCCTTTTTCCTTAATAGAAATTGCCTTATCTTACATGAAATGAAGAACATTAAAAGCCAATTGTAATCAGTCATTATTGAAATACCGACACAATGATGACTTCCATTTTTATTTGTTTTTTTGTTTGCTCTTCAATAATGATTTAATTTTCGATATGTGCACGTACATTTCTTTGCATTTCATTATAATTGATAAAGAGGCAATGAAAAGAAAGAAAGAAACACCTTTTTGGCGAAATTTTTGTGTCAAAACAAACAATAAACGACAGCAAACAAAGTGTGGCGCGTGTATTGCTAAATACAATCGTTTTAATTGGCGATACAAGCAAAATGCAGCACAATAAGTTTGCTACATGACAATGTAACCATTGTATGAAATAAACACTATAAAGCTACTGCTTACAATGCCACATAAAACAGATTAATTTGGTTTATAAAAAGCGCAGATTATAGGAATAGTTTTACAAAAATCATAAATAAAAACTAATTCAATTGCGATGTGATAAAAATAAATTTAAAAAATTTTAATTTTAAGTATTTGAAAGGGTGTGGCTGAAGCCATTCAATATATTTTTAAAATTTATTTATGGATTTGCAAATACATATACCTCGTGCCAGGCGTCTGCTGTCTTAATTTCCATAAATTATCGCTATTGTTTCAAATAGAGCAGGTATTTGTTGTGAAGCCAGTTTCTGGTATGGTATTCGAAATTCGTTTCAAACTTAAAAGTCAAAGTCATCAGCATGATCATTGTCATCGCCGTACATTTCACTATTAAAATATTTTTTTCTTTTTGACTTTCTTATTACTGACTTTTATTTCTGTTTCTCTTTCTTTTTGTGCACAAGACTTTGTTTCATTTCATATATTTCATTTAGTTTTGCTGTTTTATTGTATTTGAATATTTGGTTTTGGAATTTCCAAATGCGCTAATTCCAGCATTTTTTCACCAAACAACAGATCAGCAATGAAATGCTAAATATTTATGAGTTTTATATGGTGACACCCAAGAAGAAACTATTTTTTAAAAATATTTCTTCTAAAACTCAAGCGCATACAGTATCTGTAAGCCTAACGTCCAGTATTTAATTTGTTTTTTGTGGCATTTCCAATGGCATGTTTTCACACAAAAAAATCATATAAATGCAGAACCCTTTAACTTAAAGTAGCTTTTTCTTTATTATACAAAAATATGTATTTAACAGCTATTTCAGCTTTAAAAATAAAAAATTTTGCTAATTTTACGTTTTTTTTTTTCATTTGAATTGGCTTGTGTCACGCTGCCATTTGTCTTAAAATAACGAATCATTAAGACCGCATTACAAAGTTGCGGTGTAGTCTAGACATTTACGTTAATTTTGTCTAAAATTATTAGTATTTTATAGTGTGACAAGTATGAATTGACACAAAATTGTTGAAATAAACACAACTATGGCAAGAGTTATCTATCGACCTAGACTGACCAGTATATACTGAAGGATTTAAGTGAGACTAACCTCGAAATATTCATGTCTGTCCTGTAAACCGAATCCGAGTAAATTTCACATTTAAAAACAAATTCACATTTTTTGGTGTTCTCTAAACCGAATTCACATATTTTTTTTTTCGTTTTAAAACCGAGTAAATAAACACTGTCGAAAGTAAAACGAAAGTAATATTACGAGTATTTTAATAAATTGCATAAAACTTGAAAAAAGAAGTTTGCATATAAAAATTGTAGTCTTTTTTTTTATTAATTTTTGTCAAAATACACACACTTCGAAATATTTAAATTAAAAATAAATTAATTTAAAAAACATTCCAAAATTTCTTCATATTTTCGTTCCAAGTACGAAAAAGAATGTAATTCGGATTTTCTGATTTCATCTCTAGTGAGTTCAAAATTAATCCATAATGGACACAAATTGTTTCCTTCAATTGTTTTCCACAATACTTTTGAAATCGTACTACGCCCAAGACTAAGAAGACAAATGAACCGACAGCTAAAAAAGAAGAGTCGTTGCGAGCTGAATTTTCGCAGGCATAGATCCTTCTTGTATTAAGTGACCAATACTGTCCAATATCATTACAAAGGCTTCCTTATTTACGCGGTAAAGTTCAATGAATCTAAAAAAGGCAAAATAACTTACATCTGGACAAATTGCATTTCTACTGTATGTATGTACATACTTCTCATTTGTAACACTCATAGGATTAGATGTTTCCCTCAATTGCCTTCTTTGTATATTTAATTGGCGTATTTTTTTGTTCTTAATACAATTTATATAACTTAATACAAACGCTCCAGGCATTTTAAATACTTTTTAATGTTTTTAGAGTCTTTTTAATTGCAAATATTTTTATTTTTCAATCAACAGCTGATTAGTCGTTTAAAAAGGACCGCTTTGCTCTCTTGGTATTAGTCGTATGTTTGTCTACCCGTAGTCGCCGTAATCTAGTAGGTAGTGTGTCGGCTTATTAAACGTAAGGCCACTGTTCAAACCCCAGGTCAGATATCAAAACAAAATTATGCAAAAAAAAAATATTTCTTCGGCGACTGCCTTTCAGCAGATTTCTGGCAAAAGCTCTGAGAGTAAATAAAATTGCCATGAAGAGCTTCTCAAAAATCTGTTGTACGGAGTCGACTTTAAATTGAAGGTCCCACCACTCATGTATAAAATTAACGCACACAACATAAGTGGTGGTAAGAAGCTAGGTCGTAATCCTGATTGAAGGGTTGTAATGACCAATTATGTATGTATGTACATATGTTTACCCGAATATAAAACTGTTGAAGAAGTTTGGAGATGTTAAACACCACCACCGTTAGAGCCGTCCACAGATCGAATGGTGCAAGTCATAAAAGCTGTCAAATCAAGAATTCCGCTCTCTGCTCAAAAACATTATGGCCTGAACTGATTCCTCGGGTCAAAAAAGTTATGGTTTGGTGGGATGTCTCTTATGATGGGATCCTTAATCTGCATTTCTGCAAACAAGAGCTCAAAACGTCGGCAAAAACGCCGAAAAAAAAGTTTTGAATGTCGTTGTTAAACCCACTTAACCGGTCCAAAAGCAGTTAAGATAATATAAATGACTCTGAAACAATTTATCAACATTCATATCCGGAAGAAAGACCCTCTGACAGTCCTGGCAATTCGCCAATCAGGTGGTGCGTGGTGTTATCTGCTCACGAGTAGATTGCTGTAACGGCTTAGCGAAAGTGCTGACAAAATGTTTCTGTTTCATTTTCTACAAAAATAATCTGCTGGCCTGATGTAAGTTTTTTGTTTTCGATTCAAAGCAAATTGATAACATACTATATAGTTTCGCAAGCATTCTACTAAGCATAAATTATCATTGAAGTCGACTAGTTGTACGTCGAATAAGATTAGTTTGGACACCAATAGACTGAAAGAAATTAAATGACTGAAGAACATTATGAGATAATATCTCGACATTATGATGGTATAAAATTAAATTTGTATACCTCAAAGGGGACTTTAAAGAGGCCAAATGCCTGCGAAATGGCAAACTACTAATCAAATTTCATTTGTGAGACTTCATTGCAATTAAGCATTACTTACTGCAAACATAGTAGAGTGTAGGCATCTTCAAAGTCAAATACATATTTATTAAAAATACACAGACTTGACTGCAATGTGAAAACTTTTATTAAATCCGATTCGATGCTTACTTTGAATCGACTTTCGCTTGTCTATAATGCTTTTTTGTCGTAACAAAATCGTACACATATGAAGCTTCAAAACATTATTTCTACTTAAATTTTCCAACAGAGTTTGACTGTATGGATCTCGCCCCTGATCAAATTCCATTCTATGCTATCTAAGGTGCAATGTTAAAAATTAAATTTTTCTTTATGAAATATAGTAGAAAAAACTGCAATACATTTTAATTCTGAAACAAAAAAAAAACATTTTTTAATTAAACCATTAAATAAAGCGAATAATAAAAAAAAAATTAAACCAAACCACTTTGTCAGGTTTTCATACTCAAACAAAAACTGTATTTTTATTTATTCCGTAAAGTAATGTGTTTAAGTAGAGTAATTTTATAATTAAAAAAAATAAGCTGCAGTATTAATAATAATAATTGCGACGAAAAAATTAGCGATAAAAATGTCAAGCTGTATACGTGCAAAATGTGCGGCACGTGCCTTGGTTAGGTTGGCAAAAAACAGAAAAAAACAAAAGAAACTTAATTTTTATACAGAAATGAAAAATAAAAACAAAGTAGCAATGAAAAAATAGTTCAACTTGAATAAATTCACACACTTTATTCATCACAGCGAGTAAAGTGTACTCGTACAATAAATAGCACATGTTTAACATTCAAAATAAAATAATAAAAAAAAAAATTACAAACAAAAAAATAAATTTACAAATTAAAAAACAAAATACTTTGAAACCTAGACGTACGATAATAGCAATGACAATAACAACAACAATAAAAAAATAAATTAAATACATACCTATACAATGAAAATGTCGGCTTCGAAAGTTACCCACATTAATGATTGTAATTCATACATTGACTATGGGTTGGAGCAAAAGTAATTTTCATTGAAATATGGTAACAGGAGATGTTAAAAATCAGATGCTTTTATATCTTTAACGTGATTGTCATATTTTATGTAATGCCTAAGGTCAATTGTGACAAGAACTTTTAAACATTTTGTAGGCAATATAAAGAGAAACAAATACGAAAATTATATCACCAACAATCGATTTTCATTACTTCAGTTCACTTCAGAATTTATGATGAATTGAAATGCAACAAAATGGAAATAATAAAATGAAATTCACTGCCAATTGCCTAAAACCAAATTTATCTATCATAGTAGATATGGTATCAAACACATCCACAAAAGACTAGGTAGTAGTAGATTTTGGTGCATTCGCGTTCGCTAGATAGATGACAATGACAGACAGCGTTTGACCATACTTTATCCAACATGAGAAAATTTACCATTTTATTTCTCTTCCTCGTCTCTGCAGCACCTGTAGTTGTCATTTGCCACTTGTCCAAAACCAATACATTTTAATTGAGTGCTTGTAAAGATCTCCAACAGCGGGTACTTAGTTGAGTAAGAAAGGCGTCTTTTGATACCACCTCCAGATTTCCCCTATACCCTAAATAGTGAAACCTTTTCATCGTGTTACCAGCATAACATACCCCTGGTACAAGCCACACAATCGGTAAACTAATAATAGTTCAGGATTCTACTTCAGCACGTCTTAAAATATAATTGTCAGGGTGTATTCCAACAATTTTTAATTTGGATCAATGCGATCAAACATATTTTATTTACTACTTTTCACTTTACTACCTTCTCTGCTTCTTCGCATAGGGTAAGCCCCCTTCCGAAGATCGCTGTTACCATACAGCTTCCTTGGTTGTTGATTTTTTCCCGAGTTCTACATAATTTTCTCTACTCCAGGCACGTACGTCCAGCAGGTACGCACTTCGCAAGGGTTGACTACCATCTAGGATCTTGGAGTTCCTCTTGAAAACTTGTTTAGCTTAGTCGCTCCATGTCGCTGAATATTCTTAGGTGCCGCATCAGCCTTTCATTTTTGCCTGACGAAGGTTCTGCTTTGTTAGCAATTTCGAGTGTTTGGTTTGGTTGGCTTTGTGTCTTGAGTGGTTCCAGCTCTGTACGCATATTTTTGTGAGTTCCGTTCTTACCGCTTTTGTGGATTTCGTCTTCAATTAATATTTTTTTTCCATATTTTAGTTCCATGAGTTGCGGAGAGGGGTTGCCCAGATCCGCAATACACAGCTAAAGTACCAACGTGGTATTTTAGGAAAGAATTGTTTTGTGCGTGCATTTAATGTCAAACTTTCATGCGATGGGATTCAAAGTTCAATGTAGATAAGAGTACAAGACACTATTAAACTCCAACCCTATGAGTTTTAAAAAAGACATTTAGTGCAGAACATGATAGTAATTTATACACATTCTTTTTATAAAACTTCTGACGGCATGTTAATATTTCCCACACAAAATATGGAATAATAAAAAAAATTGCTAAAAACTGGATAAAATTTGCTGACATTGATCCAACACTCACGCTTTAAGACCACAAATAAAATAAAAAGAAATTAAAAAAAATCCGAATTTAGAGTAAAGAAAATGGAAAAAAGTTTCTATACTCTCTGTTATAAATATTCCGTGCATTATTAAAATTTAATTTCAAAGGTTCCACCATTAAGTGTGCTACTGAATCGATTAGCCGGGGCACAAGAGTCAAAAATACAGCGTAAATGGCATGCTTAAATAGGCATATCATGTATACGAAAATATTGTAGCGGGATAGACCTTTGCAAACTTTTACTTTTTTTAATGGAACTTTAATGCACTCAATCGCTTAATCGTATGATTTGTCTATACAAACAAAAACAGCCGGAGAATATGTGCCACACTAATGAAATTGTTTTGTTTTGTTTTGCTGTTTTATTATTGAATTAAAATGTAGAAGTTTATGGAAGGAAAGAAGTCTCTGAGGTGTTTATTAATATTGTCTTTAGAGAGATTCATTTTCATTTTTATTACTTTTATTGTTGCTGTTGTCAACTTTGTTTTCGACCCAACAGCAAAAACGGCACCAGCAACAGCAACGGCATCAACAATTGTGGAACGACAATAAAGGAAAGTTCTGTGCTGACGCACGAGATTCTTATCATGCGCCGCCGCTTGTCATTTATTTTGTTGGTGTGAGGCCGCTCGTGTGCCATTGTGATCTACAACAGACGTTTAAATACAAGTGACAAGTGAGTATATCCGTAAGTCTATGTGATTGTGTTACTTTTTCTTTTTTATTTGTTTTTGTTGTTTAATTTGTCTATTTCTTTGATGGAGTGATTCCTTCAATAGCTTTTTTTTACAAACAAAAAATCGCGCGACATAGTCATGTGAAGCATATGTACATACATATGTATGTGTGTATGAATTTAATATTATTCGTATAAAAATAAATAATAAACAAATCAAACGTAAAAATATGACAATATGCTGACAAACATTGACTTTTTGAAATAAACAATATAATATTCGTATGGAACACATGAACACGTACATACATCCGTGTTGAAATTGTGAAATCGTTTCAATCAAATCTAAATAAAGAAAGAGTCCAAACAACTTACTCTGAATTTTACTTTTAAAAAAATTTGTGTTACAGTCGAACGTTCATATCTTCAGACCCATTTTCATGACTAAAATGATTTCATTTGAACACTTCCTTTTTATGCTAAGTAATGTTAGGAGATATGGATTTCAATTACGATAGTGTCGTGTTCAAAAATAAGATGGGGTTTGCAATTTATTCAACCAAATATAAACGCTTTGAACAGCAAAAGAGTATTAGTGGGTAATACAAGGTCCTCACGAGTCCTTTGCAAAGCTTCTAGACAATAATTAGTTTTGCAGTACATGGCAAACCACTCAAGTCTTTTGCATTACGGTAACACAAGCATTTTAAGCGATTGATTTCGTGACTCTAACTACCATACATAATGGTGAAATGGTGTCTTTTACGTTCATACATAATTGGTCATTACAAACTTAGCTGCCAGATTTGACGATTTATCGTCATTTTGACGATTTTGTGCTCCAAAAATATCATATTGACGACATGACGATTTATGCCCTTATTTTGACGATTTTTAGCAATTAAAAATTTACATCATTTTCTTTACTTTAATACATTAAAAGCCAAAAAATTCCAACTCCTAAATAACAACGTACTTGAGCATAAATTATCATATGCCGTTGCAGTCAATTTTAAAAATTCGATTATAGCTTCTAATATTACCATCGCAAGAACAAAGGCAAGTGCCATTATTTTCATACGACCAACACTCAGGGGATGACATTGTGTTTGGAACTAGGAAAATATATTATAGAAAGGAGGAAAGAGGGAGCAGTGTTTATGGACACTAGGTTTGAATATTTTTATACCATAAGTAACAGGAAAGATCTCTGCAGGAAGGGAATTCCACATACGGATGTGCTGGCCGAGAAAGACGAGTATTACGTAAGAATACATGATTTTCATAAACAAGTCCCCTTATTTCGCTCGAGCAATATCCGTTGTAGTAGCGATAGAACAGTGAAACACAAGCCACATTGCAACGATGCTGCAATGAATCAATGGAGTTGGACACACTATCGTGATTAACTAGCTACTACGGCCTCTCCTGTAAACGGTCGAGAAGCCTCAAAATAGACGTTAAGGGCCAACCCATACATGAGAGTAGTATTTCATTCTCGGTCGGTTATAAATGGTGTAAATGGTAAGAAGATCTGATGAAGTGAAGTATTTATTGCACCGTCTTAAGAAACCAAGGCACTGAAAAATGTCTCAGTCCTAGCGAACATCACACTGAATTTTCATGCCCCTAACGTCAAGATCTTCTGACTCCCTCATTTTTACACCACACATGGGTATAGATGATGCAATATTATTTCTGCTTAACATTGACTTTATATGTTTTTGTTTTTAAAAACCTTTCAATTTATTTATTTATTTTTTCTGACGATTTTTTTTTACGATTTCAATGAACGTCTTTGGCGATTTTAACGATTTTTTCTCAAGTATTTGACGATTTGATGCTTCATTTATCTGGCAGCTGTGATTACAACCCTTCAGTCAGGATTACGACCTAGTTTCTCACACCACTTATGTTGTGTGTGTTATTTTCATACATTGAGAAAATTTTCATTGCAATTTTATTTACTTTGAGAGTTTTTCCCAGAAATCTGCGAAGTCGCCAAAGAAATATTTTTTCGTATTTCGTTTTGTTGGAGATAAATTGACCTGGGGTTTGAACGGAGGCCTCACGTCTAATAAGCCAAAACACTACCTACTAGACTACGGCAACTACAATGCTCTCTTTCGCCTGTTCTTAAAGCTGAAAAGACAGCAGAAGCAGTTTCTAGCTCTGCCAAACATGCTGATCCAGGAGTGTTCTGTGTCTTACAAAGACTTCTTTGAAAAAAACAAAGAAAGCATTAAGAAAGAAAGAAATATTATACCAGAGAAAAAAGCATCCTGCTCTTAACACTACATCATCTAAGGCATTGTTTGCTATCCTTAACTGGCTACCAACAGATATATAGGAGCAACAAGTGGCTATGAATCCGGCAGTAAGACTGAGCGTCACAACAACAAAGAAGTATAGAGGCTATGGTCATTTCAAATTCTTAAGTGCAGTTGATCTCAATATCCCTATACGCCTGAATGCCTGAATAAATCTTTCAATCTGGGTTTTACAATGAAGCTACCGGATCCAAGCATTCACTGATGGATCGAAATCATGCGACAAAGCCGAATGTGAAATCTTTTCAGAGCTGGTAACACTTAGATTGTACCTTTCACTACCCGATTACTGTAGTACTTTTCAGGCTGAAGCAATGTATCGAGTATTAGAGTATATAGAATGGTAAGATACCCATACTTGCTAACAGTAAAGCGGCCTTAGAGTGTGTACATTACATCTAAGCATGCCGGGGGAGTCTCTGGAGGAAATACTGAGTAATTTGAAGGGGCAGTAAAGGTAAACTAATGTATTTGCAAAGTCTAGTTTTACAGAAAACTCGAAGGAATAATTACGTGCAAGTGGCATTCTTTTGCAGAGGTGCAGACAAATAGTGTCATATAAACTTCACTCACTTGCAATAGAAAGATCGGTTAGTTAACCCACTTATAGAGAGACGATATAGGTCTAGCCCGATATATATACGGATATACGTAAAACGAAACTTACGTTAAACTTGGCAACCAACCATCTTAGTAACGTAATAATGAGACACTGGCCTCTAGATACACATGCCGGGAGAGGCTGAGAATATCTCACAACAACTTCTGCAGCGGCTGTTATAACAAGGAAGAAGAGCAGACCATAGAACATCTCCACTGTCACTTAAAATGAAGTATTCTTGTAGATGCAGAATTTATTGCAACAACGTGTCTATTCAAAGACGCTTTAAATAGTATCCACACCAGAGATCAGCAATGAATCGTTTTTCCGCTACTCATAAGCACTCATGCAATTTTGAGTATGAGTGAATCAACAGAATTGAAATTCAACTACTCTGATTCATTCGTACTCGCTACAGCATTGATTTATAAGTATAGGTTACAATGAGTATGAGTATAACGTTGACATCAAACTCACAACATTCGAAATGTGTTTGATTCATACGCCTACTCATTCTGATTCATAAATTTAGAAAAATACTTATAATACTTATAAGTGATTCGAGTGGCTCGAATCATTCATCAAAATTTACAGCCTTTGTTATTGTTGCATATACAAACAAAGAAGAAAAGAAAGACAAAGACAACAAGCAAAGCATACACACAATCTTCTTGTGAGTATAGTAGTGTTCGTACGCGAATCATACTTATTTTGTGCTTCGTGTAAATGTTAAGTAGAGACGAGTCGAAGTCAATAACATCATGCGTATTGTTAAGTATGAATACGACGAGTACTTCCAACTTTGAGTATGAGTAGAATGAGTATGATATTAAAATAAGTATGAATGCGTATAAGTATCAGAAATAATAAGTATGACTCGAATCTACTCATCGTTTTGAATACTCGTTGCTGATCTCTGATCCACACCTTCATGAAACTATCGAAATGACTGAGAGATGCTAGCCTGGAGCTATAATTGTATGACGGACCTTATAGGACACAAGTAAACTATGCTCTTTACGGCAGCCAAATAAAATGTAAAATTACAAAAATAAGCTCACGTGTACATCACCCTTTTAAACATCACCCAAAAAACATGTTTGCTCAGTGTTGTTTTCCAAATTATTAATTTTGTAAGAAAAAATAATGTGTTCATCAGAATATTTTTAGTTTCTTATCAATTTTACAAAGAAAAATAAAAACAACAAATTTTAAAATGAAATTGCTTGTAATCAAGAAATTAAAATTTGAAAATTTCACAATAAAAATCCATTCTTTCAGCAAATGATCGGGGTCAACTTAACCGCTGAGTACACACTTTCAGTCGTTTGCAAAGTAATTCCACTTAAAATCACTTTTACATGTTTACCAAATTACCGGGGACTCTTGGCACACGTCACTCTCATCACGTAGGCCCAACAAATAAAAGATACGAATTGCTTTGATTGTATATATTTGTGGGACAATTCTACTTGTTTCTATTGTTTTTATTTTTTCATAATTTAATTCAAATAAATTGTATGTTTGTATGTGATTATGTATTATATTATCTGAAGCGCCAAGCTTATTGAAATTATTTTCTAAACTTATCTGTTTAGAACAGCAAAAACAAACAAAAACCCGTCTAGTGTTTGTCAACATTATCGAATAGACTTATGCATAGAAAACAAATGCATGCAGTTAGTCAGACGGTCGGTTAGTTAATGAGTGAGTAGGTGATGACTGACTAATTAATTCATTTCAGATATTGATTGCTTAGACTGACTGCCTTAAATGAGTAGTTTCCCACTTTAAAAATGAGGGGGTTTTTGTATCTCCAATTTCATGGTATCATGATTGATTTGCTTGATTGTTTTTTTTTTTTTTTTTAATACAAAAATTAAAAACATCATGCATTGCGTCATTGTTTCACTTGAAACTGAACGTCATACCTGTAGTTTATAATTTCATTTCATTTATTTTATTTTTTAACACAAATGTGTTCACGTGTTGCCCACAATGTTTCTTATCGTAATTGTTTTCGTTTTATTGCAAAACGTTTATCCAATTATCACAATAATTTTTTCGAATGGAATTTTCCCAAAAACCAAATGAACTTTAAATTTAACAAAACTTTATTCATTTATTCTACTGATTCATAATGAATCTGGTGCTGTGCTTGCATTTAAAACAACAGCAATTGTTGTTATCAGTTAATAAATTGTTTAGAGGGGGCAGGAAGTTGGTATCATAAAGAAATTTGGTTTGCCTCATAAAAAGAAGAGGAGGAACATATGTCTTATGCTTAATGACGTCTGTGAAGTATTTGCTCAATAGATGGAGGCGCTAAAAAGTACAATCACAATAACAAGTGCGTGGTACTTTCGGAAGACAGCGAAGTACCATTGTATGTATGGCACGCTAACATTCTCCATACCAGTGCTAACGCAAGCACGAAATCAGTTCTGTATGATATTGAAACTTGACTGGTAACTGCTGGAATAAAAGCGAAGATACAATCTTTCATCAAACGCTGTTTTGCGAAACATAAGGAAAATCTGAAGCTTACTAGCAAAGAGCTATGGAGAATAACTGGACAATCATCAATAAATGTTGAAATACAAACAAAAGCGGGTGAATAGACCATATATTCCACAAGCCTTATGATGATATCTCACCTGCAAAGCTGACTTAGAATCCACAATAAAGACAAGGTAAAGACACAACAATGATTTAGAGATAAACAATTATCAATGCAAATGGCAAATTGTCTAGTGAACTGAGACAAATAGCAAGAAATAAATCCAGTTGGAAACCCACTAACTGTTTCAATAATATAAGCGTCCTGTGTGTTGCAGACATAAAGGTTCATCGATTTTCTGTTGTCAATTCATAATATTTTCATACAATTGTCTATATAAACTGGCCATTATGCGTATCTGTTACACTCTTGATAACCATCTTGTTTGTAATCTGGGACAAGCATGGAACTAAGCAATGGAATAACTAAATACTACATAGTCGGCTTCATTTTCCGGTAGACGCAGAGGCTTCAACAAACGTCCAATTCTACCTAAAACTGGAACTAAACCCCAACCTGCAGGGTTATGTCCATGTTTACTAAAAATTCGCAAATTTTTTATCTGCTTGTGATCCTAACTATGCTATGCCAGCTATACTATGGAAGCAGCTAGGAATGGTTAATCATTTCGTCTTCACGCAAAACCTACTTATTGGTTGTATGCGAGATTTCAACCAATTCTTCCGCATTGTTTTTAACTCTATCTACTCTTAATAGAGAACAAATAATCGAACAACGATGCCTAGTACTTTAATAATTCATAGAAATATTGTCTCTCTTTAATGCATATCCTTTACTAGATGTAAGCAAATGACAATTATTTGATATTAAAAATTGAAAAAGACAAACAAGATAGAATTAACTCGCTTGGGTGCTAGTTTTTCTTTCAATTTTTTTTTGTGCATGAAACATGTGTCAGTTTTAATAAGAAAGCTCAGCAGAACTTACAGAAAATCAGTAATCATCAATTGACAATTTTAATACCCTTAGACCAGTTCACACCCAGAAACGGCATGTTCACATGCCAGCCTTTACCACGAGCTGTGATATCCTACAGCAATCTGCGTTCAATTTGCAACCCAGCCATCCAAACCTTTCATGTCAAAGGCATTTGTTAGCTTCAACCGAGACATACATAACATATGTACATAATTGATCATTACAACCCTTTAGTCAGGATTACGATCTAGCTTCTCACACCACTTATGTTGTGTGTGTTAATTTTATACAGGAGTATCGGGACCTACAGTTTAAAGTCGAGTCCGAACGACAGATTCTTGAGGAACTTTTCATGGCAATTTCATTCACTCTCAGAGTTTTTGCCAGAAACCAGCTGAAAGGCAGTTGGCGAAGAAAATAATTCGTTGGAGATCTCCGACCTGGGGCCGAGAAATCCATTACAAAATTTGGAAGTTCGTACCACCAATAAAACGAATTTTTTTTAAATTTTAGCACATTCTGTGTGCGCTTTTGAATAAGCCTCCTTTTCTTACGTGTCCAGAATGTTGTGTCGTTGTTGGCCAATATTTCCAGACAAGACAGGACCTTTCGCGACTGCTTTTAAAGGTTCTGCTATCTATTTATTTTGATTCTCGTGATATTAATTTGATTTGTTATAAGATCAAACGATTACTAAAGAGAATAACTCCTGAGTAACTAGAAGCATTACAAAATAAAAAAAAACTGAAAATTATGAAAATCAACTTGTTTTGCGGGTCCTAAGCGAAGGTTGTTTTTAAAAGACAACAACAATTTAATTATAGCCTCAGTCACCATCTATAATTACTTCGGATTGTGTAAGTGGGTAAATAATAATCAGAAAAAAAATATGGTACCACTAATAAGACATTTGAAAGATAAGGAAACTCTAATCAATTTAGTAATTATAATTTATTTTTATTCTTTTTTTTTTTTTTTTTTTGTTATTATTTTTATAATATTACTACAGTCTTATCAGTTTGACCCTCTTCCATAATGTAATTATGGACTAAAAATATCTACAAACAACAGCACAGGGCTTACCGGCAAATGTGTGTGGGGCCAACGGTGGTAAACATTGAGGTTTTTTTTATAGCCTTCGTTGACAATCAAAGATAATGAAACGTAGCGTTTGAGGTTGACAGAAATTGTTGTGATACTGATACCAATTCGTAAAATAACAGTTTTACCCTCACTTACCCGCTATCAATGTTTACAAAGACAAACCGAAAAAAATTTAAAAAAAAGTTATGGAATATTTTTAAAGGTTTCGGTTGAAAGTAAAAATATTTTATAACGACAACAACAACAAATAGTAAAATAACAGGAAAGAAAATAAAAATTCTAATAAACAATTACACGAATACCCAGTTAAATACGTGAGCTCTGCCACTAACACCTCGGGAACGTCCGTCGTGTATTTTTTTTTTTTTTTTTTTTTGAGATAAAATTCTGCTACAACAACAAAATTATTTGGAAAGAGCAAAAAAAAAAAAACAACTGACACGAGATTTTAAGGCGAATTCAAAAACAACAAATGCTTGACAGATAAGAAATATCGGGGGGTAACGACAAGCTTCACCCGTTCGTTCTTCTTCATTATTTGTGTTGTTGTTATTGTTGGGTTTTTATTTGAAATATGCATGATATTTTTTTCTTTTACTGATAACGCCACTAACGACATCGCCGCTTACACTTGTTGCATGCTTGTTTGTTTGCCTTTAAAAATAACAGCATTTAAGTCAATAAATGGAGGGAAGAAAACAATTATAAAAAGTGGGCCTTGGCAATCGTTCACTGATAAGCAGTCGTCTCTTTAAAATCCGTCAAAACAAAAAGAATTATTTGGAAAAAAATCGAATCCCAGTAGCTTCAGCTGTTGCCCTCGTAAACAATTAATGTTGAAAACAATTAATGTGATTAATTCATTGATTTATGAATTTTATCTTTTTTCGAAAACTCTGTACAGCACATACATATTATTATATTATTTCTTAATATTTGTCACAAGAACACACATTTTGTTATATGAATTGCCTCAAAAAGACAGTTTCAACCACTAACTGGCCATTCAAAATGAAAGTCGAAATTATGAGATCTATTCAAAGAAATCTAAGTAAAATAGGGTAAGTAGCTTGATTTGTGTATATTACACAGATGTCAGACAGTATAGGAAGAAATAATGCTAGGTTGTGCATCTGTTAGAACCTGAAGATTCCTATTATTTGTTGAAATTTGTCGTAAGTTGCATTTATGAGGGCCACAGTTTACGATTCATTCTCAACATATTTTGACTATTATTTTACCATTGTTTATAACTAATGAAGCTTCTTTTTCAGCTAGAAAACGTTTCGAAAGCATCAACAAAAAAAAATACGAAAGAAAAAATCAACAGAAAGTGTTTATCATGTCGAAATGTAAAAAAAAAACGTAAATTTATGTAAAACGTCTAGGCTAATATTAACTAAGATACACACTAAGAGCCGTCTTGGGTTTACCTAAACTCACGTACCATGGACCGATGAATAAGAAAAGTTATTTTTTCCAATGAAGACGCCGTAGTCTAGTAGCTAGTGTGTCCGCTTAGTAGACAAAAGGCCACGGTTCAAACTCCAGGTCAGACATCAAAACGAAAAATGAAAAAAAATATTCGGCGACTTCCTCTCAGCGGATTTCTGGCAAAAACTCTGAGAGTAAATAAAATTGCCATGAAAAGTTTCTCAAAAATCTGTTGTTCGGAATCGACTTTAAACTGTAGGTCTCGCCACTCATGCATAAAATGAACGCACACAACATAAGTGGTGTGAGAAACTAGGTCGTAATCCTGACTAAAGGGTTGTAATGGCCAATTATGTATGTATGCATTATTTATTTTTTCCAATGAAAAAAGTTTGATTTAGAGGGTTTAAAACGCTACAGTTATTGTTGTCATGATTTGGACCAAGCAAGCGAAGTACAATCGAAGCGCAATTTTGATGAAGGAAGCATTATCTTTTAAGCTTCCTATTTGCTTCATTACCATCAGAATGAAATCAGCAGCATATTTGGAATTTTTAGATAATATCCTTATCACAAAACTTGTCGTAAATTCAGGGGCTGTTGTTGAACAACTTTCACGGCCGATTTGTAGTCACGATTGCAATAGCAACGAAAATTCTTAGAGAATACTCGCAGCTAAATTTTAAGCACGTATAATTTGACACTAAATGATTTAAAAGAGTTAATTAAGTAATAAATGTTGGTAGTGTGTTGGCTTATTAGACATGAGGCCTTGGATCGAACCCCAGGTCAGACATTTCCAACAAAACGAAATATGAAAAAAATATTTCTTCGGCAACTTTCTCTCAGCAGCAAATTTCTGGCAAAAACTCTGAGGGTAAATAAAATTGCAATGAAAAGCTTCTCAAAAATCTGTCGTTCGGAGTCGACTTTAAACTGTAGGTACTAACACTTATGAAAAAAATTAACACACACAACATAACTGGCACGGGTAGCTTAACTGAAGAGTTGTAATGACCAATTATGTATACTATATGTATGTAACTAACTAATGCTAGTTGGATATTGAAATTCAAACACCTCAAAATCGAATAAACCCAGTGAATTGTTTTAATATTTTTTTTTATTTTAATTTAAATAAAACTGAGTTCAAGTTTTTTTAATTTTCATGAGGTATTTAATAACAAGGTAAACAATATTCCTATGATTCATTTAACTGTTCAAGCTAATAAGTAAGCAAATTATTTGGTTAATAAAAGTCTTAAATTTAAATTAAAGCAAATCTAGATTAAAAACAAATGCGGTGAAATGAACGACTACGAATGTATTAAGTTTCAATGTGCCCAACCAGCACACTTCTTTAAAGAAACTAAAAAAATTACTTCAAATTACAAATTAAAAAAAAAATATCTGGTAGATACTAATTATTTAAGCCCAGATTACGCTAATAAGACTTTATGTACATATGTAAAGTCAAAGAGAAAACTTGACATGTCAAATGCTCATTGGCCTTTAAAAGCAGAATTATAAATGCCTGTCAATTGCCATTAAAAATGTCTTTGATTTTGCTTTAAATAAGACTCCCTGTTATTGTTAGGAAACGATTCAAGAACACTTTAATAATTCATATTCCACTTGAATGTTAATAATAATTACGTATAATGAAATTGTAATAATAATAAATTCAACCAGAAACTTTGTAAGGAACTCAAAAACTTAATTACACTCAAACCTCGTTTTATGCGAATTTATTTTATGCGAATTCAAATTTATGCGACTTCAAAATTCTCAAATTTTTTCTTTGTAAAAACGATTTTAAGGAAATATTGAATGTTAAAATCCAAAAAAATGTGTTTTTCGTAACAAAGTTACTACTATCTTTAAATTTTTTCGGCATTTCCGGTTCTGATGTATGAAGTATTATTCAAATGCTATGGACGTGGAGTAATATTATATTTTTATTTTATTGAAAAATTATGTATTTTCTTCATTATTTGGAATTTTTTATTAGTTGTTGTTTATTTCCTATCTTTTTCCTTTATTTTATATGGTCTCAGCAAGGGATTCATTTTTTGTTGATTTTTTATATGCGATTTTGTTTGAATTTTAAGGGTTAAATTTGAATTAATGCGCTTTTTTATTTAAATCCCTATTAGTGGATTTTGTATGAAGCTAGTGTATCGTTTTATGCGAATTTAAATTATGCGATTTTTTGCGGAACGAATTAATCGCATAAAACGAGGTTTGAGTGTAATCTAGAAATTAAATATTCAGCTTAAAAAAATATAATTTTTTAAACTGATTACGTAATTATTTTCATCATTATTATTCATGTAAATTTAAAATCGAAAGATTCGTACAGCTGCTTGGCGTTAAAACAAAATGGCGAATAGTGAAACAATTCACGTTTAACGAAAATAAAAATGAAATATTTGTATCACCTGCTTATAATTATCGAAAAATTAATATGTTAAGGGCGTATACGTTGCCTAAAAAAACAGTACAATAAGGCAAACAAAAAAAAAAATACCGCCAATATTCAAGTATTTACTTGTAATATCAGATTGAAATCGTATAAAAAATGTAGAGCAGTATGAGATAGCGGCGTAACGTAACGTAAAATATTTATTTATGCAAAGTTTTTTTTTATTTTTAAATCAGGTTTATATACTGCATGTAACAGCATCAGCAGCAGCAGCAGCATCAACTTGCAACAACACGGCATGTGAAACAACATAATTTACATTTACAACACATTTGCCTTTATGGTAATTTACGTGCGTATTGACCAATCGCAGCGCATCACCTCTTAAATTATTGACTGACTACATGCCGTTTTCGAAATGTTCAACAACAGAAATGGAAAAGAAAAAAAAAATTTTAAATTTTTAAATTAAACAACCATCAGACTGTGGAACAATCTCCTTTTCTCGAATGGTTTTAACATAACGAAACATCTAAAATTTACTTTATTTCTTTATTTACATAGGTATGTACATATGTATTGTGTTGCAGTTGCATGCAGTTGATGTTGTTGCTGCTGTTGTTGTTTTATTGATTTAAATAGCAGTTTTTACATAAACATACAAATAAAAAGTGTACAATGAATGAAAACAATTCATTATTCATACACTTTATTTTCGTTTTCTTTCTCCCCTTCTTAAGAACTCACACGTTGCAATATTTACTTTTATTTTACACGCATCCTTCGTAACTCATCATCAGAAAAATTATCATCTTAGACAGACATGGGGATGTGGACATGAACATCTCTATCAATTTCATACACATACAGTAAACACGCCTTAATGAAGGTGAAATAACAACGAAAAAAAATTATGAAATAAAGGAAGAAAAAATCATTTACCATAGTGGCACAACAAAGAGAGAAGAGTCATCATCCTAAACAAATATGAAATAAAAAAAAAAAAAAAAAAAAAAACAACAACAACAAAATAAATTATTTTGAATACGTTATTAGTGGCTTGATGATTTCGAATTACATATGTGTGTATGTATGTACATATGTACGTATGCATATGAAGTAAAATTTGCTGTCTAAATCTGTCTAGAACAGTGGTCAATGATCACTGGGATTTTTTTAAGTGATTTTTTAATGTTACACTAAGAAAAAATCCAATTCAACAGTAGGTGAGATCTATTTTAGCTACAGGAGTACTATCGATATCGATAACTATGGTCTGACAGCTGATTTTTGCTGCTTGTGACTTTTTGTCAAAGAGTTCTGTGTAATTATGAAGCTTAGCTTCTCGTTAAATTAGCAAAATTGCCATATTTGGAGCAAAAACAAACGTTAACCCATTAACGAATCACAATTACAACGCTTTAGTGAGGATTACGAGCTAGTTTCTTACACCACTTATATTTTATCCATAAGTGGCGGGACCTACAGTTTAAAGCCGACTTCGAACGACAGATATTTGAGAAACTTTTCATGTCAATTTTATTTATTCCCAGAGTTTCTGCTGAAAGGAAGTCACCGAAGAAATATTTTTTCATATTTCGTTTGGTTGAACATGTCTGACCGGAGGTTTAAACCATTGACGTGAAGCATCACGTCTAATAAACCAACACACTACCTACTAGACTACGGCGACTACGAATAACCATTACACCCATTAAAAATTGAATATATGATGCGGTTTACACTTTGGCGGCACAATTGATCCTTATTCCTTCTAAACGATCATAGAGGAGCCGTTAAACGGAAAAGCGAAGGCTATCGAGCCATACTGACTGAATTTTTATTTCCAAAAATTAAACTTCAACTACAAGTGATTCCAAGTAGACGGCATAACTTGCCACACAGAGTGCTTAACAAGCGATTTGTCGCAAAAACAATATGATGAGAAATATCTTTCCAGAACGAGGGCTACCAATGAACTCGCTCGTGCCATTCAATGCCTCTGGATTACTTTTTATTGGGCTATGTTAAGTAAGACTCTTAAAAAACATCTGAATCTGGTGACTATGAATGACAGGAATTATTAAAAACCATTTATGGACCTCACTATGTCCAACATCTTTCGGCTCATGTGGGTTTAAGGAAACCTATACAAAGACGAATATTTCTGCGATTGAGGAAACAAAGCCTAATTACGAAACGTGTTTAAGACCAAAACAAGATGTATGTTGTCCAGTTAAGCCAATAAATATTGATTAAGGGTGCTTTTAATTATGGTACGAAAAACTTGATTCAGACATTTGAAGGCTTTGACTGAACAGTAAGGAATTTTGTTGAAGATCGCCTTCAAATAGAAAAGATATTGACAACAGTAAGTCAAAATTATCGCTCACAAATTTGTTGTAAATCCTACTGTTTGATATTGACACATCGATTATGCATACGCGTTGCATAAACGTAATTCACGTTTTTTTTTCGTTTTGTTCTGTGCATGTTTTGTATAAAATTACTAACAATTATTCAATACATTCAAACATGCAATTTGAGAGCGATGTCTGTCTGATTGTTTGACTTCTTCATTGAAATTCTAATGCAAACAATAAAACATTTCAATGTCCACTTTGGCAGTGACAGTAGGAGATCTCTCTCACTCTCTGTCTCCTCTATTTGTTCGGCTAAAGTCATAAAAAAACGTTAAATTGTTAAAAAAAAAAAACGTGGTACTTTTCTTAATCAAATATTTATTTGTTTATTTATTTGTCTGATTCCTTAGTCATGACTGGGTAATATTTATAAATAGAAAAAAAAAAACAAAGAAGAGAAGGATGTTCCTGCAATGACCATTACATTGGACATTTAAATTTCTACCATATCATTACCAGTCTAATGATATCATTCATTAAAAAATGAGAAGAAATTTCCCCTTGAAATAGTCACCATAATTAATTCAATTCACTTGGTTTTTAAAAAAAAGTCAGCTAGGAGGAGATATCTTTGGCAATTCATTTAATTAAGTTTTTATTTGCTATACAAAATTCTAATCTACTGGCGAACAAAAAAATTCCATTCAACCAGAGAAATCAGTCAGCTGATAGCCATACAGAAACCGATTCTGTTTTATAGCGTTATTGTGTTCTCAACAAATAAACATTTCCGGGCGATTTTGTACTTTGGATTTTATAGTGTTTTTGGCGTTTAAAATTGTTTTACGAATATAACTATGATGGAAGCGATAAACACAAAAAACATTGCTTTTTTGAGATAAACAAGACAAGACAACATTTGAAATTAATGGTTAAAATTTTGTAATTTTCTATGCGTAGTTTATCTAGCCGGACTAGTTTGTTGGCTTGTTAGATGTGAGGCCGTGGTTCAAATCCCAGCCCAGACTTTCACCGACTTCCTCTTAACAGATTTTCGCCAAAAAAAAATTCTGAGCGTCAATAAAATTGACTTTAAGCTGTAGGTCGCGCCACTTATAAATAAAATTGACTCACGAAACATGGGTGATGTAGAAAGCTAAGGTACTGCTCCTAACTAAAGGATTGTAAGGACCAATTTAATAAGTAGGTAAGTAAGGATACTAACACATGAAGTGAAGGATAGTTTATTCTACCCTTCTACCTCCTTAGAACTACAGCAAGAGTTATTTGACGGAATATTAACTCTTTCGGCATGTATTCCAAAACGACAATGTTGCATGAGAACTACGCTATTGTGTAGTGGATGACCAAGCGATTTAAGAGTAGAAGTGTGTCAGTCCTCTTCTTATCCATAAGTGCCCAGCAGAGTCTAGCAATATTTGCACGTACCTTCATGCTGCTAACGAGATTGAGGCTCCCTGCACAACATGTCGGCGATTGTGAGCTCATTAACGGCCCTGACTAGTATATCAGTAATTATTCAACGATATACCCGGAACCCATAAAAGAGATCCTTTAAATTATCCGAATTTTTCCTAAGAAAACTACGGCATTCATGAACAAGGACGGACGACGAAAATACGTTCGTTAGGGACTTAATTGCAGCCTAACTATCGAAGTAAATCATCAGATTTTGGGTACAAATCCCGCCAGCTAACAAGTAACATTGTGATGCCTTCAGAATAAAATATTGCAGTGATTAGCCAGCCTATAGGTAATGACGGACGAAAAAATACGTTCGTTAGGGTAAATCAACAGATTTTGGGTACAAATTCCGCCAGCCTTCAGAGTAAAATACTGCAATGATTAGCCAGCCTATAAGAAAGTTTAACTTCAAAACCCTTAATAAGTGTACCACAGCCCTTTCTCAAGTAATAAAATTTCTGAAATATCCAAAATACTTTCACGGCCTAAGCAAATCGAGAAGCTTAAAACAATAATTTGAATCGTCTTTCTATAGCTTTAGAGCCCACTCTGCAAATGCTGTTTTGTGGATGTCAGTTTAACAAGTTAAAGTACTCGTAAAGTCGACGTAGTCTAGTAGGTAGTGTGTTGGCTTGTTAGACGTGAGCCCTGGGTCAAACCACCAGGTCAAGACATATCCAAAGGCGTCTTCCTCTCAGCAGATTTCTGACAAAAACTTTGAATAAAAAAAAATTGACACGGAAAGTTTCTCAAACATTTGTCATTCGGAGTCGACTATAAAATTAACATACACAGCATTAGTGGTATACGAAGCTAGGTCGTAATCCTGACTGAAATCTTTTAATGACTAATTGTCACAAATGCTTTAAGATTTTTAACGCTTTAAAATTTTTACAACCGGTATGTTTGCAACGGAAATTAGGAATTTTTATCTGATTTATTTATTTGTGTATCTGTTTATCGAAATTACTAGCATAAATCGATTCGTATTAAAATTTTTTCTTTGAAAATTGATTTCAAATTATGAAGTCATATGAATCAGATCTGTGTAGTCATTTAAGAGAAGAAAAGGCGGTCATAAATAAATTAATATCCAGTCTAGGGGATTTTTTAAATTTATTTCTTTCAAATTGATCTCACTATACCGATATAATAACTATGAATATTTTCTTTCATTCAATAATAACAATGTTGCAAAATTTCCCCTTAATAGCGTTATATCTAGAACATCAGAATAATTTAAAAAAGTAAAACATGAGACCAGTGGTAAGTAATAAAACTGACAATTAGTTTTTATTATCTCAACCGGACTGGCATAATAAATATTGAATATCATTAAAAAAGATTACAAACTGTTAACCGGTTACTAAGGGAATTGTTTTATTTAAATTTTTAAATATTTTACCATACAAATGAAATGGTACATACCAATTGCTGCCTTTTGTACTTTGGCCTCTAGTGAGGTGTGTGCTCGTATGCTAGCCAACGCAACAGCTGTCAACTTTGACGACACACATGGAAAATAAACAGACAAAAAAAAAAGAATTTTTTTCATTTCTTTTTTGTTTTTGTATGATTTTTTATTAATTTATTAATTTGTTGACTTGTTTGTTGGTTCAGGCAATAGGTCTTGGTAACAGCGTTTATTAGACATGAGACTGTTGTATGGTGGTGTTTGGAAAATTTCACAGAAAGTTTGTGATTTTGTTCGAATAAATTGAAGGTGGGGGGGTAGTAAAAGGCGTGAAACTAAACAAACTATTTAAATTGTTATTGAGTAATAATTTTTTGTTTTTTTTTTTTTTTTTCTTTATAAATCTATACAAACAAATACATTTTTTTTATCTATATACGCATAATAAAATTGTTTGCTTTTCTATGGTTTTTATTTGAGAGGATGGTGAATGGAAAATTTTGTTTTTTTCGATTTTTTTCTTTTATTTTATTAAAGGCATCATGCCCATGTGCGTGCTTTAAGAGTTGATACTCTATATTTAATGAGTTTCTGTGTTTATTTGTAAAACATTTAAATGAAACGTTTTCAAACAAATAAATGCAGTCAGCCAACCAGCCAGCCTATCAGCCAACCATACGCCTAGGCTGGACTATGAATAAATACGAGTATGAATAAATAAATAAATAAATAAAGTAAATATGTATGTATGTACATATGTAAATAACAAGTACTTTATAAATATATTTCCAAATATTGAAATGCGTCAAGTCAAGTGATAGCTTTGCTAGCGCGGTTATTTTCCATTTCGTACTCTCTTTATATATGTATGTATGTAGTATGTACGCGTACATAGAATATTTCGGCTCGCTTATCAGTATTGTACAGTATTGTTTCTATACCCTACACTATTAAACCGTCTTTATTTCTATATTGGGTTTGTAATGATAAATATTGGATTCTGTTATGGTTTTACAATTTATTTAAACGATTCTTGGTCTGGAGATCCAGTGGCTTTTAATTACTGGACAGAGTGGCCTGTGGTATGTTCGTCAAGGGTTTTGACGTTAAACCTTTGTATAAGCTGCCAGAACATTAAAGTATTTTCCAGGCATAGGTAATGGCTTTAAATTTACCTGGCCAGCCAGGCTACAATTAAGTAACTAACGAAAGACTCTTCGATAACCGTTCAAGGTCAACTCTTATATGGGTTTCAAGACATAAGGATATCGTCGGAAATTGCAATGCAAATGATAAGAAAAGTAAAATCAAAAACTTTTTCATTAGCTCACAATGATTTGTATTACCTCAATTTAATTTGTCAAATTATATATATATTTCCATTTTTCTTTTTTCTTTCAAATTAAATTTTTTTCATTAGAAAGTACAAAATTTTTATATAAAATTCCTGCAGACAAGCCTCATAGCTTCGTGGGTTTAGAATTAAGAATATTGTATTTAAAATGAAATTACTTGAATAAATAAATAATAATAATATAAATAAATATACATACATACATAATTGGCCATTACAACCCTTTAGTCAGGATTACGATGCGTTAATTTTATACATGAGTGGGGGGACCTACAGTTTAAAGTCGATTCCGAACGACAGATTTTTGAGAAACTTTTCATGACAATTTTATTTACTCTCAGAGTTTTTGAAAGAAATCTGCTGAGAGGAAGTCGCCGAACAAATATTTTTTTATATTTCGTTTTGATGTCTTACCTGGGGTTTAAACCGTGACCTTTCGTCTAATAAGCCGACACACTACCTACTAGACTACGACGACTTCAATGCAATGCAGATGACCCGATACGAAATTCATCATCTTCGATATTATACGGCACATGTGAAAAGCTATCTCGTGATTCTAACTAAAGAGTTGTGATGACCAATTCAATAAGTAAGTACTCTCAGCTCGCTTACAGGGAGGCTTAAATTCGTTCGTGTAAAATTTCTAGACTATGCTGGACTTGTATGGCTAAGAAGAGAACTGACTAACTGTTATCCTTAATTTACATTGTCATCCATCAAACAATTGCAATTCACACGAGACCACGGCCGTTATGGAAGGCATGCCGAAAGACTTAGCATTTCGTCGAATGAATTCTGCAAGAGTTTTGAATCTGAGGTGGTAGAAGAGATTATCTTTTGTATCAGTACCCTGACCTCAACTATCGTATTGAAAGGCATTTCAATAGACTTGAATAGTTTCGGCAGGAGCTATGCGTCGGAGGAGAATGAAGAGAATAAATTTCAACTCTTGTGAGAGGCTCTTGCCATGACGCTTCAGCTGAAGCTGTTAGTCTGAGCAGATTGAAGAGACTATCTTTCAACTCTTGTTAGATGCTCTTGCCATTAAGAGGCAGACATTCTAGCCTCCTAAGATTTATTCTGGTGTCAGATTGGTTTAATATGCAGAATGTTTAATGGCATGCCCCTAGAAATGAATGGCTTTTGCAAGAGCTGTACGTAGGACAACTTGTGTGAGGTGCTTAAGATTAATTCTGGTGTATGTTTGGTGTCCTTTCGTTTGATTCCCGGATTAATATCAAAATGGCCGTAAACGTTGGCATAAGTGGGATCATGCCGTACAAGGAATTGCCGTTACCTAATCTAACCTAACCTAACTTAGTTTGTTAAGAAATTGCCTGATTTTCAACGCTGAACGAAGTCTAGCAGTATTGCAATTGTATTTTCAGTTATGGTATCAAATAAGCGGTGTGGATCGACTCAAATTATTTTTAAATTTTATTCGAAGAACAACAACTTTATTAACACCAACCAAAATGAAAATAAAACAGACACATATTTTACTCAATAACAGTAGATTACTTCATAGGTTTTGTTATACATACATATCATGCCCCCACCAATCATCAACATCACCATCAGCAGTATTAGTAGAAACAACAACAATATGGTATGCATGGCCAGACGTACAATAAAAAAAAAATTGATATCACATACTAAAAACAAAAAAAAACAATAAAACAGCAACCAGCTGGGGAGTACATGTGCAAGTGTACTCGTTGTACCCGCATTAGATTAGAAAGAAGAAATAGAAGCTTTAGAATTTGCCTAAAAAGTATTTTTAGCTGAATCGCCGTCGTCTGTAATCAGTTTGAAAAACTAGACAAACATAGAGAGAGAGACTGACACAACAGTCCACGAGCTCCATAGGCAAACACTAAAAAAAAAAATTTTTGAAAAAAAATTCTAATAAAATTTGAAAATAAAAAATATAATACACACACACACAAACACACGCATACATACATATGTTTATATATATGTATACATGTACACATTATTAATAATTCTAAGAACGTTCTAAATTTATTAAAAGCACGCGACCTTCACTAAAGGTATTGTTGGCTGTTCACGTGAAACAAACGAGATATTTTTGTTGCTTGTTTTTGTTGTTGTATTCCATATATTTTGTTTTTCTTTTTCGCTTTTTCGTTTTCACTGATAGCGTATTACTAGCAAAATAATAATTGCGGGTATGTACTTTGAAAAAGGGGGTTCGCAGCCAGCTTTTTTGAAGGGTGTGTGTAAGAGTATTAGTGGCAGAGGGATAGGGGTATAAATTAAAAAAAAAATATAATAATAATCTGAAAAAAAAAAAATAACAACAATAACAACAACAATATACAAATAATATGATTTATTTTTACTTGTTTACGACATTTTTTTTTTTTTGCTCTTGTTTTTCTTAGTTGTTCATCTTGTTTTTGCTGGTATTGTAGAATAAACAATGAAGACGTCAACCAAATAAGGGAGTGTTAGAGTGAAATTATAAGAATAGGGAGAATAAGAGAGATTTCTCTCATTTCAATATGTATAGTATATTGGGAATAATCATTACACACATACAATTTAGATAATGATGACCTATTTTTTATGGTTACTAAGTCAATAAATCAGAAAGTATGGGTGTATGTACGTACACACGTTCCATTAAAACTAAAGATCAGTGTGGTTTTTTGACTTGCTCACCAACACAATAAATGAAATGATCATCATTTTTTTTTTCATTTATAATAGCCGTGAAACAAAACGAACGTGTTAGAGAAGAAGGCTCACATACCCTAATGCTCTCAATTCAGTGTTCTAATGTTTGTCGGGTTAAAATAATTTGTTGTTGTTTTGCTTACGTATTAAAATTCAATTTTTTTTTTTTATTGAAAATCATTTTTTTTTTCTATCTCTTGAATTTTTTTTACTCGCATGACTGTTATGTATACATGCATATACATATGTTCGAATGTACATACGTAATTATTTTTTTGTTTTTGTTTTAATTTTTTTTTTTCAATTGTTATCAGCTGCATCAGTGAAAAACAAGTCAATAGAAACACGTGCTAATCGCCTGCTTTTTGTTACCGTTAGTAACTTAAGTTTTTGTTTTATAATTTTAACCAATTACGTTATTTATTATTTATTATAAAAGCCAAAGATTAGTTTCTCTAGTAAATACAAACAGATAGGAATAGTTGAACTATTTATGGACTATCAGAAGCAGCGTTATTTGAGAAAAACAACTACAGGTTAAACACGAAAAAATGTTAACAAAATAAAAAATAAAAGTAAAATATGTACATCTTTTATAGAAAATATACGATTTATCGGGACAATAATTTTAGAACGGAGACTATAGACTACAAAGATTGCTGCACATGAGACTCTATGTGACCAATACTAATAACTTTACGCGACACTCAAATATTCATGCCTTATTGTGTACAGAGGGTCAACGGTTAAGGTTTTATGAGTTTCAAGCTACTGCAGCAATCAAATGGCTAATAACAGCAGATTC
Source organism: Sarcophaga caerulescens (assembly GCA_927399465.1). NCBI lineage: Eukaryota > Metazoa > Arthropoda > Insecta > Diptera > Sarcophagidae > Sarcophaga > Sarcophaga caerulescens. The sequence goes on along the minus strand of OV656867.1, from coordinate 67,569,557 downwards.
TATCTTTTAAGTACCCCGTAAATCTCAACCAGCCGCGATACGATATTTAAGGCTGGTCAAAATCTTTATATCTACACTGCACCGTTACAATTACTACAATAATACAAATAAAATTCAAAAATATCACGGGGACGAATATACCAAAAAAAAAAAAACATATTGAGAAATTGCTTAAAAAGTGAAGACCAAAACAGCTCTACCAGCAAAAGCAATGGTATTAAAATACTTTAAATTACTTACGTAATTAACTGACCAATTGAATAATTAATTTAGTCATGATTATAACCCAGCTTCTGGCGGGACCTACAGTTTAAAGTCGACTTCAAGCGACAGATTTCTGAGAAACTTTTCACGGCAATTTTATATACTTTCAAGAGTTATTGCCAGAACACTGCTGTTGCTAATTTTTATTCAATTAACGATAGCGTTTTACGTATCATGTCAACAAGGATTTTTTGAATAATGAGCCACTGTACGTCATAGCTCCGCTGGCCTGATATTCATTTAAGCAGAAAATGCTTAGCCTTTTTGAAAACATTTTATTCTACAGTTTAAAAGAAACTATGCATTGGTAGCCTAGTAGCTAATATGCTAAACTATTAACGCGTGGATCGTGGGTTCGATTGCCACTAGATATTATTATCTAATGTTGCTATCTAATCCATTCAACACATTCAACAGTTCTGCACGTTTTTATACATGTACAAATCATAAATTAGGCCAGAAAAAATACTTACAATTCAAAGTCTCCGTCAATCTAGAAAAAGAGAAGAAAATTGATTACTTTTTTGTCGAACATAATATGACATTAAAAAATAAGCAAGTAAGTATTTTTACTTGCTGTAGATGTCTGGTTTCTGTAATCTTACATCGAGCATGAGATAAAAAATACACGGCTCGTAATAATTATAATATAATTTGTTATTGTATTGTAATTAATAAATAAATAAAAAATAGTTTACGTGAAACATAAATATCAATATGCAACGTTATTTAATCATCTATAATGAACGTAGCGTAAGTCTAATAAGCAGACATGGTTCAGATATTCATGCAAATTGGCGAGAAATATGCAAACGATTAATGGGCCCTGGGCTAACCATTTAAGCCAAAAAAAAAAAACAAAAACTTTATTTATAAGCCCCTAATTTTGTGTATGACAATGTAGATTCGATTTTTCCTAAGCTACCTCAGTACAATCACATACACATATGTACATACATTATAGGTCATTACAACAGTTAGTCGGGATTACGACCTAGCTTCGCACACCACTTATACTGTGTGTGTGAATTTTATCCATTTTGTTTTTGTTTCTTAAGACGACAGTTTAAATTCTTCTTCATTTAACTACAGTTTAAAGTCGACTCCGAACGAAAAATTTTTCATGGCAATTTTATTTACTCTCAAAGTTTTTGTCAGAAACTTTTTTATGAAAAAATATTTCTTCGGCGACTTCCCCTCAGCAGATTTCTGGAAAAAACTCTGAGAGGAAATAAAAATTACAATGAATAGTTTCTCAACAAAATCTGTGTTTCGGAGTCCAGTTCAAACTGAAGGTACCGCCGCTTATGGATAAAATTAACACTCAACATAAGAGGTGTGAGAAACTAGGTCGTAATACTGATTGAAGAGTTGTAATGACCAATTATGTATGTATGTATGTATGCACATATGTAAAGTAGGAAAAGTTCAATTTCTTGTATAGTTTTAAAGCAATTTGCCAGCTTAGTTCCTGGTAAAATTATCTCTAACAGGAATTTAACAAAATTAACAGGGAAATCTGAACAAAATTCTGTAAGGACAAATGTTTAAAACACGCTTCCGAGATATGTAGTTAATATCTGTAAATGGTCACTTAATAATACCATTCGCACGACATAAGTACGAGGTTTTTTTTTAAATTCCTGTTACCCAAAAAGAAAGAACTTGTTTCGAGTCTTAAACAAACTATTCCTCCAATTGGTCAAAAGTATATAAAAAGTGAATGAAACTTAAAGGTATTCAACGTAAAGTTGCATTTAATTCGTAAAAATTGTACATAAGTTATGCACTAATTCATGATAATTGTTATAATTTCACATGTAATGGCTTTAAAATGATTTTATTGTTCGAATTGTATAATTATGTCTTAATCGTTGGCATTTTTACTTGTTTTTTATTGTATTTTTTTTTTGTATTTTCTTTTGTTTGTTAATACGACGGTTTAAATTCTTATTCATTTAACTGTATTGCAAATGGTTAAAAGTTTTGTGCTCTACTCTTTACCCGATGGTAAACGATCTCCAGCTGCTTCTGTTGGAGCCGCCGCCACGAAAAAATTTGTAACATTTACGCACCACCACGACAGACAATGTGTGGTCGGTTGGTCGGGTCGCCATTGATTTTGAAAAACTAACAATTGGAGCCGTGATTGTTCGTTTATGTCTATATTTGTGGTCGAGTGTTTGTTTGTCTTTCATATGCGTACAGTTGAGTGTGTATGATTTATTGTCGTGTGTGAGTGTGTGTGCGAAACGACCGCCAACAGTCTGTTGCCGCTAGCTCTGTAACCAAAGACAAGAAAATGTATCCAATCATCACCACAAACGGAGCAAGCATCGCCACACAAACTCTTTTCATCTGCCACAGTGCGATATGATGATTCGCTGTCCTGCTGATACTGAATGCTGGTGCCGGTGTTGGTGCTCTTCCTACTTCCCTGAGAGACTGGACCACAATCAATTACTATAATTTGCTTGATTCAGTCAGGGCTACTGATTGAATTTCAAATTGCTCAATTTTACTCAAATACACACACACACACGCACATACACACATACAGAGAAAAAAATACCCAAATTTATTCATCCTCTGACTTCTTAGGGTCCAGCCATGCGTACCCCTCTTCATATGAATAATATTTCAGCGATATTTCAATGATAACCACACACAGCCACAAAACTAAGCAGTGGTTGGCTTTTATCCATTTGCCGGTTCTGATGAATTGGTACTTTCGCTTCGGGTGGCATTGCGATTTTTTGTTTGTTTTTGATTTTTTTCTTTCTTAACTGAAGACCACCGGTCAAGACAGCATTTCAACCCTATGCTATGCTATGTGCCAGCGAGAGCGTATGTCAAGTAATTAAGACACACAAAATAAAATCAACATTTTCATCTGTCTTTTTATGTCGTTGTAGTTGTTGCTGTTGTTGTGTTTATTTTATTTTAGCCAAAATTAACCAAAAACCAATGAAAAGTTTAAATGCCATCTAGAAAATACAGAAACATAAACACACATACATACATACATCAATAACATCACATCGATATCATAACATCATGACATGATAATGATGTTATCGCTGTTAATGCTGATGACGATTTTAATTTCAAAGACTGTCGATCAAATTTATGGCGCCTTTTGTTATGCCATCATTACGACTCCACAATTGTGGTTAACAATTTCGTTTTTCTTTTTTGTTGTTGTAGTTGTATTAATTATCCGAAGTTTCAATTTGCAAATATGGGTTGGATGATAATGAAAGTTTTTCCGATGGGATGACGAGTGCAAACTCTGTAATTCACATTGCAAGCAACTCAACACTTTCATTTGCCATGTTTGTTCATGACGTTCATTTATTTCTTTTGCTTTTCTTCTTCGCTTGTTTAGTTTTTTTTTCATTTCTTTTTCAAAATATGGACTACTAAAGTCTATATATGTTCATAGAAGTTAGACAGACAGATACAAAACGTCCTTCACACTTGGCTGCATTCACTTACACATGCAGGCATACAGCTGCTGTAAGTATGAGTTGAAGCCAGTGCATGAATATGAATGAAAATAGCAAAGAGAAGCCAGGTCGATCGCTTGATCTCAATGCAAAAAAACAAGACCCAAGACAGCTACATTTTCATTTCAACCATGCGCTTTTGTACTCGTGTGTGTACACGTACACTGATAGAACAATTCACTTGTTATTACACGTTATTTCACACGATGTTGATTTTAACGATCTGATTGAAAAGATCAATGGGCAGACACAATTATTCTTATTTTTTATGTTTGTTTTTTTGTTTCATTTGGTCGGTTTTTCTTTTAATGCAGTTGGTTTTTGTAAATTGGACCCTTGATTGTTGCGAATAGAAATACCGAATCAAAATAAAAATACTTGGCCTTGTATTCCCTTCCCTGTGCAACAACTTTTTGAAAATCTCGTAATTAAAAATGGGTACAAAAAATTACTAAAATTAGCTTAATTGTTGGGTAGCTCCAATGGATCTCTTTTTAAATGGTGTTTTCTAGTTTTTTCAATTCCTTTTTGGACTTTGCAGCGCTGCTGGCTGACATGCGTGAATCCCAAGAAGCGAACGAAATTGCCATAAAAAAAACATGTGTTTATGTAACTTCCGTTTATCCAGTGCCGAAGAAGTCATAAATTCGACTATAAGTAGCATTTACAGCAATTTGGCATATTCACAATCCTCCCAGTGCGAATTTTACGTAAGACTTTGTCTATTAAACCTTATTCCCCCTTTGTTCAGTGTCGAAGACGATAGAAATTTTACTGTAAGTAGCGCTCGCTGCTGTAATTTGGCATATTCACAATCGTCTCAATGCGAATTTTACGTAAGGCTTTGTCTCTTAAAACTTGCTAGGTTCAGGAGTTGAAGCCTTTCAAAATCTGAAAGACAACATGTGGCTTAAAAGTATTGTGATTGATCCACAATTACATCGAGAGTGAAATAGAGAAAATGTTACTAAACGAATCAACATGTGGAAGGTGCCCCAGTACGAGCGTACTTTTTAAGGTTAAGTATAATTTTTTGTGCAGTTGGCAACTCTGAATTTTGATAGCTGTCACATAGGTTTTTCGGATTATTAAAACTGATACGCTTTGTGAAATAACAACGCGTTATAATTATGAAAACTTAATTTTCCATCGAGAAAGTGCATCCAATAAGTCCACCATCCAATGATTGGTTTAAAAATTTGGAGGATCTAGATCGATTATAGAGACTAAGGCTCCTGTGCGTTAACGTACCAGTACGGTCTCTTGAACACATTACTGCTGTAAAAAAGAGTGTCACCGGAAACATCAATTCGCCATCGCTCTCAACAATTTCTAATTTTGCGAAGTACTACGCAGCGAAATTTGATAAAAAAAAAAAGATCTCCGTAAAGCACTACACAGCGAGTTTTGATAAAAGAATTCCACCTTAATGCGAGCAAAATTTTGTTTACTTAGGAATGGGGATACACAAAACAGTCGAATTTAAGGCGTGAAGGCCCGTAAAGCAATTGCAATATCATGCAATTTAATGCCAAGTGTTTCCTTCTTTTAGGTTTTCCGAAACCTTGGGTTTATATGAATTACATACATACATACATATACAATGGGTCATTACAACCCTACAGTCAGGATTACGAACTAGTTCCTCACACTATTTATACTATGTGTTTTAATTTTTTTCCGTAAGTGGTGGGACCTACAGTTTAAAGTCGACTCCGAACGACAGATTTTTTAGAAGTTTTTCATGAAAATTTTTTTTTCCAGAAATCTGCTGAGAGGAAGTCGCCGAAAAAATATTTTTGATATTTCGTTTTTTTGGAGATGTCTGACCTGGAGTTGGACTGTGGCTTCACGTCTAATAAAGCCAACACACTACCTACTGGACTACTGCGGCTTCTAATTCGCGATCCAATATCCCACTGATAAAATACAGTTACATCTCATGAAACATTTCATGAAAATGGTACTGGCTGGCATGTTGTCAGAGACGTGGGTGCTATTTGAAGGATATTTTATTCCATACTTAATCAGAAGACATTTTCTTTGTAATCCAAACAATCTTTCAAAAACATAATCAAGATTATGATACTGAAAATAAATCAGCTTAGGATTTCGAATATTATATGGAACTTTAAAAGAAATGATTACATAAGGAAGGCAGTTCATCACATGCGGTCTTAATGTATAAATAAGAAATCTAACGTTGCTAATCAAGTGACGCACAGAAGGGTTTTAGAAGGGTTTTTAGGCATGTGAGTATATTTAATATTCATGCCAAACCTCTATTTTTTAATACCCCAATTTAAATGCGTTTAAAGACTTGTTAGTCTTACAAAGACTGTTCATACTCCTTATCACTGAGACAGGCTATTAATCTGTCAAGTCCATTTAATTAGTGGTGCTCTAATTTAAAATATCACTGTCATGTGATGTTAGTGACAATGTTATTTGCTTAAGTCCATTGAACGACACACGCTTTAGGTGACAAACAGTGGCAGCCAGGGCATACTCTCCTCTCTATGTATGGGTAAAAAAAAAACTTCCTTAAATTTTGGCTTTTCAAAACTTAAGCTTGCATTGGATCTTTTTATTCGGTCAACTCACTTAGAATATTTGTGTAATAAAACGAAAGAAATATCTTGTGTTGTTTGTTTCACTGCAAATATGTTTTGAAAACAAAAAAATTTTTTTTTTGAATTTCTCATATGATGAGATGGTCACACGCGCAACCAGCATACCATCACAATAAGATGCTTGAATGCGTTCAAAGTTTCGTTCATTCGTTTATACGTTCTACCGACTATTTTTTTGTTTCGTTTTTGGGAGCAGTTTCGATTTGATGGTTTTTTGTGTGTGAAATCGCAAATATGGTTATTGTTGCTGTTGTGATCAGTAAGCATAGCAGCGGAACCAGTGATGCAATCTGACGTTGTTTCGCTCATCCACCCAAATACACTCACACAGTCATGCACATCCATATATCCATAGCACTACATGCCAAAAGTATATTGTTATGCATGGATATATTCAAATGACCATAAAAAGGAATTAAGGTCCAACAAAGATTCGTTTGTTCGTATGCCTGTTTGTTTATTTGTACATTTCACTGCATTGCATTGCTTTTACAGTCAGCCATAACAGCAGAATATTAAAAACAACCATTTAAATGCGTTAAAAGGGCTCTAAAGTTGAATAAAGAAACATCATTTTGCAAAGACGTTCGTCCGTCTATCTATGCGGTTTTAGTTGTTGTGACTGGCGTTCTTTTCTTTTTTTTCTTTGCTTTGGCTGGTGGTTTCCTCAGTTGCGAAATTTTTATCTTGTATGTGGCTTTGTGTATCTGCGCGTGTGTGTGTGTGTGAAAAAACGGCAAACATCAATCGGCAAAATATAACACCCCATTCTTCATAATTCCAATATTCACATGACTTGACGATTCGATTGTTGAATTGAAACCACACCACATAGTCAGACTATTATTACCTGAGATATTTCACAAATACGTTCGTACATGATACGAGCATACGTCTATGGATTTTGAATGCTGAGACACACTTACTACTGCAACTTATCTCTTCCTTCTCAACCACCGCAACAATCCTTAAGCGGTGGCTGTAAGGCCGTATATCTTTTTTATCTTCATGTCTGTATGTCTGTCTGTCTGTCTTTATATCTGACGACTTTATGTTCATCATCAGGCTTCATCTCGTCTCTTTGACGTAAGAAAAACAGAAAAAATAAAACCAATGTTCACAGATCTCTTACAGCAGAAATCAAAAGAAAACGTAATAATAACGAAACAACAACAACAACAAACAAAATCAAAAATTTAAACAAACAATAAAAACAACAGTGCGAAGTAGTCAATTTCAAGTTGAAATGATGTCGCACGTTTCATTTCATTGAAAAAAAAGAAGTCTTTTAACCACTACACTCGAAAAAATACGAAACTTTAGGAAGGAGTGAGTTTCCGCCGGAAATACTTAAACAGTTATAACGGTCATCGTTAAAGAAAATGTTACTCATGGCATGCTTGTTATACGAAATGTTTGATATTTTCTTCTGGAGACTTAATAGCAAACCAAAAGGTTTACAATTAACAGATTAAAGTCCTTGTGTCAGATAGAGTCCTGCAGCACGATTTAATCGATTCTGTTTAAAATTATCAATTTTATTTTATTTATAAAACCGATTTTTATTTTTAAATAGAGTACTCGAGAAAAGCCATTGCCAAATAATAGGGACTTCAGAACTTTGACAGTTTATTGAAGCTACATCTGTCAAATTAGTTGTCATTTATTCAATATGTTTTGCAAAACCACCACTAAGGGATTTAACATGTGCAAATAATAAATTTGTTTCGTCAAAATATTACGTTCCCCGAGCTGATTTGGACACCAAGCACTTGTGGTTACGTTTAATAGCCTATGCGAACTATTTGACGGCATAGTCATCTCTCGTGGAGGTAATGTGAACGATTTGACCCTGTCACACTTTTTCACGTGGAGTTTTCTTAAGTCGGTGTAAGAGAACAACGCACAAACCACAGCAGTCCCTAAACTTAACACAACCCATGCCATCAGGCGAATTCGGTATGATTCATGAGCCAAGGTTAGGTTAGGTTAGAGGACGTGTACTTGTTAATTGTGACAAGTACAGTACCCGGATTTCGAATTGACCCATTATACAACGTCCTAACTTCTCACACCACTCGTGTTGTGTGCGTTAATTTTATACATGAGTGGCGGGACCTACAGTTTAAAGTCGACTCCGAACGACAGATTTTTGAGAAGCTTTTCATGGCAATTTTAACCCTCAGAGTTTTTGCCAGAAATCTGCTGAGAGGAAGTCGCCGAAGAAATATTTTCAAATTTTCGATTTGATGTCTGACCTGGGATTTTAACTCGGGCCTTTCGTCTAATAAGCCAACACACTACCTACTAGACTACGGCGACTTCAATTCATGAGCCAAAGTCTTGGAAAATTTGTCGTTTCGGATGCGTTTGACTCAGAGTAGCTGTGGCAGACATTTTAACAATGTTATATTGCAACCAGAGTGGCATCAACAGGTCTTTCAAACGAATAAAAAATTTCAATGACATCACACACACATACATACATAATTGGTCATTACAACCCTTGAGATAGACCCGATATAATTACAAAGCACTTACATATATGCTATTGCAACCATTTTCGTTCCATTAAAGACCACAAATGTAATCCTACGACTCTTACTATCTATAAAAGCAAAATCTTTGGAAGTATAGAACATACTGCTAGGGGGAGCATATTCAGAGAGTAACGCCCGCAATACAATCAATTTGTTTAAGCAAAAAATTGCGTGAAGTGTAGGAAAATTAAAAATACAGCACAAGACACAATTACCCATCCAAAGAACCAGCGGCAAATGTCAAAAACTCACCGCATTACTAACCATTCAAGAGAAGATTATTCGTATGGATATGGATACATACATACATATGTACGTCTATAGAAACATGGACAAACGTAAGTACGACCGCAATCCTAAACTTGGGTGGCATTTCAATTTCATTTCTTACATTTTTTCTTTAGTTTTTCGTTTTCATTTTAGCTTTTGTTTTATTGTTTTTAATCATCCGTTTCTATCAATGAACGATGGTCGATGGTCGCTTGTCGATGGACAGTAGTGGTGGACAGTAACAACTGCACAATCCAACAACTCTGTAAACAGTGGATAACATATTGAACTCAGCTCGAAATTGAGTGTTGATACAATATTTGTCTACACAAGAGGCATAACAAAAGACATGAAACATTGAAACACATGCAACACATTGAATACAACACAAAGAATTATTGTAGAAATATATGGACAGCCAAACAGACTTGCAGACAAACAGCAGCAAGCAGAAACGTTTTTAAATCTTTAAAGTACACATCGGTTGTTATGTAGTACGATCATGCCACAACCACGCCACACCACACCACACCGCACTTATTCAATTCGTTAATGTTGTTGTTATTGTCGATGTTTTATTATTTACTTATCTGGTCGATTTTGGTTTGTTTATTAGCGTTTGTTGGTTGGTCACTTTGGCGGCCAGGTAGATTTTATGAATTTACCTCACACGTTGACACAAAAGAAATTAATCACTGGAGCATCTTCAACACTCTGTTATCGACTCGAGACAACAAACGCAACGATTTCTTTACCAAAACCCTAAAATACATGGAACATTAAGTTGGATTTTGCAGCATCATCATCATCATTAAAACCAGTGAGTCAATTTGAAAACGTTTAGACTGGAAACCAAACAGTAATAAACAATTGAAAATTTCTTTATCAGGGTTTACTGATTCAGTTTCTTTCAAAAACGAAAAAAAGGGTTTCAACCATTGAGAAGACATCCTTACAATTGACCAATTTAACACACTTCGAAAACGAGTGTGAAACGAATAGATTACGAAAATGTAAAGGGTTTGTGGATAATGTTATTCCATCCACAAAGTGTTAGTGTTTGACTCGCTTAAAGCGAAGTTTAGTTCAAACCAAGCAATTTGAAGAAATTAACGTTACATGTTCTACCCGGACAGATCCAGTTCATCCATAATTATACAAAATGATTGCCTTGACTACCATTGAGGACAGCATACTACAACATGGTATGGTATGACCATCCAGAACGTAATTCTTACTAAAGGATTACAATGGCCCATAATGTATTTTTGTATGTAGATTTTAGAATAATTAGTTTCCTGTAAAACAACCAGCGTTTAAGTTAGGTTAGCCGCGATAGGTATGAGTATTCACTCTTCATAAAAGTCTACAAAGCTAACAATCGGACAGTTGATCACTTGTAATCTTACTCGAACTCCTAACAACCAACAGAAAGCTGTTTAAGACGGTATTTTAGTTCCTCATCATGGCTTCAATCATTTTGGAACCATAACGAGTTTGTAATTAAGATTCTACCCAAAATTTTGCCAAGAATCTTACACAATTACTGGAAAATAAACGACAACCGCAGCATCTGTCTTTACAGCTTCTGCATACGTAATAACTAAAAAGCTCCAATCCACTCCAATGTGCCCCTATTAGAATAATCACTCGCCTTCACTCCCATGCGACCCTATTACACTAATTGACCCAAGGATCAGACAAAAATTGGTTGTCTCTTTAACAGACGCCGCTGAAAAGTTTAAGCGTATCTGAGTACCTACAGGCGACGTTTCATAGGCCTCTGTGCTTGGACCAGCATTGTGTAATGCGCTGAAGAATGGCATATTGAAGTGCATAGATTGCGGGCTATGCACACGATATCGTGTTGGTTGTTAAAGACAACATTCTGGTAAACGTAGTGTAAAGATGCTACAGTCAAAAGGAGAAGATGACTGGATAGTGCTCCACTCGACTTGGCTACACATAAAGCCGGGATGGTATTGGATAAGTGTGACGAAGGCAGCTGATGAAATTGTGTGTTGGTGGACAGGTGATAATTTTTCAGAAGACAATAAAGTACATCTTGGCGCAATGAGTGATGTGTGATTGCGTTTTAAACACCACTTGTCAACAACACCAATTGTTGTAAATCTGAAAAAGTAAATGGGCCCGAGTTTAATGTCTAATATTAATAGACCCCCGGTACGGCTTCTATTAACGATTGTGGACTCTGTCGCACTCTATTAGCACCAATATAGCCAATGTATACATACATAAATAATTGGTCATTACAACTCTTCAGTTAGGATTATGACCTAACTTCTTGCATCACTTATGTTGTGTGTGTTAATTTTATCCATAAGTGGCGGGACCTACAGTTTAAAGCTGACTTCGAACAACAGATTTTTCTGAGAATCTTTTCATGCCAATTTTACTCTGAGTGTAAGTCAGAGCATTCTTTAGTTTAAAGCATATTTTCTTCGCTATTCCTCTAATGTAGAAGCTGTCTCCGTCTTCAGCCTTCTATTTTGCGTTATACGTTATTTTCAATTACGAAATGATTTTTTCTCCTGACCAATACACACGACATAATAAAAGTTACAAGAACTGTGAGGTCTCATGTCGATTTCCATAAAAGTAGAACAGATTTTGGTGCGCATGTATGTGTAAAGCAACAAGTGTTCGATGATATTGTTTTTCGTTTCGTTTTATATATTTTAGGCCTGAAATTGATTATTTTTATTGTTATTGTTGCACTTGCAGAGCGATCTTTTTAAATTGTAGTTTTTCATTATACTTGGTTTCAATATGAAAATGTAAAACCCTCGAACGATTTTTTCGGTTTTTTTGTTTGATTTTTTTTTTGTTTTTTTTTTTTTTTTTGCACGACAATCATGCATGAATAATTTTATTCATCATAATTTTTGTTTTAATTTTTTTTATTTTTATTAAAAAAAACACAATTTTTTCTCGCGCATGCCATTAAACATTTATTTTTTTTTTTGTTCCACTGTTTCCACTTGAGACCACTCATTTGCGTTAAATTGTTTTTTATTTTTCATTGGTATTGTACAAAAGCCAATTTTTCTTATTGTTGTTGCTGTTAGTGTTGTTGTTTCAGTTTTTTGACCAAATTATTGTTTCATATACAAATTTTCATTCATATGGAAACACACACACTCACACACACGTTCTCATTCAAAAAAACACACTACACACCTTGATTTTAACGTTTTGTTTATAAATATTGTGTATGAAAATAAAAATGAAATAAAAAAATTTTTTTTAATTTTTTTTCGCTTTGGATTTCGATTCAAGTACGATTGAATATTGTTGTTGTAATTTAATGTATTTTTTTTTGTATTTTCTGAATTTTTTACGGTGTATACAACACACGTTTACGAGTTTTAGCCTAAAACCTATTAAGCGCAATGATTTCGGTCGGTTGCATTCGGATACATACGGTTGCTTAACGCCGCACACGACTGACCGTGCATGGATAATAATAAACGATATAATAATGTTTGTCTGTCTATCTATCTATACATATGTATGTACATTGTACATATATACACATATTAGTATGTTGGTATGTAGATACAGGCATACAGATATAGATTCATACATAAATTTTTTTACTGTCTGTCCTGGCTGGTGGAACATCAACCATGTCAGTTAAATACTCTCTCATCACAAAATACAAAACAGACTCTGTTAAACTTGAATAATATTTTGTATCATATTTTATATATTTTTTGTAGTTGTTGTTGTTTTTTTTTTTAAATCATTAACTTTTCTATAATGCCCGTCAGACATCCGCCCAATTAGAAACACTAAATATCTTAAATATTTAAGAACCACACTTAGTTGTTCTACAAGGAATTTTTTATGTAATCTGGAGGTGCCTAAGTACCCAAAGCTTTCCTGAGTGCACTCTGTTCGAGTCCAACTAAGGCATTTTCTGTTGTACTCAATTGGCTCCCCTCTATAGATGCAGAGCTGGTGTCTATAGGGCTCAATGCAGTTGAATTCTGGTTCAATCTAAACTAAGGAAATGATGCAACACTGGGTAGCCATTGGTCCAGATCGACTGCATTGTTTCTTATAATTTTCTCGATAGGTCTGATTTTAGAATACCACCTAGGGACTTCTGGTCTAATGATGCGGAGGTTACCGCTGCTGCCTTTAAAGGATATTTAAAATGCTAGACAGAGTAGGCTGTGGGATGTATATTAAGCACATACGATCCTAGTGTTATTGAAAGCGCCGCAATGCATGTTGAGTGATGGAATTTTCCCTAGTGAGCATCACCTTGAAGTCTATTCACGTGGGTTACATTAGTGTTGAGAAATTCTCAGAGCAATTTCAAATCATTTAAAGGTAATCTTTATATGGGTTCCAGGTTGTAGAGATATCTAGCAGTTCGACTCTTTCGGCAGGACTGGACAAGAAGAGGAACAATATGTCTCCTCTTCTTAAATTTTATATGTATGACGGTTCTCACAAGGCCACTAGCCGATTGGAAGCTATGCCAACGACTTGGCAATACCTTAAGAGCTGTGGGTACGAGGTGAAGGAAGAGCTAATCTCCGAACTTATGCATCAGTGCCCAGCTCTTGCCATGAATAGGCGAACGTTTCTACTTTCGCATTTTTTGTCATGAACTCTCAAAAACAAAAAGGGTTTAGTGCTGTAGCAAGATTTATTTCAGAATAGCTCCCTATAGAGAAGGTTTAATCCCAGTTTTCGATTTGGAGCACAATGAGCCTAACCTAAGGCCTAAGTGAGACCTTCAATGAGAGTCCACCAAAGTGCATATACATCGTGACATGTTCAAAATGCTTTTCAAATTTCATATTTACCATCCATAGCATGTTTATCCTTCTGGACTACAGTACACCACTTGAAACCTTGAAAGCAAGGACTTAAACTTCTTTGTCTATCGGGCTCTCTGAGTTGATATAGTTTGCAAAAAAACAGGGATTCGATTTGTACTAACTAAATATACAAAATTACTTCTGTATGCTCTTATGGAAGTTTTAAAAATACCTGAAGATTGTGAACATAATGAATAGAAATGGAAATGTTAAGTGTCTGCACCAGCAAGATCTTTTCTAAGTTTTCATAGGCTAGAGAGGATCATATCAGGATAATGAAACTAAAAAATTTTACAAGCAGGATACCTCAAATTCTCTTTTGAAGAAGCCGATAATCCAGAACAATCTATGCCATCTACATACAAGTGCTAAATCTAAACGAATAATGTGTTGTATACCAGAATCAATTTTTTTAGACTTAGTTTATCTACCGTCTGCTCTACTAACTCTTTCGATCAAGAAGATTGAAAGTAAAATTTCTTAACAGATATAAACTATAAGCTTTAGTTAAATTAATTTTATTTATTTATTTATTTATTAATTACAATACAATTACAAATTATATTTTAATTATATACGAGCTAGGTAACTTCGACCATGTGCTCGGTGTAGTGTCACAGACCAGAGCCTCTGGTGGGAATCAAACCCACGACCCTCACACTAATAGTCTAGCACACTACCCACTAGACTACCAGGGCACTCTTTAAATTAATTAAAATAGTATAAATAATACCACTATAAAATTTATTATAGCAATACCTCTACAAAGGGCAAAACATATGCTGCAAAGAATTTTAATGAATTCCTAGTTTGAATTGTCAACTTTTGTCTAAAAACTAAAAATCTGTTAAAATTGTTTGCAGCATATGTTTGAACCCATATGATTGCCTACACATAGGAGTCGTTACATTTATGTCAGTATCGGTATTGAAAGGAAGAGTTGAACAAACTGAATGTGCAATTTATTTGGCATGATTATGAAAAACTTATAGCACGTGCTATACATAAAACAAAAATAACAAAAAAAAATAATAAATAAACGTATTAAATATATAAAATATCAGCAGACACCATATTTTACAAGTCAATATGAACATCACGAGCATAATTATCATAAAAGTTATCGACATCGTCATCGCCAACGACGTCATCTTCAACATCATATGTTAGAGACCATATGTCTTTGTCTGACATGCGTAAGCCAAGCGAAAACTGATTTTTTTTTTTTTTGTTTTGGGGTTTTAATATTTAAAGCGTAATGAAAACCGATTTAAAATTCAATACAGTAGCAGTATAATTGCAGTACGCCTGAATGATTCTTTTCTCAAAACGTTAAATTTAGAGCAATCACGATGACAATAATCATAATAACAGACAAAGCGACAGACACAGCTCGAATACACAGACGCAGATCGATGGTTCGTTGGATCATACCAATTCACCATATGAGGAGAGCGTAATTTTAGTACACAGTCTAAAACAGATAAACTTATGCTGCGGAACATTAATTTGAATCTGAGGACACACACACACTCTTGATCTTCTGTTCTGTTTTTCTTTTCAATTTTAGAGTCTTTTGTTTTTGTTTCATTTTTTTTTACGGAGCCATATCAAATTTCAGCACATTCTACTTGATTATAAACCGAAAATTTTTATATTTCATACTTGAAATCCAAAAACAAAAACAACAACAACAGCCGCAGCAGGAACAAGAGCAACGAAAACACTGAAACCTGCTTAACAACAGAAGATATGGAAGGATAAGAAAAAATACCAAAAAATGAACACAAGAGAAGGGTTTAAAGCCTAAAAATTAAGACAAATTTAAGACAACAACAACAGCATCAACAACAACTACAATCACAAGATGAAAAATTTAATTTGCTTCACTGCATCGAATTATAACAAAAAATAACAGTTGTTTTTTGCCCCATGCTATATGCATACATACATATGTACATACCGTTGACCGACCGTAAACTTAAAAAAAATTCATGAGAGAGAAAGAGAGAGAGAGAGAAAGGCATAGAGAGAGGTACAGAAAAAAAGGATCAAATTAACATGAAATAAGACACAAAAGGTCAAAAACATATTTAGTCGGAAATCATTATTGGAAATTGATTTACCGTTAATTTTATCTACATACATATATTCCTATGCTAATTTAAATGATTTCATTTTAAATTGAAAAATTAAATAAAAATACACACACACACACATGCAAACCTTTATAACAATAAATTCCAGCATGCGGTCGCTACAAATTAAGTCAAGCGAAATGAATTCATTCTAGAACTTTAATTTCCTGATTGGAAGGTATGGTCATGAGGCCATTTTGATGCAAAAGCTTCTCTTTAGTTTTGTTAAAAATCGGTACCTAGTCGTTGTATAAAAAAAATCAAGAAAATCTTCAGTACCATTTCCACAGAAGAAAAAGACTACGCCAGAAGATAATTCGAATCATTAAAATTATGTACGTGGATGCGGGACTTTCAGTTCTTAACAACGGAAATATCAGGCAACCATTTCACACAAACGCTATTCACCATCATAGCTGACAGCATGAGTGAAGTTTGTTCAGAGAGAAGCGAATTTACATTGAGTCTCTCACGCCAACTTAAGAATTTGTGATAAACTGATTATATGTGTCTTCTCTCGCACAAGGTTCCCATTACCTAGGCAAATTTAGACGACATAAATATCAAGAAAACCAAAGCCTTGAGAATCGATAACGTTAATACAATACGAACGGTAAATAGCTGCTGTTATCTAGTCAGTACAGTGACAACGAATGGTGGTGGCACGTAAACAGTATGCTTGATATAGCGAGAGAGGAATTTATTTGCTGATTGAGTCCTGGTCTCTCTCAAGGTGTGGCAGTGCCTGACTTTCCTATGATGTGCTCATATAAGTTACCGTATTTGGGTAGGGATCAGGCAGTTTCTTAGATGGACATGGACTATTTAAAGAGGATTATGGACTCTTAATTAAATTTAAAATCGAAAACTAAGGGAGGATTGCTAGGGTTTGTAATTGATTACCTCAACCAATACACCACACTATCTGTCTTAGTAGCCCAAACTAAGCTTAATCAAGTTGCTACAGGCAAACTAATGAAGTTGTATGTTGACTTGTTTTTATTTTGCGAAAGCCTAAAACCATCTGAAAAACAAAAGCACAATGAGGCAACTTGATTAACTTAGAAATTCTTAGGTATTCAAATAAAATTCTAGTGCCTCTTCATATATGCAGCTCCGAGCTATTCGTAACGACTGAGTCAACATTATTCTTGATTACAGGTCCTGCAATCTAATTATCTCTGAACGACAACTGTACTCAACTGGTTTATAAAACACTATTATGGCAATGAAGAATCTTTCGAAAATATAGAAAAAATAATCAAAATCGTCGAGATCGACCATCTAGTACAAACTGTTTCGATTAAATAGACCTTAAACATTGTGGATTTCTAACCTCTTGAACAAGGTTGTATACAAGGAGTTCAAGTTATGGGTCTCACATGAATTAAAATATCATTTTCGGTCCTTTTCTGAAGCGGATAGTACCTGTCGACAAAAATACGTCACTCTTGACAATGTCAAGCGAAAAGACTGAGCAAACATTATATTTGCTCATACCTATACTGCCATTCATGCAACTGCAGCATTACAATGGTGCAAAAATCATGAACTTTTTTTCCATAATTTCGAAAATTTTTCCTATTTTTTCAAATCTTCAACATCTAGGCTTAGAGGGACTTCTTGATCAAAATTAATCAAAGAGGCTCCGTCAACAATTTTTTAAACAGAATAAGCTGACCCTGTGTCAACTAACAGCTGAATAGAAATGAATTTGATTTAGACACGTATGATATAACGAGTTTGGCCCTCTCTCTGGCACAAAAACTTCACAAGCCATGTAAAATAAATATTTACAATCATAATAAGTTGTAGCCTTTTAAACTTTTTCATTGGCAGATTATGACAAATGATTGTCATTTAGAAAACCTACATACTCAATATTAAGTCCTGTTGGCCTTTTTGCCTGTATTGTGACTTTTTTTCCTATTTCACATTTTTCATCTTTTTGGATCAATCAACCCAGTTTCGTTCGTACGCATGCAGCAACAGCCGTAAGTGAATGTCGGTAAGTTTGGTTTAGTTGTTGTTTTGGCATTTCACTTTATTTTCAATATCGCAACCTATAATCATAATTTATATTATGTTTACATTACATATCTAACAACACCGTTTCCATTGGTATTATTGGGATTTTAAACATTTTTCTAGAGAGATTTGCCGGCTTGTGTATTCTCCATAGACATTCTAAAGATTTTTACAACTTTAAGCAGCTAAGAATTTGTGTATCAACCGGTTTTTGCATTATGTATATTCTACATTAAAAAAGCCACGCCCCTGTCAGCCAACCACGACTTCTCATATTCTGAAGATTCCAGTCGGGTGCCATTTTTTCGATATTGAATATCGGCTTCCGCAATGTGTAACCAATGCAGCAACCTTTCCGCAATCTAAGCTCCAGTAGAATGCGCGTTTGTCTGTTGCTTCTGTAAAGCTTTGAGTTGGAAATCCAGTTGTGGGGCTACCATATCCAAAATATATCTCTCTAGCAACAGTTGTTGAAAGCTGGCATATTGTTCGTTGTTTCCACTGACACGAGTCCTTTTTCGCTTCCCTAAAGGAGAGCAGTACGTGCGAATCTCGCATCGCCATAATTTTCGAAGACTTAAAAACCTCGATATTCATTTGTACACCATCATCTGAGGTGATTTCGCTGCCAAGATAAGTAAAAGGAGAATATAACTGCAGCGTGAGCAGTAGTGCTTTTTTTTATTGGCCGTAATTCCAAAATCCTACTTTTTGGCGCACATTTGTAAGCTGTTCAGTTTGTCTTTTACAAGGTTTCGCTTCATGTCAAACAACGTTACACCATCCCCCATACGTCAGTTCGCCAAGCCATTCCATACTAATTAGGTGCTAGAAAATGTCTCTGAAGGGGATTACTACCGGAAATGTGAGCGGGGAAAGAATACATCTTTGTCGGTCCCCTGAAGCGATAATAATAGTGTCTGAACGTACACCTCACAGCAACACTCTACACTGAACTGCTGTATGCTGAGCCTGTATGAGACACATTAATTTGGGAGTCCTTTTTTCTTTCAAGTGGATTCAAGATACTCTGGTGTTTCAGACGATCGAAATTAATTTTTTGAAATTAACGAAAACCGTATATAAAAGCTTCTGGAGCTCATTGAGCTATTCCAGTACGCTACAGAGAGAGGTTATTTTACCCGTTGTTTGATCCAAAACTATTCAGCATAAGATTTTTAGTGACACACATAACACCATGATTCTTTTCTAGTTGTTACAATGCATTATCGCGCTTTTATTCGTGGTCAAGTCCGAAGTCCTTGCAACCATTCAGTTGGAAAAAATGCGTTCTGAAGAGAGGCTGAAAAATCCGTGCACTCACTTCCAGAGCAATAGAATCTATTCATGAAGTCTTTCCCCTTTTAGTCTTCCAAGAAAGGAAATGGTGTTTTTGTAAAATAATAGCAGCTTTCAATTGTTTTCAATTGGGCGCTGACAGTTTATTTTCGCACACAAAACAAAACACACGCTTTAAATAATAATAGCAGGAGGTGATATTTTAAGTTTTGTGGATTTTTGTATAACGATTCCATCCATTCTTTCACAATGCCTGACTGATAAAATGAAATTTACTTTTAACACATCGTTACAAAACCAGGTATAGGCCATAATAAATCTTGACGCTGTTACACCATAATTATCACGTCATGATCGAGGCGACGAAAGCATTTTTAAAGACCCTGCGGTCATAACATATAATTGACCGTCATTTAGCACCTTGTCGCCGCGGCACCTTGTTAAGAGAACGAGAGGCACACACTGTAACTTGAACAAGCCAGCGAGCAAACTATTGCATTGTATTGTCATCAGATTCGTCTGCAACAACGCCATCCACGCTATAGTACATACAGGCAGCATTGTTATAATAGTCGTTTCATCTTCACTAGAACTACCATCAGCAACAAAAACGTAAAAGTGAACCGACTAACTGACTACGCGTATAACTAACAATTGCTAACAATGATAATGATGATGTGTTGACTCCCCGACAACTGCTGCCACCGCCTGTTGCAGTTGAAGAAGAAGCAGAAGAAGAAGAAGAAGGTGTTACTTGTCTTGTTTGAACTTTAAATGATTTCTTTGTTGCAGCTCGTTTGTATAGCTTTCGCCAGTAATTTAATCAAGGCATCTCGTTAAATACTGTCTGTGAATGGTACACTTTTATTTGTTTCACCGTTTTTTCATTTATTTTCTCCATTGAAACGTGTAGCGAAGAGATCTAAACAGGCCTGACTTTAATGGCATGTGTTGCAAGAAGCGGCAACTGTCATTATCACTGCCAATATTACTTTTTCGAAATTCTTTAAGTTTTTTTCTTTCCTTTTTTTGTGTTTTAAAAAGTTTCTTTGAGCAGAAAACACGAAAAAAAATTGAATATTATTTTGGAAATCGGTTTTTTATTATACATGTTTTGTTGGCGTTGTTGTACGTAATCATTTTCAATTTGTTCTCATTTTTGTAAAGTATGAATTTCAATTTGATTCTCCCTTTTATCCTGTTAACTCTGAGTTTTTGTAATACAAAAGTGTGCAACATAAGCTCTCCGGCTTCTTTTTTGTTTGGAACATTCAGAGATTGTGTTCGTCTTCATCATGTTTAACTTCAATCGCTGTTTAAAATTTGAACACATTCAAAATAATGCTTGTTAACGCAACACTTTAAGATAATGGTCTGTCTTCCTTTGCCTTCGTCTTTCCATTTTCCTTTTTGGCAACGAAAAAGTAAAATCAAAGGCATATTAACCCAAATTGCAAATATTGTGGCACGTATGCATGTATGTACAGCAACTAAAACAAAGCTGTATTCACTAACAGTTTCTAGGGTCAATATGTCCGCCTCGATATCACATAGACACGACAAGCAAAATGTTAACGGCATTAAAATCAATAATGACCAATCATCGTAATATTTAATTTATCTCCATAGACATTTAGATGCAAAGAAACTCATGAGCAACGCCATATTACATCGCAAACTCACCAGGGCTTCTAAAAGAACAGATGAACATCCCTATATATAGAACATATAGCTTAATAGCTCCACAAAAGCACTTCTCATCAAGGCAGCTGCCACAAATGTCGTGGAGTGGTGTAGTGGTTTAAGTGTTCGATTAGAAAGCCGGGCAAACCAGGATAAAACCCAGTAGAAGGCAAACAATATTTTATCGTGATTGCGATTTTCAGTCCTCTTTGAATAATCTCTCAAGATACGTTTAAACATACGTTTGTTCGCGTCGTGAGCTGTAAATAGTTCAACATGTAGTGCTATACAGTATGCAATGAAGAATCAACCTCCAATTGCATTCAACATAAAATCATGTGCTGTATCTACCGGCTCTAATCATCATTTTCATTCTCAACTTTTTTGCCTTCAGTAAAGCCTGAAACTGTAATTTTTAATACAACAGTTCAGATTAATCTGGGAAGTATATAAACATCGCATGCATAGTACAATATGTACCGTAATCGGTTAAAAGAAATTTATGGATATCCGAGACAATCGTTCCACTCAAATCCCTTAATTTGGCGTTAATTTCGCAACTTATAACCGCAGTTTCTAATAGAGTTTGAATATAAAATTTTACACTTTCACTTTCACAGATAACATTTTGAGCCTTGTCGACCGTGAAACCTATAAAATAGATGAGAATTTTAAAAATCCAAACTAATGTAAACCGAGTGAATGGTTTACGAGTTTCATTTATTTCTTTACACCTCTGCAAACTACGAAAGCGTTGTAACAATCAAAAATAATCAACAACCCAACAAATCTTATTTGTAGATATAGAGCGACACTAGCAATATGTTGCCCAAAACTTGATATTGGCTATGCAAATACTTTATTAAGTTTAAAATATCGGGTTATCCATTTAGTTGTTGCAAAGGTTAAAATTTTACCATTTAGAGTATTATGGATCACTTAACAATCAAAAATAAATAAAAAACTGATTACAAAAGCATTATGGAGTGATAGTCGACCTACTGTGCAAGGAATAGGCAAGATTATAAACAACTTTGATGAGACCCGGCAGCGTTACAGATGTGAACAAATCTATTCAACATACATATGTACATAATTGGTCATTACAACCCTTCAGTCAGGATTACGACCTAGCTTCTCACACCACTTATGTTGTGTGCGTTAATTTTATACATGAGTGGCGGGACCTACAGTTTAAATCGACTCCGAACGACAGTTTTTTGAGAAGCTCTTCATGGCAATTTTATTTACTCTCAGAGTTTTTGCCAGAAATCTGCTGAGAGGAAGTCGCCGAAGAAATATTTTCATATTTTTTTTTTTTTTATGAAACCAGCACTCAGGGGATGGCCCCTACTCATGCAGTGCATTGTGCAGGTTTTTTAGGAAAGGTGGAAGATGCGGACGGCAAGGAAACGAGTTGCTGAGCAGTGTTTGTTTTTGCTTCACTGTGTTTCACTTTTGCTTTTTTGCTTAACTATAACTAAGAGAAAATAAACAAGCAATAGCTAACAGCAAAGTGAAAAAATAAAAAAATGCTGTTTAGCTTTGGTGGTACAGTGAAATGTTATCTGCTTGCGCAGTCAAGCACAGCGATTAATATCGCAGCGATTCCTACTGCTTACAGCATTTCAGCATTTGTGGTTTCTCTTGTGCTTTTGCTGTGCTTTGTGCTGCGCTCTTTTACTTTGCAAGCACAAATTTTTTAAGTGTCTTGTGTTTTATTATGAAATAGTTTTAGGGGAAAACCCGTTTTAGAGAGTTTTTCGGTATACGTATGTATGTATAATATATACATATATGTATGTACATTTTACAACATTTCATAGAGAATGGTGCAAACACACAGTTAATTTCAAACATAAAAAATATCTTAAGCAGTGCTTGCAAAGTAAAAGAGCGCAGCACAAAGCACAGCAAAAGCACAAGAGAAACCACAAATGCTGAAATGCTGTAAGCAGTAGGGATCGCTGCGATATTAATCGCTGTGCTTGACTGCGCAAGCAGATAACATTTCACTGTACTACTACAGCTAATGAGTTTATTTTTGTTTATCTGCTTTGCTGTTTGCTTTTGCTTTGGGTACAATTGCTGAAACACTTTAAGCATAGCAGAAATTTAGGTGCTTTTGCTAATTTCAAGCAAGCAATACAAACCCTGTTGCTGAGTTGATGTCTGACCTGGGATTCGAACTCCGGCCTTCAGTCTAATAAGCCAACACACTACCTACTAGACTACGGCGACTTCTATTCAACATCGCAAAGTTAAAAACATTCCTTCGCTTAGTGAAATTGCAATGAATTTGTCGATTCTGCCAAGTGGGTCTATCTTTTTGAACTGGGACCCAACACTATAGAGATGATGTATTCATGTAATACATTGTATAGGAACAACGGAAGGGCAAGAAGGAGTAGCGTTCGACAAAATTTAGTCGTGATATGTTAATATTAATTGCATTTGACACACAACAATTAAAGCCGATCGACCATTTACAATGACGTAGATATGGTTATTGAGTGCTAGAGCAACAGGCTTTCCCTGCTATTGTTTCTATCAATCCGTGGTTACGTCAACAAGTAATCATTGTCACAAATGAGACGACTCAAAGAAACCAGAAGCCGGTTGCCGTCAATTTAGACCGCTATGACCATACGATAACCAAATTTTTTTGTCTGCAATTAAAAATTTTGAACTGGACGGTAAATGGTTTCAAGAAAACCGTGTCACGAGTCATACAGTAACACCGATTTTGGCTTGATTGCATAAGAAGTTTTCAGAAAGAGTAAATACAGGTTTTAGCGACATGATCATGCGGTTGGACCGTGTCTACGAGTGTAATTCCGACAATTTTTAGATCCAGCCCGACATTTGTGGAAAAGTGGCAGATAACGCTCTCAAAAGAATCGGCTGCTAAAACCAAGCCAAAGACATTGTATTTAGTTTATACTGACAGGGGCCAAGCATTATAATGAAATAAAAGGCTCATCGAAATCTTAGCTTCATTTAGTATAGAAACCAAAAAAAATAACGACCCTTTTGTTTTTAAATAATAAACGGTTACAATTTTAAAGTTGCCATATGTTGATTAATAGTGACTAAAAAAACCACAACATTACCACGAAATGAATCGACTTAACAGTACTGTTAATCTTGGTTTGTGGTAATGCAGTTCAAGTACTGTATATGCGTTTACTCTTTATGTTCATGTTAAAATAAACACTTTAACATTAAAGTAGAGATGCCAGATGAGAAAAAGATATAACAGCTGATGACTCTGTGAAAATTTGGCAGCAATTTATTTAGAAAGGTATCAATTACCTATATTTTAATTTTAATAATTTTTTTCTCTTGTTAGATAAAATGCGAAATCGGAATATTTTTACAAATCCCCGAGCACTGTAACAGACAGATTTGTACTTAAAAAACACGGATGAGAAATCGGAATCCGTTATTCATTAAACCGAGCTAACTGAAATGGGTATTATAATAAACAACAACAACTATCTTTAGTTGGCGTTTGGAATACCACTGGCAATTCAATTTAAGCTCAGTTGCCACACATAATCGAGCCGTATATATCGAAAGATTCTAACCAATTTTGTTTAATCAGTTAATGGATCGATTATGCTTGGCAACCGAACTTCAGTTGCGTTACGAGCTGGCAACCATTTGGACATTTTGGCAACTGAAATTCGGTGGATTTTAACAAAACAGCACGTTACCATATTGAACACTTTTAAAAAACGTAATATTGAGCGCCAAAGTAGAGAAGCTACCGTTTAAGAAACAAAAATTAACACCGAATTTGTAGTTAAAAAGGCAACAAGAGAGAATTAATTGAATAGTAACGATTGCCTAAAAAAATTCTTAGTCACGTCTTCAGAACGGAAATGTATTCATAATTCAATACTTTAATATTTAAATTGTAAGCAAACACACAACAACAATCTGTCTTTTTGGTGGTTCATTGAACCCCCCAATATACAGTTTAATATGTTGTTATACCCAAAAAATTCAATGAATTTTGGCTACTTAATGTTATCTAGAAATGTTTTTTTGGTTGTGACGTTTGCGATGTGCACTACCAATTATTTTTATTACCTGTTTAGTTTATGTATCTTAAGAAAATAATCGAAAGTGAGAAGCTGTATCAGTTACGAAATCTTTACAAATTGTTGTTTGTAGCTTTCTCCTCTTTCGAAATGTATGTATGTGTTAATATATGCATACATATGTAGACAATATTTCAAGTCAATTGATTTCATCTCGTTGGTGTTTTCAATGAGCCCAATTTGATTGGCTTTTCTCTTTTTATATTTTTTTTTCTTCTTTTTTTATAAAAAAAAAACCTTAAAGTTTATTGTTAACAAAAGGAATATTTGAATATGAAGTTGGAAAGGAAAAAAATGGAAAATTTAAATATTCAAATGATACAACTACTACTACTAGAGCATTAAATTAATATTAAAAATAAAGAAAATTAAAGAAAAACTTACAAAGCCATTTCATTTCTCTAGACTTGCTTGATAATGTGATTCATTTGATGTGATTGTTTGATACGTAAAAAAATGCGTACTAGTTTTAAATAATATTCGGTGCCAGATTGCGAGGTGGAGATGAAGTGTAATGCCTACAACATTCTATCCAACCAGTCTGTAAGATCATTAAGCTGGCCTTCTTTCGCAGAACCCTCATAGAATTGTATATTCTGTTGTAAATGCGACCATTCGAAATCTCTGCCTGGTTTACCTAGATAAACCGGTTTACTGGTGTCTTCATCACCCACCGATTGCAACTTACGACTGCGTGTATCACGTACTATATTCCTGTATAGAAAGATTAACAAAGAAACAAACTTTATACTGTTTAAAAATCCCACAAAAAGTATGTTTTTTTTTGCCTACATTTCCTTTTCCAACGAAGTTTTTATCACTTCTGCACTTTTAGCTGTGGTCAGATCTTGTTTATTGCACAACACAATAACAGAGCAGGGCAAAGTAGCTGAATCGGCTAAAATAGTATACAGAGCACTGTGGAATTGGAGTGGGAAACGGTTATCAGACCTGTGTGATCCTAATAGCATCATAAGACTTACTCAGCAACATCACGTATGTCCTTTTGTATGGTCACTGAATCCACTACGAATATAATGCCCTTGGCGGTTCTCTTGTATTGATCGAAACATTTTTCTCTTACTCTATAATGGCCAGGTATGTCGACCAAGCGACCAGTTAGTCCGCCAATTTTGTAGTCTCCTACATTCTCCTTAATGGAAGTGAAAGTTTCAGGGAATTTGTTGTGTAAAACGCGGATAAATATTGAACTTTTGCCGGCTTCAGTAAGGCCAGCCAATAGAAAATGGCGGCGCGAAGAGGATCTTTTGCGTAAAATGACAAACAAAGCTAAAAGACAATAAGCGTTACTAAGTTAAATGTCTCCATTTTTTTTTCGCCATCTTACCCACTGCTATGAAACCCACAATTATTGCCACCAAAATTGGCGTCATATTTAGTTCGCCCAATTTAATGGGTTCTCCACTTCTAGTTTTTCTCTCTGTTTGGTCCATTTTTTCGTAATTGTTTTATTCTTATTTAATTTCCTTGCAATTTTAATTTAAACCGCGTTTAAAACGAATTAAAAATACTTTTTGCCCGACCGCGGTGTCCAGTCGTCAACCAGCCACGCAATTGTTTTCTTTGCAATTATTTAAATGTCAAAAGCAGCAGGTAGTGTCAAGCAATGTTGCCAGATTCATTGTTTTTATATTAATTTTTCCAGATGTTAAATTGAGATCTCATTGGTAACACTACGAGTGTATTTCTTTTACTCAATGCTTGTGACTCGACTATTTGAGCTTAATTATCCTTAATCGAGACACAAACCATATAATAAGTAACGCAGGACAAAATAATAGTACCTATATGTCGGTAATGAAATGAAGTAACGGTATAGTCGCGAATTTAATTTTTATTTACCACACCGGAGAAACCCACCACATCAGAAGTTCACCACCAATGTTGCCACGTAAAAAAATATTGTAACAAAAAAAAAAAAAAAATCACCAAATAAGAAGAAATAAATTCGCAGTTTTTTTTATTACTTGTTGGAAGCCAATGGCTCCACTAATAGAGGTGAAAATTAAGTCTTCTAGACACGCACCTGTTGATTTACCACTAATAGTACACTGATTTATGGTAATACAGTACCTATTTCGAATAACGGCACTTTGGTGAATTCCAATTTTATTCACCACACCGGGCAAACTAGGGTGGTAGGAACTCACCACACCAAATAAATTCACTAAAAAGTAAAAATAATAATTTTGGGGGTCTCTGGCGATAAAAATCCTCCTTAAACTTAAATGGACTCAATTTTCATTTATATTTGTAAATCGTTAACAAAAATTTCAACGTTTGTTTTTTGAACGAACAAAAACAAATTTTTCAACCCATCAGTGTCGCCAGGAATGAATTTTTTTTAAATCAACTGAAAAAATAATCACGAAATTTTTTCTATATTTTCACGATTTATACACAATAATTAAATTGAATTACATTTTTTGACAACAAAAAAAGCGATCAAAACCATAAAAATCTACACATTGAACAAAAAAATGACCAGTTTTGGTTAGAAATAACAAAAAACCGGCAACACTGCTCACCATAACAAAAAGAAGTATTTTTTTGTCCAGGTTGGACAAGTTAAGTTTCCCATCCGTCTGCACTGTCCCATTCTTCCATCTTTAAAGTAGAAAGTAAACTACATACAACCTACCAGCTTAGGTAAGGAAGGATAGGTTGAAAACAAATTTCACCCATTCCCACAAGGGGATGAATTTTATTCAAATCGCGTTTAGACCTCTTCTAAGGTTGCCTAGCGTCGGATATAATGACAGAGAAGATATTCTGTGGTCTCCTCTCATTAAAAAAATTTTTCGAAATCACTTGGGAAAACTAATAGAAAAATACACACACACTCCAAAGAACTGAATTAATAAATAGTATTTATTTAAATCCATATATATAATCTAAATATCTTTAAGACTTTTGTTTATATTGTCGGATAACATTATAAGAGAATAAATTGTTCTTGGGATATTGATTGGTAGCAGTTATAAAATTTGAGGAAAAGGTATTTTAATGAAAAAAGTACGTTTAACATTAATTCTTAATTTTAATTTTTTTTTCTAACATGCACGATTGATTAGCTTTTTTTTAACATCAATATTAATTAACGTTTACGATGAAATTACAAAAATTTAGAAAAGAATTATTTGACTTATATGTGATTGATTAAATGCATTTTATAAGTGCTTAAAAATTCCAAAAGAGATAATAAATATATTTGGAAATTTGCATTGCATAATGTCGTCTACTATGTATGCGTGTATATGCATTCGTGTATGTAAGTGGTAAGAGGGTTTTGGTATTCATAAATATTTTCTTTATATTAGATTGAAAAAAGTGTTGAAAAATTGTTTTTCTTTTTCTTCAAGAGCATAAATTAAATATATTATAAGCATATATATTTTCTGTTTCTGTTTTTTTGTTTGTTTTAAATTTTAAATTAAATGATAAATATAATAAAATATATAAAAGCAGTATTTAATTCTGGAAAAGAGTTCGTGTAAACTCAATATAATCCAAAGCATCTTTAATGGGTTGTCCAGAGCGGGGTTCAATGTACGGCTTCATACGTTGCACACAATAATCGGCCATATCCTTGGTAAGATTCTAAAGAAAAAAACAAAAATCATTTCAATTGCATTTGGCATGAGTAAATAAATGTAAAATAGCTTACGCAATATAATTCTTCCTTGGTAACATAGGGTCGATCGGAGGCAGTAATGGCGCGGAAAGCATTTTCGATTTCTTCGTAGGATTGCACATTCTCGGTTTCTTTCGAAATCATGAAGGCAATATATTCTTGCAGGGAAACATAGCCGTCGCGGTTGGGGTCGACAACATCCACAATGGCTTCGAATTCTGGATCAGGTTGACCCTCTTCTACCATTGGCAGATCGTAACCGAGAGCACGTAAGCAGGATTTGAATTCTTGATGATTGAGTTTACCGCTCTTGTCCTTGTCGAAATGTTTAAACATCATGGAGAATTCTTTAAGCGAGTCTTCAGATACGCCTGAATGATTGCGCGCCTGTATCTGTTGTTCCAAATTGTGTTGCATTCTCATCGAAAGTTGATCCAATTGATCCCATTGTTGTGCCAAACCAACTGTAGAATGTTCCGTATAACGATTATCCAAAATTAAATGTTCTTCTAATAGAGCGCCAAGTTCTTCAATTTTCTTTAGATCAACACGACGTGCCCGTACCTCTGTGGCTTTGACGCGAAGTGCTTCCAGTTGTTGCTCCAAAGAACCGGAACCTTCCATCATAGACGTTCTAATAAGCAAATAATAAAAAATGAAATTATTGAAATTTATAAACAAATAGAAGCGAATTCGCTTTATATATATGTATTGTATATATACATGTGTAAAAACAGCTATTTAACAATTTTAGTAGTAGTTGTAGTGGTTAATTCTGCTGGTTATATATCTATTGTCTTTAAAATTTTAAGCGAAATATACTATTGATGAGCTGTGGTCTCATTTTCGATGAAAATTGAATTGAAATTTATAAATTTCTAGTCTAAACCATTTATTCGATTCATATTTCAATATTTTTAAAAGAAATTAATACGAAAGTTTTCGACTATAAACGAAGTATTCGTAATAGAACTGTTTACTATGCTAATTTGAAAAGTTTAACTTCTAAACTAAACATGAATCGATTAAAATCATAACCGATCAAAACTTTGTCGCGTTAAAGGCAAGCAAAAATTATATTCATCAAGAAAGTTTAGCAAACCAAATCAAATAAGCGGATAAAAATAAAGTAAGAAATTAAAATTTTTGTTTTGAAAATACGAGTAATTAAACAGAAAACCCGTAAAAAATAACTAAAATCCACTACCATATGATAAATCCAATCAACTTAAAATAGCTTGTCTTAGAAATTGTGAAAAACTAATTTAATTTCGAAATAAAATAATAAAAATAAAAGACGTCTCAGTAATCGGGCACGCTTTTTGTGTAAGTTGGAAACACGTGACATAATTGTGAAATTTTTGCACAATAATTTGGAAAGTTATGCACGAGACCGTTTGTAAACATCGAAGAATTTTCGAATGGGAAAGTGCACCTAATGTGTCATCCATTTAATGAGTTTAAATTAAAATTTTTTGAAAAAATTCTTCTTCTTTGATGAAGCTCTTAGTGGGTACACAAAATTGTCAGAAAATATTCATGCAAACCATTAGAGACAAATACATCCACAATGAGCAAACGTGTCTGGTGCGGATGTTAGTCAGACGGTGAGAATGGGCCTTACATTTTTGACGATGTGGCAAAATTGTAGCGACTGTAAACGGCATTTATTGCAGAAACATGAAAACAGAGCTTTTGTGGCTTCGTCGGTACGGAATGAATCTGAACGGCGAAAGCGTTCCTGACGATGAGACCGAAATTGTAGCGATTGTGAACGACATTCTTTGCAAGAACGTGAAAACAGAGCTCTTGTGGCTTCATATGTACGGCATGAATCTGGACAAAATTTGGTTTTAGCAAGACGACGGTACTTGAAACACTGCGCGTGGGGCAATCGATTTATTGCAACAACGATTTTTATAACAAATTATCTCAAAAAATTCTGATGTAAATTAGCAACCAAGATCAAGCAAACTTTTTTCTCCAGACTTTTGAGAAATCTTTTGAGGTTTATGCGAATAGTTCCGGAGATAAAATTCGAGATTCGTCTTTGGTAAGATACAGCAACATCTCTGTGAAAAAAATCATGGAAAATTTCATGAAAAGCATACTCTAGGCTTGTCATCAGAGCCGTGGCAGTTATATTTTCTTACTGAGACATCTGCTATTACAAAAAAAAAAAAAAAAAAAAAAAACTATAAAAACACATCTGAAATAAGCTAGCAATTAAACTAAATTCGGAAGCCATATTAAATTCTGTTGAGTATTTGTTTGCAAAACTATGAAAAACAATGGCATAAAATAATACATTAGTAGTTAAATAACTATTTTCAATAAATGTTTCTTAAATTATTCTTCATGCACAGTATAAACAATATGAACAACACATTATTAAACAAAGCTTATCATACAGCGCGCCGTTTGTTGTTGGGTAAAGCAAAAGGGCTTCGATAGCAATCCTTAATAGAATATTAGAAACTTATTCAAAATATCCCCATCTGAGATTGATGTTAATATGAAGACGCTTTAGAAAAAGACAGTAATTAATTATCTCTTCTCGACAGATAAATATTCGTTAAAGATTTTGTATATACAATTAATATTCGTTTTTTTTTTTGTGTTCGTATAATATGTACAATTATTAGTTTGGCATAGTATTTGTTTGGTTAAAACGATGTTAGAAAAGACGACAACACAGACACAAAATATAAACGAAATGTTTGAAATTCTTATTTTAATTTGAATTCTTATGCTGACGAAGTTAAAATAAAAACGAGAATGAAAATGAAAATTATTACCCTTGACCATTATAACCCAGCATATAAAACCTAGAAAAATTAAAAAAGTTGTGTAAAACAAATTCAATAATTGAGTGCAGTGTGTGTAAAGAATCAAGTGAGAGAAAAAATAAGAACCATATATACGTATACCTTCCATAGGATTGTCTTGGGTCTTAGTGGGGGGATTGGCGAGCAAACTTACCTAGTTTCGGTTAGCCACTGATGGAAGAGATTGGCGTGTTTAGCAAATTCTTTGCGCAATTTATCGTTCTCTTCTTGGCGTTTAGCTTCCTTGGCCAATTCGCCATCTCGTTCCTCTATGATCTTTTGCAAGTTACGCCAAGTTTCCTCAAGAGCTTCCATGGTGAACCAAGTGTAGGGATTGGGTCCAACATTGAAGCTCTTAATTTTTTGATCTAAAGCCGACAAAGCCTTGAAGTCAGCTTCAGCCGATGAAAGTGAAGCTTGGAATTGGGCATGGGCATCGCGTAGAGCTCGGATTTCTTCGATCGAATTGCAACGAACAGGATCAGTAAGATCTTCTTCGGCATTTTCGAACCAAGAATTAAAGGCTGAAGCCTTCTTGGCGAATGTCAAGTAGAGTTCTTCGATTTGGCGGAATTGTTCCTGCATGGCCAAGAGACGCTGTTTGCGTGTCTCCGAGGCATCGCGTAATTTCTGCCAGCGCGAAATGACATCTTCATGACGTTTGAGTATAGCCGGCGATTGTGCATGATTTGCATTGATAAGTTGATCCTTCAAAGTGGTAATATTGTGAATGCCCTCGTGTTCAAAAGCATTAAGACCTAAAAGTAATTAAAACAACAAAATATTAAATTATCCATTCACTTGAGGCAAACTTTTGCAATTACCAGCATCAAATGTCTCTTGTTTTGTCAATAAAGTTTGAACTGTCGAAAGATCACGTCCGTATTCATCGGAACGAACATAATTCTCCTTATCGGCTATCCAGGATTCAACAACATCAGCCTTCCACATGAATTGTAAGTAGGCAGAATTGTCTAGCAATGAACCCTTGCGCCTGGCTGCTAAAGCATTCAAATTGTCCAATTTATTGCGCAATTGCTGGCATCTCTGGCTAATGGAATCACCATGATGGTTCTTAGCTTCTACTAATTCGGTGCCCTGTTCACAGATCAAGGCACAGCGGTCTTTGTGTGCAGCAAAATCAGTTTCGAATGCATCGTGCTTCTTCAAAAGACCTTGAACGGCAGCCATTGAGTCGCCGTAGTCATCAACGGATAACAATTGTTGTTTTTCGGTAATCCATGCTTCTTCCTCCTCAACCTGAGCCAAGAACTGTTGGTAGGTAAGGGATTCGTCCAATTTCTGACCACGTGTAGCTGCCAAGTTCTTTAATTCAGCCCATGCCTGATTGAGAGCCTTAAGACGTTGTTCGATTTCTGGCACACCCAAGTTCGAGACATCCATTAATTTTTCACCAGCTTCCTGTACTGCTTGGATAGCAGGCTCGTGGGAAGCCAATTCAGCTTCTAGACGCTTATGTTTCTTCTTGAGGTTTTGGACACCGGTCAAGTCACGACCATAATCGTCGGAACCAACTAAAAGTTTCTTCTCCTTAATCCAACTTTCTTCATCAGCAATATCACGGAAGAATTGATGCAAAGTCAAGGCTTCGTTCAGTCTAGCTTGACGATGAGCAGCCAAGTTGCAAATACGTTCGTAGCGCTCATTGATACTTTGGCGTTTCTCTTGGATGCCAGCACTGTCAAATTGGCCACTTTCAACCAATGAATCGGCCTGTTTGTTCATATCCTTAATGCGATCTTCATGGGCAACAATGTCAGCTTCAACCAATTGATGTTTCTTCATGAGATTTTGTACCGAAGCTAAATCTTTGCCAGAGTCCTCAGTGGTGAGTAGGGACTCAACTTCACCCAACCAAAAGTCTAAATCCTTAACGGCTGCAATGTAAGTACGCTGCTTGTTGGCCTCCTTCAATTTCAAAGACTTCTCGGTAGTTTTATGGGTAAGATATTCCCATTGGTCGGCGATTTGGGTAAGACGTTTCTGTACGGCATCCTCTGAGCCGGAACATTGTTTCTTGTCAATTAGATTTTCACCCATTGCCAAAACACTCTGAATACGATCAGCATTGGCAGCCAATTCAGCTTCGAATGCCTGATGTTTTTGATGTTTGGATTGGATGTTAGCTGGGTCCTTATAGCTTTCTTCGGTAGCCAATTGTAATTTCTCAGCAATCCAATTTTCAATCTCATCAGCATCGCGAGAGAATTGTTGCAAGGTTTGTTCATCACCCAAACGAGAACGTTTTTCAATAAGACCGTCCTTCAAATGACGCCAGCGTTCCAAGACTTGTTTACGCTTATCGTCAATCAAATCAGATGCATAATGATTTTGATTGATCAATGTATCAGCGAGAACTTGCAAGGCGGCAATCTTTTCTTCATGACCGTTAATGGCCTTATCGAAATCTTCATGTTTCTTAATCAAAGCTTCTACATTGTCACCCTTGTCATCGACTTCATCGGCATTAAGGAAGGCTTCACGCGCTGACATCCAAGCTTCGGCCAATTCACAATCACGCATATACAATTGCAAATCGAGATTTTGCTCCAACTGCAAACGACGCTCAGTCCAGGCCTTCTCCAGTTCTTCACGGGTCTTGGCCAAATCTTCGATTTTCTCTTTGATTTCGGGCGAAGCATAATGATTGGCCTGCAACAATTCGTTGCCAAATTGCTCAAAGGCGCCAAAGGTACCAGCGCGAGCATCAATTTCAGTACGATGTTCCTAAATGATGAACGGTGAACGAGGATGCGTATGTATGGCAATGAATGAATGGGGAAAAGATTATAAATTCAATTATTATTAGATGACAGTATAATTAGAATAATTTTGTAAGAATATTTAAATGTTTTTTTCTTTTTTTTTTTACAGCCCAAATGTTAGACAACATATAAATTGGATACAAAAAACATAGCGTTGGTTAAAAACAATTTCTGAGACAAAAAAAGAACAACATTGATTTTTTTTTAAATTATCCCACTTGAAGTCTAGTAGAGTGTTAGAAAGTAATTTTAATAAATGCGCCCAAATGAAAAACGCGTGAAACGTATGTTGGTATCAGAGCTTCGAATTTAAAAAAATTTAAGAAAGAAAAAATTAAATTTAAACGAATTTTTAAAGTAAAATGCTTTGTGAAGCTCTGATGTATTGAGTTAAAAGTATTAAATTTTTAGCTGCAATTGAAAAGCTTTACAAAATGTAAATGATTTTGCAATGAAAATATGATGCCCTTCCCTCCCCTTTGCTTTAAGATTAAGAAGATTCAAAAGATGAAATTGTAGAATAAATATCTCTGTATGTTTGTTTACCACATTTTTAAACTGTTTGTGTGTTTTAACCCATTTCATACCACGTCCTCGTTCGCTGCACTTTAATGTACTCAAACCTTGAATAATGCTTTAATATTAAGATAAATTTTTATATAGGCATTGCAAAGCATGTTAAAACCTTTTTACCTTTTTCGCAATAGAATTTTCGAAGATTGCATTGAAATTACCTTGTATTTTTGGACATTTCCTGTGAAAATTTTAAATTAATTTTTAAAAGATATCGATTCAAGCAAGCAACTGTTACAGGGAATTTCAAAAGGCGATGATGCTTTTTTCTAGCTCGTACAATTTGGTATAAAATGGGTTTTCCTACATTTAAAAGACCTAATTTGTGTTTTGTATTGTATGTACATACAAATTGTTTTTGGTTAGTATGATTGTAGAATGGAAAATACATATGTATACCATAGAGGGAGGATCAAATTGTAAAATAAGGAATATTGAGAGATACTTTGTTATTATAAAGGACAGATACATAGGTAAAGTTGGAGCATACTTAAAGAAATTATAGAAAACAATCTTTTATTACAATATTATGAATAAATGAATGATAGATATCTGGTATAAAGACTACATCATTTGAAAAACAAAAACAAAAAAAAAAAAACACTTTCTCTTCTTTATAGATGTGTATGCAGATGTATAATGAATGATTTGTGTTTGACTTGACATGAGACGTTATGAGATTTATAAAATTAATGAAGTGTGGTTTGCGCTATTGAGAAATGAAAGGCTTGGATTAGATAAACAACTGAATTAGGAAATTATATTAACAGTATAATACAAAATAGCCATCTTACGAGTATTAGGAGATATTATTTTCAAATAAATTATTTAAAAATGGTAGTAGTGCGTACGTATGTATCAAACATTTCTTTCAAATGACAACGAAAACACACACATTGAAATTTGTACAACAAAAATTAATTATAAAAAGAAAGAAAATTAAATTAAATAAACAAGGTTTTTTTTGATGGTGATGAAAACTACCTCTTTTGGTGTCGGATGGAAGAAGCTTTTGGCGCTACTATTTCCATACATATATTCGATCTCAGAACGATGAGCCTATAAAACACACACAAACGCAAGAATTTTTGTAAAAAAAAAAAACAAAAATAATAAACAAATGATGGAGATAAACTCAAAATTTTGTAAATAAATAGCACGATATTAATGTCGGTGAAACAAAAAAAAAAAAAAAAATTAAAGAAAATGTTCGTGTGTGTGTTTGAAGTGGTTGGTGATGGTGGTTGTGGTGTTGTGGTATTGTTGTTGCAAAAATTCCGGATTTTCCGTAAAATGGCAAATCATATAGCACATGTCACCCACGTTGTATTCAAAGCCACAAACAAAACAAAAGACAGTTTATATTTAAATCAATCAATAATGATAACGTTTGAATGTATGTAAAGAATTTTCTTTCTTTCACTTTTAAAAGTTTAGACAATACAAAGGTACCCACCATAAGTAGATGGGTGTATGCCTTTCATTTTAATGAAGCAGCTTTTTACAAAAGATTAAGAGGGGATTAGTTGCTGTTAGAAGTAACATACCTGATGTCTCTCGATGAGTGCTTCGGCACCGGTAACATCATTAGCCAATTCATCGGATGTCACCAAACTCATCATGGAATTGATCCAAGCCAACAGATCACGATAGTCACTAAGGAAACGTTGCAAGTCATAAGAGTCCAAGAGTTTTTCCTTGCGAGCTGTGGACTTGGTAATAATAAGATCCCACATTTCGTTGATTTCCTTCTGTTTAGCATAGGTTTGTTCAGCCGTGTCGGGATAGCTTTGCATCAAGCGATTGGCAGTCTCATCTAATTGTCGTATCTTATCGCGCAATGCAGCCAAATCACGTTCCACGCCCTCGTGTTTACGTTGCAATGTTTGTACACTGCGTAGATCTTTACCCAAGTCATCGTTGTTAAGAGCATTTTCTTTTTCGGCAATCCAATCCTTAGTCTCATCAATGTCACGATGGAAACGTTGTACTTCATGGGCCGAACCCAATTGGTTGGCTTTTTCGGCAGTCAAAGTTTGCAAATTATTCCATTTTTCATTCAAATCTTGCATTTGAGATTGAATCTTCATGGCCGCCTCAGTTTGTCCCAACGAGGTCAATTGAATGGCAATTTCATTCATG
This sequence comes from Sarcophaga caerulescens, assembly GCA_927399465.1. Lineage (NCBI taxonomy): Eukaryota > Metazoa > Arthropoda > Insecta > Diptera > Sarcophagidae > Sarcophaga > Sarcophaga caerulescens. Next base: position 67,532,241 of record OV656867.1, on the reverse strand, counting down.
TTAGCCAAACGTACTTCGTTGGCCTTTAAGTCATCATTGAAATCATCGAATTTCTTTTGCAACACTTCGACCTCTTCTAAATCTTCGCCAACAACATCGGCAATTTGTGCATGATTCTCTTTGTCCTTAATCCAGTTAGCAAGATCGGCAGCTTCACGTACTAGAACATAAGCTTTAACAGTTTCATTTAATTTATTTTGGCGCTCGCGTGCCAATGTCAATAAGTTGTCATATTGGGAATTGATTTGAGCCTGACGTTTAGCAATGGAGTGATTATCCACCAAGTTTTGTTGACTAGCACTGAGGCCAGCTTCGATTTTCTTAATATAGGCAGCGGGTACAAAACCTTGACGATCGTTTACCTCTACCTTCCACCAATCTTTATTATTCGAATTCAAAAGTGTGAGTACATCTCCCTTTTTCATGGATACTTCACGTGGGCTCTTCTCGGTGTAGTCGTATAAAGCTACGACACATTCTTTGCCAGTGATATCTACAACTGGAGTCTCTTGTTGGCGACAATTCTTAGCTTGTTCTTGCAAAGCTTGAATGGTATTTCCGAAAGCTTCCAAATCAGAAACTAAAGCTTCGTGTTTCTTCAAAAGGGCCTCAGAGGAATCCTCATCCTTGCCGTAATCGTTGCCAGTAGCAATTGGTTCCTTTTCACGCATCCACGATTCCGCTTCGTTAGCATCAGCAAAGTATTGATGGGCTTGTAGAGAATCTTCCAAGTCTTGTTTACGTTGGTTGGATTTTTCTCTTAAATTATTCCATTGTTCCTGCAAAGCATCCAAACGTTGACGAATGTCTTCACTGGCAAACGGTTGGTCTTTTAACATGTTTTCTCCAGAGCTAATGACATTCAATAAGCGAGCTTCGTGATTGTTAATTTCGGCCATAACAGCTTGATGTTTCTTAATGAGATTTTGGACACCAATTAAATCTCTGCCACGATTGGTGGAGGCAGCAATGGGTTCTTTCTCACGAATCCATGCAGCTTCATCCTCCAAGTCACGGAAAAGCTGTTGCACTTGAAGGGAATCCATCAAATGTTGCTTACGTTCAGCCATAGGAGCTGCCAAAGCGGCATAACGGGAAGATAAATTAGCTTCTTTCTGGCGAATGTTATCAGCATCAAAGTGGCCAGATTCAATGAATTTGTTGGCAGCTACTTTAATGCTTTCAATACGATCTTGATGAGCCATCACATCAGCTTCCAACAGGGCATGTTTCTTTTGCAAGTTCTGCACAGAAGTCAAGTCTTTACCGTGATCTTCTGACAAGAGTTGACCTTCAATTTCGCTCAACCACAACTCAATATCTTCAATAGTGCGATTAAATTGTTGTTGTTGACAAGCTTCATGCAACTTGCATCCCTTCTTATCCGAAGCCTGAACTAAAGTCTCCCATAGTACAACAATTTCTTGCATACGTGTGTTAATTTGATCGGCCGCATAGTGATTCTTTTCGATTAGTTCAGTTCCAACAGTTGTAATGTCCTCAATGCGTGACTTATTGGCATTGAGTTCATGTTCAAAGTTTTGATGTTTTTGCATTTTACCATTCAGATTGGTGGGGTCCAAGTAGCTGTCATCGGTAGCGAACTTTAGTTTTTCGCTTACCCAACCCTTGGTTTCATCACAATCCCGTTCGAATTGTTGATAACGGTTTGAATCCTCCAGCAACTGACGACGTCTGTTGGACTTTTCCAGTAAAGCTGCACGACGAGCCAAAAGCATTTGACGACGTTGAGCCACATCATCAGCAGCATAATGTTGACCGTCAATAAGTTTTGTGGCAAAAATGTCAAGAGCTTTAATTTTTTCCTCTTGAGCAGCCAAACTCTTTTCAAAATCTTCGTGCTTCTTGATTAAGGCTTCAACGGAATCCAAAGAGTCTCCCAAATCTTCATTGGCCAAGAAAGCTTCTTGTTTGGCCATCCAGGTGTCAGCCTGTTCAGTGTCACGATAGAACAATTGCAAGTCCATGCACTGCTCATACAAGATGCGTCTGTCTTCCCACAAGGAAAGCAAAGAACTCTTATCGTTTTCTAAAGCAGCCAATTTCTCTTGGATTTCGGCAGCAGCATAATGTTCACGTTCAAGAAGTTTCTGGCCAGATTCAGTAGTCAATTTGAAACTGTCTTCACGAGCATCGATTTCGCCTTTATGTTCTTGGTGACGTTCCAATAGGGCTTCGGCTCCGGCAACATCCTTAGCCAATTCGTCAGCCGATATGATGGCTTTCATGCCATTGATCCAGGAAACTAAATCACGGAAATCGGCTAAGAAACGGTGTAGGAAATAGGATTCGTCCAATTTTTGTTTGCGTTCACCGGCTTTAGCCTTCAAACTTTGCCAGTAATTGGCGATTTCAGCTTGTTTATCGCGAATTTGATCGCTATGATCGGCATGGATTGAACACAATCGTTGAGCTTCAGCTCCCAAAGTGGAAACTTTATCCTCTAAAGCTGCCAAATCACGTTCTACACCTTCATGCTTGCGTTGTAGAGCCTGTACACTGGCCAAATCACGACCATAATCGTCTGATGAAAGGACAACATCCTTCTCAGCAATCCAGGCAACAGTTTCATCAGCATCACGATTGAAACGTTGAATTTCATGAGCGCCAAAAAGTTTCTCTTGACGCACTATCGCGAGTTGCTTCAAACGCTGCCAGGCTTCATTTAAATCATCTTTGCGTTTAGTTATAGTATCGCGATCAGGATGAGCATCTTGAATTAATTTATCGGCCAATTGATTGACTTCAGTAACACGATATTCCTGAGAAGCCATATCCTTTTGGAATTCGTCAAACTTGCGCTGCAATACTTCAACATGCTCTAAATCCTGACCGAATTCATCGGCAGTAACAAAAGCCTCCTTATCCTTAATCCAGAACATAACCTCTTCACATTGACGCAGGAATTGGACAAGAACTAAAGCCTGTTGCAGTTTTTGGCCCTTTTCAGCTAAACGGCTTAGCAACAATTCCCATAAACGATGCAGTTCATCAAGACGACGACGAATAGTCTCTGAAGCAAAATGATTTTGATTGATCATCTCCTGGCCCGTGTTATCCAATGAGACAATGGCATTGCTGTGGGCTGAAACTTCAGCTTCAAAGGCTTGATGCTTTTGGATTTTAGCTTGCAAATTTGTAGGATCACGATACGATTCTTCGCTAGCTGCCTGCAATTTTTCATGAATCCATGATTCCAACTCATCGGCATCACGTTTGAAGTATTGGAAACGACGGGAGTCTTCTAATTTTTCACGCTTTTGACGGGTTTCAATTTTGAATTCATTATAACGTGACAACACTTGCTCACGTCGCTCTTGAATATCCTCAACTGTTTCGAGGATTTTAACCTCTTTGGGAGTAAAGTTCTCCATAGTCGTTCGTTATGTGTGTGTGTGTGTGTGTGTTTTATTTAATATAATTTAATTATATTTCGATCTTTCTGTAAGAGAATGCAAAAAAGGAATTAAATTTTAAAAATTTCCGTTGTTATCAAATTTTATGTGACTTACCAAAATATTTGCTCTCGTTTTTAATACTGTAATATGTTCGCTTTTATTTTCGTATTCACTTTAAACCTGCAAGTGAAAAAAAAAAAAAACAAATAAGAATTTATATGAAAAATTAAATCAAAACGGCAATGAAATCCAATTAGTGCCGAAGTAATGATGACATCGTTGTCGGCACATTAATGTAGATGTATGTAGTTGGGAAAAGAATGAAAAATATTTGTATACATTTTTTGAGTCAGTGATTGCATAATTTCTGACACAATGACCAACTGAGACTAAACAAATTGTGTACATACAATATGTTTAAGTAAACATTTTTTTGTTGTTGTTGAGAGAATTGTTTTTAAATTTGTTTACTTAAACACATGAATGAATGGTGAAATAAAAATATTTGTTTAAAATGTTTAATACCGCACCCTTTAACAAATATCAACTCTTTGATGGTGTGAAATAATGAGAATTCTTTCGTTTTTAATTTTATGTTGTCATCATTTGTGGACAAAGGTATCTTTAGATAGTGAAGGGGTAGTGTAAAGGAAGACATGACACACTCAGTTTTTTTTTTTTTTTTTTGATTAAAAAATAACTGAAAGAACACAAACTGCGATAACTTACTTTATATAGCAGAAAAATATATGTGTTATCAATTCATAACTTTCAAAAGTATGATAATAAAATATGAAATGATAATGAAATGAAAATTTTTTTTTTACTTTTATTCTAGATCTAAAAAGTTTCAAAAAACAATGACGTCATTCGTCATTTTATTATTTTAAATACGAAAATTATGAATTTTTGCCTGCGTATTGCATTACATTAAAAATTATGAGTCTCTACTATGTTTTATGGCTAGATTTTTAATACATCTAACCGCAAAGCTCTACTCCATATTATATTCACGTTACCGTCAGTTCCATCATATACGATCTTAATTCTAATGTTAAATGTTTGCAAATCGATCACTAATAAAGCTAAAATTAGATCTGCTTTTACGCCACATATTTAAAAAGTAGATTATGGATGGCAACCAAATACAATTTGAATTGCCAGTTTTGCCAAAATTGGCACAAATTGATATCAGATGGCAACTAACTAACAAACATTTTAAAATTTCACTTGTAAAAATTACTTTTTTCAAAGACAAGTTACTTTTTCTTCAACGTTTACCATTTTTGCAATATTTAATACAAACAGCACTGCAAATGTGTGTATAAGCTCCAAATAAGCTTCATTTTGCTGCATAATATATTGTAATAAAATTAATAAGTAACAAGTGAGGTAACTTATTATAACATTGCAAAACGAAACCTAGTCTACAGTTCAGCATAGTCTTTAGAACCACAAAGGAATGAAATCAAAGCTTGGTAAGAGATACTACTTAAATAAAAAACAAGTCGCAGAGACATACATAATTGAACCGCAAGTGTGCTTAACCAGAAATAAATTCTAATTCAATATTTCTTCATAAAGAAACATCCACTCAATCATAGAAATAATTTCATCTGAAGTTCCTCGACATTATTGATCATTTAAAGGTACATTAAAAATAGAAATTTATACATATTTCTACGTCTTTTCCCTATTTTTGTTGAAATAACCTTAAATTTTCGATGGCTAGCTAAGTCATTAAAAATTATATTCCGCTGTTACTGTAGATTTTTTTTGTAGAGATCTTTGCAAAAAAAAAAAACTCTAGTTGAACAGTTGAAGTCGCCGTAGTCTAGTAGGTAGTGTTGGCTTATTAGACTGAAGGCCCGGGTTCGTATCCCAGGTCAGGCATCAAAACGAAAATATGAAAATATTTCTTCGGCGACTTCCTCTCAGCAGATTTCTGGCAAAAACTCTGAGAGTAAATAAAATTGCCATGAAAAGCTTCTCCAAAATCTGTCGTTCGGAGTCGACTTTAAACTGAAGGTCCCGCCACTCATGTACAAAATTAACGCACACAACATAAGTGGTGTGAGAAGCTAGGTCGTAATCCTGACTAAAGGGTTGTAATGACCAATTATGTATGTATGTAGTTGAACAGTTGAAGCCAGGATGGTAAGCTTTGGCCAAATAATACTTATTCCGGAGCGAAGATCCAGTTGCCTTGGGAACGATTCCAAAAGTTATATGTATAATGTGTCTGTTTTTGTTGCATAACTTTAATAATTGGCGGTATTAGCTCATAGGCACACAAGTCTCACATGGCTTTTTGGATAGTTTTAAGAGATGTAATGAATCAACTATGATAGCAAACCAAACTGCTACCAAATATGGTATAAATTGACATTATAAGTATCAACCGACAATTAATAATCATATTAATATCGTTTCCCAGCAGCATTTTTATCTTTTGCCTTTAAAAGGTTTTTTTTTTTTTGTTTTTTATTTTGTTTTCCCAAAAGCAATGGATTTCGTGTTCTTTTGTAAAAATATTGCCCTCAGTAAGTGCAAAAATGTTGCAGTTTTTGCAATCGAAATGATTACAAGGTGAAGATAATGGCACTGAAAAACAAAGAAGTAATTTCTGCAATGATAATTGCATAATTGCATGATTGCAACAGTCGTCAAAATTTTTTTTGTGGCATAAACCTATTAAATTTAAATTTTCCATGTAGTATTAATTCAATTTCATTACATTTTAAAATGTATAGCACAGCCACATATTTATTTGTATTATTAATAAGTTGTTGGGTACATCTTCTTCATCTAATGAAGATATGTTGGAGGGACAAAACATTCCACCGAGTATAAAAATTTTTGTAAAATTATTATCAATCAAAGGAATTAATATTAGTATCAAAATACCACATCAAGGGAAGACAAGAAACATCGATCGAAACAGTTTATATCCTTTACTAGGATTTTAATTTTTATGTTAAACTTCTTCCTATAATTTTGTATATAAAAACATCGATATTCGGCACTGCGTTGATAATTCAAACAAATAATTCGAAAAGGTTACGAAAGATTAAACCACTTTTGGATCATTTCCTTTCAGAATTTTAAGACGTTTATAGACCAGAACGTGAGGTATCTTTAGACAAAGGTATGAATTTATTTTGGAGAAGAAGACACATTGAGAACCTATAACCCAGAAAAAAAATAAAATATTGGTTGCTAAAATAAGTTCGGATATCTACATAACCTAAAAATCTACAAAGCAAATGGAGGAAAATAATGAGAACCCTTTTTTTGATTTTATTATAGGCAAGTTTGAGCGAAAATTGACAGATGGGAATGTGTTAATTTTAAAGCCAAATAACGATTAACAGTTAGATTAGGTTAGGTTAGAGGTTAACAGTTAGATTAGTTAAACCTAAATTAAGTTGTTTATTTTGATATGGAGAGTTTAGCAAATATTATCTCATCGATGTCAAAATTTATGAGTCAAAAAGAACAGCATGTCACTTTTTTAATTAAGACCAAAGCTCAGAAGCTCATTAGAAATCTGCATATTTAGACTCAACAAAAGAGAGAGTCGGGAATAAAAAATTTGACAAATAAAATGCGTTATGGACTCTTTAAGAGTATTTAAGGAAATCAATTTAATTTTTTAGTTACAATATCAACAAGAAAATCGAAGAAATACAATCGAACACTGAACAGTGCAACACAACCAAACATACATTATTTGTATATTGAATACAATATGTACTTATGAATGAGCATAGTTGTGTATGACTAGATTAGAATTAAAATACAAACATTTAGTCAACCGTATAGACAACATTAGCAAATAATTAAAACATTTAAAACTAACCTATCTACCACAAAATATTAAAAAAAAAACAAATTATTTAAACGTTTATTAAAATTCGTACACATTATAATAAAACTTTATTTAAAAAAAAATTAAAACACACATACAATTAAAAAAGTAACCTGTGTAATAAAGTTTAAAAGAAATCAACATCTCGTGAGAGATCGGCTAACATATCCATAAATAAACTTGATTTGTCAAGATCATCGTCGTCATCGTCATCGTTGTAGTTTTCATTATCACTATTATCACAATGTGTTTTATGTTGTGGTACTGTAGCAGTTTCCTTTGCAATGGTCCTCAGCATATCTGAAACTTCAGCCATTGTTTGTGGATGCAATTCGTATTTGAAAAGCGAAACGAAAAGGTCATTTGCATAATTAAGTGAAATAATATCCTTTTTAATCATGGTCACAAATAGGTGGCTCAATTTATTAAAACATTCTGTTCTAGTGCCAAGAGATTCTATAAATGCGAGTGTAACTAATGCGTCATAAATGCATATGTTAGCTGAGGATGAATTTTCTAAAGCACTTTTCATATTCGGATGTAACCACACGTTACATGCAGCTTCAAGTAGTCCATCGGTGAAGTGATTACAATGTTGAGCTATAATGTGCTGTAGAAGTTGTATAACACCGGCAGAGAGTAAATTATATAATAACGAAGGAAGTGTGTTGTCAAATATTTCAATCATTTTCCTTAACATTCCTATCAGTGGTTCAGGTCCTTTGAATCGTTCAACTCTGATCGAAGTGCAATATAGCCAATACTGAAGTTCATCTATTAGACCTGATATACTAGGCGACTCTTTAGTTATGACCAACTGTGAAGAACCCAATTGTACTTTATTCTTGTTAGCACTGCAAACTTTGTTCGCCATTTCTTGAAGATTTGAACAAAAGAAATTCTCACATATAATGTTTGCATAGAACCACTGCGATACTTTCTGCTTAGTTTCATGCTTTATGGTCATAAAGTAAGTTCTTTTTAGAACAGAAGCAGTTTCTGCAGGTAAAAGACTTTCCAAAGCATTTCGTATACGTTTCGCAAGCATGTCGTCTAAAGAATCATCCCAATTGGTCTTGGCTTGCAAATAGGCATCGTTATAGATTGTCCTAATGGTGTTATAGACAAGACGGTATTCACTCGATGTTATTTGATTGACTAAATTGTCGGCATTCGCTTTGGCTGGTAGTAAAATTTTTAATTGTCCGTCTTTTACCACACATTTGTAACATCTTTCGATGCAAAAGTTTATCAAATTGCGGGTCGATGAGTTTTGCGATTGCAGAAATGCTTGTATTAAGGTACTCTGTATTTTGTTAGGTTGATTTTGAGTAGCGCTTTGAATGTCACTGCTTTCTTTCACTTGAGCTGTACTTGGCAATTCAGCAATTCTGGTGGTTATGTGACGATAACGGCCGCTTCTGGAAGCGTTTTTAGTTTGAGCATAATTTGCCGGCATAATGGACACACGGAATTCAGCTAAGAATGGGCAAGCAATTGGTAAAATGGATTCTAAATATGCATTTAACGTATTATCTTCAGCAACATTGTTTACATTAACGTGGCGATTCAACTTATTGCGCACAAACAACAATTCGTTTGTCACAATTTTTGAGGTTGAACCATAAAATATGCGCCTAAAGTCATAGTATTGCTCGGCTATGAATTGTTTCGATTCGAATAACCAACCCAAACATAATTTAATAATAAACAAGGAGGCCTTGTTAAAAGGCTTCGAGTTCTCTATGCCTAGATATGAGTACAAAGCAAACATAAGTTTCAAAGCCTTCATGTAGTGATCCAAATGCAATGTGACGTTATCTAGCATGGCAAAATACTGCACCAACCAGGGAACTGTAATGAGCAGCTTATTTTGTTGTATGCCTTGTTCGAGTATTACAGATATATCGATAGTAGATTGCATTAAAGAACGTAATTTTATTTGATTTTTTTCCACACTGGGCGGCATAAAGTTCGTGCTGTTAATGTTATAAGGTAATGCGGTAGTGAATCCAAGAAATTTGGCTAAAATAAGCATGGAGTTTAAAACTTCTGGTTTGACTACAATATTTTCGCAATTCATGTCATCTGCTATGGATAAGCCTTGCTCGTCGGCATCGTTTTCAGCTTTACTTATGTTAATGTGATCAAACGACGAGTCATTTTGTGATATCAGTTCAGTGTAAAGTTCCATCTTAAGCTGCTCTGCAAATGCCAGAGAGCGAGCTTCTAAAATGAAATCGCGAAAGAATGCTTCGCTACGGGGAAATTGATAGTCTACACTAAATTGACTGGGAGCTATTAAGCGTTGAGACAATTTCGAAAATTTCTGCATATCTACATCCAAACCAATCTCTTCTGGAGATGTGGAATTTGAAGCGGTTAGCAACAGTTGAGAAACAAAAAGTTTTGCCAAATGTGCCATGTTAATGCAATTTTCTGAATGTTCAAATATTTCTCGAATCTTCGGTGTAACTTCCTCCGAAAATTTCCATGCGGGATTCAAGTGATTCGAATCCCATATCTTTAAACACTTACAAAACAAATCCCTTTGTACTCTGAAGTTGGCAAATTCCTGAGAAGAAGTAAAATTGTCTCGGGAATCTTGATCCTGCTGAAAGTACACATTATTGTAAGGCTTGCAATCAAAGCGCAAAGATGTGTTACATGTGAATGGGTTTTCGGCCACCAACTGCTGCTTATGCTGGTGAATTTCTAATAGAAAGGTTTTAACTTCTTCCGGTAAATACGAATACCTTTCTCCAATTAGAACCACATTTAGTGATTTTGTATCTAAAAGAGACAAAGATTCTTTTTCAAATGTCAAACACAATATGGCAAAAAACACCGCATGTGGTAAGTCCTCTAAGCATTCAAGACCCTCACTGCCATTTTCATCATTCAAATGCAACTGTTTTAAGTCCTCAGTAATTTCATCAGGCATACTACTGGGATAAGGGGCATTTAGAAGATTCAACAGAAACGACAATTCATTTAAAATATTAGTGGTCAAATTTAAATCAATAATTAAAGTATAAATCTCTGCAAGCCTTTTAAGAGCCAGATTATTTTCCAGATTCTTTAGATTAAGAGAATTTTCCTTTAGCATGGTCTTTTTGGCGGGAACAGTATCAGTTACAACATCGCTTATCACCGGTACTAAGAGAACAGAAGCATTATTTAACTCTTTAGCTATTTCGTCAGCGTTTAGTTTTAGATATTTGCGTGCTGCTAATACGGCACATTGCTCTTTATCCTCTAATTCGGTGTTAGATATTTTAAGTATATTGTTCTCACTACTAAATGAACTCTCTCCACCAAAAATGGACGAATTATTAGATGTTTCTACCTCCTTACTTAGACAAATAGGTTGTAAACGCTTTTTAGGCTTTGCAGTTTGCGTTTGTTGGACGTTTTGTTGGTTTGAGGTTGGTGTTCGAACAGTTTTCTTTTTTTGTGACCGACTCTGCTTAGATGTATTTTTCACCATAAAGTCTCCCAAGCACAAGCTATGTGCTGAAGCTGAAGTACTCTTATTTCCCGAATTAGGTGTAGTTGACTGCCGGCGCGAATTATTATTCGATACGTTACGTCTAACGGGTGTTGATGCGTTCCTTTGAGAACTAGAGCAAGAAACATCAACGGATTTACTTTGTCTGGGTGTAGAATATGTACTAATGTCGCTGTCAAAATGATTCTTGCCATTAGGTGTTGATGCATTCTGTTCTGCTACACCTAACTTTGGTCGCAAAGGTGGAGAACTATTTTCTCTTACATTTTTCGTCTTCTGAACTCTAACAGGCGTCTGGCATTTCGGAGTTTCCGTACTACACGGTTTCAAATGAACTTCTGTGCATTGTCTGAGAGTATTTAAAAAATATACGGCAAACTCTTCCACTGTGCATGAGTTTGAAGCATCTGCTTCAAATTGCTTTAAAAACCATTCACGAAATGCTGTTTTTTCCACTTCAGCGTCATATTTAATAATAGATTTTAGTTTATCTTCTTGTAAATTAGGCATATTGTTGCTCTTATTGGTTGTTTTTTTAAGCTCATTCGATTTGCATTATTCCTTTTCAACAACCGTTAGACCTGGTATCTGAAAGGGAAGATGATAAAAGAGAACGGTTGGTTTGGCAAATTGTGACTACTCGTCTGGTAGATTTGTTTGTTTATTTTAATATAATTTGAAGTTTACTTTTTCAGTGTTTGGCACATTGTGGTGACAAGTGACATCACTTTCTTATGGGATAATTTTCAAAATAAACTTTTTTTTTTTAACTACATATACGTTATTAAGCTAAACATTTAAGTAGAGATAGACCATTATAATTATAAATATTTATCATTATTGTAGTATTTTCAAATTATTACACTGTGGACATTGAATATAGTTTTACATTTTAGTAGTATGCATGCAAATTGAAAACTACAAGTCCTACTTAAACTAAATACACAATTTTAATCGTAATTACATTTTAAATTTACGCAAAACGACAATTAAGAGAAGTACCAAAATTTCAAACGAATATAGTTTTAAATCAATAGTTAAGACCGCAATTATACGTGTTTAAGTGGCAAAAATCAAACATACCCACTCAAAAGATGTGTAAAAATGCAGTGTATGCAGTATGATGTAAAAAAAAAAAAAATTAAATAATCGTTACGAGAAGATAGAGAAAAAATTCAAATACCAAAAGTTTATTCAGAATAAGATTTTTTCAAAGGTTATTAAATAAAATACAATTCTTTTAAAGAATGAATTAATAGAATGAAATTAAATTCAAAGATATTTTATATATTTTATTTATTACGAGTGAAGTTGTTAAAACCATATGAAACCAGCCTCCTGTTGGACTTAATACTTTATTAAGTCGTAGCCGACAGCTACTGGACGCTCCGTGTGTACCAGCGGCGGATTTAGCCGGCATACACAAAACGCCCCGTGTATACCAGCGCCGGCTTTAGCTGGCATCCATTTGCCGTTCATTATATTGTAGTAAAACGGGAGCAATTGTTGTAACACTTATGAAGCCTTATCTAGGGGAAGGTCACATTCTATATGTAGATAATTGGTATTCCAGTCCATCTTTATTTAATTTTCTACATAATAATTGCACAAATGCATGCGGGACCGTAAGTAAGAAAAGGAATGCCAAAAATTGGTGGAAAACTAAAAAGAGGGGAAGCAATCTCTCGAACATCAACAAATTTGAAAGTCATAAAATGGATGGATAAAAAAGAAGCCTATATGCTTTCAACCATGCATGCCACTGATAGTAATCAAACAAGGAGGTAACAAAATTATTCAAAAACCTAAATGCGTATTGGGTTATAATAATTCAATGGGTGCAGTTGATAAAACTGACATAGTTAAAAGTACGGTGGAATCAACACGCAAATCTCTAAAATGATATCGCAAATATTTCTTTCATATGTTAGACATTTGTGTGTGGAATGCTTATAGAAATTAATCAATATCCATGGCAACATTTCAACTACGCTTAATTCGAGAAATATTGCAGAAATATCACCATAATATAAATCCTCAACGTCTAGCTGGCAACAATCATCTACTAAGGTTAACCGAAAGACATTTTTCTTCGGTTTATAAATCGATATGGAAAAACCGAAGTAGAAGGTGCGTTGTTTGCAGTGCAAATAACAAAAGACGGGAATTTAAATATGAATGTAAAGATTGTAATGTGGGCTTATGTGTAGATCCCTGTTTTAAGATATATCACAGTCAAATAAATTACTAAGAAATTATCCTAATTTAAATTTTTATTTAATACACCAACAAAATCTTTAAATATGTAGAACTTAACTAAAAAAAATTCGAACATCAACTTGCCATCATGCAATGTGCACAATTCGCGGCGTGCTGACCGTTTCAGTAGCACCACTTCGGCGGAATGGACTCGAAAGCGAAAGGGTTAACAGGCACCAAATTGATTTTTTAAAACATATTTAAAGGGAGTTAAAACGAAGTTATTATAAGAAACTTGCTTTCAATACTCTTAAAATTGCAATGTGGAAGTGTAGACGAGCGTCTGAATTTTACAAGTATGTAGACGGAGACTATTGATAAGTGAATCACTTACATCAATGTCAAGAGAATACTGTCGCAACCGATAACGCTGATGCGGCACAAACAGTTATTATTAACGTGAAGAAAGTCTAAAATGTGTGCGAAATTGACACTTTCCGCAGCGCAAATATTTATTTATTCTGTCAACAGACAATCCGTCAAAAGACAATAATCGTTCGCTTGGTGTTTGGATACTGATAGAGGCAGTATTTCTGGATGGTAAAACAAATACGTTTTATCGGGACAACGCTAGATCAACAGGCTGTGATAGCGACATGCCTGAACCTTAAGGATCTTGATTACTTACTTAATTGGTCATTACAACTCTTTGGTCTGGATGACGACCTAACTTTTTATACCACCAATGTTGTGCTGTGTGTGCTAGCTTCTCACACTACTCATGTTGTGTGTGTTAATTTTATACATGAGTGGCGGGACCTACAGTTTAAAGTCCACTCCGAACGACAAATTTTATTGAGAAGCTTTACATGGCAATTTTATTTACTCTCACGAGTTTTTTTTGGCAGAAATCTGCTGAGAGGAAGTCGCCGAAGAAATATTTTCGTTTTCATGTCTGACCTGGGATTCGAACTCGGGCCTTCAGTCTAATAAAGCCAACACACTACCTACTAGACCACGGCGACTTCAATTATTTACTTTAAGAGCTTTTGCCAAAAGAATGCCGATATTAATATATTTATTCAAAACGGCAGAGCTAAGGTTTGAACTTACGAGCTCTTAATCAGTAAGCCAATACACTATCTAACATACTACAGATCTTTCAAGAGCTTGGTTGCAACCTTATGGTCCAGACCAGTAACAAGTGATTACCAAATTTGCCTTTCAAAATCCAATTCGACTCCAATTAGATTCACATGACCTTAATGGGGTCATTCTCATTCTGGCAAAACAATATTACTCATTATTTTGACACAAATTATGGAGCTACTCTTACCACTCCTACCCGTATAACCTAATATATTTATTTTTATTATACCTTATATTTAAATTAATTACTAGAGGAAAAACAAATACAAATAAAATTTTTCAGAATTTCTAATTAAAAGCATAAATAGTATAGAAACAGACTGTCATCAAAGGAAATATTAATAGACAAAGAGACAAACACCATTTAAAGTTACAATTTGAGGTCGTTGTTGGTATATATGTATTAATAAAGGAAATAAATTAAAATTTAAACACATTGTAATTCGTATTAAGTAATAATTTCCAATGAGGAATTACTCTCTTTTAACCCAGTTGTGGTTTTTATTGTAAATACAACCATAAAAATGCTTATCAAAATAACAAAATGACGTAATGCTTCATGCACGAAGAATATAATAAGAGTAAATGGAAATATAAAAAAAAAATCAACAACACAAAATCAAAATCACACACATACAGACATAAAAATTGAAAATATTATTAAAAGGGGAAAGAACAATTGTTGTTGCTAAACTCGATTGAAGAAGGAGACGGCAAATAAATTAAATCATATAGAGATAAAACACATATTATTCTAATGTTGTTGGGAAGAAAAGTGGGATAGAAATACAAAAAAAAATCAATTTTCGTGCAACTTAGGAAAGTACTTTAAGTGCACACTCGTTTTTGCTAACACAGCATGTATTTAAACACCGGTCGATGAATCGTCCATCTAATTTTTAAATGCTCTCTCATATTGTTGGAATCCATAGCACTAAAAATAGATGCCGTTCGAGTAAATAAACAAATGGTGTATAATAAAAACAAAGTTCTTTCTAACAAAATAAAATTTTTTTTGGAATTTACTAATCACTCTATACTTTTCATAAAAAGAAAAATCAATTTTCATCTAAAAAAGCCTAAGGTGACTGTTTTTGTGCAATATAAACAAAACAAAAACAACATAAGATAGAAGTTGATGGTAAAATAAACAATAATTGAGTAGTCAAAAAAGGAAAGTGCATAGAGAGAGGGGATAATTGGGCACATCATCTTCTTCTTCAGCAAAATTCAAATCAATACGCACCACGAATGGATGACGTCGTTTTTCTCACTCACACACACTCACTTATATTTTGGAAAGAAAAAAAAACTTTCTTCGAGATACTTTTTTCACAATTTTTTTTTGACAAATACAGAATTTTCTAAAGAAAAATAGTTTCATTTCATTAATTTCCTTAAAATATTATTTAGTTATGTTGTTTAGTTAACCAAACTTAAGCAATTTATAGAAATTTTTGGATAAATTAGAGTTTTAATTAAGGGTGTGGCGAGGTAGGCAAAGATACTTCAAATCGATTTTTTCCTCTACATTCGTCATCCTTTTTTTAAATTTACTTTAAAGTTTTTTGGAATCATTATTTAACTAATTAAAACACTTACACTTTTATTTATTTTCAAATTTTCTATATTATTCAATTATTTTTCTTCTCAGAAAACTTTAATTAATTCGTTTAACTTTATTTCCACGTCCGACCGTATCAAGAGCAAAATACAAAATGGTGACCTCTTCTTCTTTCTCTTTTTAAAGTAGTAAAATAACGTAGAGTTACCAGATTACGATAACTACTTTTTTGAAATGTTTTCGTTTATTTAAAATATATGTTCATATGTATATTCAAAAAATCAATTATATCCACTTAAAAGTCCCAAAGAAGTTGCGAACGCTTTTGTCAGACATTGTGTTAAATTTTATTTGTGCAAATAACAGACTGTTGATAATTTCATTCTAATAAAAGCTGCGTTTTTTTATTTCAGCGCTTTTTTATATTAACAACTTGGCAGCACTATATTTGGGAACCGTTATAATAATACGTCCGGCAAGCTTATTGTTATTATTGTTTTCTTTTAGCAGCCATATCTTTGTTTTGATTTTGTGCTGTGAAGTATTGTTGCGAGATTGTGGTAAAGAATTATGGATAAATTGGTGAATCAGATTGGTTATCTAGTGCTTAAAGAAGATGGAGCAGTCCTAGAATCAGGTGGAGAATTGCAAAATGATGAACGAAGTGCCAATATATTCTTAGATTTCATAAATCTAACTGAGAGGTATGTCTGCAATGACCGACAAAACAAACACACCCAGGGAATATGCTTAAACGTAATTTATTTCCTTTTCTAGTGTTGATGAGAACTTTATGCCAAACAGCAGTTGCGAACGCATTTCCATAGTGTATGAGGACCATAGCTATAATATTTGCATGTCAAATAGACGCATTTACATAGTAAAACTGCGTAATGGTTCAGAAGCTGCCAGAGGAGGTGCAGGCATGGGGAGTACCGCAACGACAGGAATTGTTTCATCGAATATAGGTGGTGGTACTTTCGCAGAAACAGAGGGAAACTTGGGACCAACGACCGTATTAACTTGAGAAACCCCAAGCGCTGTCTGTTGCGCTTTCTGCGCCCATAGTTTTCGACAGCGCAGTCCCACGGGCAGTGCTTGCAACCCATCTAAAGATCGTTCTAAACGTTTCAATTGGAAAACACCATTTATTTATTTGATTATATTGTTTATTTGTCAGCGAATACACCATCTTTAATTTCTTGTTCAAAAATACGTTCGGCTTCTTTTGTTACATCCAATAGAGTGGCCTTTTGGCTGAATATCACTACAAAACGTTGGCGCCAGTTAAAGCGGCGCTTAACAATCCAAAAATCATCTGTAGACTTGACCATTATTTCATCATAGCTGGTTTTGTCCTCATCCCTTTGGGTCCTTTCACCTTCATTGTCAGATGAATCAAATAAGTCGGCTATAAGATTCGTCACATTTTGAGGCAGGGGTGATCGACGAAATTGGTCGTCCTCATACAAATTGCTGCTAAGTTTAAGACTTTGATCATTAAGAAATAAATACTTGGGTGACATGTATTCGTTTGTTCCAACGCACTCGGAAGGTGCTTGTATTGAGTTCTTTGTTGAACTTGGTTGTTTCTCTAAATAACCCTCAATATCTCTTGCCAAAACGTAAAGTTGGGAATTGATCGCGTAACATAGTTCATCTAAGAACTGGGAACTTAATTGCAAGGGATTCTTAAAGAAAAGACACAACAAAGCATGCGAAGAGGGAAATAAAACCATTTTATAGGACAGCAATTCCTTATTGGTTTTTAGATATATATTGCGACTACTTAAAGTAGGATTAGATGAAGGCTGATTTGGCTTCATTTCCATACCATGGAATATATACTGATGTAGGGTAAACAAATTGGCTGTATTGAGTTTGCCTCCTCTAAAAAATGAAAAAGAAATATTATTAAACGGGACAAGCACCAACCAATTTAATTTACAACTTACACGACGACAAACTCTTTGTAAAGGAATATTGCATCATTTATGCTTGGAAATATTGCTTTTAATGAGTCGATAAAGTTATGAACTCTTAGAAAAAGAAACTTATCTAAGGGTAAATACTGCAGTGATTTCATAAACTCAATAATATCATTTGCTGGCAAATTTAACGAATAAATATACTGGGAATAATAAACATAAATTTAAATTTGACACTGGGATACCAGAAAATAATACCAATTATACGCACCTTATTAAAAAATATTTCTAATTTTTGTGTTAAATAATCCCGAGCGGTTATCAGATCATTTGGAAATTTTAGCATAATCATTTGGAATGTTCCCTCTTCTAAGCAAAAACGATTGTAACTTTGTATCAGTAGCCTTCTGTAAATGGCATCGTGTAGTTCGTTTTTATGATATTCCGGGTATTCTACACCATCTTTTGTGTGTATTTCTTTAGGCACATTTAAAACCAGTACCAACCAAAAATTAGGTTCTGCTTCATAGAGTAATTGAGTTGTCTTCTCCGTATGTACAACTTCACATTGTCCAGGTTTATCGGTAAAGGAGCTGAAATATGAAATCGACAAGTGATTTTTATAATTTGGTAGTCCTTCCATGTAAATTATAGAATAGGGAACGACTTGTAGCCCCTAAAACTCTATTACAAAATTGACCCTGACTCAAGCACTTTATAAAATGTCATGCTTACTCTGTAAATGCTGTAAACGCTTGACTTAAGCCCACATCACGAATTTTGGCATTTATATCGATCTCCTTGGGATAGTAAAATAATATTTTTTCTCTTTCCTATAACGAAATAAAGTAAAAATATATTTTTCCTTTGAATTTCGGGGCGTAAATGAGTGGTTATAATATGAACCTGTCCTTCCTTTTGACCATAAGTCGTATTGAAAATATAAAAACTTCGTATAGTCACTTCAACTTTACGGGATGGATGATGCATTTTAACTGGAAAAATTGTAGAAACCAAAAAATCCTTATTGATAAAGACAACAAATTAATTATTTGTGCCAGTTTGTTTTTAATTCGCTTTGCAAATAAATATTAAAAACAGTGTTGAAAAATTTAGTACTTTTGTATTTTTTTTCAGTACTTTTTCATTTCAAAAATACCGCAGTACACCCTCAATCTTTCAGTACTATTTTTATAAAATTTGTTTTTGTTCGTTCAAAAAATAAAGATATATTTTGATAAATAATTCGCACATTCTTTTTCAGTTTCCGGATTTATTAAGTAAGAATTAAGCACCGTTTGTTTAATGTGCTATGTGGTCTATCTGTCTAATAAATAATAGTTAGTTACAAGTTATAAAGTATGTATCCTTATTTAGACAGACGCCCAACGGCGGCCCAGGTCACACAAAACGAAAACAAAAAAAAAAAAAGAAAGAATAACTAACGCGTAAATTAATTAAATATATGTTGTAGGTAGAAAAAAAGTAGGTGGTGTAAAAAAAAAGGTGCTCACCAAAAAGAGGGCCGGCCCCCGGTTCAACCCTAGGTTCGAACAAAACGAAAACAAAGACAATAAATAATAAATAAATAAACATTGTTGTGTGGAATGATGTGTTTTATAAAAACAACAAAAGTTTGTGTGTTTGTTGCACGCGCAGCTGGTTGAAGGAAAAAAGAGCAAAAAAAAATAAATTTTTTTTTAAAGTGTGTGGTGAATTTTGTAGTTGTGGTGAGTTTCAGTGTGTTAAGTTTTTACAAAATGTGGTGAATTTATCCGGTGTGGTGAATAAAATCGAAGTATGGTGAGTTTCTAGTGTGGTGAGTCTTCCAAAATGTGGTGAAATTTATCCGGTGTGGTGAATAAAATCGAAACTCACCAAAGTGCCGTTATTCGAAATGAGTACTATACTACCATAAATACCTGTACTGTTTGTACATCGTGATTTGGACGGTGCGTGTCTAGAATAAATAATTATAACATCTGTTAGTGCAGGCATTCACCGATATGTCTGGTTACTGCATTAAAACAATGTGGCTATTGTTTCATTCTATTTAAAATTCTAAAAAATTAGAATTAGAAAACTATATACAAAAAATAATTAAATTTAAATTATTTTGTAAATGAATTTTTTCTTTTACGTTTTATTTATTCCCAAAATGTTTTGCAAATTGGAAATTCTTTGTCGAATATTTATAACTTTTTTTTGTAAAATTTGGTGTATAGGATCCAAATTTAACATCAGGAGAAATTATTAAAGAATTCATTCATTTTTTCAGAAGTTGGTTTTACAGATTTTTTGTTTCCTAACAACATTTCAATTTCAAAACATTTCAGTAGTTTTTTATTTTACAATTTTATATGGTTTGCGCTTTTCAACTATAAATGGGGTTAGGCTAATTAATAATGGTAAAGATCTTTAGCCAGAGGCGCGCTTACTTAACGTATGTATTATGTTCGCTTTTAGATTACGAAAAGCAATTGCTGAATGAACGAACCTGTTGCGTCGACATTTTTGACTAAACCTTGCGTTTCGAATCAACTGTTTTTGTTTTGTATATGAGAAACATGTAAGTAAGTATTAGTTTTTCTATTCCAGTCCGTAGTACGTAAGGTATAAAATAAATATAATTTTATAAAGCTACCATTTTATGCGAAAAGGTACTTTTTTTCAATTTTGCAACACTGATTAAAAAACTGGCAACAAAACAAAAAAAAAGAAAAAAAGTGAAAACAAAAGGCTCAGCTGTTATGTTGTTATGGCATTGCCATGCGATGTTAACGCAAAAAAGAGATGCCACCCGCAAATCTGCGAACGATGAGCGTTATATTCATGTGAAATTTCAAAACTTACACTTACACAATTTTTTTATTCCTTTAAAATGAAACGGCATAATTTATTTAACTTTTGATTTTTTCTTGTATTTTTATAAAAAAAAAACAAAAAAACTAAACAAATACGATTGAATTGTTGTTGAATTGAAATGTTTCTGTTTTTCATATTTTAAGGAAAAATATTTTTTTTTTAATTTTTAACTGGGCCTGCTTTGTTTTTTAATTATATTTTTCATTCAAAATATTAACACAAATTGTTCGAAGATTGCCTTAATGTTCATAGACCTGCTATTTGAGGTAATTTTTCTGTTCCAGCGTTGTGTTCGTATTAAGAAAATTTCGGTCAGGACCGATAAGACAAAGTTTCAGACGATCCTTATGGTCAACCGAATAAGAAGACTAACTGCTTCCGAGCTTCGCCCACCGGTAACGTGCTAGAGTGCGGTTCCTTAGAAACACTCACATCGTCCCGCTACTGGATTTATCCAATGTGGAAAAAGTGAGTCATTCTCAGGATCTGCACTTGTTCACGGCCAAAGTAAGCAGCGATATAGGGAGCTGAATCAAGGTGTAATTGCGGCTCGTGCCAAGAATCAGTCCGGCTAGAAGCCCCCTTCAAAAATATTCTATTTCTTAGCCTTGCTATGACCTGGTGGACTTCCTTCTCCCCTACTCTCGTGAGATTCAAATGAAACCTATACTGAAATAAAAAGATAAAACAAAGAATCTTCTGCGGGTAAGATGCTCAACCCACAGGGCGAGTTCTCTGCTCTCCTTTGCCCAACCTTTAAGGTGAGCAACAACAAAACAATGAGAAGCCCAGCCTTCAAGGGTAAAACAGATGTCCTTTCCACCAAAGCCTCAACTTCCCAGAGCGGTGTAACTTGCCAAGAGAAATCCATCCATTATCAAACTGCCTAAGCCACGAGGCGCTATAGGGCTCGGAGAACTGCTTTCCGTATTCCTTTTAAGCTGCATGCAATTCAACCCAATCAACTCTCTGAGTATGATATTGGGAAACTGGAATGGGCACGCAAAAACGCCCCATCGGAAAAGGGTACTGAAGTACCTGTTGAGGTTAGCGACAAACCCATGGGCACTGCCAAACCGGCGCCTAAACGCCAAAAGTCAGCAGAGAGCCAGATGGTTTCGGGGCAAGTTCCTAAGAATCCCAACGTTCTGCCTAATACCGATGTAACAAGGTCTTTCAAATCTGGAACCATGGAAGACTTGATTTGCTCAATTATGGATCAATTGGAGGGTTACTACGTTCCTTTAGGAAGATCATCACTGACAACCTGGTCCCTCCCTACGTGTCCATGACGCATGCTGGTACTAGGGCCAGATTAAACTAATGACTTGTGAAGGCCAACGATCGTGGGATCTCTACAAGCTTGCCATTGAAGAACTTGTGGAATTGCACAACTTCGTGTCATCCCCAAAGATCAAATCCCACATAAACTCAAGTCATGTGTCATGCTTCCAGCATATATCACAGACCTTGAAGAGACCTCATGGACCTTATCAAGATGTCTAACGATGACCTGGCGGTAGACGATTGGCGTTCATGGAAGGCGATCTTAAAATTCAATGAGGAATTCCTTCCCCTTCTGAAAGCTCATTAAGTTTGCATCTTCTACGGGTTTGGCAAGATATACCTTAGAGTTTATAAGGCCGACAGGGATGTCACACCCAAGACCACCCCAGACGTGGCAATTGCGGAGATTTCCCTTCTAGAAGATGAAGAATGACTTGGCATCGGAGTGCTCTTCGGACTTCCATCAGGAGTTTGGGACCATGTGGCCGGAACACCTTGATGAAAATTCTCTGTCCGACGAAGAGGATGAATATACTGCGGATTAACCTTCATCACTCGAAAGATGGTTCGGCTGCACTTCTTCTCTGACTCTTCAACGAAGGGAAGACATAATTCTGAACCAAGAACCATGGGTCTATATGGACAAGGTTTGCGGACTCATTAAATTAAAAAGAGAGCTTGTATCTTAACCAATAATTTAATTAATCATTTTCTTCTTAATCATTTTAACTATGCTGATATTGTGGCGATTGCAGTGAGCTCCAACCGCCCTGGGGACTGACCCTTATTGATCTTCAATAAGTCTGACTGTCTGAGGCGGTCAATGGTAGAAGTCAGACAAAAAGGAGCTCCCGATGGAGCCGATGCCAACGCTGTTTACCGCAATGGGGAAGCTAGTATACTAATGTAAGAGGTGAGTCAATCCTTGAATTTCTTATGGAATTTAAATTGTCAACTTTGAATTTACAGAATTAAACAGATAATTTGTCACTCTCTACTAAATCTGCTTGTCCTTACGCTACATTGCCCATACTCGTCTTCTAGGTGTCCTTTTGTGTGATTCTTACGGAAGCTCCGACTCGGTGGAGGAGGAAGAGACGGTCGCGCGTTTGCGTGCTAAAGAAATGTATCCTCTGACGGAACAGTCTGAAGTTAGGGGAAAGGATTGCCCGATAAATCAAGAAGTTTTTGAGGGCTTTTGGTGCACATTGACTCCTCTTTAATTAAATGGATATGAAAAATTATATCCCGTAGTATTAAAATCAAATTAATTCCCTTTTCATTATAATTTTAAGTAACATATCGTATTGTCTACGTATTTAAAAAAGGAAAATAATTCATAAAATATTTTATTATGGAGTGGGTATATGTACATATTAACTGAAGATAAAATGCGTTGTTGACATTGAGTCTTCACAAGTAATTAATGTATCCGCAGGATAATTAATCTTCGATGGCATACGAACAGGGCTTAAAAAAAGAACATTTTTGAAAGAGGAATAATCGTTTTAAAAAATTATAAAAGCATAGCGGAGGAGTGTGCGTGGAAATTTTCTATGCATTTTGAAGAAATAGATGAAAATGATTCACTTTCTTTTAAGAGGACAAATAAGTTTCTAAAGGGTAAAGTAGATATGTATCGCATCATATCTACCGTGGAGTCTAGAGTTGTAGTTGGCAGTATCGTTATAAAGCAGCAACAAAAAATAAAACTCGTTGTGATCTAATCTGAAAAGTTAGTACATGTGACTCTTTTATCTGACATGGGACTAAGGAAAGTATGTTCGCAATGAAAGAATAACAAAGGGATAAATTTCAGAAATCTGTATGAATATCGAAATGAAATCTTTGAATATTGCGAACGTATTTCAAACCTGAGATTAGATAGTGTTATCAGTAATGACTACTGCTACGAGAGTCGTTAAATAGTTCTTTATATTTTAAGGGTCTAGTGGTGAACTAGATACCTGCCTGATTTCATCAACTGACATTTTTAGCAAAGTAATGTCAACAGATTATCGTTAGAACAAGACTTACCTCAATTGTCGATAAGGTTAGGTTAGGTTAGAGGACGTATACTTGTCAGTGAAGACAAGTACAGTACTCGGAGGTCGAATTGACCCATTGTTTAACGTCCTTAGAGAGGGAAGGATAATAGAGGGAATAGGATGAAAGGAGGGTATGTAGGAAAGGGGGGGAATGGGAAGCGGAGGAATCACACAGAAAAAACAGACACAACAAAAAAAAGGGGGGCAGAGCGCGACTACACTGATGAAGCCCTAGCACCTCTCAACCAGCCCACTCTACTAATGAACCTGTGGAGAGCCTTGATGTCGGCTCTCGACACAGAATTCAAGCTCTCAAAGAAGGCTACATACATAACATAATTGGTCAGTTACAACCCTTTAGTCAGGATTACAACCTAGCTTCTTACACCACCTATGCCGTGTGTGTTAATTTTATACATGTGAGGGGGAAACTACAATTTAAAGTCGACTTCTAACGACAGATTTTTGAGAGACTTTCCCCAGCGATTTTATTTATTCTTAGTCGAAGAAATATTTTGTTCCATATTTAGTTTTGTGTGAATGTCTGACCTGGGGTTTGAACCGTGGCCACACGTCTAATAAGCCAACATACTACCTACTAGACTACGGCCACCAACAATCTGTCACATACCTTGTTTTATTTATATTTAAAGATAGGAAACGTTTAAAAGAAGATCCTATATATATTGTTACGTTTTTACCCTTTTAAAAACGTTAAAAATATGAATAAAATAAAATAAAAACAAATATGTGTTTAATTTTAAATCTATTCTTTGTTATTCGCACAATTCCGTGTGCCACCTTTATCGATTTAACTTAACCAATAACAATTTACTGACTTAGACAATAAAAATTTACTTTGTTATTCTTTCTTTTACACACTCGTTCGTTAGAACTTCAAACCACGGTTCTCTTCCGCGTACGCAATAACAATTGTTCGTTATTCTCTCTCTGCTTGTAACCTTTTTGTAAGCACTATATGGAGATCTTCAAACCATAATTATTCTCTTCACAACGCAACGTGTCTTCACACACGACTGACCGAATTCTTACTGAATCTCATGTGTCGTCTTCACACACGACTGACTAAATTCTAACCGAATCACCGTTGCTTGCTCTGTCTTGCCTTTTATATCACAAGGGTCAGTAGTCTGATGAATGCACTTGAAGGAGAATGTCTTCGAGAAATATCCAAAAATGTAAACAAGCTGTTCTCAACATTGTTGTTTGTGTATCTTGTTTACTTTCGTCCAGGCAGAGTTGTTGTTGCTATCCGCTATTTTTTTATACACTGACGTTGTTGCTATATTTTTGTTTATTCATCGATCTTGTAAACAAGTCCATTGTTTTTGTTGCTATATTTTTACTTACTCGTTGATCACGTGAACAAGTCCATTATTTTGTTTTTGGAGCTTTTGTTTATCATTTTATACATGATCAAGTCCATTGTGTTGTTTTTGGAGCTTTTGTTTATTATTTTAATAACACCATTTCCATTTTCGTAACAATATGTAATCCTTTACAAAGCATGCGTACTCCATTGAATTTTACCAATCGACATCAAATGCATTTCATTCTAGGATACACTTTTCGCTATTAAATCATTCGCAATCTATCTCCTCCTTTTCTTAATATTTCGTTTGTTTGCTTGAACCGAGACCTCAAGCCTAATAAGCTAACACGCTACCTACTAGACTATGGAGATTGCTGGCGAATGCAAAGCAGATTATCTGATGTAACAAATAGTATTTTACAGAAACTTTAAGTATGTATTGACGGCTACAATTTTCATTATTGATCTTCCAGAAAGATTAGTACAGACACTTTTTACCCTAGCACGGCCTAGAAAACCTGCTTTATACAGCCTTTTGTACACAATGCCACTTCATTAAAAACTAAACAAACTCATGATAATAAAATATAAAGAAATTAAATTAAAAGTTTATTAGAATAACAAGGAAAAAAATTTGGTAACACGTTATACAACACGGTGCTATTGTTTCTGTTTAAAACCATGATTCAGAGAACAAGTTGTAACAACGTCAAGGATTTAATGTTGTTGAAAATTGTTACAAACTTACATACCCATACACACATACAAAAAAAGAAATTGG
Source organism: Sarcophaga caerulescens (assembly GCA_927399465.1). Lineage (NCBI taxonomy): Eukaryota > Metazoa > Arthropoda > Insecta > Diptera > Sarcophagidae > Sarcophaga > Sarcophaga caerulescens. The sequence goes on along the minus strand of OV656867.1, from coordinate 67,506,286 downwards.
AGTAACTTAACAACTTACAAGCCGTTAAAACAAATTGAAAAACGTTTAACAATGAATGAACACCGTTTCCATTGTAAAGGAATGAAATCCGATCTCTGATGACATGGGAGATGAATGTTGGTAAATTGTTTGCAGCCAAGTTTGGCTTGTTTTACCTATATGAGCTGACTTAGAGTATCATTTGAATCTTGAAAGTTTGCAACTGGTTCCAGGTTTTACACAGAAAACAGTGTAAAACGTTAATAGAGTTGCAAAAACTTGTTAAGCCTGTCCTATTATGTTAAGCAGTTCTGTTTACTTTACTGTAAGTCATATGACATGCACACACATATACATATATGTATACACCTATACATATAAAAAAATTGTTGGGTGCTTATGCATGTTCGCAATTTTTCCGTTTTATTACTGTTGTTGTTATTGTTTAAAGTCGTTAGTTAAAGTAGTAGTTGTAGTACTTGCTGTAACAATCAATGCAACCTCAATACATACATAGATGTTCCTTGTCGGCGGTCTATTGTTTTGATTGCTGGAGCCTTGAAGAGCAGTGTTGTTATTTTAACTCAATTTCGAGTCTCCAGTTGTAAACAAATTAAAATACGAAAACTCTATTAAAACTAACGAAAATTGCACACTGGGTGGTAGAGCTGTTAACACTATGATGTTGTTTTTCGCGATTGACTTTTATTTATTAAAAATGTAGCACAAAAAAACTTGCTTAAATTTCGATATAAAAACGAAAAGAAATATCTACAAAGTTTTTTTTTTTTTAAACTCAATTAACATAAATAAACCCGTTTACAGGCATCATTCCCCCCATTATGTATACTTTACCTGGCCTAAGAAGTTTTGTTTTTCAGCAAAAGAAAAATAATGAAAAAGAAAAAAATAAGTTTTTGAAATGAATTTTATTTTTCAAATCTTAATGGAAGTGGAAATAAAATAAATCATTTAAAAATTAAGACTTTTTGTTCTTAAGTATTCCAATCGCACCATGATAACCGATTTTTTTGTACCCGCTCTTCATGGTATTGATGTGAACGATGTTTGGTTTCAACAGGATGGTCCAATTTGCCACACATCTCATGCCACAATCGATTTATTGCGTCAAACGTTTGATGACTGTTTAAGTAGCCGAAACGGTGATGTCAATTGGCCGCCAAGAAGCTGTGATTTGTCACCGTTGGACTATTTTCTATGGGGGGCCGTTAAAGAAAAGTGTTATGCCGATCAACCAGAGACAATTGTGCATTTGAAGGCCAACATTCGTAATGCCATTACTGAGATACATACACTCGAAAGAGTGCACAAAAATTGGTACCATCGTATGAGGTACGGTGAAGCCAATCGCGGCAGCCATATGAATCAAATAAGTTTCCATTTCGAATGGGAACAATTGTACTTAACGACAAAAAATTTGGAAAAATTAGAAACCGTTTTTGTTTTGTTGCATTTTTAAATTTAAACTTTTAAATAAACCACTCTCTTTAGTACCTCAAAGGCTTTGTTTTCTTACAGTTTCTTTGAGTAAAGTTTTGTTTGAGTGTCCAATTTTTTTTTATTAAATTTTCGTTTCTTTCATTATTTTTTTTTTTATTATTTTTTAATATTTATAGGAAAAACTTTTCATAGTTTATGGCTATACTTGCAGTTGGAAATATTCTTTGGAATTTACAAATGTAAACTTCCAATGGATTTATTTATATCTGCTGTGGTAGTAGCAAACTAGAAGAAGTTATAAAAATGCTAATAAGGTCTATGTAGTCTATAAGAGTTACAACAATATTTTGTTGTTGCTGCAATAAAGGTATTGGAAACATTAGCTTTAGTGGCAACATGGTAATATTTTAACTGTCATGATATTTATAAACTGCAACATACTCGTACAATTTTCTTTGTTGGTTTGCTACACAGTGGGAAAAATGTTGTTGCAAGTACCGCGTGAAAATAGTAATTTTAGCGATTAAATAGCGGAAAAGAATTCACATTGTTATGGTACTTCAATAAATCAATAGAGCTGGATACGGTACTGCCATTATGTGAACCCTCCTGGCCTGTATGCGCCCAAGAGTTGTATTACGGAATATTATTCTGGTGAAGAGATGTCATAGTACTGTGTATAGGACAACCCTATAATGTCTCTTTAAAGCCTATTGTCCAGACAATCTTTAGGATGCAACCCAGTGTCAACAATGGCAATCCTCTGCCTAGCACTTTTTACACATCCGGGTCAGTGTTTACTTCAAAGATGCATTATTGTTCCATAGCTTCCAAGAACAAGTTCCGATGACTCATTTCCATCGTCACAGAATATACATGTTGAGACAACCTCCATTTTGAATAAGTGTACGTGAGTGCCTTATCAAAAGACCGATTACCAACCACAGGTTATTTCTGGATAGTCTAATGTATGACTCAGATCTCCACGTATTGTAATTTACCAATAATAGTTTTGATTGCCTTAAATCCACTTGATTTGAGAAGTGGTTTTTGTCTTTATTTAACTTTCCTTTCGATGAATATGCCTTTCCAAATAGTTACTCAAACACAATCAATGGCGTGAAAGCTGCCTTTTTCTCAAGATCATCTGCTTGCTCTTTGCCACAGGACCATGAATTCAGCAGTGTGGAAACCTATTGTTCTTATCTACTGATTAAGCTTCTCCAGACAGTCTCATACTTTCTTCGATTTAATCTCATAAGAGCTGAGTGTTCAAATCACGGCATGACTGACACACATAATTGGTCATAACAACCCTTCAGTCAGGATTATGGACCTAGCTTCTCATGCCACTTATGCTCTGTGTGTTAATTTTATGTATGAATTGCGGGACCTACAGTTTAGCGTCGTCTCAGAAAGTCAGATTTTTGATATTTTCAGATTCTCAGAGTTTTTGCAAGAAATCTGCTGAGATGAAGTCGCCGAAGAAATATTTTTCTCATATTTCGTTTTGTTGGAGATGTCTGACCTGGGGCTTGAACCGCGGTCTCACGTATAATAAGCCAACACACTACTTACTAGACTACGGCGACTTTAATAGGACTAACAGATAGCATTGTTATATCCCCTTATTTGAACCTTCCACTCAAGTTAAACTGACAACAAGCTTCGATGGCATAGATTTCCACTTGGAAGATACCCGATGGTTTCTCCATGGACTGGGAATATTTTATTCTGAGACCAAAAACTCTTGCTCCTGTCTCAAGGACTCAATCTTTGATTGAACGCAAGCTTACTCGCTTGGTTCGAAACCTCGGTAGTAAACAATGTAAACTATAGGATTAAAAGTGATGATAATTGTAACTTTAACAAAAGTTGAGCAAATTAAGCATAGTCCCAGCCACGTTTCCATTTATTACAATTTGAATATTGAATTTAGCTTTTGCTCTGTTAATTTCTTTCAGTGTATAATAAAGTTCTTAAGAAATTGTAGAATAAATTATCACCACTGCAGCGGTTTACAACATAAATAAACAAAGTTTATACGAAATAAGAATGAATAAAAGAAAGAAATTGTTTTTCTTTAGCATCTGTAGCCATGATTGCCAATTATTTGCAATGCAACATTTATTGCTGTTGCAATAATTCGTTGCAACATTATTTTGACATAATAATTGCTTTACAAAGTTCATTTATCATTAAAGTTGTTGCCTCATTCTAAAATGTTTACTGAAGTAAATGCACGCAGAAGAAGGAAAATTAATAACTCCAATATAGGTTCAAGGACATGGTGGTACCGTAAGAAATTATATTGTTGGTGAACTGTCCTGGCCTGGTAGAGTATTGATCACAATTTTCTGCATTTTAAATGGTTTGGTTTTATAGTGGGACTCAACTTTTTTTTAAGCTGGAGTGTACGTTTAATATAGCCTGGCTGTGCTGCAGTGTAATGAATAAGAAGAGGTCTGATAGTATTCCTTCATTTAATAGTGTGGTTACCTATCACCCTTTTGGAAATCACGCCAATAGACTTGGCATTCCTTCAAATGACTTCTGAGGCAGATTTTCTTGACTTTCCATTTTCTGTCCTCGTTGACTGAAGTCTCCCATATAAAGATTGGTTTCCAAAAGACAATGTTTGATTATCGGTTTAAATGTTACTTTGTTGTATCCCATGGGCCTAAGCTTTGCTCTAAGTGATCTTAGGACCTTAAGGATGTTATCTTTTAGGAAGTGTCCACAACCTAATGTAACCTTTATACGTCATTCCTGTTCATACATACATACATAAGTGGTCATTACAACCCTTCAGCCAGGATTACGACCTAGCTTCTTACACCACTTATGTTGTCTGTGTTAATTTTATCCATAAGTGGCTACACTAACAGAAGTCAACTTTTCTTCAAAAGAAATTTTTTTGGGAAACTTTTCCATGGCAAGTTTTATTTACTCTTAGAGTTTTTGCCAGAAATCTGATGAGAGGAAGTCGACGAAGTAATATTTTTCATATTTCGATTTGATCGATATGTCTGACCTGGAGTTTGAGCCGTGGCCTTACGTCAAATAAGCAATCACACTATCTACTAGACTACGGCGACCTCATTCTTGTTTTGTGTATTAAATTCAATGACATATATTCTTTCAAGATGTCAATCCCGAGACTCTGCTGAACTTTTTTATTCAAAATCTTTAATCTTCCTCCAGCCATCATATTCCCTGGATTTTTCCATTTTTTTTTGTCCCCACATTTGAAGAAACTATACTAAGACAGATATTTGCAGCGATTGAGGAAGAAAGGACTGTATCGCCAAACGTGTTTACTGCAGAAGCAAAATAGAAAAGAATTTCAAAAATCTTTAATACAAGTGCCTCATGTCTAAGAGAGTGAATAGATGGAAGTATTGATTCATTCATAACAAATATTTTTCGATAGAAATTAGGGGTCATTTCATATGTTATTTATGAAACAAGTGCATCTAGGTTGCTAGGTTTTTAAGACGAGAGTGTTAATTAACCTTCGATGCATAAAGGAGACACTGGTAATAAAAATCAGTATTTGTTGTTAATAAAGGCAAGAGTTTCTTTCACGCAAGAAGTATATTTATTTCTATGATAGTTTTTCTTAATTATTTAGTTGAGCTAGTGTTTTCTTGCTTCATTAAAATATAAACAAACTTACGAAATAAAATATAAAGAAATTAAATTAAAAAAAATAACAAGGAAACAAATTTGGTAACACGTTATACAACACGGTGCTATTGTTTCTGTTTAAAACCATGATTCAAAGAACAAGTTGTAACAACTTCAAGGATTTAATGTTGTTGTTGAAAATTGTTACAAACTTACATACCCATACACACATACATAAAAAAGAAATTGGAGTAGCTTAACAACTTACAAGCCATTAAAACAAATTGAAAAACGTTTAACAATGAATGAACACCGTTTCCATTGGAAATATGAAAAAAGGAGGAGATAGATTGCGAATAATTTAATAGCTGAAAGTGTAACCCAGAATGAAATGAATTTGATGTCGATTGATAAAATTCAATAGAGTACACATGCTGTGGCCCTATGTGTTATGTCGAATTAAAGGATTATATATGTATATACTAGAGGTGTGCACAAGACATTCTGTTAGCTTACCCTTCACCGAATGCAATACTGTATTGTACTCTTTTTCTGTTGCTCTTGATTTTACGAGTGCACTGAAATGTGTATTTCTCATTTATTCAATGTATACAACAGCACTCGTTTGTCTGTGAAGTAACGGAACTATGCTTTGTGTTGTAAGAGCATATTTTACTACTGAAGCTACATTTTCAGTATTGCCATATTGAAAAATATGTGTACATAAGTGTTTCTATACATTCTTTGCTTTCGCCATAAACTCATAAAAAAGGTTTTTCCCCGAAATAAAAAGTTTAAAAAAGTTACTAGCAATGGTGGCGTCGACGAAGATGTTCGGTTCCCGAAATTCGGATCTTTCTTATTCATTGTTGTTAAAAAACAAAAACAAACAACAACAAATGCACGTTGTGACACTATGAAGAGTACAATAATTTTGTTGCACTCTTCACACAACTATCTTTTATACTGTTGTACAATGGTTTACGAGTGCAGTTGTTTTTTTGTTCTCTATCTTTGCTTCACACTTATTTATATTTGCAGCTACAATCAATATTCGGTCTTGGGAAAAATGCAATACTGTGCAATTGTGCAATTTTATATGTCTTGTGCACACCTCTAGTATTTATATACGATATGTGGCAGATTGTTGGTGGCCATAGTCTAGTAGGTAGTATATTGGCTTATTAGACCTGAGGCCACGGTTCAAACTTCAGGTCAGACATTCAAACAAAACGAAATTTGGAAAAAAAATATTTCTTCGGCAGTATTCGATCTCAGCAGAAAAAATATGGCAAAAAATACTCTGAGAATAAATAAAATTGTCATGAGACAGTTTCTCAAAAATCTCTGTCGTTCGGAGTCAACTTTAAACTGTAGGTCTCGCTACTCACGTATAGAATTAACACTCCCAACATAAGTGGTGTAAGATGCTAGGTCGTAATCTCATGTATGTATGTGGCAGATACACCCAAAAAATTTTTTATTCGTTTGAAAACCCTATTGACGCCATTATGCATGGCATATAAAATCGCACAAATAAAATCGCGAAATGTTCACAGATTATGTTGGCTTTGACGACTGCTACGGCTTGTGGATTATACGCAAATACCTGCAACTTTAGAAAGCTCCATAAGAAAAAGTTGAACGATGATGAATCACACGATTTTGATGGTCAGTTCACCTACCTGCCCTTGAGTTGGCCATGCCTTCAAATCGCTTGTGCATAACATTCAATGTGGCATGTATAGAGTGACACTTAGCGCCAAAAAAGAAGTTGGAAATCATCGGCCTACAGTATTCACCATTCACAGTGATGGTCTTGCCAATGCCGTCAATGTCAAAGTAACCGATGAAGCGATGAAACTTAGCTGTAATAAATTAAATGTTTTATGTGACTGTCAAATTGAGGCCATACACCCAGCATTGCCTGAAGAAAATATACACCGCTCAATTGCTTAATTCGATGTTCATAGGTTGCATGATGATTTTTTGATTCTCTGTTTAAACGACTTTGGCATTTTAGCAGGCATTTAGTCGGAAATTTATCAATTCAATTTACTTTAATTCGTAATGCATTGATTGTATTTCACATGATTTAAATGATTTGCTCGTTTAAACTCCTTATTAAATTGCATTTTATTTTAGTAGATTATTCGACAATTGATGCCTTTCGATTTCCGTATGTAAAGGGTCCACCAAATAACTTTTTTTTTGAAAATGCTTTAAAAAAAAACTACTGAATATTTCCTCAAATTTCTTTTTTATTTAAAAGTACAATCCTTCCGGTTAATAATGGAAAATAATTTCATTCAAATGGCTGCCTCGGCTGGCCATGCAGTAGCCTACACTATTGGTCCAATTTTTAAGCACATTATCGATTGTGTGCAGCTGTATTTCACCAATGGCTTCACGAATATTGTCCTTTAAATCGTCAATTGTCTCTGGCTTGTCGGCGTAACACTTATCTTTGAAGGCACCCCACAAATAATAGTCCAACGGTGTCAAATCGCAGCTCCGAGGTGGCCAAACCACATCAGCTCTGCGGCTGATAATGCGATGTTCAAAAACAGGGCGAAAAACATCGAATGTAGCTTCGGCTGTGTGGCACGTAGCGCCGTCCTGTTGAATCCAAATATTGCCAATATCCTCCTCTTCAATTTTTGTGAACAAAAATTCGTTCAACATGGCCCGATAACGATCGCCATTGACTGTAACGGCCACTCCTTGCTCATTTTCAAAGAAAAATGGCCCAATTATGACAGTGACTCGTTTTGGGCGCGTCGGCTTTTCAATATATGCGTGCGGGTTTTCTGTGCCTCAAATGCGACAATTTTGCTTGTTTACATACCCGCCAAGATCAAAATGAGCTTCATCTGAAAAGATGATTTTTTTTGCCAAAATCGGCATCTTCTGTAAGTCGATCGCAGGCCCACTTAGCGTTGTTGTTCAAGCGTATACACAACCATATTCGTTCAGCGGAAGGATAAAACTAATTACCTGTCAAATCAGACATGAGCTAAGTGTTACCATTCACGAAATAAGTACTAGTTGAAAAAAAAAACGTTGGATGGCGGACCCGATTCAATAAGAGCCAACAGTAGGGCAGTCTTACTTTTCATTACAAAATCATACATACATTAGTCATTATAACCCTTCAGGCTGGATTACGACCTAGCTTCTCACAGCACTTATGTTGTGTGCGTTAATTTTATACATGAATGGCGGGACCTACAGTTTAAAGTCGACTCCAAATGCCAGATTTTGTAAAACATTTCAAGGCAATTTTATCTACTCTCAGAGTTTAATGCAGAACTCTGAGAAGAAATATATTTACGTATTTCGTTTTGTTCGAGATCTCCTTACGTCTAATAAGCCAACACACTACGGCGCCTTCATTACAACGATCAGTTCCTTAAAATTTCAGATCATGAAATCCTGGCACATTTTCCTATTTTTCAGAGTTTTTGTTATCCTAATATATATTATAAATCTTTCAGTAAGTCTGTTTTTTTGTTTGTTTGTTTGTTGGTTTGTTTGTTAGCCAATCACGCCTGGACCGATTTTCTTGAAATTTGGGATATAGATCGAGCCATTGCCGGTGCAGGTTATAGGCTATAAATCTTTTCAAAATTTTGACCAAAAGGGGGAAAAAATGGGACAAAGGGAGAAAAAATGGGCAAAAATTAGTACCTTTATGCATAAAATCTGTATTTTATCTGTTTTATAGGTAATTTTTTACGATTTAGCTTGGTTAAGTTTCCCAAATAGCTATTGGAGGTGTTCCGTTTCAAAAGTTGAACCAAAAGGGGTCCAAAAAGGGGGAAAGGGGCCAAAAACGGGCAAATTGAGTGCATTTATATTTAGGACTTAGAGTGTTCAAAAAACTGGGTTGTTGGTTAAACCGGTTTCCGAATAATTTGAAAAATTGCATTTTTTAAGAAACCGGTTTCAAAACCGGTTTCGAAACCTATAAACCGGTTTTTTATTTATTGTTATTTTTAATGCAAAAATTACCCAATAATTTTTTTTAATTTTTTAAACTAATCTAAACTACATAACCCGCGCAACGCCGGGTACAATCTGCTAGTGATATCATATTCTTCTTCTGTTCGCACATAGGCAATATAAATTGTTTTGTTTCTTTAAATTCACATTTAGAAACAGTGTAATGTATTAATAAAGATGCAAAAATTTGTTAAGCCTGTTCTATAATGTTAACTTGGTTGCATGTGTAAGCTTGCTTCATATGACATACACACACACATATACACATCCGTATGCTCACCTACACACACATACACACACACATAAGAATTGTTATGTAATACAGGAGTTTTTTTAAGGTTCTGTTAATTTTTTATTGCCAGTACTGTTACACACCTTAATGTCGTTAACGAAAGTTGTTGCGTACTGGAGGTAGCAAAGAAAGCATGTGTGGATACAAATTATACTTTTGAAGAGCGAGAGGGAACATGAAATAAATTAATTTTTATTTCCTGAAGTGCATAATAAAGCTATTTTGGTAAAGACTTTTTAAAAATTGTTCTCTCCTCCTTTGGTTTGGAAGGCAAAGTATCCTTCATCCCCTCTACTGCACCCGCATCTGATCACTGTAATCTTGTACATGAATCCTGTTCATTGTTGGTTGTCGTTATTTTAACTCAATTTCGAAAGTCTCCAGTTGTAAACAAATTAAAATACGAAAACTCTATTAAAACTAACGAAAAATTGCACACTGGGTGGTAGAGCCGTTACGATGATGGTGTTGTTTTTTGCCGTTGACTTTTATTTATTGAAAATGAATTCTAGAATTTCTGTGAAAACAGAAAAATATTCAACAAAGTTTTTTTCAAAACTCAATTAACATTAATAAACCCCCTCACAGGCATCATTCCATTTATGTTTTCCTTAGCCGGCCTAAGAAGTTTTAGTTTGCACCAATGAAAAAATTATAAAAAAAATAAAGTTTTTAAAATAAATTTTATTTTTCAAATACTACCGGAAGCGGATATAAAATAAATCATTAAAAAAGTGAAGGTTTCTATTCTTAAGTGGGTATTTGTTAAATAAATTTGATAAATAACGGGAAATTTAAAATTTTTTTTTTTGGTTCTTTTGATGTTTTTATTGTAATTTATGCTGTGTCCACTTTAATGAATATATGAATATAGAAGAGGAACTGCAGTTTTTCTTTTTTTTCTGTACTTTGTTTATTGTTTGGCGTGTAGCCTGTAGGCTCTTCGAATCTCCTTAAATACGGTACAATACAAAAGAGGATTTTAGTTGCAATTTTAGTTTCTTTTTAAACTTTATTGTAAAAACTTTTATGAATTTATGGCTAAACTTAAAATATAATAAAAAACAAAGTAAATAAAATAAATATATTCGCACATTGACTATGAAGTATTGCAACAAAAGCTTCGAATAGTTCATAAAGGGTAGGCCATTTAAAAGTTTATATTTAAAAATGCATTAGAACACAAAAAGGTTTGAAATTTTTCCAAATTTATTTTGTTGTTGCGGTTGTTCTGGTTAGAAATGGAATATTACTTCATTCATATGGCTACTGCTGCTAGCCTCACAGTACCTCATTTGATCAGATCAATTTTCGTGAACTTTTTCGAATGTATAGGGCCGTATCTCGGCAATAGCATCACGAATGTTAGCCTTCAAATGCTCAATGGTCTCTGGCTTGTCGGCATTACACTTTGTTTTAACTGCGCCCCACAGAAAATAGTCCAACGGCGTCAAATCGCAGGTTCTTGGCGGCCAACGATATCACCATTCCGGCTATTTAAACGGCTTTCAAAGGTTTGACGCAATAAATCGATTGTGGCATGAGATGTGCGTCAAGTTACACCATCCAGTAGAACACAAACATCGTTCACATCAATACCATGAAAAATCGGTTGTCATGGTGCGATAAGGAATATGGGCCAATGATGCCTCCGCTCCACAAGTCGCAACAAGTAGTTACTCGTAATGGGTGCATTGGCTTCTGTAACATCACATGTGGATTTTCTGTGCCTCAAATACGGCAATTTTGCTTATTAACGTATCCACCAATATCAAAATGAGCTTTATCCGAAAAGATGTCTTTTTTTTTTTTTTGCAAAATCGACATCATCGTGCAGTTTCTCGTTGACCTAATAAATTCCAATGTTGCTCAAGCGTAAATCAATGCACTACGTTCAGTGGATATAATATTCTGAATTTTGTGACAGAATATCATTCTATTGCCAAATTCTAAATAACCTATGGTTAAAACTTAAACCGATAGATGGCTCACTCTATATCTTTTACAAAACTTACATTTTATTTGTAAGAAAATGCGGTTAATGTTAAAAAGTTGGGGTAAGATATTGTAAATTGGTTTTGTAAGAAATTTTATTTGTTTCAAATTTTTTTATTATACACTGAAACAGAAATTTTTTTATTCGTTTGAAAGACCTACAGATTCCATTATGTGTGGAATATAACATCATTCAAATGGCCGCCACGACTTCCTTGGGTAAAGCATTTGCAAAATTTCCAATTTTCCATGGCACTGGTGGATAAAGCAGGCTAAATTGGAACAATGGTTGGGTTATGCTCGGTTTGAGGACAGCTGTTGTTTGTGGCTAATTCGCATACACCTGCGACTTGAGAAAATTCGACAAGAAAACATCTGATGTGGTCAATTCGTCTCCACGTGAGGTAACTATGCTCTCCAATCGCTTGTGGAGAAGGGCATGTAAGATTATCGTTGGCGTTGAAATCATCTAATTCAGGCTAAAAGTAGTTCGTAATCATCATCGAACTGTAGAGCTCGCCGTTTAAAGTCAGGGCCGTGCCGACGTCGTTCTCAACGAAACAAATCCACACCAAATAGTGACCTTATCAGGATGCATTGGTCACTCTGAAGTCGCCGTAGTTTAGTAGGTAGTGTGTTGGCTTATTAGACGTAAGGCCACGGTTCAAACCACAGGTCAGACATCAAAACAAAAATATGAAAAAATATTTCTTCGGTGACTTCCTCTCAGCACATTTCTGGCAAAAACTCTGACAGCAAATAAAATTACCATGAAAAGTTTCTCAAAACATGTGTCATTCGGAGTCGACATTAAGCTGTAGGTCCCTCTACTCATGTATAAAATGAACACACACAACATAAGTGGTGTGAGAAACTAGGTCCATAATCCTGACTGAAGGGTTGTAACGACCAACTATGTACATATGTATGCATTGGTCACTCTTGAATCTTTACCTGGACAGTTATCATTTCAAATTCTACAAGTTTTGTTTGCTCACGTACACATTCACCTGAAAATGGACCTCATACCTGAAGATGATTTTTCAATGAAAATTGGAATCAGTTACCAACTGATCCAGAGCCAATTCAGCGAATACACTTCATTGACTATTAATGTTTTCCTTCAGTTCTTGGGTCAATTGAATTATGTAGAAATGCAAGCTCAAGTCATGACGCAAAATCCGCCAAGTTGTGATCTGCTTAAGGTCGAATTGTTAAGAACAACGCGAAGTCGACTGCCTCGTTTTCACCTCTCACGGACAGTGGCAATGTTTTAAGCACATGTTGTATTTCATCGAGATACGAGGGGTGGTCGATTGTTTATAGAACAAAGGGATTTGAAAATATCACCTTTTTGTCCGCTTGTTGGACGATTATGGCAATCATAAAATAAACGAAATGTGCGGTACATTGTATTCGTCCATGGTAATAAGGCAAAACAGACTAAATAAATTCTTCATATTGGAAGATCTGAAATATCTCCTGGGCAATCGATATCATCTTTACATGAGTATTTCAATTCTGTAAATTGAATAAAATTCTGAGGTTGATCGATTTTTGATAACATAGCTACCGTAACGAAGTTAACAAAGACAAAATTGTGTAGGATTTACTGTTACAGTAACAGGACTGTAAATACTTTATTTGTCATTTTGAGTTGTTGGTTAGTGGAGCCATTTTTTTCAGTTTATCTCTACTAGCCAGTGTTTTTTCGAATTTAAAAAAGTCAAAAATTATGGTTTTAAAATAAAACAAATTTTAAACGATACTTTCGTTTTCTATAGATAGTGTAGAGGTTATGAATATGAAATAATTCGCATATTTATTATTCATAAAATGATGATTTATGGTGTTCGTTTGCATTCATTAAACATTTATTTGTAAATTATGCATGAATGAATTTGTAAACCTCTCCCCCTCTTTTGTTTGGAGGTATGGTCGGGATAATGAAATCTGTTTATTTGTTTGCATCACTTTTATAATCGGACATCGACAAAAAGCCAATGAATATCTGCATATGTGATAGCATTTTAACGGCATAATAATGAAATTATTGTGGCAACAGTTTGTAGCAGCCACATGTTAAAATTATTGATTTGAGTTTAATGGTCGAAATCGACAATTTATGGAAAATTTCTCTGGGTATTATTGATTTACATTCTCTGTTTTACTCTACACTGTAATAAATTGTAAATGGTGAAAAAAAGGAAAATTCGCTGTAATTCGATTATAACTGTTGTTATTTTTGTTCGCCACGTTGTTTGTTTATTTTTTTATTTTGAAATATATTCTCCGGCTTCTAAAACAAATATTGTATATACGAGGATTGGTTCATTTTCATTCAATTGAGTGACATAGGGTTGTCATAAAATATTTCTCGCATCCTTTATTATTGTGTTGTTTTATTTCAGTTTCATTAATAAAATTATTTCCAGCTAAAATGGAAATAAGTAGCTGTTGCTACGATGATAGGGTCATCTGTTGTTGTCCCCCAAAAATACTCGAATTGTGAAAATGTTGAGGACTATTGTATGGGGGTAGGTGTGTAAGAGTTTTATTATGTTTCCTACACTTTCTTGAAGTCACCGTAGTCTAGTAGGTAGTGTGTTGGCTTATTAGACATGAGTCCGCGGTTCAAATATCAAGTTAGACATCTCCAACAAAACGAAATATGAAAAAATATTTCTTCAGCAACTTCCTTTCAGCAGATTTCTGGCAAAAACTCTGAGTGTAAATAAAATTACCGTGAAAAAGTTTCTCAAAAATCTGTCGTTCAGAAACGACTTTAAACTGTGGGTCCCGCCATTCAAATATAAAATTAACTCACACAACTTAAGTGGTGTGCGAAGCTAGGTTGTAATCCTGACTGAAGGGCTGTAATGACCAGTTATGTACATGTGTTCTACACTTTCTTAAGACGTGACCTTTGATATTGTACTACTTGATTATGTTGTCCTCACCTCTAGGAGGAGAAGGGCAAAGGTTATAGAGCTTCCATGACAAATTATTTGGAGGAAGTGGAATCATTTTTGATAAGTATGTATGCTGATTATTCATTCGCCTTTACTAGGACTTAAGATCGAGTGGATAGTCAAGCACTTTAGCCACTATACTACGTCATAACTACGAGGGTTTATTATTATGTTTTTTAAACAATTAAGCTCTTCGAAGGGAATATTTAAAGCAAACTTATTTTGTATAATAATTCTTTACGTTTACCTCGTATAGGTACAATATTTACAAAATTATTATTTAATATCACAACAAATGAATTTTTGTGTTACTAATAACATAGGCGTACGTAAATAATATTCAATACAAATTGAATAAGAATATAAATTTCATAGGCTGTGGTAAACGAATTGTTATGAATATTTCATACTTAAATTGAAGGAATAAAAAAAAAACGTGAAAATTGTAAACAAATAATGCCATTCATATGATACCCTGCACTATAATATATGATTCTTAAAGGATAACGAACAATGATGTAAAGTTGATGTATGGATCTCACAATAATTTACATAAAATTTCTCTTGCAACGTACTTCCATCTGCTAAGCTGTAATGGACGTGTACTGAATTGAACTCTAGAAGGCGTTGTGATGTAAATTTTGATCAATTACAATTATGTTGAGTGAAAACGATTATGCTTGAATTGCGCTCAATAAAACTTCAGGCCACACACATACATAGTGATTCACCTAAAGTTTCGAACAGCGACCATTCGATCTTCTCAAACTTTATAGGCTATACCTATAATGTCTCCTTTAAGACTATTGCGCTGGCAAATTTCAGAGTGCTGCTTGGTGACAATTCCCAAACTAGCACTTGACTGCATCCTGATGTTTCCATCTGGAATGCATTAATGTTCAACAGATTCCATGTGCTCCGACGACTCATGTGCTCCGACTCAAGTGCTCCGACGACTCATACTCACCTACATTTTGGGCTTTTTTGGGCTTGAGACAACTTCCACTCTGAACAAGTCTACCCTGTGTCTACAGTGTCCTGTTGAAAGACCGGTTACCAACCTAAGGTTAATTCTGTATAATTTGATGCATAACTCAGATCTTCTCTTAATGTAGCTTCCCAACAAAAGTTTCGATTACAGTAAATTCGCTTTTTAAGGATAGTCTTTGCCTCTCCTTATCTACCCTTTCTAAACTTCCGCTCTTTTCCAAAAATTCCGACATGAGCTGAAAACTTATTTGCCTACCCAGTCGATTCAGATTCTCCAGTCTATCCCATTCTGTCTTCTATTTAACCTCATAAGAGCAGTGTGCTCAAATGCCAGACTGTCAGAAACTATTGCTATCTCTGGTCTTTTGTATCTCCTATCCAAGTTGAATTAAACACATGTTTCGAAGGCATAGACTCCGTTTGAAAGATACCCGCGAGTTTCAATATGGCATCGAAATAGTTCATTCTGGGACCAAAAATTCCAGCTCCTGTTCCAGCATTCGTTCTTGATCCCTCTGTATACCAACAAATAGTCTATTTTTTAAAAGAGAATGCAGCTTCCAGATTACTTCATTCATTTTTAATAGTAAATCTTGTTGGAAAGTATTTCCCAAAAACAATGGTCCCCAAAATACTGGTTCTGTCCAGGATGCAGTTAAGAAATCGATTCCTTACGTCCTTTAATAAATTTCGTGTTAGATTGTCAGCGTAACCATAGGCCCCAAAACTGTGATTACTATTTTGAACTATTCGGTAGGACCATCATGATATACATATGTATATCCAGAGCATAATTTTAAAGTTGTAGTGGTGGACAGTTTTCAAGTTCCCATGCAAATATAGTCCTTTATGGGAAGTTACTTCTTTAAGAACATAATTGCCAGGGGTATTTTTGTAAATCATCCCAGATCTTAATATTCATGAAATTATTTTCCCTGTTGCTATTTCTAGAAAGTGACTTTGAATTTATATTTTGACATTAAAGATGAATGTAGCAAACGTTATCTCAAACACAGTATATCTGCACCCCTAAGCTGATGGTGTAGGGCACAAAAAATTATGAAAAACAAAATCAATGATAGAAAAAAATCGTGGACTGTTATTCTATCTACACTCACTCATAAACAAATACTTATTATTTGTAAATTAATTTATAATTACATTATATTGTTTACAAATACATGTATACATACATACATAAGCACTGTGTTAATTGATACGAGTACATACGTTTATAATATTTACAATACAAATACCGTTTAACACATATGGTACAGTATGTCACTGCAGCATACAAATAAATTAAAACATTTTTTCTTCATTTTTATTTATTTGTACACGTGTATGAATTTTAATATTTACAAATACGCAGCCATTTTGTGCGGATACGTTCACATATTGTGTAATTAATGTAGAAAATTAATGAAAAATATACCATCGAACATACATGCATACATACATATGTGAGTACATACATATTAGGGAAATGAGAGTAAAGTTTGAATATGTTTAATAAATCGATTTTTAATATATTAATTTTACTGGAGTTTACTTGGATATTTGAAATCGGCGTAGTCTAGTAGGTACTGTGTTGGCTTATTAGACGTAAGGCCAGGATTCACACCCCAGTTCAGACATCAAAGCAAAACATAAAAAAATATTTCTTCGGCGAATTCCTCTCAGCAGACTTCTGGCAAAAACTCTGAGAGTAAAAAAGAATTCCTCGGTAGAGCGACCAAGTTGAACCTGTTATGGTGGTTATATAGAGGTTATGAAGATCATTATTAGCAGTACGATACGCACTAGAGATAATTGTATGCCTCTTTCCGCTTGATCTATGCTGCTAGGGCTTAGGGGTAAATATCACTAGGCCTCTCTTGGTGACTGGACAGCTTGGGACTATTGGGAGTACTGACTACATGATACCGCCCTATGACTTCTCACAGAAATTTAAGACATCCATCTGGAAAAAAAGGTAGCGCACCTCATTGGAGGTTTCGTACAAATCTTCACCGATGGCACCAAACCCAAGGGAACTGTGGGTGCCGATATTTTTTAGAAATCTTTTGAAATAGTATTCCTACAGTGATAATATGCACTGATAGCCAGGCGGCTATTAAAGTATGGCGCTTAATAAACTCCAAGACGGCGTATTGCTGTCGCAGATATAACACTGAGGTTGCGAAACGGCATAATATTCATATCGTATGATTACCAGAATACCGAATAGTGTTCAGGAGGAACTATCACACATTGACATTGGCAGACTGAGTTCCTTCATCAGAGCTGCGAGTGATTCTGAGACTAGCAGATAATGGGGAACTGTGGTATCACAATGGGCCCTATGCAACCTGAGTTTGTCCATAAAAGCTTCATGATTGGATTGACACCTCTAACTACCTACCTAAAGGGTTGTAATCATCAATAAGTAAGCCGTATTCAAATACTCTCTTCCCATTCTAAATTCATTCTAGATAAGAATCTGCCTTAACTTTTAGTTAAATAAACTAAAAATTTACTAAATTACAGGATATAACACAATATGCCACCAAGCGTTATAAATTATTACTATTTTAGTTAATTAATCCTTATGAAATAGGAAACCTTGTGCTATAAATTCCTAAACTAATCTATTTTTATTACCAAACCAATATTATTAATGCTCTTGACTTCCTTTTGAAGTATGTGGAATCAAATCAAAGAAATCTCATTCGCAAAACATTGAAAAAAATTACATTCTATTTAAATTGTAAATAAAAAATAAGAAAAAAAGGTATGATTTTTCCTCTTTTGATATGCTGAATGCTTATTTAGTTTATAAAATATAAATTATTTTTCTAATTTCCTGCATTAAGGTAAGTTCTATCATTTCCATTATAAATAAGCTCTAAAAATTTAATATCATATCATATAACGAGATACATATACATACATTTGAACATTTTGTTTGTGTTTTCCATTTTAAAATGTACGCAAAAAAAGCAAAAGAGGAAAAAAGAAGAAAAATATTAAAATTTATGGACTTAAAAATAAAAATAAAACCACCACATGTGCTAAAATATGAAGGACTACGACTATGACTACGAATACCAACAGTATTAGTAAAAATACTCATGTGCTTGTATTTATTTCACTCTCTTTCCCTATTAATGTGTCTCTCACTCGCTCTCTCTATTTCTCTTTAAATAAATATTTTGTAAAATATTTCATAATTTACTTAAAATTTACCGCATTGCCACATAAAAGAACAAAATTAATACAAATAATAATATCGTATGATTAAAAAATAAAAATAAAGATGATAAGTATGAAACTATAACGACTATGAAATTACCCTATACGTTATAAAATTCATCCACTCATTCGCTGTTAGCTCTTAAGGAAAGAATTTTGTGATTTGATTTGATTTCTGGTGAAAAATTTAGTGTTGACCCGGTTTTTCAAAAATTCCATACACTGCGAAAAGACACACTTAGATGACGGATCCTACTTGGCCAGTGGTTAGATCATAAATGAATATGCAAACCTGTGATCAAATATTCCCTATAGGAAACCATCTTCATTCAAAAATAAATCTTGTTATTGCAATAATTCTTATTTTGGGAGACTTTGTTACAAGATGACCGAGAATGAGAGAAGCATAGCAAAATACTGTCAGTAACACATCGGGTGAAATGTAGCATTTTGCTCTTTTTCCGATTCACAGCTCCTCCAAAAGTCATTCTAGGTAATAATATAGAAAACATTTCAAGGAAGGCTAATCATACCATAATTATGCACAACAGGCTTGTTTTAAAGTCTGTAGGGTGTAACTCAAGAATTACGAATTGAATGTGTACTATGATGGATGTGTAGCTATTGTGACACTACAGGGTTATTCTTTGAACAAGTAGAACGATTTGTAAAACATCTAAGTTGGAGTTGGATAAGATACAGAGACTGGGGTGCATGGGCATAACCGAGGTTTAAGCTGGTCTCCAAAGCTATGGAGACTATGGTTAGGGTGATGAGATACAAGTCAAATACTAGATTCATCGAGGGACATCGTGAACTTATAAGCTCTCTCCTTACAGGACTAGGTAACTGCATTATTTATGAAAATAACGTCGGTGAGTGTTAAGAACGGAATGGATCATGTTGAGTCAATACGCATTCGTTTGTAAGAACCATAATATTGCAATGAAGGACAGAAGGCAATCATGCTGCCAAGGAGCTGGAGTCTTGTTGTAAAACAACTGAGAAATATTCTATTTAATTGAAGCAAAGGGAACCCCTATGCTCTGTAACATGTTGGAGATTGTGGGAATCTGCACACATGGCGATATCCTTATGTCAAGGAACCCATATTTCGTATATATCACAAATATCTCTGAGAATGACCTGCCATTCAAGAAAGAGGCAACGTCTCTGTTCCAGTAATTTGAAAGATTTTCATTGTACCGTTTTTAATATGGCCTTGAATTCCGCTTGAAATACACTCCTGTGGTAAGGCTGTCTTTCTTACGGTCTAATATCAGAATCCTAAATATGTACATTCTATAGCCTACTGTGGCTAGTATTTAG